>CM076445.1:22297000-22994000 GCA_038419695.1 Scomberomorus guttatus | reverse complement strand
TCAAACTTTGATACGGTTACTTAGGTGTTCTCAAGTGTGGGCTGTGCATTCAAAGCAAAGCTGTGACAATGTTTCTTGCTGCTGTCGAAGTTAATCTCTGTTGGCACGGTCGAGCAGATCTGCACATGTGCTCAAGTCGCAGTTACAGTTGTAATACCTTTGCAAAATCTGAGCTTTTAGTTTAGTAAATTTGTCCAGTGACGTGATTGGCCAGTAGTCACCCTGTTGACAGGTTTTGATCTGATCCTCTGAACTGAACCTGCAGGAGGAGCAGGTTAGCCGCGCAGCATAGATTACCACGGTGATCTGTTAAAGGTGAGCCAGCTTTGTGATACCAGAAAACCCGAGTTAAGTCCAAAGATTGATACAGGCCCCTGAAGCCTCGTTGTAATATACTGTATATGTTGTGTATGTGTATGTGTATGTTTTTTTTGGAATAAATTCATTTTCTAAATCATATTATAACCATATAAAAGCCAAATTTGCACATTAAGTGCATCAATGAACTTGGTGAATTTTTGTCCTCCATACAAGAATGGCTGACATCTGGACTGATTAAAAAAAAATGGCTGAAAAAGTTGTTGTCCATTATGTCACTGCTGAATTTACAAGCTTATGGTCCTATATGATGTGCACAGTTTGTGAGTGCATGCATAAAAAAAACATACCTTCTCTTGGGACACCAAAGGAGAGAAGGAGAGTCATCCCAACACTTACACCCAAAATAGCCAATACAGCTAATATAATACATACTGTATTGCAGTAACAGAGTAATTTAGGGGTCAATTTGAAAACAAAATGTTGCATCACAAATGCACTGTTTCTTACTCTAAATAAACTAAAGCAGTCTAGAAAATGTGACTGTATTTGAAGTGTGCACATCATAAACAGCCGAGCAGCGCTCGTTAGTATTTTAACATCCTTCTCTCCCCTTCCTTGCTCTTTTCTTTGCAGCACTTTAGATGATGAGGGCACCAACCTCCGACAGCAGAAACTGGACAGACAGGTAAGTCTTTTCAGTTCTTCCTGCAGTTCTGATAACAGAGCAACACACAGGCAAAATCAATTATAACAGGGCAGTTGTATCATGACACAAACTTCCGCTGCTCCATCAAAGGACCACAAATGACCAGCTAGGACTTGTTATCTCTCTCTGCGGTGTTCTAATGAGAGAGTGTATAAGGCTCCACAAGACTGATGTCCAGTAAATTACACACACAGAACCCAAAGTCAAACAATGTTAACACCAGTACGTTTTGTATGTTTCATGCTCATTGTATATGTCAGGGACCGAACAGTAAGGCACAGGACACAGGTCTTTGTAGTGTCAATAAGTGGGGTTTTATTTACCCAAAAAGTCATCTTGATTAACTAAATTGGGCCCTAAAAGAGGTCAACAGAACAGAATTAAACTCAAACTACAGCAAACTGAACTGCATAACTGTTCTAACCTCCACAGAGACAAAATTGACCTCACTAATGGCACATGAAGGGAAGATAATGTATATACGGTCTGACCAAACCATTTCACAAACACAAGGGGAGGAAAAAACACAATAACTAAATCAACTACAAATAAACACTACATAGACACTTTGCTCTTAACTCAATATTAACTGAGCCGCATCTAAACACAATAACTCTACATTAGATTTACAAAATTACCTGCAAAATACACGAACAAAAGGCTCTTTTTCTAAACCTCCCCTTGCTGTTGCAGGAGGTTGGTATAGTCCAGGGCCCAGGAGCATGTAATTAACAGCTTAATGCATCAGCTAATCTTTTACATGATGGAGGCCAGACGTCTCCTGGACCAGCAACTCAAAAGATAGAAAATATTAGTACAACTTTAGGTAACAGAACTTACAAACTTACGAACTTCTCCAATGAGAAAGTGTGTCCAAACTTTTGACTGGTGTTGACAATATAAAATTAACTAAATGTGCACAATTCATCTAGAAATTATACATAAAAAACGAATAAACTTGTGCAAAATCACAGGGTTAGTTATTTAATTATGAAAACTAAAAACTGAATATAAACCTAAGAGCAAAGGTCATTTGAAATGAAAATGAAAGAGTGTGGAAAGATAACCAAATATTTGAATCTGCTGGTGTGGTTTACAGAATGTTTTAGCAGCTAGATTTCACAATTGTTTATCAGTTTTCCTGAATTGAGTAATGTGAGTGGAGTAACATACAGTACTCAGAACCACCAGCCTAGCCTCACTGATTACAAGAAAGCCAGTTAATGTCTGGATTATTGGTTCATGGATGCACGGATACTTCTCAAGTTACTTCTCTCTCAATAGTTTTTTTTAGGTCCTTTTGGAAAACTGCAGGTTTAAGGTACAATGTGATGTAAAAACAAAGTGATCTATTTGTTATCTTTCTCATTGGTTAAGTAACTTGGCTCACATGTAGCTCTACATCCTCCATACCAAAGTTTATGTTTAAGAGCTTTAACCACAGCTCAAAACATCAAATTTGTGTACTGAATGTAAATGTAACAACTGTTGTGACCATCACTGTCCTGGCAAAGATGTGAGCTGAACAGGAGATACTGTAGAGCACTAATGCTCTGTATCCTGAATCCCCTTTAATAGAAACCCTCAATATTTGATGAGCTCTGGTTTGAAGAATTGCATATAGGTGACAGTTCAGATGTTAGTTCAGATGAATGGCTATATCCGGCCTGATGTCAAAGTGGTCTGGGCAGCATATCATCAGATTGTTCTCCTGCGGCTTAATAGATTCATTTGATACTATATTATTGCCACTTGCTTTTAAACCTGACCATCTGTTTACAGCATGAAGATAGCTTACAAGAAAATGGGTTCTTTAATGTGATTATCAACACTTACTACAGTGACCTCTGTGCTCTGTTTTTTTTTGTTTTGATTTAATTTATTTCCTAAAATGATACACGTTGGGAGGGTGTCATTATCTTTTCTTTCTGTCTTGAAACGTTTGTGTGCATGTACATTAAACCGTCCACAACAGCGAGCGCTCCTTGAGCAGAAGCAGAAGAAGAAGAGGCAGGAGCCTCTAATGGTCCAGTCCAATGTGGACGGGAGATCTCGCACTCGCCGGACCAAACAGAGCGAGGAACAGGCTCCGCTCGTGGAATCCTACCTCAGCAGCAACAGCAGCACCATCTACCATGGTAAACAGGACTGACACTGCTGCCAACTACAGCTTACACTGTTTTTTTTCTTTCCCAATTAGAAATGTATACTACAAGTGCAACACAGTTGTTAAAAACCAACTATAACTACTATCACTTGGCGACAGGAAAAACTCCCCTTTAACGGGAAGAAAACCTTGAGCAGAACCGGGCTCTAGGTGGGCAGCCATCTGCCTTGACTGGAGAAGCACCATGTGCTGTTAGAGGTAGTGGGAAAGTGAGCCTTGAGCATAGCCATATGCAGGAAATTCAACATATTACAAAACCGTCACTCATATAATGATACACAGACCCAACAACTAATTATGAGGGTATATAAGTAGGGAGGCACAGACTAAATAAGATGGTATGGGGTAGAAATATGAAGCAGAAAAATAAAATAAATAAGTGAGTGAATAAATTAAATAAAATTTGCAAATTTCTTGGACCGTGTGTTGACAATGTAGAGTCAGTGGCAATAACTTAAAGTTATAGCCCCTCATCCGCAGGAAGCCTCTGCAGGGCATTGAAGAATGATATAAACGGTGCCGCTTTGTAACAAATTTATCATTTGAACCCGTCAAAGAATACTTAACTTTCTCAAGCTTAAGAAAGAACATCACATCTTTAAGCCAAGTAGAAATGGAGGGAGGCTGCTGATCTGGCCTTTCTACAAAAAAAGAAAATTGCCATGATAAAATCCTTAAAATGACATCTACTCCCTCTCCCTCATTAAAAATTCCACAGTCTATGAATATCCAAATATATTTCATTTTAGAAGTTTAACTGCTGGACACAACATGTCTCCGTGTTCACTGTAAAGTCCATTCTCATGCTCTCCCATGCTCATAGGCCCGCCCCTTAAAATTGGATTTTCAGTGAGCACAGAGAAACTTTCCGTCTTCAGCAGATGAAAGTGAAAACAGCCTTCTAGTGTCAAACTCTGCGCAAACATCATTCTGTACAGTGAAGTTCAAACATCCAACTATAAGAACAAGAAAAAAACCACATTTAATTACCGCCCATGTTGAACCAGTACAAAAAACTGTATCATCTATAGCAGGCTTTTACACTGTGCTGCAAATCTTCTAGTCCTCAGATTTAAGTTTCTGTGTTGGATTGGGATTGATGAAGCCTGCTTATCTACACACAGAGACCAGAGCAGTCATCTAATCCCCAGTACTGAGGGCCTTTGCTGGGCTCAAGGCCACGAACTGCAGAGAATATATTGACAAAATGTTACACGGCACAAGGTTAATATTCTGACAGGAAAAAAAGAGGATTAATAACCTTATTATAACCTTATTATCTACACCCAATGAGTAAAATACATCCTCTGACTTCCATTCACTCTTTAGCACTACATTGTGGGAAGTATAATTGGATGCTATTAACTTTGAGTGAACTGTTCACCTGCATGGATGTTAACATGTCATTGAACAGCAGCCCGACATTATTCTCATGTATAACATTACATCTATAATGTAATGTACATATGTTATAAATATTGTAAAATTAGATTTTCTAGAGAAAAATGATTGTGCAGTTCAGACATCCAGCATTTCATATTTGTAAACATTTTAAGTTATATATTATTATTTCATGGCAGAGACTCGATAAAACGTAATAATTTGCTTGTCCTATTCAGAAGAACTGAAATCTTCGTTCAGTGCAACTCCACAACTTGCATAACCTCCTTTTCCATCTCTCTCTTCTTCCGTCCGTCCTCCCTTACAACCCTGTATGTGTCTCCATCCGTGTGTTTAGTGCAAGAAGCTGAACAGGAGGAGGTGAAGGTGGTAGCGGACCCGCAGCCACCTCGCTCCGCCAAAAAGGGCAAAGCATCAGCCAGCTCCACTCCACAGACAGGCAGTGACAAGAAAGAGAGGAAGGGGAAGCACAAAGGTCAGCCTGCCAGCGTTAAGACAAACAGCCGGTCAGACAGAGTGTGAAACAGACAGAACTGAAATGAATGGACAGACGACCTGGAAGAAGGATTTGACTGACAGACTGACTTAATTAGTGAGCAGGTAGCCAGAAAAGGTAAAAGACAACAGATAACAGAGGAGATATTTGAGCAGTTAACACAACAGAAGCATTTTTGTATGTATTGCTTGCAAAATTAGGATATCTCTTCATACCATATTTCTCTTGATCTTTAGTACTCATGCTTTAATGCTAAATAAGCAGATTCAAGTCATTAGAAGCAGTCCACAGTATAAAAGAGAGGAAGCCCTAATCCTTATTATGCGGCAGCTGCAACTATCTATTTAAACCCCCTTTGCACTGCTCAGATAATGGCTTGCCTGTTGATTTTTCAAGCCAAATCCTTCAACAAACACAGCAAATGAAGCTGCCCTCTTAGCCACCACTGTGGTGCCATGCCTGTCAGAACTCAGCTTGTCTGTAATAATATATGATGGTCTGAGTGCTGTCAGCCTGCTGCCGCACCACAACACCACAAGACATAAATTAGTCTTTAGATGGAAGAGGAAAAACTGACTGTTGCCCTCACTGCTTCGCTTTTCTTTTACAGTGCGTTGATGTAATACCATGGAGCAGAATGAAGAATATTTATCATAACATTTTAACTCCCAATTATTACAGATCAAAAAAAGGAACGGACACACAAAAGCAGTCAGTCACAGGCTATTTTTGTTGTACATATTTGGTATTATATTTCTGACATTAAAGATGTTTGTCATTTGATCTAGAGCATTTAATGCTAATCTTTGGAATGACTTTGTCCCAGAAAAACAAAGTTAACAAAAAAAAAAAAAAAGCTAATGGGATTCCACTGGGGTAAGAGATTAATCAGGCCAGTAGTAACAAATCTGCCACTGATGAACCTGTTTCAATCCGTCTCTGCCTCATTCTATAAGCACATAGATACATTGAGGCTATTTCAATAATTGCACACATTTAAAAGGCACCAAGAACAAGGAATTGAGGGAGATTGGGTGGCTAGATTTACTCAGAAAGAGTAATTCAAGCTGCTTCATGAGGAAATTGTATGATAATCATCTTATACACAACAAAATTATTTTCTATATAAGACAGCAACACTGGACCAAATCTGCTATTCCTACAAAAAGGGATTTACAATACTGTTTAACTCTTCTTCCATGTTTTAGCACTCCTATTAATTAGAGCGTCCATGTATTTTACCCTTGCCATCATGTTTTTTCTATTGTTTCCTACAATAGAAAAAGAGAACATTTAAAAAAGAGCTTGTCAGCTGTCAACTGTCATGATCTGTGCTTGAACATTTGTAGCAGCACTACTACTCTTCCCTCGGATTCAGTAGAAGCTAATTTAATAAGACCCAGTCATTCATCAAAGCGGAAAAATGGAAATGTTATCACATTTAGTCAGGGATGCCCTGATTTTAGGTTATATTTTGATGGCCATAACTACCTCTGATTTACTTTGTTTGTTCTTGCGGGATGGTGGCTCAGCAGGGATGGATGGGCTGGCTTCCCAGCAGGAGGACGGTCAGATCCAGATCCTGACAGTGGGTCACCCCACCACAGAGGAGGGCGAGGGAGAGCCTGTCATGAGCTGCATGCAGTCACAGAGTAAACAGGACCTGCGGGTGACCATGCTCAAGAAAGGTACTGTCAGTGCATCTGCAGCAGCACCACCAGGGGTCCATATTTACACCCACAGCATGCTGGTCCACAGCCGTAGTGTATCAGTAGGAGGGTGAAGCACACTGAATCACGTTAGAACCTTCAACTGCAAATAGAAATGCCATTTTAAAAACCACGACTATTAAAAGAACACACTGATTAGATGCAATTCAGTCATATTTTTCTATCACCATCATTTTTGTTCCTTGAAAAAATAAAGAAACAACCAAACATTTTTAAAATACCCAGGCAGTACAATATGATCAATACTGTAATTACCAACATTATATTTAAATTGCTACTTGAAACCAATTTTTTTCATTACAAATGCAGCTAGCTGAACAAATTTCATAGTTTTGGTTGAAAAACTGAAAACAGATTTGGGAGAAAAAAAACAATAATTAGGATCATAGTGACATTTAGGCTAACGCATCCACATATACACCTTTTATCATCTACACTTGTACACTTGTAATAGTATGGATGTAAAAAGTCAAATGCTGAATGGCATAAGACTCCATGAAATAAAATGCAACAAGTACTAACCAAAGATGACAACGAGGGACGGAGGACGGTCCTGCTGTAACACTACAGAGAACAGATAGGACTACTAAGCTCACATAAAAAACTGTCTACTGAGTAATGACATCCTGGGTTAATCTCGCATTTAAAGGCAACATGTGACCTACTTGTACAAACCACCACAAGTTTTTCTATTTCAACCTCAAACTGTGAAAACATCTTTTTTTTTTTTACAGAAGTTAGCAGCAACCTGTAAAAGCAATGATATGTACTGTGAGTGTGAAAGTGTTCCTGTTGGAGTCTTCACCTTCTGCAGCATTTGATGTTACCAATTAACAGCAGCAGGGAAAAAAAAAATCTTGTTGCAGAGACACCTCCTTATTTATTTATTTCTGTCTGTGAAGGTATATCAAGCAGCATGAATTTTGATGAAGAAGAAGATGATGAAGATGAAATTAGCTCCAGTTCCTCACAGCTCAACAGCAACACAAGACCAGGCTCCGCGACTAGCAAGAAGTCATGCAAGGTAACAGGAATTTTGCAGCTCACTCTGCATAATGTGTCTTTATTGTACCCAGAACACAGCATTTTTTAAAAGTGGATAACACGCAGCAACAAATGTAGATTCAATTTAGCTGCACAGCTGGACTGAATTCATGTTTCATGGCTGAATGAACAGTAATAGACCATAAAGTACTGCTGGCCTTTGGCTTTTTGTTTCCTCTGCAAACAATATTTAGATAATTTTGGGCTTTTGCTATTTCTAGTCCACCCGATTTGAACGTTATTACTCGTTTGAATGGGCGTTGTCAGTGGTATCAGCCTCATAGATATGGGTAAAAAGGGGCCTGCTACACCTGCTAGTAGGTTGAGAAGGGCGTCGTCACCCATTGGTAAGGTGGTCACCTTTGACTTACAGACACCATGTAGCGGCCATAGTAATTATGACCTGGGGAAGTGATGTAGTTCAGATGATGCCAATATAAGCTGACTTGATAAGATATTTTTTCACATCTTAGGAGGTGGCGGGTTGGGTGGATGGATAGTTAGCTGGCAACATTTGAACGTTGCAAGTAAGAGACGACAGTTCGAGACCACCGTTCGCCTCCGTCAGGACATTTTTACTGCATTCATAACCGACCCTAACCCTTGCCACGTGTAACCGCATTTCAAGTGATCATTTTAACCCGAACCATGATCTTTTCCTAACCCTAACCAAGTGGTTTTTATGCCTAAACCTAACCAGACTTTAACCACAGCGCTGTCCCACCATAAAACATCATAATTTTGTAGCGTAACATGGTGGAATACCCTACTGGTAGGTGCCATGGCCCTATTCCAATGGGATGTATCTACTAGCAGGTGTTGCAGGCCCCTTCTAACCCATATCTATGGGGCTGATACTCACCGATAACGCCCATTCAATCGAGTGAAAACAAACGAAACAGGTGTCTGGTCTGTCGTTTGCCGCACAGATGTCATCTCAGTGTAATTTGGCTGACTGTGGTATTGTGCAGATGATACTCTAAACAGGTGGCAAAACAGTAATCTCAGATATTGACTGAGAGACACCTTATGTGTGTCTAAGAGTTTGAGAGGAAATGTTTGTTATTTGCTTGGATATTGAACACCTGACACAGAGAGCCTTGCATAAACGCCCAGGTGGGCCATTGTAAACATTAATATGCAATTTATATGTCCAAACATATTTGTAGTAAGTATTTTGAAAGTACATTGTTGTTTTAGTAGCAGGCAGTAAGCTGTTATTTTGCACTCTTCTGATCACTTGAGGTCATTACGTCTAATGTTTGAGGTTACAGAAAGGGAAATTTAGGTTTTGTTTTCATCCATTTCAGGCGTGATAATGGGTGACTTATACTGTAGGTCAGATAACCATGTAATTTTCTTTAAAAACACAGTCTCTTTGCAGCCTCGACACTCAAGCCTGAAATACAAGCCGGCGTTATACTCATGATAACCATCATGTCTCTTTGCTCCTCATTCCACTAATCTTTCCCTTCAGTCTACTCAATCTTTCATGCAGTACACCACACACCAGGTCCTTATTTTAGACACAGTGTGCTCATTCTCAGTCCCAGTGGACAATCTGATCTTCAGACTCATTACTCTTTTCTAATGAAAGGCAACTCTAATGCATCACTTACCAGTCCACCATCTCAAGAGAGGTCTTGCCCCGGATGGGCTGTCTTTCCCTACAGGAGGTTGCCTCAGCGCCGACTCCACCAGTCAGTGAACCAGCCATCGATGTAGATGACCTTGAAGAGTTTTCTCTGCGACCTGCACCCCAGGGGGTCAGAGTGAAGTGCAGAATCACCAGGGATAAGAAAGGCATGGACAGAGGCATGTATCCCACCTACTACCTTCACCTGGAGAGAGAGGACGGCAAGAAGGTGAGAAGGGTCGGGGAGTGGACGTATTTTTAGTGTAAACAGACAACAGAATTTACACCTGTACAATATGGAGTTTTAATTGGCAATAATTGGCACAGTTTCTACAAGATTAACAGACCAGATATATCTGCCAATATATTTGAAAATATACGAAAAAGGTGCAAAGGTTTCTGTTTTTTTCTCAGTTATGCTCTGTGTGTAACATCTGTATGTTCAAATTAGTAATTATTTTAATTTCAAGCGGTGTGTGTCCAAATAATGTCTTTACGTGTGATGCTGATATTTACTAATGTGATTTCTGACTTGGTTTGCCACAGGTGTTTCTGTTAGCAGGAAGGAAGAGGAAAAAGAGTAAAACATCCAATTACCTCATCTCTATTGATCCCACTGATCTGTCTCGAGGTGGAGAGAGCTTCATTGGTAAATTGAGGTAAGTCCTCAATGCGTTTGCTACACGAAAACCTTTGGCAACCCTCACTGGGAATCACGTACACTAAGGAATCAAGCTAAGTGTTGTACATGTTTTCTTACTTAACTTTTCTACTGTCACTGCTATTTGACTTAAAAAACTATTTTACCCCCATACTATCTAAAATTTGGTTTTAGGCCTTGTATTCCATATATAAATAATTAGAATACATTTGAAGTATTTCACAAAATATTACCTACTGAAGCTAATAAAGAATTAGTAATGAACAAATTAATGACTTGTATGATGTATGAATAGTTAACAATTGAAAAACACCTTACATTAATATTCACAAATGTAAGGCAGCAGTAGAAAAATGTATCGTTCTGCACTCTTTTAGCCTCACTAATGAAAATGTATCATTTAGAAAAATGTATTTGTTATTGTATGAACCATCTAATTCATCATTCATTGTTAAAAATGTCTCGTGTGTTTATACCTTCCTCATATCTGTACATTAGCTGTAGGTTTGTTTCATATTTAAGGCCACATTACCACAGTAAGACTGGTAGGAAGTGAGTAGGGACATAATCCTCAGAGACAGCTTCAAGGCTGCGTTAGTGGCTCCATGGAAACTCCTGGGGAGTTTAATCAAATATGGCTGTGTGCAGCCTTTAATCTTCAGAGCTGGTCAGACCATTGGTAGATGAACTGCTCAAACCTTTGCAATCACTATCCCACTTGAATGATGGAGATTTAAATTTAAATGAACAGTGACCTTTCAGCTAGTGCTTCTCAAGAGTCCTTGAGGGGGCTGGCCTAAATGAGGTATAGCATATAAGAGCTATGCAGTCAGCTGTTTATAGCTGTGGGATTAAAAAAACATTGCAAAACCATACCCTGGCTACTACACATTTCTGAATATAACAACTATAACTTCCATTTGAATGTAAACCAGTATAGTCAAAGTGTGGGCCACTGGTGGCACTGTTGTGTGGATATCCAGATATCTTCTGAACAGCTTTTTCATCTGAGATGGGTTCTCACAGTGGTGGAGCTCATATACTCACTGTCTTAATCTGAATATAACACAAGAAACCAAACAGCGCACAACTGTGCACTGCGTGGAGAAGCAACTCATAAAACTACAAATATGCAGAAATGATTTACACTGGTACAAAACATTGATAATAGTGTCTGTACAAAAAGCATCTGGATACTGCCATAGAATACAGAATTGGGAAGCATCATTTTATAGTGATGTCGCAGTTATAAGTGCAGCTTTTGTGCAGTACATAAAATAGCAGAGCAACATTGCAGTTTGCAGTTGCATTACATTTTCCTCTCTAGAGAAAGTATTAGAAGTCTTTTATTTAAATACACAAATGCCATTTCACAACTGTTTACGTGGTAAATTCTCATTAAAAAGCTTTGTCGAGGTTGGTCTAAGTTAATGAATCGCTTAAAGGCAAAACACTGGACACGGTCACGGCTGACCGTCATCCTGCTGGGAAGTCTGGCCATCCATCCCTGCAGAGCCACAATCCCACAAGAACAAACTCCATCAGAGAGTTGTTCCATCAGAACAACAGTATTATTCAACAGTGGGGGATTTAAAACAACAGCTGTTCCTTTTTATACATTGTAAATTGGCATTAAAAGGAAAAGTTGTATAAGAAGATGCAACTACACACACACACACACACACACACACACACACACACACCAACCATCAGACTTTTTCAGTCTGTCATACCTTCTTTTCTTTACAGGTCTAATCTCATGGGAACCAAGTTTACTGTATACGACAGCGGTCTGAACCCTATGAAGAGCACCACCAGCCTCGAAGCTAGCAACCTGCGTCAAGAGCTAGCAGCCATTTGCTATGTGAGTTCGGCAAAATTGTCCTTAACTGTTTTTTTTTTTTAATTGCTTGGAGTTGAATGTAGACAAATATTGAGGTATACTGTAGGAACACAGTAGGATACAGAATAATTTAGTGTGGTCACAGATGCTTAAAGTTGCAATACACGACATTCAGCCACTAGATGTCGCACTATAGCACCGACATCTCAGACCAAAACAAATGTGTCGTTTACTCAATAAAAAAAGAAAGCAGTCCTTGAACCGACAGCTCACGAAACTCAGATCAAACTGTCAAACTAGGCAGTGCTGATCAAATATGGATCAAGATTCTGTTGCTGCATTGCCTATTTCTCTACGCAAATGCTTTCAGAAACATATTTTAGTGTACTGTTTAGTGTTTAGCTGTAATATGAGAATGTTTTGACATGGCTGCTATCTTGGAAATGGACATAGAGGACACAGAGGGACTCACATGCACTAACATGCATGCATGGCTGGACCAGCTACCAAAACAAAGAACAGAGAAGCTCGGATAACAACACACACAGAGGGAGTGTGACGTCATTCACTGCTCAGGTCGCCGTTACTCCACTATATCCTTACATAGCAAATAGTTGTTTACTGACATCCAGTGAGGCTGAATGTTATTTATTGCACCTTTAAATTACTGAGAATAATCCACTTACCACACTATATTAATTACACGGTATGGAGTAATGTAATTTTTCTAATAACCCTCTTAACATTATATAATTTAATAACACAGCTCCAAAGGAACCAATGTAAGAACTATATGTCATTTTATTTGCTTTGAAAATACAACATCCAGGTTAATGTGTCTGGTGGCCTTTGAAATGCACAGTTTCATTTAGACATTCAGTCTAAGATAATCAGATAAAGCCAATGAATGAGAGTCAGGGCATTAACTTAACTTGATATCAAGTTATCATGTATGCTTGGATACATTCATTGGAATATTTATAAAGGAGAATGACACATTGTAAAATTACCTTTACTGTCATTGCAGCCAGAAATCAGTTTTAATAGCCCACAATAATTTAACATTTGCTTAATTAGATTGTAGCTATTATTTCAACAATGAGCAGATATTTGTTGCTTCAAGTGATATTTACATTTAATATAATAATAGTAGATGAAAGTTTATCATCTTTTATTCCCAGGAAACCAATGTCTTAGGATTCAAAGGACCTCGTAAAATGAGTGTCATCATTCCTGGAATGAACATGGACCATGAGAGAGTGTCAATTCGCCCACGAAATGTATGTGACCTTTTCAGCCTCCTCTAATACTTACATAATTGATCTGATCATAATTGATGTTTGAAGCTACTTTTCTTCTTTACAGGACCATGAGTCATTGTTGGCCAGGTGGCAAAACAAGAACACAGAGAGCGTGATTGAGCTTCACAACAAGACGCCCGTCTGGAATGATGATACACAGTCGTATGTGCTCAACTTCCACGGCAGAGTCACACAGGCCTCTGTCAAGAATTTCCAAATCATTCACGACAATGACCGTGAGTTTCATATATCTAACCTATTATAATTTTAAATACAATTCATATATTCATGTTAGGTAGAATTGGCGTCGTATAATAATCTTGTGCTGTACAAAAGACCCAGTCAGTGGTGTGTTTTAGTGCAGACCCCCCCTCTGAATGAGAAAGTCACGGAGAAGTTGTAATACACAGCAAGGAGTCCTGATACAAAAATAATGGACAAGGTGGATAAAAACACCACTGGTCACTTTGATGAGTGAGATTTAAAAGGAGCATGAGTAAGTTGCCATGGTTACCTGCAGTGATATGATATAGTGTGGTTAAACTTTTGACCAGAACTTCATCCTGAGCTGTTACACAGTTGTAATGGGCGTCTGCCAGCCAATCAGAAAGCATTTTCTCATCAGAGTGGTATTTGCTGAAGTGGGTGTTTTAGTAATTACATAATTAAGTGGAGGCCCGAAGTGTTCAATATCAAATAGATAAAAAATACATTATGATATGCATAATAATATTAGCGCTGACAAAATATTTAATATTTGATAACTGTCAATAAAGACAAACAGGGCAGAGCCAATTATCTTATTGATTGTTGCTTCGGTCTGAATGAGGGAACAGCCAATCATATAACATAATTTTCATAAGAGCTGAAACTTAAAAATTACTGGTTTGTTTCATAATTTGATGGTTACATTATATATTTTAGAAAGACTTTGGTGCAGTCTTGTTTCAAGTTCCAAACATTAACGTTTCAGCACACACAGTCTTCCTCAGGTTCTTCATATATATACATATTTGTGTCTGTATTTATTCAAATGATAACATAATAAAATATTCTTTTAATTTAATATTGAAGACTTCCTAAATAAGAATACAAAGGGAAGGGAAGAAATTATTTTTGAAGGAGCTCATCTAAAATTCGGGTTCTTCTCTTCTGTAGCTGACTACATTGTGATGCAGTTTGGCCGTGTGGCAGAAGATGTCTTCACCATGGACTATAACTACCCAATGTGTGCCCTCCAAGCCTTTGCCATAGCCCTTTCCAGCTTTGACAGCAAGTTAGCCTGTGAATAGATCCCAGCCTGAGGTTCAGTGGAGAACTGGTCCATCTGTCCTCTCAACAAGGGCTGTTAATGTATCCCCGGGGCTGGTTTGAGATCTCCAAATCACTAAGTACCCTGGAATTCCTGCATATCCCAAAATGCTTTATGGGCCTCAAGTTTTGTGTGTATGTGTGTGTGTGGGCGGGGGGTGGGACATTGGGATGGTTCTTGGTCAGCGGAAGTAAACAAGCACAAAGTGTAATCCACTTTCAGAATCAAATTCATTTGTTTTGATAACTATAGTCATTTTGTACTGTAATGGCATTATAAATACAAACACTGTTCCTTTATGTAGGAGTTAGAGAAATTTAACATTTCTTTATCTGTAAATTATAACTAACAATTACACATCTGTAAGTTGACTGAATTTTATGTAGTCTGTCACACTAATAACACAATGTCACACACTTCCTCAAGCATGAATACTGCTTATAAAGTTACTGAATTAAAAAAAAAACATAACATGCATGTCACAATATATTTATTTTGTTATTTATGTATTTATTACATGTTGATTTTGTTTTCTGTTTTAATTTGCAACGGTCTCAACAATATTGGCTCCATGGAGCAGCAAGCACATAAAAGAGCGTCGCAAGACAGAGTATCTCTTTTATCCACACAAAACAATTAGCTACATGGATATGAACAGGGCAAAGGCATGTTACACTATGCTGTGTACCATAGACAATATTGTGTCACAGTGTCATGTATGTGAATGTATAGGATGATGGTGCACTTTACTTTTAAGTCAGTAGTGGATGAGATATCGCTGTACATACTTGATTGTGCCTTTGAAGACTAATTCCAGTGTTACGCTTTAGATGTAAAATGAGCTGAGCTTGAATTGGTCTTTTGCTGTCCTTAGCACTGGAGATATTTCTCTGTAGCTACTTCTAATTTACTTAACTAAAGCAGAGCTCATTTGGAAGGATTAAACATCTACAGTAAAAAAGAAAAATTAAACTCCCAGAGGATAATAATCCAAAGTGCACATCACTGGACAGCATTTTAGCAATTGTCCAGATATATTTAAATTTCATTTAGGGCCTACAACACGTTACAGTAAGAAGGTGAATAATTATTTACAGTATTCTGTTTCAGGCAGCAGATATAATATGAAAGGCACTCAGGCTTAAGGTTGTGCTCCTATCTTCTGATGTCTCCTACCTGGAAAAAAAAAACTGAACACACATTGACTTACTGCCAACAAACACACACAGCAACAGTGTGAATCTGCCACAGTTTCAACACTTGCATATTAACATCTCTTTACATCTTTGATTAATTTTACGCTCCTCTGATGTGGAATTTGGTACATTCCTCATTTTACTGGCAGTAAGTTTCTACTATATCACGTGGTCAAAGGTTTATTGCTGTTCACATTTTTACTCAAAATATGATTCCTCTTTCTCCTTGTGGGGTAATATCCTTTCTCAAATACAGTATATGATAGTATTTTGTATTTTATGACCAATAAGAAAATGCTGAATGAAGGCAAAGAACAATCTCTGATACCGCTATTGGTTACTGTGGGTTATGAGGAAATCTTTATCAAATGTGCTATTCTTGTACTCAATTGTGCTCTAACTATTTTAAATTTCTATTTTAAAATTGTTGATACTCTTGCTGTCTGCTTTTCATACATGTGTCCAGGAACCAAAGGTTCTTTCACTTTCTGTTTTTAGTCCTCCCGTTGTAATGTACAGTAAATGGTGTACAATTTACTGTGGTGGTATAGACACAGTCCTTCGATCATGAAAAAAATCAAATAAAGCTTCATTAAGTCAAAATATGTGCAACCTGTTTATGAATTTGGTGAATTGAACTGGAGTCTTTTTCCATTTTCTTCTATTTCAAAACAAGGTAACAGTGAACGTCCCATCTCGTCTCACTGATTAAGTCCAGACCCAGAAAATTCACCCACAAAGTAACTTTGTTGTGAGCTATGATTTTGGTTCCTCCTTGGGTCAGTTAGTATAAGTATATTGTATTGTGTATAGTGTGTAGTGACAAGACGTATCAACATACCACAGTTCTGTCAAAACAATTCAGGGGTATTTGAGATATTGTGCTGTATACAGATGCCTCCACCTTTAAAATGTGGTTGGTGCTAGTAAACTGAACATGTCCTTACTGTTGATTGTTTATACAAGGGAGAATTAAAATCCTACAGTATATGATGCATGAAAGAAGTAGGAGAGCATAAATGAACACAGAAAGACTTTATTTGAAGTTGAGAAGCATTGCCATCTTTATTATGTGTGTTTGGTCTTTTTTACAACAACTTGAACAAAAAGGTTGCATGTGCAATGAATTTGGGAATGATTTTAAGGGAAATGAATTATAATTGTGCATGACTCAAAAATGACTCAGCGACATAACTCATATTAGAGTATGTATAATAATAGGGAAATAGTCCTCAACGTTGGCCACACAAGAGAGGTCAATTGCAACTATCTAATTATGATTTTGCGAGGGTATCGGTCTTTTAAGGTTAAGTGACTGAGATGCAAGCACAAGAAAACACAAACAAGTTCACTTTAGGTTACACATACATTTATTACGAATACTACAGCTACAATTACTAAATACTATAACCACAACATATTACAAACAAGACACAAGAGGGAAAGGGGGAAACTGGAACACAAGGCTGTGGCTAGTGAATGATTGAAATGAATGATGCAGAGTTGTCTGTTGTGTAGTTGGTATGAAAGACCTGATAGACAGCTGAGATGACTGTTGCCCCAGAAGCAGCGAGTCAAATCAATGGTACAAACAGCTTGGTTATGAATTGCAATTGAAGTTACAAATTATGAAAGCACCAGGGTTTAAGCAAGTCAATGGAGGTGTTGTAGAAATACTTGCTTGCTCCCTGGGGTGGCTTCTTACAGAGAATGGAGTTGGATGTGCTGGGGTGAGGAGCTGGAGTCTGGATCTTGAAATGATAAATAAGTCGCCGGTCTGGGTCTGGGCATTTCTCAGTGGAGGAGAGCTCCTGGTTTAGCTCTCCTAGTTATGATTACTAACTCCTATTTCACCTCCTATTGTTCCGAATCACATCTTCAAACTAGCATAAAGCAAGCATTCAAACAGCATGGCAAAAAGCAAGGGCAAGGGCAAGGGAGTCTCTGGAGCTGGAGTCTCATTTGAAATTTGAAAGTTTTGGTCTGCCCACCCAAAAGATGCATCCTGGCCAATCACAGGGTTTGCAGAGGGATTTGCCTTTTGGATTGTAGCTTTAGCTTTTTTAGAGTGAAACAAGGAAAATGGTACTAAACGTAACTGTTATCCAAGATGATGGAATTGTGTTAGTGATACATTTCTTGGCTTAAAGGCAGTGGAATAAAAGTATAGTTAAAGCAGACACATTAGGTGATATACATATACATATTTACATACAATATTAATTGTCCTTAGACAAAATCTAAAACTAAATTTGTAAGTCCATGGGTTTGTCCTTGATCTGACTGCAAACGGCAGGGGTAAAGGTCATGTGCAGGGGTAAAGGTGGGGTGCCTTGCCTACAAGCTAATTATTTAGGAGTGGCAGTATGATGTGCAAACATGGTCCATTGTTTAGTTCTACACCGACTCTCTCATCACAAAAATAGGATAATCAAGCATTGGAAACAGATGTTAAATCCATTTGTGGCCGGTTAAAACTGTTGTGTTGCTGATTTGTTTGTCTTTCTTCTATTCTATCATTTTTCTTTCTTGTTTTCTGCTTTGCATTTTTGTATTGATTTTGTATTGATTGAGAGAGAACTCTTACCATGTGGGTTGTTGCTTGATCTTATTGTATGTCTATGCATCAATTCAGACTCAGTTGTATGGATATTGCCTTCTTTAGGTCTATGCTTGGGCTACTACAAGTGCATTCTGATGAGGTTATCTTCTGATTTTGATCACGATCATCACAGCTAGGAGGATACGGCCCAAATTAGTTGGCAAAAAGGATGCTTTTTTAATTTACTTTGTGACACACAACCAGAAAAAGTGCTAGTCTTAGACCTTTATTTTGTTTTACACAAACACATGATGCTACACATTCATGAAACACTGCTCATGTCAAGGATGTCTCAAAAAAAATAGATGGCAAGGATTTTGTGAAAAGTGCTCTATACAATAGGGTGGTAGATTATGAAAATTTTTTAAATGATTTAAAAATGGCATTGACAGAAATGTTCCTTACAAATGTCCGAAAAAATAATTAAAGTCGACCTTTTCTCACAGATGACATTTTGACTTGTCATAGCAGAAGAAGCACAGATGTAACTAATAATATTAATTATGGCTTTGCGATTTTGGTGTGCCAGCAAGCAATGAGACAACATGCAACACCAGGACACTGGGACTGGAACTCCTCAATGGACTGCAGTCGTTATCATTATTAGTCACACCTGTGTATGACAGGTCAAAATGTCTGAAGTGAGAAAAGTCTGTTGGTCAAAGGGACACATTTGATGTTTGCTGAAAGGACACTGAAGCTCTCGCAAATTATGTGTACTAACAATGCTAACAACCCATATTTTTTCCACAAAATGTATTGGAAATAAAAATGTTGTTATATCCCATCATAGGAACAATGTTAACCATTTTTGTAACAACACAAAACAAAGCTTTTTTGGTCTTTGCTGATAATCTAAGTACAACTTCTAATGCTTTTAAAATAATAAGACCATGATCTGTCTATAATCATATACAGCCCTTGTCTGACACAAGACGTGTCTAATATTTCGGTTTTTCCAGTAATATTGAAAAACCTCATTGCCTTTGACTAAAGCACGTAGCTCACAACAGGAGTTTGTACATGAGTCCTGCACTGTGGCTACCCCCTGCTCCTAAAAGGTTAGAATGGATCAAGAGCAGAAGACACATTTTCCTTTAGGGTTTAATTAAGTGTAACTTAATTACATCAATCTCTAGAGGCAGCAATGCACAAAGCAGCTAATGACTTAATTTTGACAGAACACCTCAAGTCAAAGTTTTGCTGTGGCAACTGAGAGCTATCTTACCCACATCCCTCCCTTCTCAGAGCAACGATTTGTGATTGTAGGAATTCATGCTGACATTTACTCTGTACATTGACACGTGCTTTGTTGCTATTTTCTACTGCACCAATTTGCAAAAGCCTTCTCCACCACAGCTACCACCTGTTTTGGTTCTGTTGTGTTTGTGTGCACCCTGGGGAGGGTTGTTATTTCTATGACAATTCTTGCCAGGGGGTTATTTGCAATGTTCCCTGGATGTTATCATGTTGCTGTGTACTCTATGTTGTTATGCTGTATTATCACAGCAGGGAGCATCTCCAGGAGCAGAACCATAGTGGACCACCAGATGGAGCCAGATATGTCTAAATCATTTCACATTTAATTTGTGGCAAAGCCTAAATTCTCTGTCCCTGCTGTGTGAGCACCCCTGGCCCTGGGATGATGATAAATAATGTAAACATTCTGTGGATCCACAATTTGGAGACGGTAAACAACAACAAACAAGTAAATGAGCAGTCACTAACTCTACAACAATCTTCATTTTTAAAATTGTCTTAAGATCTTATGTCATTGAGTGTGAGCTTCTGGAAACATTTTAGTGTTTGTTTGGGCACTTTAAATCCATACTGGAAATAAAAGAGAATGTAAAAGAAAATACATGTACATAACAGGTATCTAGCTCTTACTACAGTACAGTACAGTATGTTCTGATGGTGTGAGAGGAGACTATTATTTGTCCAAAAGAATTACTTAGGAACAGTATTAGATATCTCTTTAAATTCTGTTCTATATTTTATACACATAAGGGATCTTTAATAAACACAGTAGTATGTGAGGAACGCTGAGTTCATGGTATGTTAAATAACTCCAGAAAACTCCTTTACGTCTCCCTCCTGTTCCGCATCCTCAGCCCACTCACCCCGACCTCTTTAAGCAGGTCTGCATGGACGTGACCGTCACCCTCCACAGGCGCTGCCATCAACGAATACTCTTCATTTTCCTCCTCTGCTTCTTCCTCCGGGTTGGGACCACCCTCACAACTGAACAGCAGGTTCTCAGCCTCCATCACTGGATCATCGTCATCACCTTCCTCCTCCTCTTCCACCTCTGTCCCCTCGTCCTCCTCTTCCACCTCTGTCCCTTCGTCCTCCTCCTCCTCCACCTCATCTTCCTTCTCCTCTTCCTCCTCCTTCTCATAGGTATCCTCTTTCGGGTAGTGGAATACATCTTTGTGGTCACTGAAACTTATTTGTTTCTTCCCTCCGTTGAGACATTGTAGCTTTTTGTTTACCTCTGAACCAACTCTCTCCTGCCATCTCTCTGCAGCAGGCTCAGATGAAAAAGGACTGAGCAACTGTCTCTTCTCTGCTTCAGCTTCCTCTTCCTCCTCCTCTTCTATATCCTCCTCCACATCCTCTTCCTCCTCTTCTTCCTCCTCCTCTTCTTCTCCATCCTCCTCATCTTCCTCCTCATCCTCCTCTTGCACTATGGATAGCTTCCTTGCCATAATCTCTTCCTCCTCTTGCTCCATCCTCTCTGCCAGGGCCTCAGCAGTGGGCTGGTGAACGGGCTCCTCCAGGGTAAAAGTGTCAAATCCATATTTGTCATAGGGCTCATCAAACTCTGGGTAGGTCTCTTCTGGGTAGCCTGCATTGGTGAACAAAAACAGACATTGTTTGATGTACAGCATGGCATTTTGGGTGCATAAAGCAGCTTCTTATCATGATAAATTTATTTCATCACTCTGGAGACTAAATAGTAGTAGTAGTAGTGAGTTTTAAGCACGTACCTTCCCAGTCTGCACCGTACGGGACCTCCTCAGCCTCCATCTCTGGGGAGGCTCCCTCCAAACGTCCCTCTTGCATCAGCTGCGTGATCTGTCTAATTTGCCTGAGTAATTTCTCCTCCTTCTTTGATGATGTAGTTTTACTCCTTCTCCGTTTTCCACTAATGAGCAACACAAGTATGGAAGCAGAGTCATTGCAGTACTCAGTTACATTCTTATTACATTCAATGATCACACATACTTGCAATGCATATGCTCTCTTGGGTTTTAATTTCCTGATTCTTACTTGCTTACTTCTTATTTCTCCATGCCTCTACTGAGTGAGATGAGGCCCAGATTAGACGTGTTTTCTGTAACAATGACTTATGACTAATAAAAATCCCTTACATTACATTATTGAGTCTGTGAGTGTTTTCTTTGCTTGATACAAATAATTATTTAGTATTAGTATACGTCCAAAAGTGACATGAGCATTTTCCAACAAATTGGCAACTGGTTTTTCCTTTCCTCATACATAAATTCACCTTCTTAACAATTAATGTTATTAAGACCTAAGGACATTTTAAATAAAGCAGCAGCACTTCTGCTTCAGTAAAATATGCCAGTGGCCTTTCCACCTTTGAATAATTTTCCCTTACTTTTTTAGACCTTCATTTCCATGCCAGGTCTATGCTGATTTATCCCAATATGAAGTCATGGTTCTCCCATGGCAGTAAAAAATGTACGTTAAGAGACAAAATAAATCTTTTACCTCACAGAACTACGTTTTTTTTCAGAGACAATCCTCTCCATCATCTTTTCCGTTTGCAGTAGTCTCTCCTGAAGCCTGGCAAGCTCATAATCAGTTACTATAAAATTTACAAGAGAAAACATTATTATAATATATATCAAAATATAATGCATTTCTGTGCATATGCATTTTATACACAGATTATAAAATGTGTAGGTGTGTAAACATGTACAACACATTATTTTGTATTGTACTGCTACATACTGTAGGCAAAAGTGTCATTTACTGTACATGCCAAATTCCCTTTACAATAACAAAGGTTATGCATTGTAATTCTAGTTGAATGAGCACATGCAGAGCCATCAGATGGGTGCTGTAACACTGTATTTTGCTGCTGTACTTTTGGCTTTGACTATTCATTTGCCACTTATCAATGAGAGCCACTTATCAATAATTACTTGTTGAAAAAAAAGCTAAATGTTGACATATTTTCCATGAACAGATATAATTATAGAACCCTTGAGCCGTTAAAATGTATCAAGAAAACAAAATAGCTTTGGAATTACACTATGTCACAAATACTTTACATTTAAAAATAAACTTACTATTCCTATTCTCCACATTTCCCTTGGTTATTGTTGTGTAGTTTCCTGATTTAGTAGTCTTCCCCTTACATGTCAGCTGTGAACATAAAAATGATTATGATTAGAATAATAGAACACAGCAATAATCATCAGTAACATAAAGAAATGTCTACCGTTTATTAATTTGCTTAAATTGGAAGCATAGCCTATTTGTAATATGATAACACTTTGTATTCATGTAAGCTACCCTATACAATGTGTAAATAGTATTTTATATTCATGCAACCTGCATATCATGTGGGTCAGTCATAGTAATCACCTTATAGATTATATAGAGGATGTAAAGAAGGATCCCAAAGCCATATATCGGTATCACTTGAGCCATCAGGTTGTATTTTTTGCCTCGTCCAATTCCTTTTACTTTGGCCATGGTCTCAGCACTGTGTGTCATGGAGTATGAAGGGTCAACACCCCACCGTTCTGGGTCCTCTGGCAATGACAGTTGGTGCATGACAGGAGGGTAGAACCCAGGTCCAACTAGAGAAGACAAAAATCAATCAATCAATCAATCAATCAATCAATCAATCAATCAATTAATCAATCAATCAATCAATCAATCAATAAATAATTAGAGCAAATTTCACCGTAATTGCTCCCTTAAGTGGTGACAGCTGAAGAGTTGATTATATAATAATAATAATACATAGTCACAGGCAGCAGGTCAATATTTGGGAATAATGATTTAATAATTTTTTTGGTCAAAGCCACAAACAGTTTGGGGAGGCCTTGGTGAACTGAACAAGTTAAATCCTAAAATTATACAAAATAAACATAGGCCTGTAGTAATGTGTTGAATCAAATGTGTTTTGGAAACTGAGGACCTGCAGACACAGTATTTTTCTGAGTTGTGCATTTTATAACACGTTAGGTGTCCTTTTGATATATTAAAAACTCCTATTTATTTAGCTGGATAAAGCAAATATTTCAGGGTAACTCCTACTTATCGTCCTCAGCGCCAATTTGCACCAATCACATCTACATATGATCTACAGTCTGTTCAACCAATTACAATCGAGCCCGCCTAAACAGGTAGACTTTAATACCAGCACCAGCAAGTTCGGTTGATGTGTGGAGTGGTACGTTCCGTGTTCGGCAACTGTAATATCGTGTGCCTCGCGTTAAAGTTTGATGTGGCATAATGTGACACAGCGTAATAGGGAGATACACCTAAAACAGTCACTCATGAGGGATTTTTTTGTATGTCATAACTCAATAATTCAAAACGTGACATCTGTTTGCAGCCAAAGGATTTGTGGGATGCTAGTATGCTAGCACTAGCTAGTATGCTAGTATACCGCTAAATAATGTAAAATGGCCGCCAGGGACCGCTATTGAAGTGCCCACCTACAGTAGCACAGAAGGAGATGTGGCTGGAGAGGAGAGGCTTCCCTGTTTGGAGTCTCAAGGTAAGAACCTGGAAGGAGTATTTTGTTTTCTTAGATTGCCAGCAGTCAAGCAGCGTTACGAAGTCATGGCAAAATATGCGTGTATTAAAACTCGTTCAATTATTCAATTATTCGTACCCAGATATGAACAAAACTTAATTCGCAACATTAGGTGATATGAAAAACAGTAGCCCTGCTTTTAAAATATCCTCGACACCGCAGGTATTCAGAATGACAGTGACTTGCTCTGCAAATGTCTTAATGAATATTGTGTGGTCCCAAAAAACAAAAATAACCTTGTGGTTTTGAATTCTTTATGGTAATGTACCCTGTTCAGATAACCCCATAGTGGTAGTACATATAAAGCAGTAATTTTACAAAATAATATAATAATGATAATATCAAATGTCTGCTTTTATTACATACATTCCTTTTGTGCAGATTAAAATCAAATCTCTCCCAATAGTGATGACTGATCCATTTTGACAACAGCTTCAGGCATGTGCTCGTCACCATGTAAAACTGATATCAGGTTAAATCCAAGAGACAAGTGCAACCTTCTCATATTGGAGGAGTAGGGAAAAATGCTTTTTAGAAATCAAGTTATTGTTTATCCTTGACATATTTACAGATAATCAATTAAAGGTTTTTAAATTGATTTGAATGGCTCTATCTGACTATCCGTCTTTAGATCAGTGTCAGTACTTCCATGGTGGACATGATGTGTTAAAATATCAAATAATAACAGTGTCACACAACAAAGACTACAGCAGCAACTTTTCATCCAGCCTAGCCTGTTTTCTAGTACCATGTATTATATATAGGTAACTTCAGATTCAGTGACATATGTTTTAAAATATAAAAAAATAGGCCCAAACATATTTGAACATTTGCAAATGTGCATGTACAAATACATTTTAAAAATTTTAGAACACACATGATAAACATATTTTTCAGTGTATATATAGGTAATGCATTTTTTCTTGTTACCCATTGTATAACATTGTGATGAACTTGTGTGCACTATGATGGGGCCTCTAGGCTTGGCGCACTATGTATAGTCAGAGTAACAGCTGGCAACACCAACAACAACAGCAGCAGTAACACAAAAACCATTTGAGATGGAGCAGGATGGAGATGGGTGGATGGATGATGATCTGATAAGCCGCCTTACCCTCAGGCTGCCCCTTCTCCTTTTTCCCTCTGGGTAAAAGCATTCTGGGCAAGAAGAGAGAAACACAGAGAACAGAACATGATATAAGAGTAACCTTCTGGCAAGTTGTAATAGACATTTTGTCTCAGAGCACGACAGCCATGCGTTTATTTCATTTGAAGAGTGAAGCTAGTGCGCACAGATGTCATCTCTCATCTGGTGACGTTACTGTCCAGATTACACCAGATTAGATGCGCTGCCTTCAAGGGCTGTTTGAAATATTAACTATAATTCCCCAGAGAAGGAATCAACTGGCCTGCTTAAATAGTGCATTGCTCATATTATTATTCATACTGTTGTTGTCCTAAAAGTATCTGGATCTCAGAAACTGCAACACCTACAGCAATCTAATATAGCAGGTAGATTGAGTTGCCTACTACTTAAGCACAAAAAACAGCATCAACTAACCGTCTTTACATTTTGTTCAAC
This sequence comes from Scomberomorus guttatus, assembly GCA_038419695.1. NCBI lineage: Eukaryota > Metazoa > Chordata > Actinopteri > Scombriformes > Scombridae > Scomberomorus > Scomberomorus guttatus. The sequence continues at coordinate 22,968,193 of CM076445.1, read as the reverse complement.
AAGTTGGAAGCCAAACACTCTTGGATGAAAACATGTCTTTCTGCAATGGCCAACCCCATTTCAGCCAAAATACATACTAATATAAATCACAGCCTTCAATTTTTATTCAGTCGTCACTGCGTTTCATACATATCATGTTTGGACCAAGTAAGAAAATAATTTTCTGATGTAATTTTGATACACTGTATAGCATTGCTGCGATTCATTTTCAAAGTTGTGAGGATGTTTTTTTTTTATTTTTACATAAACTGCAGTAAACCAAGTTTGCTTTGTGCTGTTGTACTTAAATTTGGTGCACGTGTTCACATTTTGGTTTTTTATTGTTGCTAGAGATATCTAGGGTTGTCGCAGTAAGAAGTTCGAGCTCAAAAATGAATCAGAGCTCTGTGGTAACTGTGTGTTATGACTGGTTTAATAATGCAAGTGTCATAGCTTGTTGAAGGTTGAATAGTTGCATGCTGATTGATTTTTGAGGCAATGTGGAGTTTCAGTGTGCTTTGTGAGAGCTCCCAGACAGCTAGTTGTAATTTGAGTTTGATAGAGGAGGCAGGATGGAAAGTTCATTACTTGATGTCAGAGGGGAAAAAAATCACAAACAGATGTAAGGTTGTGGTTCACAGGTGTGTCTTTTTTGATATTGATCCAGTAAATTTTCCGGGTTAGCGTTATTACTGTACTAGCTAACATTTCTCATGGGATGCCAAAAACAGGTAGTGGAAAAGCAAGGACGAGTGATATTTATTTTTAATTTCTGTTTGTAAAAAAGGTAAAGATTTAATTAAATGCATGATATGCATATCTCCCTTTACATTCCTTTGCTCTTTGATTTCTGTAATGGGCAAAAGCCACCAAAACTATTCTTACAGGATCTATTATTGAGCATTTCCAAGCAAAGGGTTTGAATACACAAATTGCATTTCAGATAAGATATTTCAAAGAGCACTTGAATGCAGCACATGACCTATCAACCTATCCACTACATAGACCCTCTAGTGTGTGCTTCATACCAAACGGCAGCAGATGGCAGTGTAGGCTCAGGTACAGCGGGATGGCAGCTGGAAGAAAGAAAAAATCACCAACTCAGAGTCCCTAGAGTCAAGTAACATTGTTTGATTTATATTGTTTAATAGATTGTCTCACATTTTTAGATACTAAGTGACTAAATAGGACTTTTTGTTTGGTTTTAAGACTCTAAATTTCTCTCCTCAAAACCATTTTACAGTTTGCAACATTTTTAACTAATTAAAGATGATACAGTACAAGTATTGTTACAATATTAGTACACACATTAAATCACTTGAATATTCTCACTTGGACTTCAAATGTGTGGGTCTCAATATCCGTAACCATGTAGTATTTTATTTTTTAATACAAATTAGTTACTCAGTTCATGTGTACAGTTGTCTATATTAAAACCAGAATATAGATAAGTAATTAAGGACAGACATTGAAAAAGAACAAATAATGTGAATATTAAAAAATATGGAGGAGGTGGGTGCAAATTTTAGTTTGTTAAAGGTGCATAAGGAAGCTATGTATTCAGTATTGTATTTACATGGTAATATAATCGTCCAGTGTGAGAGTTATATGGGATTCTTCTGCTACCATCAGTCTTTTTTTGTAAGAAAGGTTGGAAAATTACATCAAAGAGATTAACTTAATAGTAGATATATTTGTCAACTATTTTTGACATTATGTTTTGCCTTTTTAAAGGTGCAGCAGCCCAGTTTAACACTTAACCTCAAACCAACATGCACAAAGGTCAAATAGGTGGGACCTGGGGGACTTATTAGGAAAGACCATGGCAGAGATGATAACTCCCACATGTATTTTTCACAGAATACTTATGAAGAGTCTAAAGGCTTTTTGAAACACCGATCAATGTGGTAAACCTTCAGAAATACCCAGTTAGTGCAGGGGTGGGATAAATGATTCAGTATTTGCCATTGTGTTTTCACAAGGGAAAAAATAACATTGAAAGCACTGCTAATATTGTAAATAGTTGTTGATTGATTAATTTCAGTAAGCTGATTTTAACTAGCTTGTACCATTATTCTCCTTTACACTGTATGGCAATTAATATGCGAGATGGTGACATATTTTTTTTTTTACCATAAATGCATCATGTTTGAAGTTGATTGACATCGGTCCCCTTAAAAAGCAAGGTCACTTTAGCATTTTTAGTCACTCTAGTGGCATGAGTCTAAGAATGGCACTGTTGGTTGGTTGGTCAGAGTCTTGACCACTTTGGGTTCAGACTGAAATATCTTGACAGCAATAAGATAGATTGCTATGAAATTTTGTACAGACATTGATGGTCCCTAGAGGAGAAATCCTACTGACTTTGGTCAAGCCCTGACTTTTCTTCTAGCGCCACCAGGTTGACATTTGTGGTTCTTACTGAAATATCTCGACAAATAATCTGATGAAATTTACAACAGGTACTTAAGGTCCTTAGAGGACACATTTTAGCGACTTAGGGGATCTTCTAACGTTGTTGCAAGTAAAGTTTTGACATATGCTGTGATATATCTCAACATCTGCTTTATGGATTGCCTCAAAATGTGGTAGACATTTATGGTTGCCAGACAGTCTATTTTAATGACTTTGGTGAATTTTCCTCTAGTGTCACAATAAGATTGACTGTTTAGTTATTTCTTGAAATACCTCAACAACTATTGGGTGAATTATTGTGAAATTTGGTACACACATTCCCGGTCTCCAGAGGATTAATCGTAATAACTTTGAATTCCTGACTTTTTATCAAGCGCCATCATCTGGTCAAAATTTCATAACTATGAATGCCTCATTAAGGAGACATCTGCTAATTAAATGGTTATTTAGAGCTGCTAGCCCGAATAGTCTGTCTAAATATGACTCAAATTTCAGATCTTTTGTTTTTCCGGTGGTTAGTGCTGATACATGGTGCTTTACTTCCCAGTAAAAGCTTATTAAAAAGACAGCAAAAGCCACAGAAACAAACTATTAACCTTCTGAACAGTGCTTGTTCAGGCTTAGTTTTATGTGTAACAGGTTGAACCAGCAACAGACTGAACGCACTACTGAACTGAGGCATCACCATAATGAATGGTGATGCATTCACTTACTGCTGTACATACTGATGTGCATTTGAACTGTGACGTTTTTGCTTAGCTTAGAAAAAAAGTGAAGGAACAACATAGATGGTAACCAAGGAGGACTTGAATCTGGGTAATCCCTTTGCAGATAATTTACACCTCCTATCTAACAGCCTGTATACATGGTTTTGCACCAATATCAAAGACTTTAAGAGGGTGGAGGATAGCAGTTACCTCAATGTAGCCCCCATTCTACGAGTTTAGACATAGCCCTCTAACAGCATGCTTAACTGGCCTCTTGCTCTCAGTGCACTAAGTTCAATGAGTCGAGGACAGGTCATATATATGACATGCCACCATGTGATTGGTTGGTGGTTGCAAGTTGTCTCATTGTCCTGAAATAGAGCCATAGGGAACAAACTGCTACTTTTTCTCACTCAGCTCAAAGGACATTTTGACACTTGTTAAGGGAGCAGACAGCACTTATTGCACTTATGGCAATTAACTACACAAAGCAGCAATCATGCATGGTCTAATGATCTATCAAAAAGTGGTTTTCTGATACAGGGTATCAAGAAAACTATTTTCATACAGCATTGTGCTTTGGCTTTATTGAATATTGTTGACAATTAACATGTTTATGCATGATATGCTGATAGTCTGTGAACTGTAGGTTTCTTGAATAACAAAAAAAGTACTTCAGGGGAAAAGAAAAAAGTGTCATTCTGTAAGAACTATTCTACTGATAGAAGTACCAGAAATAATTTTAAAAAAGTAGAAAATCAACACCTGCTCAGTAGTAACCTCTGGTGCATCACATGGGCAAAGTCCCATTTTACTACTCTCAAGTACAAAGAGAATCTTAGTCCTAGTAGTGCTCATAGAGAGACGTCAGGGAAATTTATGCTACATAAGGAATGTCAAGGAGCACCAGTTCATTGTTTCAGGGAGGATATTTACGCACATTTTATACAACTGTATATGTAGTTGTCTAGCATTCAAAACTGCAGGCCTGTTGTCTGTTTTCTCCATTCTTTTTGACAAGTAAGTGAATTAAATCAAAAAGTTGTAAACTGATAGGCATTGAAATGTTCAGACAGTAAGGAGACTTGACTATGATGAGTGTGAATCACTCAAATTTATCTCACTGTTAGTGTTGAAAATATTGTTGGTGTTTTTGATGTGCTTATATTGCCTTTAGTATTATGACTGGCATCTTGTTTTTGCAGCAATGCAGGATTTCATTTCAGTCAAACAATGGTTGTAGACTTTTTTTAAAGTTGGACCATGAACTGGTGAGAACTTGGTCTGCTGACCGCAAGGCAGGCTGGTAGTTAGGGATATCAAGTCTCTTTTAATGACAATTATCATTAAAAGAGATACTGTCATGGCAGAATATTCACTTTAGATGTTCACACTAAAACATTGAAACATTTAAGTCTATACTTTATGTTCAAATACTTGGCACACTGTATTGTGACTTAGAAATCTATGTATCTACAATACAGCTGAAAATTCTGTCATAGCTGGCATGGATGAACATTATTGGCCATGCCATACACCCCCTATAAGCTTTTAATCCTAGGAAACAAATATGCATTTGTGTACCCTCTCTGGATGAATGGATTATAGATTATCACTGCCAACCAGCATATGATGCCAACAGAGATTATGGCTGCTGTACGTTGAATAAAGCAGATACCACTGTTTGGGAAAATTTGGCACAATGAACTACTTCAAAGTAATATGGACACACTGCAGTATTTGACACATAAAGGGTATTAGGGATTTTGGTTGTAAGGATTCTTTTTCATAACGGGTTTGTATTTTAAAGACAGTTGAGTTTCGAATTGCCATTTTCACCCTTGCTCCCGCTTTCTGTTTTCTATTCCTATTATTCCAGTCAAGTCAACTGTGAACTGGCTCAAAATGTATTTCCATATTTCCCCCATAATTGCAGTATTGTTGAAATAAGACTTTCATCGTTCTCATGGAAACCCCTGAGTACACATCAAGCTGTGCAATTACTCAAAAAATAAAACCCGCTAATGTCAGAGTGGTGAAAATATCACAGTGCACTCCCATTCCCAAAATCCAGCTGGGAAGTATTAAATTTTGAATCTGACCACGTGCATATTCACAGCCACAAGCTCTTTTAAGAAATGACATACAGACCGTTGGCCCATTTTGGTTGGTGCCTTTGATGCTTTGTCTTGTTTCACTGATGCCATACTGGAGGTATGTCCAATTCACTCTGCAGTGTGCCAAATTGTTAATACCAGCACTTGTCTTTTATCTGTTTACTGTGCCTCTCTCTTATCAAGCCTTTAATTACTTAATTATTCTTCATTGGGCTCAATTAAAACACAATAGACTCTGCTGCTGCAAAAGTCAACTATTTCTGCCTCTGCAGAGCAGTATACAAAGCACGGGAGAGAGAGGCTGTTGCAGTTGGCCTTCTATTATGTACTTGGAATAAATGAGATTCTGTTATTCTTTGGATGAAAGTCTGGCCTTTCTGATTATTATGCTAACAGCAAAATATAACATTGACTTTTATAAAATGTTCATGCTCCTCGAGTCGAGTGAGGAATAGATTCACATACATGGCAATCAACGCACCTCCCCCAAACAAAATTACTTTTTAGAAATAGAAATCGTTTTCTTTCTCTATTCATGCAAGTGATTTGTTGCGCAATGTCACCTTACTCAATAGTAGCGCACCAGGTTTACATCAGGTTTTTTTCCACTTCTCTCCGTGCCTCTATCTAAATCACTCAATTTATTTCCAAATTGCATGTCGAGTGTAGGAGCAAGGACTTATGGCACTATATTAAATCAATGCACTCCTATAGTATATATTTTGAGCAGGTTTAATTTTTTTCCCCTTTTTTTTGTTGATATTGAGTGTCATAAAGGACACACTGTCACACATTTGAAGCCTGTATATTCATAGAAGAAAGTCCATTGTGAAAAATGAATGAGGTGGATTAATGGAGTTGAAACAATGCTTTTCAATATAAGCTAGACCTTGACTGTTTCTTAGTTGTATGGTTGCCAGTTTGCACACTTTAATTTATTAGTATCAGAAGGACAGACACTATCACCAAGGGATGCAATTTAAATTTGTGTTTCCTTTATAGACTATCACGAATGAACACATGCACACAAAACTCATGTATGTATGCAGAGAACTTGAATGTGAGCTCTTGCTCATGAATGCCCCAATACAGTATATGCAAAAACATGTTTTTCTGTATAATTATAAGTATAATCAGAGCAAAGACTTTAAATTACATCACTGATCACTCATGGCTTGTCTTTGACAAAGCATATAGTATAGAGTAGAAATACACCAATACAGATACTGGTATCGGATATCATTATTTTAATAAATAACAATTCAGTAAATGTATATCTATGTATTTATTTGTTACATTTTGTTTTAGTTAGGAAAGTAATGCTACACATAAAAGAATGATCCCAGTCTCTTCTACACACTGAGGCATACAGCTTATTAATTAAACACTGGTATCAGATTGGCCGATACCCAAAGCCCAGGTACCGGTATCGAGACTGAAAAAGTCGGATCGGTGCATCCCTAGTATAGAGTTCTAAATATTTTGTTAAAATTAACAGCATAATTGTTCCTCTACAAAACATGTATTTTTTATGACTATGCATTTTAGTTTAAAACAGCATATTCATTGCATAAAAGAAACTAGTGGGATCCTCAACATCTCTGAACACATCTGCTCTGCAAGTTTCAGCCCCAGGCCTTAGCTCCTAAGTTGACACCAGTTGACACAAGATCTGCTAACATATTTCTGTGGCCGGCACCACTTGGACTATTCCCCCTTATTCTTATGGAGGTATGTTCAGTGTAGTTCATGAAGACGATGCTCAGGAGAGTTTTTTTCCTGAGTTCTAGTAGTAAAGCCAGTTAAGTTCCAATATGGGTGTTACTGCCTTTGTTTTTGACTGTTGTGTGTGTCAATCAAATTATTTAGTAGTATTAAGTTCTTTAAGTCATATATTAACATAGTTACATGTATATTCGTCCTTTTCTAAGATAAATATTACTAATTATGCTCAATTGGTGTCAGCTTCCACCTGTGCAGAGCCTGTGCTTACCGTTACCTTTACTCAACATGCAGTTTTCCATCATTTCTCATTTGAAAGCCTTTTGTATTGTTAAGTTCATGTTTAATCAGGACTTAGACTAGTAGATTCCAATGGTTAATATGTCCATATCTTATTATTATTATTATTATTATATTAATTGTATTTACAGTCATTTCTGTATGTTCTATACATACTGTATACTAAATCCTTCTTGCTTGTTATAGAGGTGGGTTTGTAATTGTTAATTGTTGCCTTCGTACTTTGTTATTAAGTGGTTGTCTTGCTAGTAGCTGTCAGCTGTAAATTAAGAGGAATAAATCTAGTGTGGGTAGCTGGCGCTGTTACAGTCTCACGGTTCCACCTTGTGGCAGTACTATGCATAGCGGTAAATCAATCCAGGCGACTAAATTCAACTCTTATATAAGGTTTTTCTGACCTTTTCAGAAACCACTTACACACATTTTTCCAACTGGAATTTCAGGATTACTTGTGATTTAACCAGTCACGTCAGTGGTGGGCTGTAATTTCCCAGAACCCAGGTGTATGAGAGAAGCCACTGTCAGCCATTCTCTTTCTTTTAATCTGCTTTTCCTGTGTTTCATGGTCACATTTTTCTATTCGTATGCATGTATATTTATTTACATTGGTGATTATATATTTGTGTGCACTTCTGCATCTCTACTCTGTCTATAAGGTTCTAAATTGTCCAAGAACTTTAGTAGTTGAATTTTTTTTTTCTTTTTGCTGAAATTTACAAAGTTCATTGTGCTGCATGTGTGTGCTCCATTTTAAGGATTTAATAGCAGTTTGTCTCCCCTGTGTGGTTGAGGCACCTTGAATGCCCTTAACCAGCACTAATAGGAGATAATGATTGGTGCTCAACAAAAAGAGAGATTCATTTTGAATTATTAACAAGTTAACTTTGTAGTGGAGGCACTTTATCCCCGGGGACAAACAGCCCAAATGTTTGCAAAATATAATTAAGCCGAGGCATCTTTAAATGTCATTGCTGCCTGTGCCATGTTTCAAATTGTTCTGCATCAACAGAATTTAACGAGATGGCTAAGGAATCCATTTCCTGCAAGCATGTGATAAGCCACACATAGTGGAGCACTTTCATTGATTGCCAAAATAAAGCATTTTGTATGCAAATGGGGGAATGGAGTGGCTAAGCTGATTCAGCCTCATGGACACCAAATAATGGTCTTTACAATTAATACTTTTACATGCTATCCATTGAAAATTTCATCTTCCATTTAATGGCTCTAAAACATTTACACATGCCCAGAAAAGAGGGGGAAACGCACTGTGTTCCAATGGATTAATATGAAAGCCAACAAACAAATAAAGCCATGCATCCCTCCCTCCCCCCAGAGTATTGGTCCCTTTCCTGTCGTCTCATGCTCCTGCACATTTTGGATTAACAGATAATCTTTGAACATGAAGGAAGGTCTGCTAACCCCGAGGGGGTGGGATGTAGTGAGTGAAAGAGAGCACAGGATTGGAGGCAGTGCTTCATTGTTTGAATGTAATGTGCTTGTCTTGTTCTTGTAAACATGCAGCTCTTTTTGTTGCAGTGATACGGCCTTAAATACCCCTCCTTCACTCTTGCAGGTTGTGTTACAGGAGACCCACAGGTCTGAATAGATAAAGGACACGGGGATAACACGGGGTGTCAGCAACAAAAAAAAAAGAGAATGTCCAAAGGCAACCCCTCAACTAAAGGTTCAGTGTTCGTGGGGACCAACAAACCACTTGTAGTCAATTATTGTACAGCCATGGAGCCTGCTGTTGACCTGTCTGGTCTCATCTGTTTACCAGTTGTGTTAAGAACAACCACTAAGTCCAAAAACAGGAGGAAGGTACTGTATATGTAGGTATTTGGATAGACTTTTTCCCTGGCTTGGCCAGTAGATGGTTAGACCAATTTGTGTCCTGAATGGCTGTTGTGTCCGGTCCTGCCCTCTGTCCTTTTTTGTGTCCTGTTCAGTTCTGTGTAACCTGTAGGGCACTATCCGTACTAGTAGCACCACATCTTCACTATGCATCCATCTATGCAGGTTCTGTCACACTGAAATAATTTACACATTTAGAAAACAATATGGAGAATTGTCCAATGTTGTAAATATAGTTATCTATAGCATTTATTGTAGCTGATACATTGTTGTGAAATGACTGAACAATTTACCAATAGCCAGTCTTAATATCCTGTCAATAACCTCATATATATATATATATATATATATATATATATATATATATATATGTATATATGTATGTATGTATGTATGTATGTATGTATGTATGTATGTATGTATGTATGTATGTATGTATGTATGTATGTATGTATGTATGTATGTATGTATATATATATATATATATATATATATATCACATATTAGAATTTATTAATGGAATAATAAAATGAAATAATAAAATGAAATTGAGTCCATTGAAATCCCTCTCATGATTTCATATATATTATGTAAAAAAACATATAATGTATGTTATATTTGATTTATTTCATATTTGATGGAAGATTAACCATCTAATCTACTTACTCAAGTTATTTCTAAGTGTGTCCATTGTTGTGCCTCCTGAAGACTCTCTGTGTCTGGTCCTGCACCAACTTTGTGATCTCAGGTCATCTTTGTCCTGTTAAAGTTACATTTACATTTTCATTGGAATTATTGTACAAACCTAAACATGTAAATAATCGTGTCACAGTTTTTCATGTTTACATGTGAAGATTTTACATGTCATTTTATCGAACACATAGGTGTATGCACTACTGTATTCCTTTCTTGAAGTAGGTTGTATCTGATTACGCACAACATGCAACAACTAGCACATACATGCTGATATAACAGCTTTATTTAATATACTACACATCTGTTTCAATATGCGTATCCTGCCACGCCATAGCGATAAACAAGCATGTTCATTTGTATCATGGTCAATTGAAAAAAAGCCAGACTTTGCTCTCATTGCTTACTATGTTTGGATTAGATTTGTTTTTGAAGCATCAGTCCTGAGGTTTTTTTTTTTTTGTAATGGAATTTGTGGGTATTTAATTGATTTTATCTTGACCAATGAAAGAAAACTACAGTAACCTTAGTGGGAAGAGTACAGTAAAAGTTAGCAAAAACACTGGGATACAACTAGGGATGTCTGATCAAGTTATTTTTGCCTCAATCCCAATCTGAGTCTTTTAATATTGTGTATCTGCCAACACCGAGGCAGATCTGATACTTAAATTTGCCAAGTATTGATTATGTAGTTGACACATTGAAATAACAGGTATAACCTACTGAATTTGTCAAAATCTTATTCACAAATTTATTCATCCAATAACTGAAGGTCCTGGTTCAAAACAATTAAATTTATAAGCTTAAATGATAGATATGATATGAATGAAAGCTTAACTGGGAGAATATGACTCCTAAAATAGTTTGATCATTTTTTTCTAGAGAAGACATATCACTCTGTTGGAGTTGTGGGAACTTCAAAAAACACTCAGTTCACTCGTGATTGTACAGTGATCTCTGGCTGAGTTCAGACACCGGCTGAATGGTCTGCCATCAAGTTACTCAGGAAATTAATGCTAATTACCGTCAGCTGATACATTTGACTGTTCCGCTCGTACATGAATGAAGGCTGTTGTAAAGTAGAGCACCGCTGCAACACTAGGAGGCAGAGGTGGCAAAGAAAGGATTGGCCTCTACCGATCCATTAAAATATGCCCGGATTGGCCCCAATACCTATCCTAAGGATCGGCTCGGGACATCTCTAGTTTTCACTGTGTGGTTCACATCCATGAAAATAGAATTTCTTCCATGTTCAGTATCTCTACTGATTAATTCTGTTGTTTTGTTATATTTGAGTGCTTAGATGGTATGCCTCTTTCTTAAAACCAAATGACCAAATGGGGCTAGTTTTAATAACTAAATTTGTCTTGCCAAGTTTTGTGTTGTCCATCAAAATATGTTCTCCTCTTTCTCACTTCCATCCACTATCCCCCTTGATCTGTTTTGCCCTTCTGCCCTTCACCCCCACAGTATGTCCTCCTCAAAATATGAACCCTGTATCATTTTAGAGTCAAGGAGAGCAGCGAAAACTGTTGACAGCAGTGTTTGGAGTAAATGAGAAAGCTGAGCCCTTCCAGAGCTACTGAAAGGCGGCAAGAGTGCAAGATGGGCAAGAAGGACGATGATGATGGGACTGACCTTCTGATCAGGTGAGCATGAGGAGGCCTGAGGACAGAATCCCCTCTCTGCTGCCCAGGCTGGAATTTTGTGCTTGAGAAGTGTTTAACTTTGTCAAATCCCAATTGCACTCAGTGGGGAGTGTCCTCTTTCCCTTTGCCCACAGGTTTAGTGACTGCCCTTATGCCTCGGCCTGGGGAGGGGGTTGGGCGTTTGGAGGTTGGGGAGGATCAATAGCATGGCAGCTTGCCTGTTTGACAGAGGTGAAGTTAAGCTAGGAGAGAGAGAATGGGGTGAGATAGTGAGAGCTATAGATATCTGAGTAGGAATTATCCATGACACCTGGGCTCTCAAGCTGCAACCTTTAAGCACATGATTTAGGATCACCTCTATTTGTGGGATAGCCGTAGCACATTCAGCACATTCAATGCTAGCCATTGTGCTCTGTTAGCTCTCACAGCTGAAAGCCATTGTCAGTTATTTGTTTAGAAAAGGCTCTCATTGTTAAATCCTTATGCCTACATTGTTTCAGCCAAGTGAATTCAATTTTATTTTGTACGTTTTTAAGTTTCACTTAGTTGTCAAGAAGATGTATGAAAATCTCCTTTAAGTCATTCACTCCATCCCGGTATTTTTCTGCACCAATGATTTGAAACAAAATGTTCTTCTTTTCAAGCGATAATATTTCTAATAATCTCCCCTCGCTGTGAGAATGGTGTCAATAAACTGACATGTTGAGAACAAATGCAGCAGCCTTTATCAAACAAATCCACAGCCTTTGCTTCAAACAGAGACAAAAACAAACTGTGCTTTCATGTTTTGCCTTATTTTTTAAAAGGGGGGTAACCCTGGATGAGACTGAAAATGCTGGCTTTCAAAAGGTTGACATTTAACTATTGTAGATATAATGATGGATACAAGAGATGGAGCACGTTAATGGGAAATGACGATGTCACGGTTCATCTTCCGAACTGAGGCACATTAATCCTCAGTGTTATGGAAAATGCTGATAAAAAATAAATGTACTGAATATTTGTAACAAGTGGCATCAATTTCCCCTTTGACTGTCAGTGAATGAAGATTTCTCAGCAGATTGCATTATTTACTCTGCTCAGAAAATCACAGAACTGTAAAATCCTTGCTAGCATATTTCTTGATTTCTGTGAGAGATCCCTACAGAGGCTATGTAAATGTCATAGGTTTAAAATGCCCCATAGTGACAATTTAGCTGTCATCATAGCTTCATTAATTAAACCTGGCTTTACCATAGATTTTGACACAGTCATTTCCTGGCCAATTGTGTATGCATGAGTGATTCTGACTTGGTCTGCTTTCGGATGGCTGATGCCGTATGTTGGTGGAAATAGCTTGAAGTAATCTGAATCTTTGAGAAGCTTATAAAGATGGAGAGCAGAGGCAGGGTCCCAGCAAGTCCACACATCCTCTGTGACACCAGACAAGGTTTAAACGTAGATCAGTTACCTGGCTCCTGTTGTTGGTTGATTATCTGAAGATTCAGAAAATTAGCTTAATGTAAGGAGCATCAGATTGTATAGCAATAATATACACTCATGAAAGGACTAATGAAGGCTTCTTTAAAGAAGGGAATATATGTTTATGCACTTATTAAATGGAACATAAGAGTCATCATGAGGGCAACATATTATGACTTGTATGCTTATACTGTCATATAGTACATGAACTTAAAGGTGCAGTGTGTAGAATTTAGTCTATACAGTCTATCTGCAATATGCTAATGACAGCCGATATATAAGCCCAGCCAATTTATCGGTCTACCTCTAGCCTCCACCTCACAGGAAGGTGTAGCAAAGGACGAGACTTTTTTGTGATAATAGCCAACAGAGTGCCGTGAAGCTCTATAGGTCAGCATGCTAGAGAGTGCATAATTTAACCACAGGCATAAACATTTTGAATTGGTGTTTTCCCATTTTCAGGCAAATACCAGCCAGCCAGTATTCAATTTTATTTACTATATAATATAGTAAATAAAATTGACTGGTATTTGCCTGAAAATGGGAACCTAACAGGGCAGAGATGTGAAAAGACTTTGCTCGGACATTTCTCCATCCCACGTACTTGTTGAATAAAACATCTGTCTCAAAGCACAAGGTAATGGCGACGCGAGATTTGTTTGCAGAGATGAAACTCTCTCTCGTCCACTATACCCGAGAGAGTTTAGCCTTGATGCATTTTACACCAGCCCAAAAACCTGCGTTGACAAGTTATCTGTGACCTGTGGTGAGAGCGGGAATGGCTGCGGTGAAAATCAATCTTCGCCTCTCCTCTCGCCTTGAATACCAGCAGAGCAAACAAACAGGCCTAAACAATACGATATATACCACATATCAATTACACTAAATGCCTCAGTATCTATACTTCACTGTCCCAGGCACACACCGGTTACAAGGCACACACGCTGCTGTAAGACGATAATGGTGCTGCATTGTTCCTCACCATCTGGAGGACTGATAAGGCCTGCCTGTGCATAGTTGATAATGAGAACAGGCATGAGTGTTAAACATTTCCTTGGCCCATGAAAAAGGTTCCATTAAGTCCACTGACCCCAATTGAATATTAATGAGCTAATTAACGGATTTATTGTTATGTGCAATTCCTGGAGGGGCAATTTTTTTCAAGTGCTATTATTTTTTCTAATTATTTTCTGTACTTTTTATAATTGAATCTTTGTAGCTGCCAGCATCCTGTTTGTGCCTTGGCAACAAGAAAAAAGCAGTTGGCATCTGTTTTTCCTTCTTTTAGCTTGCTGTAACTACAACAAAAACAAAACAATGTTCTTTTAGATACCAGTGTATTTGTCATCAAGACTATACCCCATGCCTCCATCAATGCAACACAAGTCCCAAAATATTGCTCTTAAAATGCACCTTGCTTATCTGTTTAAGAAATATATAGGGAAAGTGATGTTCAGGTGTTAGATTACAAAAGTGCAATTACTTGGGTTACTGCAGGCTGCATTGCATGGAGGACTTGACAAAGGTTTAAATGGGCAGTGACAGCTGGGGTTGATAGATAGCATAATCAGCTGATGTAGAGGATGCACTGAAGCAGTCCTCAGTGGACAGCTGGAGAGTACAGCTAAGCTACTGAGAGAGATGGTAACCTTGGGAGGAATGACTACTGATACTTTGTTTAATGGATATATAAGATATGTACGGCAGTTTCAGAATACATCTAAAGTAGATTGTGTTCTAATGTGTGATTGTAATTAAAATTGTGTAAAAGCACTTGAATCATTTTTTTCCAAGGTCAGTTTTATTTTGTATAATTTCCACCATTTATGCACTGCTGCTAAAAACATACCCAGAACACAAATTTACAAAAAGACAATTTGTGGTTTTACTGGGGCTTATGTGCTGGACTATTTCTCAGCTGGACTCAGTCACTTCTGGAAGTCTTGTCGTCACCAAAAGGTTGCCAGGCAACCAGCAGAGACTCTAAGAAGCCTGGCCCAAGCGGCAACTATCATGGCTTGAGGTTGAAGCCAATGTTGAAGTACCTTAAAGTGCAATGCCACCAATAACCGCTTGGTTCTGGCTCAAAAAAATCCCTGGCTCCAACTGACTCCCATTCAAAAAGTGTCAGCTTCTCTCTAGAAATACTAATTCTATAATTTTTCATTTTTCATTTTTCAGTCATTATGGTCTCAATTGCTCGATTCAAGCCCTCTAATAAGTGTGCTGCTGGTCATTTTAGAAATTATTGCTCCGTTATTAAGATTTGACTTATAGTAGCTTTGATGTCTGCCGTGTGGGTGTTGATTGACAGCTGTGATTGACAGTTTGCTTGCCTGCAGGTCTCCCCAGGTCTGGGACTCACACTGAGTCGCAATATTGTCGCAATATTTTGGTAAGTTTACAGTTACTTGATTATGATACCTGTCCTGTTAGCACAGTTTAGCTTAAGTCGCTAATGTTAGCCCAAGTGTACACCTGTTGGTGTGCCCAGTAAGCCGGTGTTAGCTTTCGGTCCGAGGTAGCGGGGCGTGTTTCCAGATTGAAAGGCAGCACCCTGCACTCCTTATTTGGAAGGTACTGGCTCTAAATGGAAAAAATGGCGCTGTATACAGGCACCATAGCAACTTCAAACTGGCTCCAATGCAGACCAATGAGTGACGTCACACCTCGCTATGTCCATCTTTATATACAGTCTATGGCCTGGCCAAGAAGTAGTCCTGCATATACAGTAATCCCTGTAAAACCACAAAAATCTGAACATTTTTATTAGTGAGCTTTAGGTGATAGTATCTAGATTATTTTATTTTTGTTAAACTAAGCTAACTTTCTCCTAGGTGTAGTTTCACATTTAAGGGAAAAACATGAGAGTGGTATTGATCTTCTCATCTAACTCTCTGCAAGAAAGCAAATTAGCATATTTCTCAAAAAAGTTGAACTATTCCTTTAAATGTTTTGAACATCAAATAAAGTCTAAGTACCTCCCTTTGGATGTGTGCTGGAAATGATCAAGTTGGGAGAGTCCCCAGGGCAAACCCAGGAAGGACTACACCTCCCACCTGTCCTGGGAGTGCCTGAGGATTCCCCAAGAGGAACTAGAGGAAGTCTTGGGGAAAAGGACATGAGATGCTCTGGTTGCCACATACTGTTAGCAGCTAGGAGATGGATGGGCCATGCCGCACTTGTTAAGCTTCATATTATAGATGACTGGCACTGACCAATTTTAAATTTTAGATTTCCACCTGCATTTCTACACCTGTGTACAGGGTTATGTTCAGTTTGGACAGGCAACTGTACACATTTCAATCAGCCTACTGAGGCCAGGAAATTAGAGCTATATTAGAGCTGAAAACAGCACCTCTGTTTAAAAGCGATAAATAAGAAGCAGCGGGGGCCATTCTGATAACCTTTTCGATAACACTAATGTAATTATTATTACATTTTGCTGTCTGCATGTTTGCCTAATTCTGTTTATGCCTGAAATTCAATTCCAGCTTAATAAAACCATCAATTTCTTTTGGTTACTTCACCAATATAACTTAGAGTAATGAACTCATTTTGCTGTTGTATGGAAATTTTGTCTCATTACAATAATTTTGCCTGATCCACTCGGCAGCCGATATTAAGAGTAAGGCCCTACAGTCATAGACTGGGTTATTATGCTATACATCACAAAGTGCATTAGGCTCATAAAACCTGTCAACAATAAGGTTGGAAAGTTTGTGCGCATGGCCCAGCAGGTTAATATATTTCCTCCAAAGACTGACTAGAAGTGTCCAAGCTATATTGCTACTATACAGAAACCAATTTTCTGCTAGTTGGGAATTCCAGATTCAATACCCATCCCCCCTTCACACACATTACTTATCCTTAATCGACACAGATGCGTTTCCCATCAAATCGGCTGTTTTAGTCTATCATAATTTCTGTACAGACTGAAGAGTTGATCTATTTGTAAAGTTGAAATCTATGCTTTTAGATTCACTGGGAAATTAAGCAAGCCGTATGAGGGAATACAGTCCCTCTGTAACTGGAGATTTTTTCATAAACATACAGAAAGTGAATGAAATTAAATCAATTCCAGACACAGCAGTGTTTTGTCTTCATAACACTAAGACTATGGTTCACTCAACCTCATAGACTCTAAAAAAAAAAACAGTTGGATGCTATATTGTCAATTAAGTTTGCTCTTTTGAATCCTTTTCCACACAATACATAATGCATGTTTTGGAACACTTCTAACACATATAAGATTGAATATTTCCAACTGCAATGCCATTTTTCATCATAATTTAGATAACCGCAACAACATATGCTGCCACAACCTTCAAATAGAAATTCATTATCATTTTAACAACATGATTTTAGTGGCAAAAACAACTTCGTATTACAGATTTTGGATATGTGGGGAATATGCATTACATTTGCGTATAACTGACATCCCTTGATGGAAACCATAGCATCTTTCACTCATAGTTCCCGGTAAATTACTGGGATAACCTTTCAGGCACCGCTAGTGATTTTTACTATTCACACATGCAGCTACATTCAGGAACATTTCTGTCCTTTGCCTTTTCACTCATGCCATGGCAATGCTGGAATAGGCAAGGGACAGTCCAGCATGACGGTAATGCAACACTTGAATGCCAGCTGCCATAAAACTCAACAGAAGAAGAAGAAGATGGGGGGCAAGGCACCTGTATGCGGCGGAAGACGTCTCTTATTATTTTCAGCATTGCCAAGGCAACCGTAACCAAGTCACGGAGTCTTGTGATTGTTTCGCTCGCTCCACGTGAAAGTGTCTTTCGTGAGACGGACGTAACCCTTTATGTGCTTGACCCCGCAATGTTACTGCTTTCATTCACAACACAGCCATACCGGCATTTTGAAATGTTAGTAGGTCTTGAGGTGGGAAATTGGTGGTACAGATTTCCCGGAATATTGATCCCTGCTCCCATTCACACAACCCCATGCAGGAAATGTTCCTTAATATTTCAGGGATAGACTACATGTGTGAAAGGGGCTCATGATTGCCACAGGACCCACATGGCTGGCAAGTGAGTTGCACTGTGGCTCAGGAGGTAGAACGGGTCATCCACTAATTGGAAGATCGCGGTTTGATTCCCGGCTCCTCCAGTCCGCATGTCGAAGTGCCCTTGGGCAGGATACTGAACCCCAAATTGCTCCTTTGTGTGTGTGTGTGTGTGTGTGTGTGTGTGTGTGTGTGTGTGTGTGTGTACTTCTGATGTGCAGTTTGGCACCTTGCATGGCAGCCTCTGCCATCAGTGTATGAATGTGTGTGTGAATGGGCGTAAAGCGCTTTGAGTGGTCAGAAGACTAGAAAGGCGCTATATAAATGCAGTCCATTTACCATTTACTGCTCACACTTATGAAGAGCCAAAGTGGGTACAAAGATCAAACAACAGTGCATTGTAAACCACGTCAGTGTGAATGTGTGGCGCCGAGAGAGCCTTCTTTGCGCTTCTCAGCACTTCAAGACGTCAAATGCAGTTCTCAAATAGCTTGATGCTTCTTGAAGAGGGTAATCTTTTGTAGCAATCAATTACAATACACCCCCCCCCCCGTCTAAGCACTAATAGCTCCTGTCTGTGCACATGGTGAGGCATGTCTAGTAAATATACACTGTTTTCCTTTTAAATGTCTTATAATATGCATGGGGAACACAGAAACACACTATGATAGAAGGGCCGAGCATCAAAGCTGGAGAAGCAATTCAGCCGAGTTTCTCAGTCAAAGAAATGAGAATGGAGCAGTTTGTGGCTTTCCTCCCATTAGCCAGATTGAATTACTGTGTTTTACTTTTAAGGGCCATCTGTTCTGGTTTAAGTCATATTTCTAAATCTGTCATGTTGTGAGTGTGTATGTGTGGAGAATGCGTCTTTGATGGGTGGGAACAGTTTTTGCTCAAAATAAATTGATGTGTAAAGACTATTGTGACATCTGTGATTTGCATGGAAATGCTGTCAGAGTTTGCGAGGTCCATCTAACACTGCCTGGCATCAGTTGTAAGGAAATATGAATGCATTGACAACTGCAGGTAGTCAACAAATTATCCTCCTGACTAAAGTTAATTGCAGGACACCCAACACATTTATGGACTTTGCAATGTAACGTCTGACTTTTGATCTAAATAGCTGACAGATATTATTACATCTTGCTGGATTTATCACAGATGAAGTGATTAAATAAAACGCTTCATGTCAGTGACATGCATTCTGGCGTAAGTTTGCCCTTTTTTTCTTCCAAATTCTGAAGGATACATAGATATGTAGAGAGAGAGCGAGCGACTGCAGTGTGGTGAGACGGATGAAGAGATGGAGTGATGAGTGATGTGGTTCCCTCAAAGGATGTAGTATAAGAGGCCTCATTGAATTGCAGTATGAAAAGATTATTCAAATGCTAGACGGTATGACGGTATACTGTGAGTACGACAGTATCACTGTGAAGTGACATTGCTTCATAATTAATTAGTTTCTTAATTAACAAGGATTGAATCTGAGGCCTTTCAGCGTTTTCACTAGACAACTGTTGGCTTTGTGTTGTAGCATACTTGCATAAATTGTACTTAATGTCGTGTATTAGCAGAAACAAACATAAAAATCCCACAGAGCTCTGGTTAAACTAGTATTTTACTTTGTTCCTTCAAATGTTTCCAGATACAAAAAGTACTCTTTACATCAGATGCACTTCACTATACGTTAGGGATACATGTTAATTTAGGATACCAAGAGGGCTTTTAATTTAATCAGTGCTTTCAGGCATACATTCCTGTCGTGTCATATTCTTTCCTCTTTCTGATTTGAAAAGCTGACACCATGCTATACAATTTAGGCCTGGAAGAGCCACTGAAATGTCAGTGATCCACTGTGCCGTTGCAAAGTTGGAGGTGCATGGCTTTAAGGGACAAACCATTTCCCTGTCAGCAGAAAGACTCTCCAGAACAACCTCTTCGCAGCCCAGCAGGCCTTGCACTGTCACTGAGTCCCACGATTGAATTGAATGGTCCACAGATTACTCAATTATTTCTATATACCAGCCTTCCATGGCAGACTAAAGGCCTATTATTGGAGGGACTGAGACCATAGGAACTTATTACATGTGTGACCTTTTAAAGCCTTTCACCGTGATGGATCTCAGGTGAGAATTTACTGGAATCAATTTTTATCTGAAAGCTCGATGCTTGCTCACCGGCCCAGCCCTGTGTAAAACCCTCACTTTGTAAAAAAACAAAAAGAAGGAAAGAGAGAGACATCCCCTTGACTACTGGAAATGGGCAACATTTTAAAGTACCCCAAATGCCTTTGTGTCCTTTCCTCACAAATTAAAAGAGACTTTGAAATAGAGGGCTGGAGGAAGTGCCGGATTATTGTGCTTAATCAAGGTAGAAATACAAAGACAGAGCCAGTTCCCCAAAGGTTCACATCAAAAGGTGCATCCCACTTTGTGAGCTATTTAATCAGTTAAAACACAGATGGCAGGCTGCCGCAATTAATTAATCATATATGAGGCATCCTGTACCTGCTAGCAGAAAGTATGTCAGTGCTACAGAGATCTCATTTGGATTTCATTGTAACTATGTGCCACCAGAATAATTGCTGAATATGAATAGGACTGGCTGTGGAGGTTATGTTGGACATAATGTACTGAATTTGAACTGCTGTTGTCCTTGTGTGCATTTTACTACTGCTTCATCTTAGCAGAGTAAAGGTCAGTTATCATTATTGTCAGAGATGTTAAGCCAACTTTATGTTGCCCGTGATTCTGCTTTGATGTATTTTATGATAAAGCCTCATTTGACCCTCAGTCAAACTACTTTTTCCTACTGGTTAACAAAAACAGAAAGACATGTCAATAACTGTGCAAGTAATCTGTTTGTTTGTTTTTTTGACATCACTAGCAGTAGTGAGAGCTGATCTTTACCCGGTTCCAGACATCTGAATTTCTGTCAACAATTCATAATTGTTTAGTGATTTATATATGAATGTAAAGTCTGGTGTTGAGCCTGTACATACTTATTTCCCCTTGCTAGAGAAACATTCGATCCAATCATAGCTTAGTAGGTGGGACTACTTCATAGCTAGCTCGCTACCTAGCTACATTCATGATACATGGCATCAGAAAATCAAAATGTGTTTATGAGAGATCTTGCAAACACCAAAAAAGCTTAAATGCTTTAAGGTCACAGTATAGTTAGGCTACAAGATATATTATCCAAGGGGCAATATGAATATTATAGGAATATCATGCATACTGTAGTTGATACACAAAACAAATTTTCACAAAATTAAAACAATAACACTGTCGTGCAGTAACAGTTAATGCACAATTAATGTTATTTTGAGTATAGCAAATTTATTTTGTGTCTATACAGACCTCCTCTCTACATGGTTATGAGTTGTGTTGAAGTAGCAAAAGTTAAGACATGAACCAGTAGCTATGTTTAACTCGTACATAACATATATGGTTTTGTTTGTGGCTGCTGAGAGGATGGATAGCTAAAAATGTTGCCAATATGTTGTTTTGTTGAGAACACTGATGTATTTGATCTGAGCTTTTAACAGTGATTCTGATTTAGATTATAAGGGTGGTGTCTGAGAAAGTATTTTTAAGTATTCTTTTAAACTGACTCCCTTTTTTATGGGTAATATCGTACAGATTGAACAAAATTGCAAGCTCTTGGAAATAATTAAATTTGCAGAGTGCTCTGTTTTCTATCATAGCTCATAATTTAATGCATTCACCTAGCATAAATAAGATGAAGTGAAGACCAAAAAGAGTCTGGGTAGTGACAACAGATATTAAGAATGACTGGTGTATGGGTAGGTCAGACATCTGCTGTTTTAGCTTTATGTCATAGCACATAGTCTACATTATCCCATTGTCTTGCATTGTACAAAATGAACAAACGATGCACAAAATGATGAAACTGTGAAAAGAGTCACTGGGTCTATGATTGAGTATGGGAAAATGGACTGCATTAGTAAAGAAGAGTTGTGGGTAAATTTTACATTCCAGTTGTACTTTGAATGAGAAGTTACTTTGTTCACATGCTAAAAGAGTACATACAGTATAAACTAGTCCCCACTTCCCTTTTCCTCTCTTACTCTCTGTCACTCAGTCACACACACTCAGACACACAGATACACACCCAAGCTTGTAGACGTTTTGATCTCTCAGCTTTTTTTGGACATTTTATACATGAAATGTTTCCACCCAGCCCCATAGTGTGTATCCTTAGGAGCGTGAGGAGACTGCATCAAAACAGAGATAATCAAAAATAATATACAATATACATCCTCTCTGGATCATCCATACTCAACAAGGTGATGTGCTCTCTCTCTCTCTCTCTCTATTCTTTACGAAAGGAAAATTGCACATGTAATAAAATCCAATTTTATATTTCATTCTGAGAACTACAATAAACACAAAACAAGCAGTAAATAAGCTTTTCAAAAAGCTGATTACCAAAGCAATTTATTGCCAAGTCCAGGACTGTGTTAAAGCAGAGCAGCGCTGAAAGTGGAGGGGCCCACATTCCAAATCTTCTCTCCCTCAAGCTCTTTGCTTGCCATGTTATTAGCTGGGCTGCTTGGTGAGGAGCCAATCTGATCAACTTATTTTACTATATAATGCTGCAGCTCCCGCTGAAAGCAGTTAAAAAAGGATTGTGATTGAGGTCATCCTCACACCCATCAGGGTGGCAAACACTGCTACGTACATTACCACAGCCGTTTTCTGTCAGTGTTTGGGTTGGTTTTTCAGACAACAGAGGGACAAAACTCAATATGCAGTCACATAAATTACATTTTTATGTCTAAATAGACCTGATGTATCTGAATTATATTGGGTCCCCAGTGTCTATACATCAAACACACCTGTCTATAGGCCCATGTGGTTCTTGGCAGTATATAAATGAGGACCTGAACATTGTCTTCATCTGGAGCAAAATTGGTAATGATATAATGTCTCTGTCATACATATCACCAGGTATCTTTTAAGCAAAAAAAAACTTAGAAAACTTGCTCAGATTCCAAGTTTTTGTTCACAAACACTGATAAAACACAGGAATATACAATACAATGTCTGCAGCATTGTATTGTTCATATCTTAAATTAGCTCCAACTTTAGGTGGGGATTGAGGAATGAGCAAAAAGTAAAAAGTCTGCATAATATTTTTGAATATAAATTGAGGCAGTGATGGCACAGGAGAAAATGCTATGTGGGGATTATTCACAGTTATATAATGTTAGGAAGAAAACCAGGCGCTTCTCATTTTGGTCACTTATCCCTCATTGTAAAGGTCTGTATATTTCATTGCTGGTGCAGCAGCTTAGGGGATACATTTCAAAGCAGCAAATAAAAATTGGCTAAACTTCCAAAATTAGCACTTCAAAGTCAAACATGATTTGCAGCAAGGGAAGGGGTGGAAGCAGTGTGACTGTGAAAGTGAGTTTGTAAAAGCTAACTGTGTGTGTGTGTCTGTGTGTGTGTGTGTGTGTGTGTGGTGAAGCTGATGTACAGAGTTCAGCATTAGGCCTTAGAACCAATTTCTAGGCAAATTGGTTTCATTTAAGAATGAGATCACAGAGTAAGCAAACCTCTTTCAGGGCAAGTTCATGCATCTGTAGCCATTTATTTCAGTTTTATATGCATTGCCTGGCACTGGCTGTTGGTAGGTAGAATATGCATAATCTTAGCCATGGGCACCATACTATAGTTAACGTGTTCACATTTACCTGTTATTACCATGAAGTTAAATAGTTTCTTCCATTTTATTGCATTCTGTCTAAAAGAGTTTCAACAGTCATTCAGCATTTTGTTTTCTATATTCCTTCCAGCACTGTTGTGGAATCAGTACTAATCAAAGCCACATGCAACTAATTGCCCTCTCCAGTCCCTTGCACAGAGCACAAGCAGGCCTATTAGGCATCAATGGAACATATGTTAGAGTTTTTGAGTGGGTGTGAAAATCAGTTTATTTTCAAGGGGAATAATAGTCACTTGACCACAGTTACCAAATCTGTTCATATTTTCATTTGTTTACGGTAACTGTGTTCACCACATTTTAAAACAAATACTATAGCTTTGTCTGAGGCTGTGAGGTCCCAGCTGTCAGTCTGAAGGACACCATCGTGGTTCATGAGTAGACGATATAAATTACCATTTCAAATAATTATGTCATGAACATTAAGCATACAGATACAAAAATACATGAGGTCACCTCATTGTCATCAGCATCACTTGTTTTTATAGTAACAGGCCAAATCTCACTTCAACCATTTAACGATACTCAATGTTGTTCTGAATAATTCCAAACAATAAAATGGTTCCCAGTTGTTTTTTATTCAGTTTTAAAGGATCAATAACTTTACGGCCAGGACAAACCTATTCGAAAAGTGACTCATTCCAACTTCCATTAACATGATAAACATGTAAGAAGGACTTTGTACCCAAAAACACACATATTTGCACTTTAGACACTTTTTACACAGCCATATTGTAACTCTGTTTTGTTTTTTAACTTGATGTGTATGTTTTTACTTTGTTCACTGTATAAGCCACATCAGAGACAAATTTCCATTGCCATGTGATGAACAGTTAATTTTTTCTGATTTTGATTTTATTAAAACAAAGGGAACAGGCCTTGGTCCCCCAACTCGTTAAGGCCCTGTTACACTGTGAATTTGGTGCTGTCTGAGATGAAAGCTCACAGCTGTGAGAGAAATGTAGCGAAATCTTGGGTCATCAATTCACATGGTCCTAGATTGCTCCTTCAGCTTTGGTGACCTGCAACAAAATTCTGACAGTGTCAGAAATTTAGGATCAAATTCTCACTGTGTGACTGTTACAATGACGCACATCTACAATACACTGGCTGGTGAGACATTTCATAAGTGTTTAACACCTCTATAGCACACACAAACCAAAATGATGGAGACGAAACGAAAAAGATAACATAAGAGCGGCGCAGATGGATGCTGATGGTGTGCCTCTGCTTTCATATACTTTTTTTGTATTTACATTGTAGTGCTAGAATTCACTGCGCATTCATCGCACAATCTGACATACCTCAAATTGATACCGTACAGTCTGACACAGTCAAATCTGAGTTAAATCAACAATACCAAAATATGCTGTAGCGCATACTGTAAGGAGGAGGTTGGGTCAGTGGAAGGAGCTGTAGCAGTAAACGACATTGGCAGGTTGTCAGGTTATAATGGCCACGCTGTACACCTGCATGAATATAATTGGATGTTACAAGTCAGCTGTTAGCCACACAGATGAGAAAAAGCCAGTTATTTTGAAGCATGAATGAAATGGCTGATTCCAATCAGCTAATGTGACTTCAGTGCGCCGCCTGAACTAATGTGATGCTCCGTTTTATTTGCCATAACTTTCCTAGCTTTAACCAAATATTGTAGAAAAAAAATGTGTTCTTGGTATTGAACATTACAGGTTTTGCAGATTTGTCCATTATCATTATTCTGTTTGCTGATAACGTTGAGTTATGGCAATAAAAATAACCATCTTTAAAAAAGGACCCATTGGGATAACATGTTTATTGAGAAGATCACATTATAATGCTTAGGTTGTTCTCATTATATTATCATGCTTTAAACCTAGACAGAATTAGATCCTTTGACTTGTAAAGAAGGGGCATTTCCAAACTAACTAAAACTCTGCCTTATCAAGAAAGTAGCGTGTTGTGGGAGGAAAATTATTGTCCGGAGCTGTTATGCAGATAATGATTAAAATTTCCCACATGGCAATAATGAGATTGATTCCTCGCCAAGAGTTGGACACCACACCAATTTAAAAAATACACTGGCAAGAGGTTACTTTGTGTATTACCTGCAGTAATCAAAATGCATAGCTTACCATCAGTTTCTTCTCCCAAAAAACTCTCATCCATAAAATTAAAGCCAGTATAATTAGAGCTGTTGTAGTGTTGATGAACCCAAAATGAAACACAGAATCATGAGTTTCACTTAGAATTTTGGCATCCTCTCCACTTATCGGCCTTCCTTGTGGTTTTTATCCTTCGTGCACCCTTTATGACCACGCTCTGCTGACAGCTGTCCCTATGTCAATACGAATGTCTGTCAAGAGAGATTATACATCACATGAATCGAGGCAGATAATGAGCAAGAGGGAAGGGCACTTTTTAACACCCCCTCGTGTGCAACATATGACACGAGCCAAGCTAATTAAGCAGATGCCATAATGCAGTAATCAGGAACACAGAGGAGGTTGGAGAATTCACAAACTTGAGTCATAACAGCGCAACATTTGGTGCTTAAGAACTTCTCCACCAACATAAGCAGATGGGAATGCCAAGCTGCAGTGCATGTGTATTTATGTGTGTGAGCATGCATGTGTGTGTGTGTCATGTTTTGTAATTCTGTGTGAGTGTGTACGTGTCTCAATAGTATCTGTGTGTGCATATCTGCTGCGTCTCTCTGTCTTATTCTGTATGTTTTATTATATGATTACTACTGAAGTGCGTTCGCGGGCATATACAGTCGTGGTGTATTCTGCATGTATCGGTGCATGTGTGTGCATGACAGAACACACAACTGCATCTGTGTGTGTGTATGAATTTACAGCTGGGGACAGCGTTACCTGGTGAGGTGTTTTCCTCATTATTTTCCCGGAAAATGAGCAATCAGCCATATTGCGTGCAGCCTGATTGTTTCCCTCTGTAAATCAATCCAGGAATTGCAATTAAAATGTTCTCTTATGTGGTATAATTGATGTCTACCTAATCCTTTATTTGCACACCTGCCGGTGAGTCTGAATTTTTAATGAATTTCTAATTAATGCTCTTTGCACACTTGATTTATGTGTTAGCAAATTATATTGCTGTTTGTGTCCTGCTGGTGGCAGGACACAAACCTGCCTGCAGAATGTCACACCTGGGTTGAAATCTGAAGTTTGGCTGCTTTCACCAAATGGAAGAAAGGTACTGAGTTGAATAAGAATAAAATAAGGATTCAAAAATACAGCAGTGTAGGTTAGAGATATTGAGTGTTTATGATTATTCTGTAATTGTTGTAGGTCCCAGACAGCACATTGACTCATACATCAGCTCAGCCATATTAAGTATGCAGTGTATTCCTAGTTATGTCTGTATGTGCCTGTGTAAACTCTGACACACTCCCCTACCTTGCCTCTTTTATTATGATTGTTCAGCTATATTTGGGGCATCAAGCATAAACTAACCGCAATGTATGCCAGTTTTATTGAGCATTTACACAGGTGGGCATGACGTTTTGTCTAGGTTTGATCTAAAGCACAAGCAGTGACCTAATCCGAGAAGTCTGCATTACTCTCACTGTGCATTGGCGAAAAGAAGGGTATCATATAATGTTTCAGGCACACCCCAGTAAATCAAAGCTGGTGACGTAAGATGACCAACAGCATGTCTTTTTTTATTTTCAGGGTCTAATATGTCACACATGAGGTCTGGCAGCTTGTGATGTCATCATACCAGAGTGAAATTAAAAGCAAGAGACCTCTGTCAGCCTGTTTTTCAACTTGAACTTAAATGATGTGAGCATTTGTTTAAGTATTTTGCTTATTTTCTTATTTGTATTTCTTCACCATTAATTCACTATGTAAAAACTTTTAATTTTATGAAATAGTAACATGGCAGCAGTGTTGAGGTTTTAATATGGCAGAAATAATTCAAATAGTCCCAAAGTGGCTCTAAAATACTAAACATAATTAACTAATTGTATAAATGGCTTAGCTCCTTGTAGCCTAAATGATCTATAAATTAGCAGCAGAAAAATTAAAGTAAAAACTTTTATAACCCCTACAGTACATGTATTATTTTAGTACAAAAAAGCCAATCATAATAATCAGATATTTTGATAATGCACAAAGAAATGACATGTACTCATTATGCTGCCTAATATATTTATAATTATCACTTATATCGTGTTGTTTGCAGCACTTAATCTTCAAGGGATTCTTATACAGTATCAGTTTTAATTTGAGACACACTTGCCAATGTCAACATAAAATGATAACCTGATTAAGTCATGCAACTCCATGTTACGTGCAAAGTCACTTACATAAATTATCACTTGAAAGATCAGCTGAATATTTGACGGCTCTACCAGAGTTGGTGTATTGTTGGCTTTTGGTGTGTGTGTATCAGATATAACCTCATCTGATAAACAGACAGTGTCACACAGCTCCATTAACAAAGTCTTCTGGGAAAAGTACTTTTTAATACAGCTCTGCACCTCTATTCCTGATGAGTTTGAATGAGCTCAAACTCAATGAGCATTCATTTTCTCTCTAATTTAGTTGCTGTTGCATTTCATTTCCAGGTCAATTCACCCTCATAATCAGATGGCAATTAGTGAAGCATGAATCACAGAGAGCAGCTCAGCTTAACTCACTCCCGTTCATGACACCTGCAAGTCCACAACAACACAGTTTGGAGAAGCATTCTTTTATTCCAAATAAAATCTTATTTAGTTCATTTTAAACATTTTAAGCATCTCTAATTCCATCAGAACTCTGTAAAATGTAATAAAACTTGTTTTGTTGCATCACGTTTTAAAGAAGGACTTCAAATATATTTTCTCTTGCAAGGCTTTTTATAGCATTGCAGTTTTGGAGACATGATTACATATCAACACATGGGCCAACCTCCTCCAACAACTTTGGTTTTGGTACAAGAGAAAAAACTCACTATGAACATTTAAGAATCTTTAATTCACACTAGTAATAAAATTGCATTACATTTCATAAAATAAATGTTCCAGTTTATATATACAGAGAAAACAGACTGTACATACCCTCCAATGAACCATTTCTAAAAGGAAAAGAAAACAAACCTGAAACAAATTTCACAAAACATACAAGCAATACAGTGCTCAGCTAAGCAGGCACAACTGTACATCAAAATTTGTAACTGCTCAGTGTTGGGGTGTGGGAGGGGCAAAAAGTTGAACATTTACAAGAGTCCTTAGGGACTGATAAAGGGGTCTTAAAAAGTATTGCAGGCAAGCAGACAGATGCTTGTCTTTTTCCAAGTGCAGCAGAACATCCATCTCGTGTGTAAAGTGTGGAGCCGAATGTTGCTGCCACCAGGTTCCAACTATTGAACCTGTGTCTCAAAGCTCCCATTCAGCTGGCCCTCCTCATAGTCCATTTGACACAAAATCATGTTGTTTTTTAGGAAAAACTTGTCTCCCACGCAAAACCTGTTGGCAGAGAAAAACAAAGGCAAAGCTGTTGTTAAAAATACAAAGACGATTAGTGTTGGCCTTATGACAAAGTGGTGTGTGTGTTGACTGGCTGCCTGTGCTCTGCTCTGGCAGTGAAAATGTATTTAAGATCAGCAGGTAATGATGATTTTGTTTGATTGCACACATTTGGCTCAAGACATTTTACCTGATGCACGCTGACACTACGCCCTGTCCGATTCAAAGCCCGCTTTTGATAGTCATCATAAATGTGTGGCTTCGAATAAAAGTAGATTAAAACCCTATCATTTCAAAGCAAGCAGACAGGAGCACTGGCGCCCAACGAAAGGCAGGTCAGCTCTCCTCAGCCTGGCAAAAAAGGCGCTGGCACCACAAGAGTTTCCAAGGAAACTCTGCCACAGGGTTAGCTTTTCACACACCAATTTGGTTCCAGTGCTCAAGAATGTTTTTCCTCTAAAGTCAGAGTCAATTGAAGAGGAAAAATAACACATAGCAGCCTGCCCCACTGATGTTATTCTCTGTGCTGCTGTTTGTTTGTGTGACACAGTGGAGAAAGCTCCATAATGTGACTGAAGGGGAGTGAAGATAAGAATATAGTCGAGCGTAGCTTGGCTTTAGTAATGTGCCAGGCTGGTAAAACAGTCATGGCCATGGCAATACTGTGCCAGATGAGACCTGGCTTCATGTCTGCCAGCTGAGAAGAGAGACTGCAGTCATAATTCCCTTACAGCAGGTGTTCACTATGGTAACTGAATCTGGCCTGCAGAAGGTTAATGGGCTTGTGCTGTGTGGAAGAACAGGGTCACAGCACCCCTGACAAGCATGCAAAGGACGTTGTGCTCCCAGAGTGGTGCCATTACCAACAGTATATTAATGGGAAAAAGCAATATTTGGGTATGTCATATTCTATGTATATCATACCATAGGCTTTGTGCTCGCTCCAATGTTATAATAATTTCTATCACTAGGGAAACACCATTTCACTCCCTTATGCAGCAACACACCTCTGGAAGACTTTTATTTTTGTAGCTTGCAGCTACCTCCTTGAAAACATAAGAGCTCATTTTACATCCCTCTGGCTTAAAAGATTTACAGATCTAGCCACAAACAAGGACAAACTGCTAAACTGCTGGCACTGTGTCACAATAGAAAATAATTAGCAGAGCATTACAAAGGCAACACAGCAACCTTTATTCTTACAAGACAATCCACATTTTAGTTTTGTTGTTTTTCAGACTTCCAAACTGCAGTCTGCAATAATGTAATCAGACAGATGAGCACTCTTGCACCTTAAGAGAGAGCTATATATCAGCAGATTCTGATATTTAAGCTATTGGCCATTTTAACAAAAAAAATGCTATGTTGTTGTGCAGTTATGATTTCTATTCTTACCTCTGGTTACAAAGCTGACAGGCAAAACAGTCCAAATGGTAAACATTATCTCTGGCTCTCATCACCATTTCAAAGGCTGGGATCAGTTTACTGCAGGCTGCACAGTTCCCCGTTGTACCAAAGAGCCTGAAAGACAGAGAGCACAGACGGAGATTAACCCACCTTCCCTTTACCTTGATGCAATAAAAGAGTAAACAAAAACGTACTGACAGCAAAGGACAATAGCAGGAAAAAAATGCTGCAATGGAAGAGAAAACAGGGCAGAATCGTAATACGTTGAATGTAACGCACAAATCTTTCTTGGCACCCACTTGGTATTTTTGTTAATGAGAGTTACAAAAATAGATCTTAATTCTTGGCTAATGATCTAATTAAAATGATCACATGGTTTTAATCTCCTTCTTCAAAGAATTCCCCTCTTGCATGTTGCAAAAACAACAAAAACAAGTCTGAGGTAAACCATTTGAGCTGTTGAAAGTTTTCTTTTCTTTCAAATCTAAAATACCTAATGTGGCTATCCCCAACCAAAGCCAGCTGGATTTTACACAAGAGGCTGCGTTCTATAATGAAGTCATAAGTTCAAAAGATTTCCGTTACAAGGATTGACGCTCAATCCCTTCTCTCTCTTGCTCCATCTTCCTTTTTCATTCAGAGAAGACAATGATTGGAGATGTAACCTTGAAGAGTTAACTAAATGTTACTCAGACTCACAACTCAAACCTTGCTGCTGCTTGTTTAGGCGGCTGTTTATTAGACTGGAGCCAAATGATAAAGGTCACAAACAGAGCAAGGAGGCACTGGTGTAGATCTCTTTTGTCTTCAAAGGGACCTCAAATACTTCTCCCAGTCAGATTTACATTTTCATTTTCCAAGCGCCTGCCTTCTATGTTTAATTTGGAGATTCTGAAGCACAGACAGATTTATATATTCTGCAGGAGGAGAAGGAGCGTCTCACAGCTTTACAAGAGGAGATAAGGCAACAGCAGATTGCCATTCCAACAGTATGTTAAACGCTTTTCCCCAAACTTGTAGGGCTCAGACAGAAGAGTCACAGTGTTGATATTCCGCCTCGTTTAGGCTAGTCCCATTCAGTTGCTTTCACCTTGTTAAAGAAAACGTCTATCTAGCAACCCTGCTTCTAATTAGGGGCCACTGCCTCAGAGGAGCAGGAGAGACAGAAACGGAGGGAGAATGGCTGTTATGTTCCATGAGAGGGATTCACAGGGTGTTAAACAGAGACATTGTTACAACTGCTTACTGTTTCAGCAAAATACTGCATGTTCTCATACAGCAGACAGGACAATCTGGCACTCGGTAACATAAAGAATTTGTTGTTTTTTTTCCCCACATGCCGTAGAGACACATTTACTGTAAACACTTGCAGATACAAGTGTTTATTAATGTATTTGTCAAAAACTATAACTCCTCCTGTGGGCACCCATAAGATAATGAATGACAATAGTAAAACACAGTTGTAATAATATAAAATATGTCTTATTAGGGGTAGTTATAGTTGTTGACAAATATTTTACATGAGTTAACACTTAAAATGTCC
The DNA here is from genome assembly GCA_038419695.1 of Scomberomorus guttatus. NCBI lineage: Eukaryota > Metazoa > Chordata > Actinopteri > Scombriformes > Scombridae > Scomberomorus > Scomberomorus guttatus. The sequence continues at coordinate 22,936,099 of CM076445.1, read as the reverse complement.
TTATAAATACGAAATAGGGGAATTTAAAGTAAAGCGTTACCAAAAAAATATTATTCCTTCTCCAAACATCCAAAATCACACACGTTCAGTCCAAATATCAGTGCTCCAGAAACAGACTTTGCTTCTATTATATTATTTGCTGCAAACAAATTTTGGCAAATTTTCTAATTTTGATGAATTAATTCTCTTCCCTTGTGTTCACCTTACACCAAAAAAATTTCACCTTGGGGTGTAACTTACTGCTTCCCACCTTCTCAGCTTGAGGAACCTGTGTCATCATGACAGTGGCAGAGAGCGCTCCAGATTGTACCACACCTGAGCTCTAACTGTAATGAGGGGTCACATACAGTCGTGATGTCTTTCTCTCTCCCCTCAGGGAACCAAAGCTATAAAGAGCCTAGAGAGCCTCGGCCACTTACAGAGTCTGACATGCACACACCCATAACAGCTCGTAGGATTATTCTAACCCATCTCCATTACACCCCGCTGGGCTGTGGACATGGTGCTCACTTGATACATACAGGTTGTGAAAACGCTTGGTGGGGGAGGCCCAGCTTGCTGCCCACACTGAGTTCCATCTTCAGTATGTGACACCTGTGGCTCATCTTTTACCTTTCAGTTATAAAGTCTCTCTAAAAAATAACCCAAATACTGCGGGTATAACCTCTTTTTTCCTCTCTCATGAAACATTTTTTGAGCGTCTCACCTCCGCAACTGCTGATAGACACATCCCTACCTACTGTAGGTACTCAGGGATTAAAGTTCTCCGTCACTACGACGGATTTCTGTCATTTGGGGGGTTGAGAGAAAGAGAGAGGACTATGATGGTGTAAGAACAGTGAGAGCTGCATCCAACCAGATGTTGTTCTTTGCCGATCGTCACACTCGTGAGCCAGTGGGATTGATTACAGCGTGTGCGCACGTGACACAGACCAGTGCGGAATATCTAAACACAGAGCATCAGCTTCACCTCATAGTTCAGAGTGACAGATCAAACATCGGAATTCCACATGACTGAATAACAACGGTAATATTCGTATTATTTTTGTTGAATGTTCAATTAGTGAAAACAAGTCAGTGACAGTGAAAACATAAACAATAGACAGATAAATAACGGTGTGTTACAGATGGTAGCTGGCCAGCTAGCGTTAGCCTTGCGCTTGTCAAGTTCACGTTTAACCTACCAATTGAAAGTAAATAACACGTTATTATTAAAAGAAAATAACATGCAGATAGACGTTTAATTGTGTCCCTGTAGGCCTAACTGTTAGCCCGGGTGCCCGGCGGGTATATGAACAGACTACATACTGTGCATAACCACCTACTATATGTATATAAAATAACGTCATTTTCTTTACTACTTAATATTTATCTCAGCACTCTGTGCACTCTTCACTTCTTTGCACTATTTGTATCCTGTGTGTATGTATATATTTTCATTAACTTTTCAAGATGTTGAGTACTGATCAACCTGTGAACATAACCCTCATGATGTCACCAGGGTTATCTCAGCTTGAGCTTAAAACAACAAAAACAGAAAGCCTGCAGACCCTGCCGGGTAAACACTCACATCTTTCAAACTCCATGCCCCCAGTTTGATAATATCACAGTGACATCATCAGGCTATGTAGTACTACACATAACGAGCAAACTGACCTTTGTGTGTAAAATTGGTTCCCTTTTAAGGATTTTTGAGGATCTTCAGGAACTCGGACAGAAAGCATGCAGCAGACAATGCAGCCAAGGTAATACACCGTGTATGTATGTGTGTTGTGGCTGTTACTGTAGATCAGTGGTTCTCAACCTTTCTCAACCACAAAATAATTTGACAGAAGCAGAAATTGCATTAGGCTAATTGTAGGGGAAAAACTACATTGCTTTATTTTAATGCAACTGCATAAAACAGCATATGTATGCACAATCAACATCAACATGAACATGATGTAACCGTCTGTATCTGTCTTTTTGCTCTTTGTCTTGGTTTTCTTCCCCTGTGGACCAGAGTCTGTTTGACTGGTGTTTGAAACAGACAGTCGTTTGTTTAGGTTTAGCCATTTCTCCATATTGCTAATGCTACGGTGAAAAACAGTTCTTCTTCTTCTTCTTATTCTTTGTGTTTTTTTGTTTGCAGCTACATTTCAAGTGCCTTATGCTGAACCTTCCAAGTCAAAGAGTTTTCCGCAAACGTTTAACAATTATAGCCTTGTTAAGAAATGAAGGGTTTCTGTCCACTGAAATGCTAGAGGGCTTTTAATTTGAAAGGGATACAGGAAGTGTTGGGTTTGTATTAATGGTGTAATGCCGTAACTTTGACAGGGCAAACGGGAGCAGATCAAAACAAAGCAGGTAGTTCTGGGTCTGAAAAGTGAAGCCAATGCAGAAGTGCCTTAAACCTGTATTCTCTCTAATGGCCAGCAGGGGGCGATCCCTCTGGCTCCAAAAAAAAGTCCGATTGTATAGAAGTCTATGGGAAAATGACCCTACTTCTCACTTGATTTATTACCTCAGTAAACATTTTCCTAATGAGTTTATGGTCTCAATCGCTAGTTTCAAGTTTTCTTCAATACATCATGATGTTCATTTTGTAAATTATGGCCCCATTTAATTTAAATTTGACAAAAAAGCAGGGTATGCTTTCAGGCGTTGCTATGTTGTGATTGACAAGTTGCTACTATGGCGACAACGTTAGTTAGGTAACGTATAGGCGTATGCGTAGCTGTCGCTACTTCATTGTGTTTTCAGTTCATGAAAGTTAAATGTAACATTTTGGTCGCCCAAAAAAGTCTTGTACTAAAAGATCCTCTAAGGAGTTGGATGTTCAGTTTTTCCAGTAAGTACATTTTGTTTTTAATTGGTTTTAGGCCTGTTTTTACTAGCGAAAATTATCATTAGCATTAACATTATCACAGTTAGCCCTATATCTAAGCCAAATTGTTTTCCCAGGATGACAAAGTCATGACCTGTTGCCTCTGAATGGCTAGTACTTGTTGCCTTCGTTGGTTGGGTTGGTTAGGTTTAGGCATGAGGAGTGAGATTGGTTAGGGTCAGGGTAAGAATATAAGGGTAAGCCAATCAGAGGCAGAAAAGGGCAGGTCATGACTGCCATCCTGGGAAAAAAAATCTCATACTGTAAATGCACCGTGCTAACCAAACTAGCAGCTAGCGTTAGGGTTAGCTCCACCCTCTCGTCCCAATATGGCCACTTCTCATCACTTCTGGCTCCAAAACTCCAAGATGGCGACAGTCAAAATGGCAAACTTGAGGCTTCAAAACGGGAGTCCACAAACCAATGGGTGACGTCACAGTGGCTACGTCCATTATTTTTTTACACTTCGTAATACAATATGACCAATTATACTTGTCAAACAGAGGTAATTAGAAATAAAGGCCTGCCTCTAACACGAGCCTGCTTCAAATAAAGGCCTGTTATCTTCTGCACTTGAGGTAAATAAAGGCCCCTGTCACTATTTGAGGAAATATGGTATGTCTGTAAAGGCCATAGGATCTTTTTATTATATATCTTTCATTATTTCACAGACCCCTTGCAATTACACCATGGACCACTAAGGGTCCCCCAGTTGAGAGACAATGCCTTAGAAGATACTTTTGAATTCAGTAGATACCCAAACAGGAGACAAAATGATTCTGCCGCTGGCTCAGAAAGGCTTTGCAACTTCTAATTGGAAGTACAGTAATCTGAATGAAGCTACAATACTGTGGCATGCACATAGACATTTTTTGTTTCAGCTTCACCATAACATGAAGAGGTGGAATGTAAGAAATTGCATTGGATGTGACTGTGTGGTATTCGCACAGTTCTTCCACCAACAATTGATGTGTCTGGGTTATAACATGGCATCAGCATACGGCTTAATTGGGCCTCTTGTGCTAAGAGGAGATTAGAGCCTGAGAGAAATGTTCAAACACATTACACTCTTCTCTTCTCTTTCTGTGAAGCTAAAAGCTACCAGAGTTGAGCCATCATTCTAGTTGTCTCATGAGTTACAGCTGAAGGGAAACTACATATAGTAAGTAATGAATGTTTCACATCAAAACACAAGTTTCAAATGTAAAGGTCACAGGGGTTGATGTCAGCTGAGAAAATACAGCAAATTAGTGTCAAACAAAAATTAGGCAAGGTAGAAGTGAACACATGAATGGACTGACCAGGTTAGTTATCACTTTTATCTTGTGCAAAAAAGTATATTCTGATTAAAAATTATAGAGCTAATGTCATCTACACAAGCTAAAGGATCAGGATAGCCAATTAGCTTATGAAGATTTTGTTTTCCTTACTGTAATCATGTATCCTACCAGAAACCACACATGTACAATAACTTGCATATAAACACACAAGAAAACTGTTAATACAGTTGCTCCAGTCGTTTTTTTACTTTAAATTTGATATGCTTCGCAGCACTGAAACACTGCCTTCAAAGAACATAAATTGCAGATTACCTTTTGAAAAACATTAATTCATTTCATGTATAATAGATTTTTTTTGTTTGAATAGACTATTTTCTGCAGAATTCCCACGTATTGTTCTGACACATGTCACGTATTGTAAGAGTGCAGTGGCTCATGCACTTCAATTTCCCTGGTCATTTGGATTAAATAAATCAATATTCTCAAAAGGAAAGTGGGGGAAAATTCAACATCAACACAGTTTTTAGTGCTTCTATTTAAATAGAACGTGAATGATGACTTTCTGGAAAATAAGAGAGTACTGTTGATAGCTTCTCATAATACACTGGGCCAATCAGGCTTTGTCGATCAATCATCCGCATTGTAGTGGGGGTTGAAGCCTAAAAAGTCCTATTTTAAAATAGACGCATCTGTGGTTAATTTAAACGGATTAGATGGTAAGAAGTGCTGGTTTGGATTGCTCCCCACAACCTGTGAGACATTCTGGCATGGCTTTCTGAACAGGATAATGCAATGAAAGTGAAAGCAGGCTGGCTATTTATTGGACGACTTTAACGTGAGTGAGTGTTGAGGAACTTTCAAATTTAATCTGTGTTCAGATATTATATGAACCCTGATGTAAAAGTATTTCCTTCAGGTGTACTGTTATATAATTTTTCCTGTAAATATATTATTTATTAAATTCATGAACATACTGACCAAAACACTCCATTCTCTGCTGTGTTATACTGTATTTACTGAATTAATAAGGATCATTAGTCATTATGTAATTCTATGCATACTGTTTTATTTGGAAATAAATGGTTTTTATTTGGAAATAAAACTGTTTATTTTTAGTTTGCCTGCCTAATCTCAATTTCCTATAATCTTGAAAACAGGAGGACATACCATACAGAACATATCATACTCTAAAATCTCTAAAAAGAGTTCTTATTCACTAACTACAATTTTAACTTTGTGTGCTGTTGTTGGGGCAGAGTTGGGCAGCAATAAAGAGTGTAAGAAATTCAGCTCTCCTTCTCTGTTATTGAGTTATTACAATGGGTCTTTAGAGAAAAGAGGGCCTTCTTTAGTCCTTTCAACTTGCTGCTTTGCCAACTTCAAACCCTTAAAGCTCCTACCGTGCCTCTCTGCATTGCTTCCCTCAGATTGGGCTGTGGCTCTTGAAGTTTTCTACGGTACCTGTTCTCTGAGCTCTTTTGAGACTTCCCAGTCTGCGCAGGGTTTGTCAGATTTCATAAAAGGGAAAGTTGTTAATGCATGCATCACATGTTCTGACCTTCCCCAACAGTTGTGTCTTTTTGAAAGTGTAAACCTTTATGTTCAGATCTACTTTGCCCAGAGAGGAAGAGCAACTGTTTTACTTAACAAAGTAGTAAGGAGAGGACAGATTTGAAAAACAGTCACATCCAGATGGAGCTATCATCTTCCCCCTGCTATTTTGCCAGTTTGCGGATAACTTATAACGTTCATTATCTTGAAAACGTTTTTCTCTTGCAGTTAATTTTACCCCATTTTGATAAGTGGATGACTATTATGTCCTCTCTAATATAAGAAATAGAAGATTAAATGATCTTAGTCCTGATGATCACACCATGACTAGATTGTCAACCCTCTGGTGAAGTCATACGATCCTGGGCCCTAGACAAAAGGAAATGTCTAATTAATCTATTATTCTCATTTGTAATGAAAAGGTGTGGCCAAGTTGCTAAAAAAAACACTCCCAATACAGGGAAATTATTGTCAGGATGATTCGAAATTCTGGACTTTTTGTTAGTGCAATGGTTTAGAGGGCAGGGGAGGACATAGACTAAGGTATGTGTGCATTTTTAGTGTTTGTGTGTGTTGAAGATTCAGGAAAGCGTGAGTGCATTCAATAAGTTGCTAATGCCACTGAAGGACAATCACAGATGGAGCTCCTATAATAATTAATGTGAGCATGGCAGGGTTCCAAACCCTGGGAAATAACCGAAGTGTGTTTGATCCACCCGTGTGTCTTTAATGAAGTGCAGGAGGCTAATTCAGTGCACAGATTTAACTTCATTACTGCAGGTGAGGGGAGTCTTACTACACAGAAGAAGGAACGAAAAGGAAACTGGTGCAGGACGGAGACTGCATCACCTACTTTCAAATGCTCTGGTCTCTCAAACTGCCTCTTCTCTACACGCAAGGCAAGGTTTTTAATTTGTTCCATAATAGAATTCATCTCAAGCATCTCTAGCTATTAAGTGTTCTGCATTTGTCGCAGGCTGAAGAGCAGGCGAGTGGGATGGATTTCATTAGGCAATCTGGGGCAACAGAGGTGCACAGAAAGCTCTCTCCTCATCTTCTTTTTTCGTTCTTATTTTAGTATTCCTAACTCTTTATTTCATATGTCACTCTCCGATTTTTATCCCATCTCTGACCTCTACATCTTACTGGTCTAATGTGCGAGAAAGCTTTTCCTTTTCCCGTCACTGTGCCAGTTAGGCACTTATGGCTTGGGGGTTGGGGTTGCTGTCCTTTCAGCAGATGTATTTTACCAAGTGAAAGTCTCTGAGCTTCATCATTTTTGCCTTCTCTTGGTCATTTGCCCATTTATTATTACCTCATATGCACCATCTGCCCCGTCTGGGGGCAAGACTAGGTCTTAGTGGACCTCTCACTGCATCTTAAAAGCATTAACTGTGGGTGGGAACTGATGGATGGTAATGGTCTATCTCAACGAAAACGTCCCTAAGCGCCTCTCAAGTGGGCTGCAGGCTCCTTCTGGGTCAGAGGAAAAGCTGAGATGTGAGTGAAATGTGAGATCCATGAGTGAAGTAGGAAGATAACCAAGCTGATTAAGGTTCTCTTTACTTTGAATTTTTAATAGTGATTGAAGTGATTACTGCTGTTTTAAATGTGTTCCTCTAAATCAGGGTAATGAACGGATCCAAACCCAGTGAGTAGCAGTAAGCTGGAGATATCAATGAGGGAGTGGAGAGACAAGTAGGCAGAAGGGGAATGGAGAAAGGGAAAGGGGGAGGACAGTACAGGACAGGGAGTTTTAGGAGGGGGGCCTAGGGCACTGGCATCCCTAAGTCGGCCCCAAGGGGGTTCCCTCTCAGATAAATGGTAGGATCTCATTGGGAATGTGACTTAACGCCCGGGAAATGGTCATGTTTAATTTAACAAGCAGATGGCAGGGGACATCTGAAGGAGGGGAGTTTGGGGGGGGGGGCAAGGCGAAAGACACTGGTGAAGCAACATGCCTGCCTGGAGGTACAGCCTACAGCTCTGGTACAACTTGAGACCTAGACTACTCCATGACAGAAGTCTTCTGTGTTCATGTAAACACAGGAAAAAAACATGCAATTAAAAAAAACACATACACATACTGGGCATACATCTCCCCAGTACTAGTATCTCTAAAGTAAAACAAACCTGTATGATCTACCACAATAAGATGGACAACAAACAACATCTAATGCTGTAGAAAAATTATGATGGTGAGGTACAGAGAGACTGATTTACTGTGTTTTTTGTGTAAAATACAATTGAATTTCATGCCCATGTGAACAGATGCTGTGGATGAGGTAAACTTTCAAAACTGACACCTGAACTTAAACCGCCTAATGTCCCAGAATGGGATAAATTTACTGTCTCTGTAGAAGTCGTGGACATAGATCCAGTGTGTAACTGTTGTAAAATGATCCCATATCTACATACATTTCAGAACTGCTCCATGCTAGCAATTTATTGGACTTCTGTGTTTAAGACACTTTCAGAGGTAATTGAAGTGACTGTTGACCCCTGCCCTATTATAGCTCTTTTTGGAGTACCCTCTGTTGTCTACTCTTTGAACAAGCTCCAATGTGACTTCTTAGCATTCTCAGCTTCCTCGTTGTCTAACAGAAATGCAAAGATGCAATTCCTCCATCTCATACACAGTGGATCAGAAATATCTTATATTATATGAGGTTAGAAAAAATTAAGCACACACTGCGAGGTTCATCTGGCAAAATTCTGTAAGATTTGGCGAACTTTTCTGAGATGCATAGAAGAGGAGCTAGAATTACATGAGACGTGCAAATGTGATTATAAGATAACGTTAATGGTTAAATATCCCGCTCTGATAGACCCTGAGAATTAGGATAGTCTCACCTGAATTTAATTTACTTTTTTTTTCTCACTATTTTACATTATAAACTCCAATGCTATTATTTCAGTGTTATTGATTATACTGAAGTTGTTATCAGTACAGTGAAATTGGGTATGTAACCTTGTATTATTTGAGTTTGCTGCATTCAGTCCTTCATTGCTGTATTTCTATTTTATTTTATGTATTTACCATATTTCATTTATTGACTTATTTTGAGGGGGGGGCATGTGTTTAGTATTGGTGTATGTTTATCACTTAAGAGTAATAAAGTTTAAAAAAATTGTATCTTTTGTCTCTCATTGTGACATCATAGAATCTCTCTGGTCATAGAAAAGACCAGTCAAAATCCAAAACAGGTTATTACTATAGATTTTTTTTCATGTTAACATTAAAATCCAGATGTTAAATTATGTGTGCTATCAAAACAACCTCTTGTAAAAATGTATGTCACTACTTACTTTCTATTTAAACTGAATTTTGCATTCTGGCTTAAGGGATACAGAAATGTCATGACAGCATGATTCATGTTTTGATAGTTGCGCAGGAATCTCCATAAGTTATACAGAAAGTAGATTTCTTTAAGGATTAAAAATAAGAAGATGGGCTGCTCCAAAAATGCTCTAAAATGTTATTTATTTCCTGCCTATGCAATACTCTTGTGAACTATCCCGAAACAGCATTACCTTCTGCTGCATGCATACTGCAAAATTAAATGACGGCAAACTGTCTACATATTAGGTTTTGCCATGATGTAATTATAACACTGAGGAGTCCTGCAGTGATTGCGATGAATTTTAGATGTGTTTCTGTGAACGGGAGCCCCACAACTTAAACACTAAAAAACCAAAGCAAAGTGGCACCAGAAGGTTAAAAAAAAACCAAAAAAAAAAAACCTTTGTAATTCCTTCATGTCATACGGCCCTTGCAATGGCTTGGCTTTTGTGTTTGTTGTGAGTGGAGAGAGGTGACTGTGTGTCTTTTCTTGCCTCAGGTAGTCCCTGCGACAGAGGATGAGGTTGGCTTTCGTGTAGAGGGTGGAGCCCACCTCCCCCAGGCGGCAGTCACAGCAGGCACATTTGAGACAGTCCTCATGCCAGTATTTGTCCAGGGCCTTGAGCAGGTAGCGGTCTTTAATCTTGCGATTGCAGCCAGCACACCCCTTCTGTTTCCCTTTGGGCTGGACGGAGAGCATCGGCACACCTGTAGTGATAAGGAGACAAACAGCCATGCGTGATTTACGGCCCAGGAACACGAGTGACTTTTCATGTTCTCTTTTTGATAAGCCGGCTGCTTCTTGAGGCGTCTAAGCCTGGCCTCGCGCGCGGCCACAGCACACTGCCTACCTGCTTCATATGCATTAAAGAAAACATTCTTCCATGTAGATAGGCACACAGGTCACATTGGAGTACAAAGCCCTGACGTACTTGTTCCACTTAGAACATGCTGTAATACAAAAGTTACATGACCACTGGTAGCGGGCTTCAGAGTAAGGGGCATGTCTTGTGTATTTCTGAGGATAGAAGACACAGTGTTTATTTTGTTTACTGTGAGTGCTGTGTAGTACGTTAGTTACCTACCATTTCATCAAAGCCCATTTCACTCAACTGTCCACAGCTGTAAAAGCTCCTCATGGGCTTTGTTTGGTATAGATTAACATTAACCTTTTAAAAAGCCTCTGACCACAAAAACGTTGCTACCAGACCCCAGTGAGATATGTTATGGCCTAAGTGCCTTTTAGCATACACTCACTCTCTGTGTTTCATACATACACACACAGGGAAACGCAAGGACACAAACTCACGCACACACATGTGCGCACACAAACCACAAACGCGCACACACACACACACACACACACACACACACAGTGTTCCCTACTCAGAGCATTACAGCCTTTCCTCCTTTTACACTTATCTGTACTCATGTGTCTGCAACGAGCGAGCCTAAGTTACCAAACTCGCAAATTGCCCTGCTGTCACGCAGGTCCCCTTTAAGTGCGCCTTTTAGCCTCCTAAAGGACAAATAAAGTCCATTTAATAACTGCACTAAACACTAATAGTCTATGTGTGGTTGACATTTGTGTTTGGACTAAAAGCCCCCCTCAGGCCACTGCTGGTACAGAGGCAGGGGCGCGCAGCTCCCCTCTGTAGCACTAACAGGTCTGCCACAGCTGAAAGCACAAGACAACAGCTCTTAAGACACTCTCTCACACACTGAGCTATTGATCCATCTAAAAGAACACACAGTGGATGCCACTTGCCACTCTCTTTCAAAACACATTTTTCTCTCTCTCTCTCTCTCAAAAAAAAAAAAGAAAAAACCTGGACACTCTGCATCGCAGGGGGTTAGGCCAGTATTTTGTATGTGTGGGTATCTATAAAGGCCTATTTTAAAGACAATGAAGATGTTGTACAGAGCTTTATATGAAATGTCACTGTTGTTCTGGTGCACTTGTGTTCTTGTGCAGATGTGTGCAGGTGCGTTTTGTCCAGATCAAATGCAGGTTGTAACAGTGTATTCTGTAGCTGTTAATGTTAAGTGTGAATAGGGTCATTCTGTAGTTAGATCTGCTATTCAACAGTTACTTCTGCGGTTTGCTCAGTGATAAACGCAACCTCAGCTGGTGACAAGAGACTGCTTCACTCTGTGCACTGTTTTTCTCTGCTAAGCCTGTCAAGTTTGTTCTCTTTCACAAAAACCTTACAACACTTTTCAAAGGACTTCTTTGGAACAGAAAAAAAAACACACACACACACATCTGCATACACAAATGGACTCACAAAGTACCTTATTGGATCCAGATTTGTTCTGTAATTTTTGGCCATCCGTACATCAATAATTCTATGAATGTAATATAATTAGCATTTCCCCTTTTAAAAAAGGGGCGAAAGAAATAGGAGAGCTTGTTAGTCAAATTTATAGCTTTGGTTTATATGTCAGTAAGTGCTCCAGTGGTGTTGAGCCGTCTTATTTCTTTATCAGAAGTGGAAAGGAGAGGCTAATTGGTCCAGTTCTGGTGATGGGAGCCATCAATTAGTGTTCTGCCTGCCCTCCAGCTCCCTCACCTCCCTCCCCCACCAAAACAGGCCCCTTGAAGCTGGCACATTAGGATCACAAAACCTGCTATAAATACCAATGTTCAGTGTAAATGAAGCTAAAAAGCTTCAAATTCAAGCCACACTGGCTAAGGGCGGACTCTTCTACCTGCATTTCATGGCTTGTTAGGGGAGCTCTCTGCAGGTATGCCAACAGTGCTCGCCTGACAGGCTTCTACAGAACTAAAAAGTCTTAATGAGGAGAGAGAAAATGCCCGTGTGTGTTTCTATGTACATGTGTATGTGTATGTGCTTCTCAGCTTGTGCAAAGAAAAAGAAAGGAGTTTCAGCAATTCCCTTGGGGATCACAAAAATCTTTAATTTGCCTTTTATGACACCTAATTAGTTATTCTACTCAAAATCTTTGCTTTAAATAAGAGAACTAATTATACAAAAAGGTCGTTCCTCCACCTCCAGAGAACTATTCCTAATTGGTTGAGACCACCACCCGCCACACACTCCTTAAACATATCACGTGTGTTTTACATCACATTTGAAAAGGCCAAAGCTTAACCTATCCTGGAATTACTGTATGCTGCTCACCCCCCCTGTTGGATGTGTACTTTGTTTTAAACCCTACTCAGCATCATCAAAGTGACAACACACTCCGTGTTTTCGAACAACTGAGGTTCTGTTTTCAGTTAGTCTCACATTCATTCCTTCATGCATATGTCCTGGTCCTTCAGGCCTGACTAGAGAGAGATGTCTCAAAAGAGGAACGTCTAATGTCGACCAGGAAACCAGTATGCACATTGAGCTGATGCTTCTTCCTTGAAGCCATTGCAGGGAACAAACATGGGTTTGATGCCTTCTACAAAGGCAGCACCTGGAGAACAGCTTTAATAGTAGTGTACCAAGTAGTAGCTCAAACCTACTAAACAAAGAGCAGTGACAGAAAAAAAAAAAGATTGTGTAAAGTAAATGTCTTTTCAATTCCCTTAATGCCATGAGACATTTTCTTGCACCTGTCACCGCTCTCGGCGCTATGCGAAACTGTGGAGTAGAACAGAACCTCCCATGCTTGCCACCTCCCAGGAAGAAAAGCTGCATTATGAAAGGAAGTAGCAGACTAGGAGGCAGCCTCCACTTAATCCAATCCATTTAACAGATACAAGTGCCACTGACCTTCCAGTGTCATTTGATGTCACCAAAAGCATGCCTCTCCACATCACAATTCATTCTCCAACAAGGGATGCATTTTACCCCTCAAAGTGGAGAGACAGCACTTGCCCTGCCAAATATCTTTCCTGAGAAGGAATTTAATTTGCCATTAGTAGTGTGTGTAAAGGCCTGTCATCTCTCTCTTCTTCCATCCATCTACTTTCTTTAAGATTGTATCTTTCAAGAATATGTACAGTTTCTCAGCCCAAGCAGTCTGTCAGAGCATGTATTTTCCATTATAGAGATAGCATCCGATTTCTATGTTACCCTATTTAGACTTCCGTCTTTACAGCTATCAAAAAAATCACATCAGTCTGCTAACCTTTTTGATATATTTAAGGTTTTAAAAAGAAATGCGCTTTTTGTAGCACTCAAGGAAACATTTGAAAGTAGAGAAATATAATTATCACATAGGCATGGCAAGACATTTCCTCAGACTGGACAAGGGATGCATGAAAAGAAAGATGATTTGCTCCAAACCCCCTTTTCCTCTATTGTTATCACCAAAATGGTTGTTTTTTTTTTTTTTTTAAACGAATGAGCAGGTGCAAAGATATATGCTGCATGGTTTTCCTATGAATCCTGGAGCAATCAGCCATGCTGTGTCATGTCATGCAGACTAAAGGAAGATTGGTTATTGCTTTGGCATCAACTGCTGTGGGTACAAAACCAGGAAATAATCATCATCATCATCATCATTATCATAATCATAACATTGCCAGTGTTACTGTCTGTATTTCTTCTGTCTGTGTTCCAATTACATATTTTTATGTATGCTGATTATTTTCTAGGTTAATCGTGTGGTCTATGAAATGCCCCCCAAAAAAGAGCAAAAAATGCCCATCACAATTTCTAAGGTCTAAATCTAAGGTGACATTTTCAATTGACTTGTTTTGTCTGACCAACAGTCCACAACTGAATTATATTTACAATCATATATGACAAAAAAATCTGCAAATCTGCAGATTTGAGAAGCTGGAACCAGCAAATGTTTGGCATTTTTGATGACTAAACTGAAATTATCATTCGTAGCTGACCACTTTACTGTTGATCGACTAATCCTTTTTGCTGTATTTTAATGTGCATCAATGTGCGTGCAACAAAACTGAAACGTAATTTAGGCACAAGTTCACGGTATCCTCCTAGTACACACATGATCCCAGTGGAACATCTGCTCTCACAGGCCCTCACCCTTAATAGCAGAATGGACAGTTGCATCCGATTCTGTGTTTTGTTAAATGCCTTTTGATCAATTAAAAGAACTGACGCCATGGTGTGATGCAGATTTTGCTAGTTCACGGGGAGGTAAAGGATCTTGATGAGAATCACTCAGCCTTCCTGACACATGGGGAGGGAGGCGGGCTTTCAAGGAGGTGGAAGCTGGCCCTGGGTGGGCCCCCTCTCTGGGGCCCCTATAATTCCTCCTCCCAGCTGCTGCAAACAAGAGTGTTAGGCACCAGCATGGTAAATACACAGACTGGGATGCTCAGGGAAATTAGATACTATATTACCAAATGATTGCATTTAGCTGAAACAAGTGCATTTGTCATCATCATCTTTACCGCCGCCATCTCTTGATTCAAAGCACTCCTGCACAAGACATCAACCAGGCAGTAATGGCCTACGATGAATCTATAAGCTGCTGCATGAAGTTACCAAACCATTGCACATCAACCCTGCATGGCTAAATGAATTAATCATCTTAAATAAATCTGAAAAGCTATATTATATTATATTATATTATATATTATGGATTGTAAGAGATAGAAACAGGGAGAACAGTATAGAGCAGTGTAAAATCAGAAATGCCCATGTTGGTTTCCTCAGTGTGTATGCAGTTTAGAAGCAACAGGGACCACTTTAAACCCGACTCCTAGGTTTCTGTCACCACTATGAATGCTGTGGCCATGGCAATCCCAAGTAAAGTTTGTCCCTGGGCCAAGGTGTCTGCCACTGAGGTTAATGGGGATCTCATGCAGATGTCTTGCCATTGTGTGCATGAATCAGCCCCTTTCATTCAGCTTCCGTCACTGCTGTAATTGAGCCCATAGACACGTTTCTCTATTGCCAAGACAAAATACAAGACATCTGGTAATAATATCAGCTGGAATACACATGCCAGTTGAAAGCCGACTGATGAGTGTATTCTGAATGATAAGCAAAATAAAGACCACTGATTCGCTGTGTGATTCATGTTCCCATCCTTATTTGGAGCATATGCACGGAGTAAAGGAAAAGATATGCATGAACACACACACACACACACTCACACACTGACACACACTTTCTTAAATTAGGTAGTTTCTTACAGGGCCCAAGTCAATATTACATTCATACTAAAGGTGTTTTCTTATAGTTTTCTGTAAGAGCCTTCTATGTTACTGTAAGGCATGCTACATTTCCAGATGGTTGTGTATGAATGCTGGGGTCTGTAGGGTGATTTCTGGGACTGTATGCATGCTATGATTATGACATAATTAACACCCACAGTAAGTGGGAGAGAGAGCAGACAGGGCTGGTGCGGACGAGGAGGGGACTGTTCATTAACAAGATGCACTCTCTCAAACTTTGCAGCTTGCTGTGGCTAATAAGCCCTGGTGAAACGGAGCCCAGCCGTCCCTTGCATTGACCCTGGCACTGCCTGGGATAAGGGAGGGTTTTGTCTCCTGGAATAATTGCTCTTTTCACATGTTACAAGTGTCCTGACCCCCACGGTCGGCAGCCACTTTCCCTACCATAATTACTCCTGATCCGCTCCAAATGAGTCAGCCGCATTAGGGCTGCAATAACACTGGCCCAGCTTCAAGCGCGGCATGGGGAGTCTCAGCAGAGCAGCCTGGAACAGGACTGCCTTTTCTCCCAGCCCACGGTCATTTCCATCACGTCAGAGGTGCATTTCTTACACTTGAAGTCAGCACGAAGGCCCTGGGCCTTTTTCTGAGGCTTACAGAAGGCATTGTTAGCTCCTGGTGCTCACTACTCACTGTGGTTTGGCTGCAGACTCCATCCCAATTAACGGAAAACTTCATTAGGGTGTTTTTTCCACACTTTTCAGCCCCCTATTATTTTTAATTTATTCACATGGGGTTAATTAAAAGAAATGTATCACAGAGATATGCAACAGCTTTCTAATTAAATTCATTGCTGCTTTTTTTTTTTTTAAGACATGAAACTGGCAGAGTTTCCAAATTATTACAGAAGGCGACTTGTTCCAACACTTGGTTGCTCAGTAGTAGGGTGAGATTAGAGCTCTGCAAGGTAAGCTGTCAACAGCAGAAACGGAGTGAGAGAGGGAGAGATAGGGAGAGAAAATGAGAGTGAGGGAATAAGATGAATGAGGAGAGGGAGAAAAGACACAACACAGTCGTGGTTTTATCGTGCTGGGTTACCCCAAATAAACCATGTGAAAACCCTTAAAGAAGGAGGACAGATGAACTGTCAGTGTTGTCAGAGCAAGGAGAAGATTTGGTTTTGGATCTAGTCGTGTCAAATGCAGGCGTAATGTTGGGCTTTGTCTTCTGTTGATCTGATCTTGAAACCTGCCATTTTACCATTTTTCATTTAAGTGCAAGCTGTCAATAACCAAGAAGACGAATGCATCTTCATCTTCAGTCCTCATACAGAAGTTGTGAGATCAACTGACATTTTAGTGTTAATTTTAAATAGAATAAAGGTAAAATCCATCTATTCTAAAACTACTTTTAGACTTAGATAGAAGAGGTAATCTTATCAGCCACTTCAGGATTCCTGGCAAAAAAAAATAAAAAATCAAGCCATTAGACCTGTCACAGCCATTCGGAAACAGAATAATGCACAAACACTTTTTAGTCCACATTAAAAATGCATTTAGAGAGGAATAAATGTAGCCTTCTAAAGTTTGTGTCACTCATGAGGTCAGGAAGTGATGTACAAAATCCTCCCCACTCCCCAGCAATTACTGCACACTTATTATTTCAAAGGATATGCCAGGAGACAGGTGTGCCATTCAGGGTCCTCAGTGTGTTGAAAATGGAGGGGAAGAAGGAACACCATACTGTGTTGCACTGTGTGAGGCTCTTCAATCTTGAATAATGCAAATTCCCCACAGGGGGCAGTTATTTGGCAGCATGGGCCTCTAATGTCATTCAAGCACCTACTCCCACACCTGATGGGGTAAATAATGAGAGAGGGTGGTTGGGTGCACAGTTAGGGAGGTCTCCATGAAGACTGGGCGTGATGTCATGTGGGATGGCAAGTTAGTCTCGGAGAGTAATATTTTATATGACATTGGCTGACGGTTGATTATGCAGATGGCTTGCTTATAATGAATTCCATTTAATACTTTTATATTACCTCATAACAGACAGACTTTTTCCACAAGGAGTAATTCTTACTGGCTAAAATCAAATGGCAATTCAGCTTGAGACGACTGGTCAAATGAAATGAAATAAAATGATATGAAAGAGTTGTGAATGGGAGGAGGGGCGTGGGGGGGGGTCCAGCGTCTTAGAAACAAGTTTAAGTTAATGCTGAGCTCAGTGGGAATGTGTGTGTGCGGCGGCTGTCATTTGTAGTTGCAAACATCATAGTTAAGCACTGATTAAATCAGCAACTTCAATATCCAAACCCTAATCTACTAGCTTTAATAGTGAAATAACTACCCCCCCCCCCCCCCCCCCCCCCCCCCTTAATCACAGACTTTAATTAGCTATTTAAGATTTTATTTACTGAAGGTCATCCAATAAGAGATTAGTTCTCAGCAAGTTGGCTTTTATTTAAGAGAAGGCACCCCAGGCTTTTCTATTTACCAACAAGATAGCTGTAATATCTAAAGGAAGTGTGAAGCCTCCGTCCCCCATTACTCAGGATACTTGTACTAAAAAGCAGCTCTAAGGAGGCTTTTAAATTTGTCATGTTTGCCCTAAATAAATGCATATTATATTTTGTTTTTGACAAAAATAGCCAAGTAAAGGTCATTTCAAGTTGGATTAGAACCATGGAGTGTACTGCATGTAAATGTGCCTGAAGACAGAACACCTGCACTGTATATCTCTACAAAGTATCAGTTGTCTAGTAACATCAAAACAACTTATAGTTTAACTGCTGTAAAGTGCAAATGTGTTATGACACCAAACTGCATCTTCATCCTCTGACTGAGAATGCAAATAAGAAGAAGGAAAATGGGCCTCTGGTGAGAAAGAAAACTTATAATGCATCTTTGTTTGAGATGCAAAAAGGAATCTCACTTAAGAGCAAAGCTACTTTGTGACACTCAACCTGCAGAAAACTGAATATAGCAATGGGAATACAATAGAGCAGTGTGGTGTCTGAAAGACATTTACAGTGAAACAAGTCTGAAAGTCTAAAAGCCCTGCTAGCAGCCCCTAGAGGCTGTGCTGCTCCTTACATCCCCCAAGAACAAAGTGTCTTTTACTGACCGTCCAACACTGCCATCCTCAGAGCCACACACTTACACAAGCAAGGCTGAAAACACATGAGGAATTCTCAGCAACAGCACTTAAAGAATGGCAGGAGCTACAGTAATTGGATAATGAGAAATAGGTAAGGATCTGGGCTCTGGCAAATGGAAAATATGACGCTGGCAAGAATTTCTGCCAGCACAGTGTTGTGTGCACTATAAGGAGAATACAGCAGGTCAGTTTGTATGACTGACTTCTCCTGAAACTATTTATTACAGTAATACAGCATTATTTCTGCAGGTGTCCATGTTGAACATAGGTCAGTGCTACTCAAACTAAACAACATCTGTTTTACAGGACTTAACAGGCACATGGATGTATGTGAAAATTGTCAACCGCTGCTGCCAACAAAAAGTAACATTGATTCAGATGTTTACATATAAACTGGAAATTCAAAACTCCATCATTTTATACAGTATTACTCAGTTTTTACCATTGCCCATACCCCCCAAAAATGCACACACACGGTTTATTCTGGGGCTCCTCACCAGAATAACATGTTCCCAGCATACACTTACAAACAATACATATGTACATACATAAAGAGGTACAGTACACCCCTGCCTTTAACAAATATGCATCAAGACAAACAAGTCAAGACAATAAACAAGACCTGTTTAATACTGAGCGAATAATAGCATTTCTGTATGTTTGCTTCAAGAAACAAGAAAGCATTAAGTGACATCAGTGCAATTACGGTTTGAGATTCAGTCTACACATGAATAATTCACTAATCAAACACATATAAACATTCATGTTTCTTTGGCAGTCTAAGAGCCTTTAAAATATGTCTTTTTTTCCCCTTTTTTACCTCACAGTAAAGAAGCATGGAGAGTATTGTAGAACAGTATATGACTGAATTTGTGAGACAATTTCTTCATAATTTCATTGCGTGCACATTAATACACATAAAAGTACGTAATTTACATATTAAGTGTATGACATTAACCCTGCAGAGTTTTGATTTTTCACTGAAACTTAACTATTTAAAGTGCTTCAGTTGACTAAGAGTGTAACAGGTGATGCATTATTTTTTACTACAAGTACAATATTTACAAGTTTACATACATACAAGTTTTTCTTTGGTTAAAATTTTCTGTGCATCTTAACACTAGCGCTCAGTTGCCAAACAAACATAGTTGGTGACATTAGTTTTGACCTCTGCTAATCTCAAATCTTTGCTGCATGTCTCTACCCTTTCCTCATCTCTCCTGTCTTCTTTGCTAAGGCTATGATAACAGACTGAAGGAGAAATGATTTTCCACAGAGAAAAGAATACGCTTTACAGAATGCTTCAGAATGCCAAACAAGTCAGAACAGAGAGCGTGCAATAGGTAAACAGGTGAATAAATAACTTTGTGGGGGGAAAAAAAAGTGATGAGATATAGCAGGAAGTGTGTGCGTGTGTGCTTATAAAGGCACCAATGCAGGAAGAATTTTTTCCCATATCAACATTAGTGTAGTCAACAGCAGCTCGAGATACTCAGTGACAAGTGGCAGTGAGACCTGCTTCCAACAGGTTCAAACTGATGAATAACTAACAATATATTTAATATATGGTGAGTCATTATCTGTAATGCTGGACTACCTGGTATTCATACATCAGACGCTAGTAGGGTTTATTTTTTGTCGCCCGAGAACAGTTTTGTGCATGTGCATCATCAACATTGCTTCTGAGCATGTCTGCATTTGTCTCAGAGCTACCGGTAAGACGTTAGGTTTCTCCAAGGTGGTTTAAAGTAACGATTCATCTCACCGTGTCAGCATAACTGTGGATTTTGTAAGAGGTTTCATTGCAGCGTCTGGAATGACCCTTGCGGCTTTGACTTTCTTACTTGTTCATATAATTTTCATTGTGACACCTCTACCTCCTCATGCCGCAACCTTCACTATTCTCACACACAACTCGACAACATAGCAGAAATTCTTCTTGACACCGAAAGAAAATCATTTGCATTGAATAAAAACACAGAGACGGACACTGAACATGTATCACAAGGATCACTCGTTCCTTGTGATACATGTGGTAGCCAGATCTTGTTGTGAGATTTTTTTCTGATAACATGGCTAACATGCGGCCTCTGGCAATAATAAACGGGATGCTCTCACAGCTCGAGAGTGCATAATTGAGTTTGTGCGCCACATTGATGAGTGCAGCCATTTACATCGAAGGCAGGTGGGCGAGCTCGCTAACACGTGTCTCTTAAGTCTCAATTCGGTGCCTTTGAATTCCACTAAGATTATGGAAAATGATACACATCTCGCACACTCGTAGATGTGAAGCGATCAGGACTGATAGGGATCTAGAGGTTTAGTGGTGACAGATGAAATTATCTCCAGTGAGAATTCTGCATTTGTAAGATGGAATTAAAGACTCGCTGCTCAAAATGGTACAAGTGTGATTTCCTAAGCAGTTAAAAGGAATAATGAGAACAGCTTTAGTATATCATGGATGGTCAAAACACTGAAGACATACTGCATGTTTTGGTGCTGTTTTGTTATGTGTATGCATATAAAGCAGCATTCATTTGTTACACTATTATATATATATATTATATACATCTGTCTTCTGATAATCTACAGTACGTTTAAGACAAAATTGGAAAAGTACAGCAAAGGCAATACAGGTGCCTGCAATAAAGCTTCATGAAAAACGGTAGTGACTTAAAGAAATATCAAACGAAGCAATGTGTTTGTAATATTGTTCAGGGCCCAGAGCACAAAAACCAGACGTAATTTCAATATTTGAAATGGGCAAGTTTAATTTTGAAGTAAGAGCAAACCAATAAGCTGAGAAAATAGCAAATACAAGAGAGCAAATTGCATTCCTTTGGAAAAGTGAAAAGACTTAAGGAATATATAAAAGTAATCTCCAGCTGGAAATTAGAAATCAACCCTCAGAAACCAAATAACAGAAAAGAAATATTACTGTCCACTTTCTAAATCAATATAACATCGCTACAAGACAGTATTACCATGGTAACACCGGTAAAGAATGAAGCAATTCTTATTATTTCAAAATAAAAATCGGAGCCTGAAGCCCAAGTTTTATTACAGCAGCCGACAGATCACCAGTCTGTATTCATTTGAAGCATTGCTTTTCAATCACATGCTTTATGAATGTACAAATTTCACTGGACAGGATGATAACAGGGCTGTAAATTAACAAGCAAAGGTAACCAGAAATGTATCAGTAGCTGGAGGATTTTTCTTCTGCTTTAGAGTCTTTAGAGTATACAGTTGTGTTAAATGTTCAGCAGAAACAAGCCTTATGCAGTGTGGACACACTTTCTTCTCCTGCAGTTGGTTTCGAAGATGGAGAGAGAATGGCTGAGTTGCTTTTTCCTCTCAAATGAGACGCAAATAGGAGCCTTCGTATGGCGGGGTAAAATAAAATGTTGACAGAATATTTTTGGTACATGTGTTGCTGTTCATTATTAACTATGACCTGCATATTAGGTCATTACATAAAGCAGTGCCTGTATTCCTTTGACAGTGCTCCTCCGTGCTCTCAGACTCAGTGCTTTACCCAGATAGTGTATATCATAAGTTAATGACTGCACCATATCTCTAAAACGGTGATTAGTTTACAATGTGCGTGTAAATTGTGATGGACAGGACAGACGTAATGAGCAGATAACTACATACAACAACATAAGAAATATTTTAGGTTTGATCCTGTGAAGTTTATAAGGAAAATATAAGAGCAGCCTGTCTAAAAATGTATTTTAAATGTTTGACTTCTAATAGATTGATACAGTGTGAAAGATTTAACTCAATGGAGCTCAGATAAGGGAGCGAACAGATTCATTTCTGGTTATTGCTTTTGTAGTGCAAATTGCTACAGACTTTTCTAAGAGAAGTCAGAGTTCAAAAACACTGTCTGCCAAACAAGCAGCCTCACTTTGTTGCCAACTAGGATTGCAGGCTTTGAACACAGGACCAGACGCACTGATGGTCTTGCTTTACAGGTCACATAAGGACTGGAATATGAACACTTAAGCAGCACGTGCGAACACAAACAACGCAGGCATAATAGTGAATCAATCAAGAGAAACAGACAGTAATCATACACATGCACCCATGTGGCCACCCAAAACAGCGACCCACACCTCCCTCTCCACATACACACACATTTATTTGTGCAGGCACTAAGTGGATACATTAGACAAGAAGGTTGAATTGACAAGCCTATAACTTTAGAGCCAATAAACGCTAAGAGGCACCACAGTGAATGAGACCAGATCCGAGCAGCTCTGTTGACAACCTGGCCAAAATACTGGAGCTGCTGGTCGGGTCCAGCAAATAAAGGGTGAAGCTTTTAGGCAATGAGCAGCAGGTGATCTCAGCTTTTCTGCAAGTCCTAATGCTCCTAAAAGCCACTCTCCCTGGTTCTGTAATTGGGCATCAGTAGTTAATGTAGTATTGACTGCATTACATGCTCCTGTGCATCCTTTCCCACTAATGCCATTTGCATCACCTTGTACATTTACCATATTGCTTAGCCAATAACTGTTAAAAGCAATCTGAATCATGAATCATATAGGGAACTTTTAGCTGGACAGACATCCAAAGGAGACAATTTACAGTTGAGTTAATTTGGGTA
The DNA here is from genome assembly GCA_038419695.1 of Scomberomorus guttatus. Classification (NCBI taxonomy): domain Eukaryota; kingdom Metazoa; phylum Chordata; class Actinopteri; order Scombriformes; family Scombridae; genus Scomberomorus; species Scomberomorus guttatus. The sequence goes on along the minus strand of CM076445.1, from coordinate 22,913,230 downwards.
CATTAGCAGCACAACATGGATTCAGCCAGACAGACCAATTTATGTCTCTGCCGCAAACCTTTTATTGGTTTTTAGATGTGTAAGTGAAAGGATGCTCTGCTAAGAGATGAAATATCCATTTTCAAACATAAATAATGGGCTACAAATGCATCCATTACTTTTGGAGGAGGAGCCCTCCTCCAAATGTGCAAAAGCTATATACAGTACTTTGAGAAATAACACACACACACACACAAATGTCTTTTATGATTTGTGGAGGTTGTCATAATGCATGTCAGCAGGTGGTCTGTTTGACAGCAAAACAACCTTCAACAGACTGTATAAAAAGTGTCAGAAGAAAGAAAAACAGAGAATAACTTCATTTCAGACCTCATAATGCCCTTTAGTACTGTATATGGCGTCCATTTGAATATTATTATCATGCTATGTTAATAGATGTTAATGCATGTACATCACACTGAGCACCATTTAAAGCTGTACTGTATGTGATAAATGCACTGCACGTCTCAACATCAGTTTAATCCAAAATGGGACGTCATTAGAGGCGAGTTTGATTTAAATTAAAATTAATTAGATTGCCTCACCCATTAACCTAAATACATTGAAATAGATAAGTAATGCAAGTAGGCCTATTTGGATGGAAAGTGAGTGAACGTTGCACGGCGCTATCCATAATTTGCAATCAAGTTAAAAGCACTCTGCTGTCATCTCCCATCCCGTGGTGATGTCAAAGGCTGCCTCGCTAACTTCACAGACGCAAAAAGCACTTAAGAGGAGGAAAGAAAAGAGGAGCCACAGCGTCTGTGGAGTATCCTCAAACTCCGGGTTACACATCAAAACGCCACAGACAAATCGAGTCTAAATAAACATGCAACTCCTCTGAACTAAGCTGCACTTTGGCAGTGCAGGGATATGTGTGTGAGTGCACCTCAACTTCAGGGTACAGAAGGCAATCACAATATTTAGGTCCCTTTCGCGAAAATACGGACCCTGTCGGGAGTAAATGGGGTTGGAAAGCCCGTATAAAGCGGAGGCTGCGGGTGCGCAGGGTCCGGGGCGACGGGGAACACTTAACGTGTAAAATGTCAGTAGTTTGCCGTGTTACTCCCCAGGTTATTGCATCCTACGGCCGGAGATGTTACTCACCCTCTTCCTTGTCCAACACCATCGTCCTGAGGAACGAGGAGTCCTTCCCCGGGCGATCCGTCCTCGGCTCCAGCAGGCTGCACCGCTCGGTCTGCTCAGAGCTTCTCCTGGAAATGGCTTTGAAACGCGCGGTTGACTAGACTACGCCTCGATACACCAAAAACCCTGGAAAGATGAATTGCCGTCTGCACGTTTTTTTTTTCTCTCTCTCCTCCTATCAATAATAATTCATACGCGGAATACCGTGATATACGCGGCGAGATCCCCCTATCCGGACTGAACTGTAATGCAAATAAATAGCGATCAAACAGCGTTGGTTGCTCTTGATGAATTCCATGCGAATAAAAAAAGGCAAAACAATGAAAAGCGATATAAATCTAGTGTCGCCTATCTGTAACGGTGCACACACACGGAGACGGATCAGACGCTCAGACTGAACGGCTGAGCTCTCCTCGCTGTTAATATTCTCGCTTTCTCGTTCTCATTTGCTCCGAAACGGCAACTATATTCAAACAAATCCAATTGCAAATCTGACAACTGCTGAAAGCAAACTCACGCCGCCTCTCTCCCAGTTTATGTGCCGCGCTCGCCTCTGCTGCTACTGAATAAATGCGCGCAGTTTCCACAGACCCTCGGATTCCCCTGTTAATTAAATCAATTCATTATGCTCAGATCTGATTAGCAGCCCTTCCCCCCTCTTTGAATCAATTATTCAATACACAAACATAATTGCTTGTGCCAGAGGTGTCTAAGTATTAGCTTATTTAACTCCAAGGACACTAATTACCCCTAGGGCAAGGGAACTTTTCTCATTAATTCTGACAAAACACAAAAGCGAAAGTGTGTGTGTGTGTGTGTGTGTGTGTGTGTGTGTGTGTGTGTGTGTGTGTGTGTGTGTGTGTGTGTGTGTGTGTGTGTGTGTGTGTGTGTGTGTGTGACTGGTCCGCCTGCCAGTCTGACTGTGCGTGATAGAGAGAGAAGGGGAGAGCGCGCATATGCACGTAAGGTTGTATTGACGCACGTGCACACGCACGCGCGTGCGTGTGTGTGTCAGGGAGAGAGAGAGAGAGAGAGAGAGAGAGAGAGAGAGAAAGAGAGGGAGACATTGAGAGCGAGCGAGAGAGAGTGATGCTGCTCCATCAGTGCCTGGTACAGTTTGGGTAAACATAAAATGGGTTGTTTTTTAAAGAAAAAAATATTTTTTTCCGCAGAATTTTTTGCTATAGAAATATAGCATCTAATTGTGGTCTATTTAGCAGTTAATTAGTGTCCAGACACAGTTATCATACATGCTGCAGATAAACAGTCGTTTCAAAAGAGACAGCACAACAGATGGGCTGCGTTTTTGATTAGTGGGTAGATAGAAGGTTCAGTTTCGAATCTGGTAATATAATTGTTGCCTGTTATTGCCAAGATGAAAGTGTTGCTGTTTCATGGTGGAGCCTTAAATAGCACCACTTTCACTTGCCCTGCGGAGACTGTTAACCAATTAAGGGTGAGATCCAACAAAGATTAGCCATTTAGGAGACTGTAGTGGAGTATAGCTACAATAATGCTGGTTCGTCAGCAGCCAGCAGGCTGTCTGTGGTGTGAGCTTGCTCAGTCTGTCCTTGCCTTCTGTTACATTTTGCATTTGATATTACAACCTTAAGCACATTAGCATTAGCTACTACAATCAAATAATAACACTAATGCACCCATTAGAAGTTATCCTTTACACGATTTACAGGAATTCCCGACCTACACGGACCTCCTTAAAGATCTACATTAGACTATGAATCACAGTTTGATTTTGTCCAGTGGAAGCTGGTCATTTTTGATAGAAGCTGGGTGAACATAAAGACTTTGATTAAATAGTTAACTTAAATTGCATAATCACATAAACACAGAAGTGCATTTTTTTATTTTTTTGTTGAACCTCATCACTCATCAGTTTTTATAGATTCTGTTATTATATGGACTATACTTTCCTGGCTAATTATCCTATCCCTGCATTTGAAATAACCTTTTTACAGGCCCTGCTAATGTGATCATGCACCACAAATCTAAGGTATAAAGCTCACTGTACATAGCCCATAGGGATAATTTCAGTTCTCCGGGTAGCAGGCTGTGGTGAGATTGGGTTGGCCCTGAAATCAATGGGCTGATCCCTCTCTGTCCAGCTTCCTGGCTGACATGCTTGACTTTTCATCTCCACGGTCACATAGATTGATGACTTATGACCGAGAATGTATGTTTGCTGACCTCTAGCAAAGTGAGTGACACATAATTAATCCAATCACACAGAAAACTGGAAAGGAACGGGGAAAGAATGGTTCAGTATCATCAGGGCCTGACTTCAAATGGCCATTTGACATTTGAATGTGGAAACAACACTATATAAAGACCATTCAGAAAGGGAACAGAAATGATGTGTGAAACGGTGGGTAAAAACGGGACTGGAGCTGTGAATTTACCACAATTACCTCACTAGTACACCAAATTTAGGGGTCAACATGTTATTAGAGCCCATGTTTCATGTATATGAAAGTCTCAGTGATGCCTGATTCTTGCTTGGACAAGTAAAGAAGCTGCAGAGACCACGTATCTTCCGAATTAACAATGATCATAATGTGGAGACATGGACGGGTCAATCAAGGGGGTTGTCATCATTATAAATTACCCACGTTACCTCTGTGTAAAGACACAACATTCTCTGTCTATGACACATGGCTCATGTAGGCCATGCTGTACTCTTCAGCCCCTCTCACAGTGTCTTGGGTGCAGACCCTTTCCCACTCTACATCCAACGGCGGGGTCACTACATACTAGAAACAGGCCCCTGAGTGGGCCTCTCTGATACACAGTTAATTAAAATTCATTTCTGAGCATGCATTAGCCATGCCCATCTATTTATGGGCGGCTCTCAAATGCAGCCACTACAAAACAGTGCTCTGTAATTAACCCCACCTAATCAGATAGCGCACTAGTGTTGTGTTCCTATTCATCCTCAGGCACACAGCCATTGGACAGGGGTTTCAGAGAGAGGATGAGCCCATTCTATAGTTCAGAATGGCTAAGCAGATTAAAACCTCATATCAAACATGATATTTACAGGCAAGGCTCAGTGGAGAGTGCTCCTTTTATGTGGGATGGGGGAGGCTTCAGGGCTGGGCTTTTAAAGCCATGTCCCTTAATTGTATTCTGGCTAAGTGGGATGAATGGTGCTTTTTAATCAGACTACTGACGGGGCTGTGTGTTGTAAAAGTATAGAGATGGTGCCTGATAGTTAGGATGCTGAAAGATATGCTTTTAGTCCAGGTTTCCCAGCTTCTAGCAATGTTCAGATGTGTTCTAGCATTATCTTGACACCTGTAAGCATCAGTGTGATTTCCCCTGGTGCTTTTGCTGTAGCAGTTTGGCAAGTATTAGTACAAAAATCATCTATAGTATCGTCACCATCTTTGCATTGAGTTGAAGACCTGTAATTCAGACAGACATTCATTTACCGTGTGTGAATGTACACTGTGCTTTACATGTGAGTTTCTGCGCAGAGAGAGAGGCATGTCCTATGACTTGAATGAAGTTTCATCTAACAGTGAGACCTACTTTACTTTTTTTTACTCTGAGATTTAAGGTTCGGCTCCTCCTAGTGGCTGATCTTTGCTATGTTTTCCCTTCAGACTTGTACACAAATGGGTTTGATAGCAGGGGTTTAACATCACATAATAAATTGTAACCACTTTTCATTCTCTTCCTCCTGAGACGGTGGGTGGAAAATAAGAATTATCGGAATCTTTTTGATGTAACCTGACAGGCTCACTATATAGGAAGTAATACAAACGGTGTAAGCCCTGCTGTTCACCTAGTCAATTTGAATTTCATGACCAATCAAATGTAGACAAGGTGTCATTTGGTGGGTAGGGAAGAGGGGAGAGTGAATCCCTTTCCCAAACAGTTAATCCAACTTTAATCCTAGTCATTAGGAATTAGACATGCCGAGCTGTCCGGCCGTGCCTCTAAATTACAATCAAATGGTTACCAATTACACAAATTATTGATGGTAGATTCTCTTTTCAACTGCAAATTAAGGCTATTAAGGAAGGCTCCTTTTTAATGCAAAAGTGACTAATTAACCAGCGGATGGGAAATCTGCTGCCCAGATATCAAAAAAGTTCTCAGCACACATTGCAGAAACACAAGGGAACCAATTAGTTTAATTATCAAAACAGCTAATTAAAATTGCACAGTTCCTAATTAGTTCTTTGCTTTTGCCTCTAATTGACAGCATGGAGATAAATGGGCTGCCGATGAAAATGGGGAGAGGAGAAAAACAGGAGAAACTTCGGCAGAATATTTATGCTGACTTTATCTCCGTCTGTGTGGCAGCCCTTGAAAGTGGAAAATTAATGACCTTAATTCCCAAACTGTTTTTCCTCTAACAGTGCTCCCCTCTGCGCTCCTGGTGCATGCTCCTTTGTATGGGCCTGCCACCCTGCCAACTGCTGGAATGGGAAAAAAGGGGTACTTGGGGGTGGGAAGGAGCCACGATTCTCCTCCTAATGTGACAGCTTCCACCTAACAATGGAGAAAGATGAAAGAATGGAGCAGATGTAACCACTGGGAGCATTGCATCATGGGACTGCAACTCTGTTGGACTGTTTTTTTTTTTTTTTTTTTAAAGTGCCTCTGTCATCTATGAGGGCACTAATTTGTCCCATGAAAAAGAGGGAACTCTGCCGGGACAGAGATAAAAGACATTTGATGGCCCAGAAATACTTTTAATAAGTTTTTTAATTTGAATTTTAGATTGATTAAAATGATGCCTGGCAAGTGAACTGCTCTTGAAACTTTCCACAAACTGCTCTTGAAACTTTCCACAAACTGCTCATGAGACTTTCCACAAACACATATTTGTTGGTAATACCAAGTGGTCTAAGGACTGCAAACACAACTGAAAACCTATTGTTATATCCTCCAGATTTATTGTTATGGTTCTCTCTCCTTATTGGTATGATCTTTTTAAAGGTCCTTGAAAATAAGGAAGAAAGATGGATCCTGTTAGACAGAAATGCTACACTAGCAAACCTGAACGACAACCATTTACCTCACAAGATGCCGTGTTAGACTCTGTGTGTGTGTTTGATCCTTCTGGCAGCCATTGTCTCTATGTCTGTGTTCCTGCAAGGCCAACCTTGTCATGTGTAATCCTGTCCTCCTGCCTGCATGCATGTGACATGCGGGTACTCTTGGCACATTAGTAGATAACTATCAACTAATCAGTTTACTTTTGGGACTGTGTTAAAATGTAAATTACATTAATGCTCAAATTATGCATCAAACTACGCAGATAGGCCAGACCAGAGGCCGCATAATGCTAGGATCATTCAGTTAGTGCCTTCTACATGCAGTGTTAATGCACTATGATTTCCCCTGCTCTGGTTCAAATCAAGTGTTATACGTCAGCCAGTTGGTGTCTGGGAAACTGGAGGAGCTTTGTATGAAGTGGAGGAGAAAGCCTTTTTGCAAAGCTCCATTAAAAGGCAGCAAGATGATAGCCGCCTTTTGGATTTCTTTTGTCTTATGCAGTGGTAAGAAAATCCTGCTCCATGTTTATTTTAACATTTTACTCTCCTCTTGGTTGAACATACATATATATTAATTTATGTGTCGTCTGTAAAAGTAGAAATTCATTGTCTGAAGTGCATTCAGGAACATTAAAAACATGATTTATCTGAACTCATCCTATCCATTTCAAAATTACACCCCGAAGAAGCAGGTCTGTTGCAAAGCCTTGGCCTGGAGGAACTTGCTGCCCATGACTAACAAACACACGTCTACCACTAATTGATTGTCTTGTGTTTTATTTATGGTGCAGTAGTAATTAGTGGACAGCATAATGTAAGCCATTCATTAGCACCTGGCTACCACTATGGATTTCACTGCTTTGTCTCAGATGCACACATCATTAGGGAGAAACAAAGACTGGAATTTATTAGCATGCCTTCTTATAAGTATTCTTAAAGTCAGTGTGCCTTTAAGGAAGAACACAGGCTTGTAAAACTTTTGTCAGCATTTGCTCACTGATTCCATTTGCTGCAGAATATGTTAAGGAAGAGCAGTATAAATTTAATTTTAATTGTTTTGTACACACGCCAGTGAAAAGGAACTGATTGGATACAGTTCAGAGACAGTATATTAATACGTTATTTTCATATGTTAATTGGTTTGCATAATCTCTCCCTTTGCTTGGTTTGGAAGTACCTGGCATTGAGAAGGGGACTGAAGAGAATAGAAGACTCCAATTTACATAAAACCAGCTCCTCTGAACATTAAATAATAATGCATCTGCAAGCTGAAGGTGTGTTCAGTTAGCAGAAAGCACATTTTTATAATTTATAGTCCAGCTGTTTCAGTGCTTTTGAGTCCATTTTCCTCCCTGCCTGCTTTTAATGAAATCTTGTTACTGGAGAATTGACTGGAGTGAATTGAGATTTTAATCCCATTGACGTTCTACCATGGAAATGCACACTGGTGGGAACTTTTAATGGTGGGCCCTGTAATCAGAAGACACTTGTATTCAGCTCCCTACAATAATGAATCTCATCAAATGTTAAAGCCTGGGCCGCGTGCGAGGGGCTCAAATTTCAAGGTTTTTGACCATCCCCATTTGAGAAATTCCTCAGGGAGTGTGTGATTACTCAAGTTTAGCAGTTTATTGCCTCATCTTTCAATAGCCACTGAAGCACAAAATTCTCATCTAGGTTGCTCTTTTTTTTCTCCACTTGAAGAACAGGCCAATATAGACTGCAGAACAGCTGCTCAGATCCCGAGGAACTGCTGTTGGCACCGCAATGTTATTAGCTGCCACCATCATTGTCCACTCACTGTGTCATTTGAAGAATGAAAACTAAATTCCATGACAAAAATCACTGGTGGGATTTTAATTGTGAACATTGTGTTGTAGACAGCGGTGTTTGTACCTCTGACTGCAGTTGTACTCTGCACAGCACATGTGAAGGAGTTTGATTTGCACATATATAGGACATGAAAAAAAATCGAATGGTAAAGTAGAAAGATACACATGAATGTGTAGTTCTGCTGGGTATGGAGTTTTTGGAAAAGGCAAAAAAAAACCCCAAAAAACGCCAGAATTTGGAAAAATACAGCTCTCCCCCCTCCACTCTCTGTCCTAAGCCCCTCCCACCAGACGAGCACAGGCATATGCACGCGCTTCATACACGCACGCAACACAGCAGTTTAACAGCTTACTACTGCACTCACACACGCAAAACTTCCTCTCAAGACACAACAACCTTTAGTAAACAGTTAAACGGTAAACAGGACCGCCACAGGTCCGCCACAAAAGTAATGAGTGTCCCATCTATCTGCTTGAATTCGAGTGATATCGTGTCTCTTTCATTGTCCGCCACCAAAACCTCCTCGGTCACCAGTCCGTCAGACAGCTGTACCTGGACCCGCAGCTCCGAACCGAGTCCCGAGTTGTTGATAACATTATGCGCTGTTCAGTTTCACCCGCACTACAGGCAATAGTCCGATGATCGCGCGTTACTTTTCATTCTGCTTTCTGTTTATATTCGTGTCTTTTTTCTCTCCTTCTGCAATTAAAGCAGTCCGGTCACTTCCTATCCATCGGTATCCCACTGCTCGCCTGGCCTCCAAACTTTCTGTGTTGTCTGCCTAGCCTTGTGGAAGACTCTGGCAGATGGGCAGAATGCACGCAGATAGGCAGGTAGGTAGGTAAGAAGGTAGGTAGACAAGCAGGTCGGCCATCCAATCATTTCATGTGGGCCGAATGAAATGATTGGACAGGCTTATTACAGGCCTGCGACAGGCTGTCAGGATGTAAAGAGAATTTCAACAAATATAACAAAAATGCTTCTAAAATAAATTGCCTACCCTAGCTTTAATCACATTTAACCCCTAACATTATAGAGCATTTTTGAAACGATGACTGCAGAATACAAAGTTGCTACCAAGTGTTTGCCCATTATTTTCAGTCATTATGACACTGTGCAAGGACAAAGCCTCATCCAACATCTTAATGAGGCTTATTGTTTGTGTGCGGTATGGGGCCTCACCATATTAATTGATTTTAAAAACATTACTCACTGGTCGAGATTAAACATCAACAGAGTCATCACCATAATCTTGGGAACCTTGCAGGCTAATTATTGCTAAAGGATAAATTGCATTTTGTCGTATACGTTACATGCATACCTTTTACATTGCTGCGCAGGGACTGTTGTTTTTGTCTGTTTACTGTGAACCTCGGCGCTGAAGAAAACTCCAGCAGGTCATATGGGTGAGAGTGATGTGATGCTGTTTTATATTTGAATGACTAAATGTGACCTTTGAGATTAGAGGAGGAGTTGCTTCTCAGGGGGCTGAAGACAGTCCCTGCTGCTATGAAGCTCATGTCCCTTTGATCCCTCTGTAATGAGACTAACACCAGGCGTTGTGGTCACTGAACACATTGACACACCACTGGAGAGCCGACAGCTCTACTGCCTGGTACCAGAGGTGTGTGTGTGCATATGTGTGTCCTCAGGTACAATAGCACCTGGAGGCATGCAATATATCCACAGGGATTTATTATTTGGCTATAATACACTGCTTCATGCAGTAGGCTGGCGTTTACATACCATATGAATGATGTATGTAGATACATACAATTTGTCATGCCAATTAACATTCCTCATAGGGAAATACCACTCACGAACAGTAACACCAAGACATTTTATATTATCTAAACAAGCAAAATGGAATTACAAAGTGTTGGCTTATTTGTGTTGAGCAACTCAAAGTTTTCAGTTGGTGTGATGCCACATATTCAAGTCCGAGGCCACTCTCTCTGACCTGAACAGGACTCTGGTGAAACCCAGTTCTCCGAGACATCTTCAGAGATCCACTGAAGATCAATCATGACCGGGCCTGTCCCCACGAGACCCTTAGTAACAGCCACTGATTGCTTTCTGCTGTGCAGGCCGTTAAGTGGAGTCTGGCAATGGGCTCCTGGACAACACTTAACAATCAATCAGAGGGCACAACCACTTCTCATTGCATGCCGGTTCTTCCCCTGCATTACACACAAACAATAATTCAGGTGGACACAAGTGACACTTAAGAATCACTGCCAGAGTGTGCCCCATGATTCAGCTGGAGAGAGATATGCTGGACTGTAGACAGAAACTTGAGTTGCGGGATTTACATAATCTCAGTGACTGAGGACTCTGGTGCATTTTCACCCATTGTCATTCGGACAGTACTGTAAGGATATGACATTGGAAGCATGCGGTGTTTCTTTAGCCTTTGTCTTTGACTATCAAAGATCGCCAGTTGTTTGACTTTGAGAATGGGACAAGGCATTATTGCTCACTAATATTTCCTCATTATCATTATCTCAAAGGCTCATCACTGCACCAAGGGTTATGAAACAGAGGTTTGTAATATCTTTTCTCAGAGACTGCATTTCCCAATTTTCCCAAGTTTGATTTAGAAGAATCCTGTAAAAAGTAGCTTGGGCAGTTTGTCAGACTAGCTGTTTACTGAAGACAAAATACACAAAAAATAGGCAATGCAGTATAAATATCTTGAAAATAAGACCAGGGCTGTTTAGTGCTTTGTGCCTCACCAGTGTAACTAGATATGCATTAGAAAGTTTGCCTATTGATTAAGGATTCCATTGACTTAATGAACCTTCAACCCTCCATCAGATGACTAGCCAATATATGTTCTAATCTCTAAAACGGATGTCTGGCCGTGGTTCCTTTTAAATGAATTGATCTACTCAGCTCTCCCCAAATGGGAAAATGGGCAAGTATTGATATGATTCTTGACTCAGTGATGGATGTCTGTGATGGTAAAACACGAGCTACATGGGCCAGCGTGCTGTAGGGTAAGCAGAGATTCAGAGAACAGCTTTACTGGAGCTCTTCAAAGACAAAGTAATATCATTTGTGTCACTGCCAATACTCAGCCCACCTGTTTGTTGCTGTGTTTTTCTAAAAGGAAATAAAGCTCTAACGTACAGAGTAAAAGACCTCTTCACATTGCTTTGGTCTTAAAGCTTTTTGAATGTTTTCATGTCAAAAATAATTATATATATCTGTCCATACATTTGAGAAATTATTCAAGATGGTTGCTTTTATTTTTCATTGATTTTTAAATCGATTTTCATTCCACTTTCAGCTGCATGTTTTATTGTAGTTTTTTTTTTTTTTTAGCAAAGAAGGGCCATTTTAAGTGAAAGTCACTTGAAGGCTAAAATCCATCTCTGCAGAGGAGTAAAGCAATCACAGCAAGCTTCACAAGAGCATCACAATGGTTAAGTGTGATGTTCAGCCTGCATGGCAAATATTTATCTAAGTCAGATTACACCCAAGGGAGACAGAGATGTCTGCATCCCTCCAACCCTCTGTGGTTCACTGCTGAGAGAAATGCATAGGGTGATTGTTTTGGCAGAGGTTAGAACTTCTAACTGTTCACTTCCCACAACAGAAAACCATTGTTCAATCTCTCTAGGATAATAAGCGTGAGTGCCATGAATAATCACCAGTGTGTCAACTAGCTGTATTATGATCCTCAGCACTGGTGAGCCTCAGATGGCATCAAATAATTTTGTCTGTCTTCCCTCAGAAAGCTACGCAGCTCAGAATGTTTGAAGTCCCCACACTTCATTTCAATAGCAGAACGGCATTTTGAGAAAATTGAAACAACCTATTTCTCCCTCTGATCTTCCTTTACTGTACACGGTTGTCAAAAACATTCAGCTTTTCTTTGACATAAATTAATGAGTGAGCTGCACAGGTCAAAGGGCCTGATAATTTGAGCTCTTATTTTATAAACTCATTTCTTGTCACTAACTGCTGTGATGAAGACAGAAATAATAAATCAAAAACACGTTTCCAGAGATCTGAAGATTGAATTGTAAATGTCAGCCAAGAAGGAAATTGTAATTAAAAAGAGGAAATTGTTTCAGTGGAGCACTTGAATTTTAAACTGAGCCATCAAATTATGTAAACATTTAATTATAGGCCAATTTTCCAAGATTGTTCCTTGTCTGTCTCTGTTGCTGACCCTCGTTCTCCCCTTGTCACTGGAGCAATTGAAGAGTTCAGGTATAAAACACGCAGTAATTAACCAAAAACTAACCAAGGTAATTATCTCACATATCTCACTCTGCCTTTGAATCAATGCACACTTGACTAAGATCACATAAATATATACATTTTTAAGGTAATGCTAAAAAATGGTAATGTACCAATACATTGACCACTAATTATTTATGTATCACCAATGAAGGTTGTAAGCACGGTGCTACAATCCAAGGTTGATTCTGCTAAGGCCTGCTGCATGGTTCTCACGCCGATCTTCACACCCACATATGTGGACCTACAAACATTTGCAATCTCATACTTGCAGCTGGTATTTGCAGCCTGCGTGTGCCACTTAAAAAAATTTGGTGGTGGTGTTCGTTGGTCTGAAGCCAATCATTTCCTCTTCCAGCTCCATTAAATTTTCACTTGCAACCAGATAGCCACTGTATTTTTCAAAGAAGAAGAACAAGGAAGCAGGTAGAATAAAACAAAAGCACACATGCAATGGTGACATGCATCCATTGTGAAAGTTTTAACAAAGAGAAATCATACAGAGCTTCTGCTGCTTTTGTTCACTTCAAGTGTCTTCCTGTGTGCTTGTTGTAGATTTGTCCACTCACTAGAGTTTTAGAGAGACATGGCAACTCCCACACAGAAGAGAGCATGAGGAGTTACACATGAAGCCCCAAGATGAACACGAACATGTTACATAGGCACCTTTCCATCACTGTTGTGACAGAGGACAGGAAGATAAAATCCACTTGACCCTATTCACTACAAAGGAGGGAACTCAGTCTAGCAAAAAAACTAACATTGCAAGCGAATGCTGTGTCCCACAGTGTAAGTCTTAGGAAGTTGGAGGAACATAACTTATGCATGGTCCTACAAATAATATAGAACCTAAGTGGAAGTACAATCCAGGATAGCCCACCACACTGAACCCTGTATTCACCAACTGAAGGGGAACAACGGGGCATTCCAGCAGCTCCTCACACATGACATGATTTGTTAATAATGATGTGAATGCCTCAAATATTTGTAAGGCACTGTGTATATTCTTGCCACAGCAAAGTTTTGATTATTACAACATTCCCTAATCCACTAATGCATCACAGTATGTGTCTGCAAGCAAAGGTGTTTGATGCTGCAACTTCCAGGGGATCTGTCCCATGAGTTATACCCTTTGGTTTCAGGGACAACAAAGATGTTGGACTCAACAGTCCAATGCCATTCCATCAGAAGTCCCACTCCCTGAAAAAGCTCCTTCTTTATCACCTCAGACTGATTTCAAAATTATTATTTCCACTAAGGCCCTGGAAAAAGTTGCCTTCTCACAACATATCCCTTATTTTTAGATCAAAACACCATTTTGGACAATTGTAGTCAGGTTTCAGGGTACACCGCAGTACTGAGTCAGCTCAGCTAAGGGTAGCACATGACTTACTGTTGTCTTTAGACCCTGGAAATCATGACATTTTTATTTTGTTGGACTTTTCTGCTGCTTTGGATACAGTAGACCATTGCATACCCTTGGACCATCATCATTCCTTGTAAAGCTATTGAAGAGTTTAAATCATAGATCACTTGTGATAAATTATTTCTCATCCTCTTCCGCTACCGTCCCCTGTGGTGTACCCCAAGGCTCCATCCTAAGTCCTATTTTATTTTCAATTTATATGCTTCTACTGGGGTCTGTTTGTAGGAAACACAACATCTCTGATTACTGCTATGCTGATGACATGCAGCTGTATTTCCCATTGAATCCAAGTGAAATACATATTCTATATATATAGTTTACATATTCTCGCCTGTAGCTGGTTTAAAATGCTGCAGGTAGACTCCTCACTGGTACCAAGAAGAGAAACCACATCTCCCTTGTACTGGCTACCCTTCACTGGTTACCAGTGAAATATAGAACTGATTTTAAGATTATTTTATTTGTTTTTGACCAGCCTACATATCCTATCTCTTCAGACCATATTCTGCATCCAGACTCCCTCAGATCCTCTGATCAGTTACTCCTCACCGGTCCACGTTCTCAGTCAAAATCTGTATGGCTGGGTATTGTTTAAAAAATTATGATACCAGTACCAATACCAGTACCCTTAAAGTGATACCGATACCAATAGAGTACTTCATTCAATACTTTTTTTCTACTTCATTCGATACCCATCATGTGCTTGGAAACATTCAGTTGTGTAAAATGTCACCACTTCTCCCCATCCAAATGATCGAATGCAGGTATTGTTTGACTGGAGAAGTTTCGATACCACTTGGTACCAGGTTATTTCGGTTGATACCTTAAAGGTATCGAGTACTGATACCCAGCCCTAGGTGACCGACACTTTTAAATCCCTGCTAAAGACTCAGCTTTACACAACTGCATTTGAGTCCTCTTAATTTTTATTAGAGCAATACATTTCAATTTGTTTGTTACAGTTATTTATGTATTTAGCTATTGTTGTTTTAATTATGTATTTCACATTTCTCTGTAAAGCTTTGGCAACCAAATGTCTGTTGTTTTTCAATGTGCTCTATGAATGAATTTGACATGACTTTGACCTGACTTGCTTGATGGGTAGTAGGTAGCTCTCCTTTTTGGTGGATAAACCCTAACCTGGTGAAGTGCAGTGTCAAATGTGCTGTGCTGATGATGCATGGCCAACTCTGGGGACCAGGCCAAAATAATCTTAAGGTCATTTATGTAGAAAAAGACTCTAGTACCCTTGCAGAGACCTTGGCACCTAGAATGTATCTGACAAGCAGCGTGCTGTATTTCTAAGCCACTTCCTGAGAAAGCTATACAGAGGAACTTTTCATCTCAGGGCACCACTGCATCATAAAAATAAACATCTTTCAAGTCTATAGTGGTGAACCACCTGGCTCTTGCAGCCTTTTTCATGTCAGTGAGCAGAAAGGCATTCAGCAGATGCAAATCCAAAATTGGTCTGGAGCTGAGATTTCTTAGGAACCAGAAAATAGCCAGATTAAACACCTCTCTCCTGGTCCTCCATTGGAACCGTTGAAATAACCTTCTCAAGCAACAGTTCCTATATTTCAGTGGGAGGAGAATTCATTGCTTTTTGAGAAACTCCTACAACACTGAAAGGGTGTGGGAAGCAGTGGGACTGGAATGAGTAGCCATTACATTGCAGTTCATCTATCACGTTAGCGTGTAGCATTCCTGCCACTCCTGACAAACTCTACAGAGGTTTACAGAGAAGATTGACTAAAATGTGACTTATGCTTGATTTTAATGTATAAAACTACAACCATGTGCGCGTCCAGTGCAGTGGCTCTGTTCTGTTCTGTAGTAATGTTGTTGGTATTATCAACCAAGAACAGTTGCAACCCAACAAGCCAATTGTGACTCAACATAGGTAAGTATCTCCAACTATGTCAAGTGTTTTTGTTTAATATTACTATATATTGATTAATATTTTTTACAAATGAAAATGTAACATCATACAAATTAAATTGTTAAATCAAATATCCAAAAATAATGTACTTTGTACAAGTGAAGGAAATAATCTTTTCATGGGTAATATGTGCAGAGTTTAGAAAGTGCTGTATTATATACTCACTGTAAGGATTGTGTGTGTGTGTGTGTGTGTGTGTGTTTTCCAGAGAGGGTATGGGGAGGTACAAGCCCTGTTCACAGTGATGTCACGCAGCCTCTCCGCAGACTGGCTGAGTAAGAGGAACAACAGAATTTCAACTGGAGAGATCAATTATAGATAGAAGAAAATGAATGGGAAAAGTAATTTAATAAATTATTGACTTGATGTCTTATAACATGTACAAAAGCAAATGAAAAATTAGATTGTGCATTTGGATGAAGTTGGATTTAAAGAGCTTCAAAATTATATTTAATTAGACAAAGAAAAAAATGTGTCATGGGTATATGAAGTTTCACTGGGAAGGGTAAATTAATGATCGCATTTGCGGCAATAGCAAATGATGTGCCAACTAAGAGTGTGACTGTCTGGAAAGACAAGGATTGGGTGGGGGTGGTGTTTGAAAGAGTCAACACCACAGTGGTCTTCTGTCTTCCCTTTTTCTCATTAGATGAACAGATTGGAGGGAGTGTTTCTCTGCTCTGTGGACTCTCTACTGTTAACAGCTTAGCAGCTGCTAATACAATAATAATACCTCTGTAAAAGATGCTAGCTTAGTATGTGGAGCACACAACTACAGATGGGCAGAAAAATTAAAGAAAAAACAACATAAAGTATCTAAATAAGGTGTTGGGCCACCATCAGCCACCAGAAAAGCTTTCATATGTTCTACAGATCTCTAAGACTCTACTGGAGGGACGAACACCAAAAGATATTCTCTTATGTGGTGTTTTGATGATCATGGAGGAGGGGTGCTGTCTAAACACTGGTCTAAAATCTGCCATAGATGTTCAATTTAGTTGAGATCTGTTGACTCGAAAGGCCATTGCATGTCATTTACATAATTTTTATCAAAGCATTCATTGACCCCATTCCATGTATGACAGCATCATTTGTTATGTTTTTTCTTATTTGTTAAGGATTTTTTCCTTTCTTTTGTCATCTTCTGTATAGTCAGGGTTTAAGCCCCGGCACATAGAGCTACGCTAGGGTGACCAGATGTCCCGAAAAACTCGGGACAGTCCCGAATTATGAGCAGTTGTCCCAAATCCCGAATCCTGTCCTGTTTGTCCCAAAAATTAGACTAAATCTGAGTTAATAAAACATTAAATGCTGATTGTTTTGAAACATTCTTTTGGTGTTGCTCACAGACAGGGACTGTTATGTCTGTAGCCTACATGATTTATGGCTGTTGTACTTTGTTTTAGCCACGTACAGTATCACAAGGACAGGGGAAGTGTAGCTGCAGACAGTTGACTCCATGAACAAAATAATACATTTTATTGTTGAGTTTTGACTTTCACGTGTTTTACTGTTCGTTAACACTGAATGTACTATACTGTAATGTACTAGAGGCCACGCCTGCAGTGGCCATGTGACCAAGCCCACTCTCAACTCCCCTGTCCCGAATTTCACCCATTCTCATCTGATCACCCTAGCCTACGCTCCTCTGTGTCATCAGGGGACAACAATGTATATATTTTTATACTTTTCTCAGTCTTCATAATTCAAACAATGATTAAAACACGTTTTTTCTTCATAGCTGTAGAGAACATAAACCTAAATGAGGTGATATAAGAACTTGCGAACATCAGAATTTCACAGGGTTTTCCTTTTTTCTGTCAATGGGGTTTCCTTAGAAGCTACCTAGCAGATCAGCGACGTCAGTTTCTCGTCAGTCAGACAGCACAGATGGCAGAATGATAGGTGGATGGCAAGGTAGGGAGAAAAATAGGTCAGAAACTGACAGGTTTAATGATATTGATGCAGAACTGATATTCTGCTTAAACAATGTTTCAATTTTACAAAATGATACTATTACTTTAACACAAGCTGGTTTGTGGCAGGTTCCCTCCAGTCTTTAGTAGCTAACTGTTACACTAAGCTAGCTGGCAAGCTCTAGTTCGAGTTAAGCTGTCAAGCAAGCTAACAGTTAGCACGTATTGAAATCTCTGAGCATTGTCAGGACAATCGTGGCTTGAGCAGAATATCAGAGCAACTCAAATTACACCATTGCTAGGTAATGCAGGCTAGTTTGACCATTTCCTAGCTATAACATTAATTAATGAAAAGGAACTAGCTTGCGGACAGTTTAATGTAACTATTAAAAAGACTGTTCTATTCATATTACTTTGTATTATTATTCTCTCCTTTAGTGGTAACAACACCATTCCTATATTTGATTCAGATACACAGCAGAGTGCATTTACAGAAAGATTTTATTGTCATCAGCTGTAGTTTTAGCATTAGTAATCAAAATTATCTATCAATTTTCTACCTGCTTATCATGTGCAGGATTACAGGGATGCTAAAGGCTATTCCAGCAAACCCTGGACAAACACATATAGACAGACAACCATTCACACCTATGGGCAAAGAGTCACAAAATTACCTGCCCTGTATGTTTTTGGATGCATGAGAAGAGCTTGGAAACTCCACACAGAGAGGCTCCAGCCAGCTGGGGATTCAAACTCATGACCTTGTTCTTATGAGGCAATATTGCCAAACCATTACGTAGATGTAGTTAATCAGACAGCTTTTAAAGTAATCTGTTCTTCTTTAATCTTCATTTTTACCGTAACCATTTCTTTTTATGTGTGATATATTTTTGTTGTGGTGTAGCTCTTTTGATGAATTTTTTTGTTATTTTGTAAAGAATGACGTCTGTTAGGAATCACATGAAAGACGAGTGTCAAGAGTTCTGCAGCCTTTTCTTCTCAACAGCGAATACTTTATTTTAGGCTGCACCTCGATTGTTTGTATGTATGTATGTATTATGGCATAAAAGGTAAAACTGTTCCCAACAGCTAAAAAGGCTGAATATAAAATTCACCTGTGGGTAAGTTTGTCGGGAAGTATGAATAACAACCCTGTTAGCATGTGATCTGAAAATGAATCTTATTAAGAAAGATTTAATTTAATAATCTCAGAAAAAGGAGTTTCTAGTTATTTGTATAAGCTGTAAATGTGATACATTTTCTTCAATATAAAATGAATATAAACTGAATTATGCCACGCTGCATTGTGGTTTTGAATTTGAGGTGAACTTTATTTTACACTGTTGTTTTATTATTCCAAAGGACATGTTCAATGCTGAATTAAACACTGGTTTCAAGACTTAAAAAGCAGACGCTGTATACTGGCTCATGCAGCAGCCCCAGGAAAGTAAATACAGATTGTAATTAGATGAAGAAACTTTAAAGTTGAATTTCACTCTCTCCCTTGTATGAACTGTAATGGGATGAAGCCATGGGATAAATAAGGGGGAGAGGGGAGGAGCAGCAGTGGGAGAAGAGAGGTAGAAGAGATGGGGGAATAAAGAATAATTTATGTGTGAGCTTCCAATGCCATCTCTGGGACGCTGTATCCCCTCAGATTCTGTTGCCTGGTGTCTGGAGAGGCAGAATGCAAATGGAGCAGGTTTCTAGGTGAGGTTGGGCACAGTCGCAGGCCCATGTTGGGACCCGGTTATGCAGTTGCTAAACAAGTGTTCTTTGTCATTCTGGGCCCCTGGGGCTGAGCCAAACGAATCCTATCATCTGAAGCGTTACTTAAGCAAAAATACTCAAGTTTGCAGCCACTATTTATAAGATGAAAGACCCTCTTCAGGGAAAGTCAGAATTAGTTGTTTTTTTCCCCAATTAATTTGTGTTGTGAGTATAGTTTCGTGGTCCCTGCATGGGTTCCCCAGTGGATTGGTTTGGTGTGCTGTGTATTTGCTCGAAAGTCAATGTGTCAAAACTCAAGGAATAAGGGACTGTTTACTGGCTTCATTTTGTTTGCTGTTATGAACCCAGTTCAAGTGGTAGACGTCATTCTCAAATAACAAAAAATAATCTTCAACAGAATGTAGATCATTCATTTACTAGGAGTAATTTTACCAGATAAATCCATGTCATCTAATGTGTTTTCTCTCTCTCTCTCTCTCTCTCTCTCTCTCTCTCTCTCTCTCTCTCTCTCTCCTGCCTTTCCTAATCTAATAAATCCTTACACAATGACTAATACTAGGCCAGAGTCCTTGATGAATTAAGAAACACTGTGTTTACTAATTGACAAAATCATTGAAAAGTAAAGATAAAATCCTCACTTTAATTGAATGTGAAGCATCATTTATCTATAGATTTGTACCAGACTACTTTATTGGATTGCTTTCCGGTGCCTGAAATATGCTTGAGAAATTGACCTAAATTATTATGGGGAACATAAAAATCAGCTAAATTTGCTTTAAATTTCCTTCCCTCAAATCTATGATGTAAAGTTTTACAATATGCCCTCTCTAATCGTTGAAGTTCGGTACTTAAATTTCTAGTCTTCATTGTGTAGAAGGGGAAAGCTGCATGTCTTTAGGCATTGCTGCAGCCCTGGAACAGAATAAGGTGCTAATAAAAAATGTGTGACTCTACTAATGAATCCGATTCTGCAATTCTGCAACTCAAGCACTTAATTATCATAAGACATTTGCTAATGTGCTCATTCAAATGGGCAACACTTTGCTTGGAATAAACTGTATGGCTTAATGACTTGAGAAAAGAGCCTGATGACATCCTGCTCTCTTATCAACACTTCCCCAAGACTGGCACAAGAGATGGTGGGTGGATATGATCAAACTGGCCTATAAATGAAGCCACTAAATATTCATTGGTGTCTAATATGGTCACAGCGCCACTAAGATGCACCATTTATCAGTCAGCTCTCAGTATTTTTACACACTGATCTGGATTCGAGCAGAGACCGAGGACCAGAAATCTGATTGGTAGTCACTCTTGAGATCTAAGGGTAAGGAAGTGATGCCATCGCTCTTTGTTCTAACATCTGCTAGTGAAAAGACATAAAAAAGAATGGAAGCATTACAGGATATTTTCAAGCGCCTTTTGCTCTGAGTCTAAAATAGGTCTCCTCTGACAACCAACATCAAAGTAAGTCATTATGGCTGTATATGATCCATCCATTAGCTGCACACTCAACTTTCGTGGCATTAATTGCACTTTGTGCGTGCACGTATGTGCCCTTGTTTTGACGTGTATGTGAGCGGTGTATATGTGTGTGCCCACACACACTCACACAGCCTGTTCAGACAAGTAGAGGTGTAAAATTAAATCCCTCAGTGCAGTTGCATGCAGATGATGTGCTTCAATGGCCTAGCTGCTCTTTGCACCATTGTAATTGAATAACCTACAGAAAAGTCATCACATTCCCACTTTTCTATTCCCTCTCTATGTAACATGTAAAAAGTCCTCTTGTAACTACCTGGGAGAGCAACCCATCAACAGCTGTTAGAGCTGACTTGAAGGTTAAATATTAGGAAGGAATCCAATTTCTCTTGTCTATTCAGCTCAGCGGTGTGTTAGATTGCAGCTGGACTGTGCTTACGGAGTGTGGGATATGAAGTGGGCTAATCAATCCCCTCTGCTTCATTCTCAAATTCCTCTCATATCAGGTCCCTGCCCCCCGGGCAGGCCTTCTGCTTTCCGAAAGCCAATTCCACACGAAATAAGAACTGTGACCTGCAGCTAGAGGGTGAAGTTGAGTTTTCCCTTCATGATTAATCTCTTCTTGGGTGGTTTTCAGAAAAAAAGGAGAGGGGGAGGATAGAGCGAGAGGGTGAAAAAAAATAAGAAAACATGCAAGTCGCTGCCTTGTGACCTGCAAGTTTTTTTCCTCTGAATGAGCCCGGTGCACTGGAGCCTGCTTATCTCCCGAGAGAAAGACAGAATTCATTTTTTGACAAGGTTTCATGTTGACATTGAGAAAATGAACTACCCGATTCTATGATTAAACCTGGGCTGTCATAATTGTCATCTGAACTGTGGCAACGATGGAAATTTAAGTATTTTTTTTTTCATGGCTTCTTTCTGGAGGAGTTGGAGCTCAAGAAATGGAGTCTTGATTTAAAGCTTTAGAAACTATATGACTCTCAGGAACAGGGATAAATAGATTTTGCTTTGTTGTGAGAGGATAATAGCCTTATACTGTATATGAAAAAATAATGTAACACAGAGAAAGTCATTTTGAGCTGACCAGCACACTAACCAACAGATTTCCAGCCTAAAAATATTCTTCAGC
Source organism: Scomberomorus guttatus (assembly GCA_038419695.1). Classification (NCBI taxonomy): domain Eukaryota; kingdom Metazoa; phylum Chordata; class Actinopteri; order Scombriformes; family Scombridae; genus Scomberomorus; species Scomberomorus guttatus. The sequence goes on along the minus strand of CM076445.1, from coordinate 22,891,305 downwards.
ATCTTTCTCCAGAAGGGATTTTAAAATGTTGTTTCAATAAACAGTCAAAATGTAATGGATATTGAACACATTGGCTATATGACCTAAAACAAAGGAGAGTGCCCTTATTATGAAGCAGATGGGCTGCGAGAGTTGAAGGGTAAAATGATCTAACCTTATAGTGCCAGTATCACATTTTACAGGTTATAATGGCATCTGTCACTGAGAGTGGACCTGTCAGACACTACTTTCATGCAGCCGAATTGCTCTTAATGGCTGTTTCTCCTGATTCAGACCCACTTTTAGACGCAGGGTGATGTCTGTCTAAGGAACAGTGACGTTAAAAGCATTGAGCTAGAATGAGATGGACTAACGGACCATTTCTGCTCTGCCATTGTCCTTTGTTCAATGTTTTTGAACTAGCTTATCCTCTTTGTTCAAGAAAAACCCCCTCGAGGACAGTTATGACTTCAGCGTTAAATGGTCAACATTGAAAGCATCAGTGTAGAAGAAATGTGCTCACACAGGGACTCTAAAAGGCCCCCAGAAATGTTTACATTTTTAATGCCATAATGATGATCCCACATTCAATGTACATGTTTTACTCACCCATCTTGTAAATTTTTTAAGTGTGTAAAGCATTCCATTTGGAAAAAACAGCCCATTTGCCCCCTACCACCTACCAAACAAATTGGTTGAGAACAACAAAGTTCAATCTATGTCTGGATATTTCTTTGTTTGTGTGTTTTCCCTCTCCAGCAGGGCACTTATGAAAGTGTTCTTTTGCATCAGAGATAAGGTATGCTGGCCCACAGGGAAGTGCGTGAAAGTGGGTTTTAGAATATGTGGGAGACCAAATTCCTACAGCTAGAAGTACCTCTGCGCCAGGCTAAACAGTGGGCACGGGCCTCAACACACACCCTAATGGAAGAGTGAAGTAGCATACGGTGTTGGAGTGCAGGTTTGGGCTGAGGTAAACAAAGCTCTACCCACCTCTGGTCCAAAGGCCTGTAAGTTATTCATTTAAGAAATGTCAGAGCAGGCCTCGCTACCTATTCCCACAGAAACTGCCTTGTGTTTTCTGCAGTTTAAGCTGGTCTGGTTTCCAATCAAATTAAGCCTTGGTTATTACAGATTAAAGGTTGTTTTTTTTTTTTTTTCAAAAGCTGCAATCAAGTGTTATCTAATCAGTTTAATCTTCAATTTATCTAGACTATGCAAATGCTTCTTGGAATGATAAGGAACAAAAAAAAAAAAAAATTTGAAATATAAAAGTTACAAAAATGTGCCTGTATTTTGGTGAACGTTGTGTTTTGCTAGTTGGTTCTAATGTGAGGCATTGTCAGTCAGTTAATTAAGCGTCCTACTTCTGTTTGAAATATAAGAATATATGTTTGCTGCATGGTCCCAAATACTTCAACAACAGGATACTTTCAATCCATAAAATAAAATTCCCAATCTTTCAGTTTTTTGTATCGTTGGGCAGATTACAGCACATTTAGGCTGTTAAAGGGTCTGTAGCATTGACATATACGAATAATAAAAGTAAACTTCAAATGAAACTCAAAAGTGCCAAATAGTAATCCCTGCATTAAAAACAACTTAAACGTCAATATGATGTTTGAATTTTGTAAGTATTTTATAAGTTGTCTCACTCTTCCAGAACCAGCTAAAGTAGAACAGCATGTTTTAGATAAAATGGGACAGTATCAGCCTTTGCAATGGAGGAAAGAAATCCAATTTACTTTAGGGGACCACGTCTATTTAAGCGAGGCAAGTCTTTGGCTCTCGTAGGGGGATGTTATTTTAAATCGGGTCAGACCCTTTTGTGTCAAGAAGAGCTCATCTAAGACGTGTTGGGGTGGGCACTCCGAAAGTAACGTTCTCAATCCACTGATAATTATTTATTACTCACCTAATTAATCATTACTCAATGATAAAAGTAATAACATTACTCCCTATATTTTATTGCTTTATAAAAATCACAACAATCCTTACCTGTGATTGGTATCTTGACTAGAATTTGTGTGAGAATGTATCAACCCCTGCTAAACAGAGTTAATAAGAATTAAGTAATTACTGAAAATCAAACACAGAGTATAAAACTACTGCATCACTAGGGAAAGTAAGTAAAAGTAAGTGTGATTACAATAACTTGCATTTCTCCCAAAACTGGTAAATAGATATTAACCAAGCACCCATACATGGGAATACACAGAGGTAGCTACAGCAGTACAATAAATCTTACCTAAGCCTATAAGTGAATTTGATCATTCTATTGTTAAGTACAGTCAGGAGTGTTTCACCCCATTATTGCATACAATGTCTCAGTGAGCTTTAACAGGCTCACAAAAACTATGGTTCCCAATCTAGGCCGGAGGACAACAAAAGACTCAAAAGCACTTTATAATAGCACATAAGCACAAAGAGGAAACTTTGGTAGGCGCAATTTAAAGAGAGACCCCACTTTTTTTAGACAGCTGGGGTGTAACAGGAGCTGTGGAAGATTGACAATACAAAGCAGCAAATTGGTGTCATTTTAATACAACAGTGGAATTACAGTACATAAGTACTGTATCTAGTAAAGTGCTATACCTATGACATGATGCCGCCATACTGTCAAAATGATGAAAAAGACTGGGTGTGTGGTGGAAGGTCAGTTGATGGGTCGGCTTAGAAGATGTGTAGAGTGACAGATGACGTCAGGGCCGGCAGCTTGAGTGCAGATAAAATATATAAAATCTGAAGCTCACATCAGCGGCTCAGGACCCTCTTAAGTTGTATGCTGTTAAAATTTAAACACATTACCATATTCCATATTTAGCATTGTGTATAACCACTGAAATCATGCTAACCTACAATTTAGACCCAAATAGTTATACCTGTGAACAGGTAGGTTTGTCATCTACCCTGAAAATACATTTTTGCAGCATGATTCATTTTTATTATGATGGTAAAGCTACTATACATACAGTACATAGAGTGTACATTACCCTTATTACATGTAATCCCCCTCTCTTCTCATGTTTCCTGTCACTGTCTACAGTCAACTATCTAATAAAGAGAGAAAATGTCTATTTTTATTATTTAAAAAAACAAATAGCATGCTAAGACGCTTGCTAGCTATCAGTGTCGCTGGGTGGTCAGGGGTGGGGTCCTCCTGAGTGGGAATAAATGATAAAGTCTATAGAAAAAGGGCTTTTCTCAGCCAATATCTTTAAATGCGGGTAAGATTCAAGGTTGACATATCCACAATAATGAAAGAGAAATAGCTTTTTAATAAAACCGTTCATTTTATAATTGTATTTTTCAATGTTTTTAAGCACATGTTGGTGAGCGATGACGTGGAGATAGATGCAGATTCATGACCTTTTTGCACAAGCAGCACAAAAGTTAGTGCCGGCCCTTAATGATGCGAATGATGATGTGGAAGACTGACACTTTGTCAGATGCTTTTACCACAAGGGTGAAGCTGCGGGGCGAGAAATGCTGCCAGAGTCCTCCTCACCTCATTGTCCTTTTGCAGGATGGAGGATGGAGTGCCGATGCCCTCTCTTTGCACCAGCTACAACTGTCATCTCAGGCTCATTCAGATCTCCGCAGCACTTAGGCCCCATTTGCTTTTAAGGATGTCTGACAGGACAGCAGCCACGTATGATCAAACTTTACTTTCACTGTGCACTTGTGACAGTTCATTGAGAGAGGCTCTAATGTGCTGTCAGCAGTGCTCTCCACTCAGCTGCCTTGATTTACCTTCCCCATCTGTCTCAGCCAAACAGCACTAAGTTGAGGGAGATGAAAGGAAGAAAGGTGGCCTGTTAATTCCAGATCCTTATATTTAACAATGAACTCACTTCATATGAACCAAAGCTATGTTTCCTCATTGAACACTTATTCCAATTACCCACATTATATATGACATAGTAGAATATAAGATGCAGTATGTAAGAAATCAGGAATCTTTGACCTCTTCAAATATTTCCAGGAACCTGTATAGCAGCTTTGATTGTCAAATGGTTTTGCAGCTACTATAATGTATTTAGCTATTAGCTATACAGTATCAGCAGATCGGTTTTATGAATTCAAAGTGGATATAATAATCAATATTTACTACTTTACTACTACTACTTTAATGCGAAAGGAGTAGTTGTCTGTAGTGATAAACACACAGAAAAGTATCACCCAACTCTGCAGTTGCCCCTCAGCTCTATGGAGCGTCAATTTTACAGTTTTAGTTCACTCTCATTGCTTTCATCAGTGTTTTTAGTAAAAAACTGCTGTACACTACCTGTCCAGCTCCAAATGGCAGACAGACAAAGTTTGCAACTGGCTGGTGAACACAGTGGAGCATTTAGTAGCTAACAAGGCAGATATTTCCATTGGGATTTGGTGGAGCCCAGACCAGAGCCAAAGTGAATATTGGACACAAACACGTCTCCAAATGAATGCTAATGTTGCTCCATATCTGCTGGATGTATAGCTAGGCAACTGTTAGCTAATACGTTCACCATGTCAACTTAAAAGATGAAAATATGTCAGTCTTGCATTTATAACTTTTTTTCTGCTGCCCCCAAGTGGTCAAAAAGTCAGTTAACGCAGGTTTTAAAACTCATGTAGTTGGTGTATTTTTCCCAACATGATTATGAAGAAAATGCACAGATGATACACAGTTCTGCAGTCTTAGTTCAACACTCATTGGAAATTAGTCCCAGAGTATAAAGTAACCCGAAAAATGCTGTGCAAGGTGAGTGATCATAGGATAAGAAAATTTTACAGAAAAAAAGCACGCACTCATAGTCAAGTCTTTGTTTGTTTGCATTGAGTATGCTGACAGCAGTAATGTTAGAAAATGACATGATGTAGTTTAAAGTGTTGTTTTCTAACGCAACCAAAAACCAAAAATGAAGAACTAAATATTGATAGTGTTGCATTCGAGTGCTTGAAATGCAACAGTGGTGAAGAACCAAATTATGTATATCCTAAATTTAAAGATATATCTATGCACTGTTGTATATGTACTGTATGTGCCAATACATGCAGGCTGTGGTGACCTTGTTCACAAGGGCCCAAGTGTTTGGACAGTAATTATCTTTATTTATGATTCATGATGGGACAGGACCTATTCACAAGTACTGTGTTCACTCTTATTAAAGTCTAAACTTTCATTTAACAAAAAGCAGTGACTTTAAATATGTTTTTGATTACCATACTTCTTCCATTTATTTCATGTATTTCTGCTCTTGAATTCGTATTTGTGTCCCTAACCCACAATATTATTAATGAATACATTGCGCTTTAGTCATTTAGGATCACAGGATGTGAGCAAATCCTCCCCACTCTGACATTATGCCAGTGATTACTATGTCCAAAGCCATTCAATGTAGAACACTGAAGCTAACAGTAAGTGTAGCCCCTTGTAAATGTTTTCCACATAATGATTCACTGCCCTTAATGAACTGAACCAAAGGAAGGGAGCCAGGGATCACTCAGTGTTTGGAGGCTTCAAGATCTCTCTGTCACATTAGCTCGCTGGAGTGTTCATCAAAAGATGTTAGTGTGTCTGTTCATTTTATTCCAAGGTCTTCATTTTGCCTTTTTTATGATTTAAGCTGCATTTTTTGGAAGTGGCTACATTTACAAGCTGTAATACAAGTCTCTTGAAGGCCTAATAAATATGAAACTGAATGAGATTTTTTTTTTTTATTTCTCTCTCTGTTTCTCTTTCTCCTTGCGCTTTGATCATACCATCCCATGACATATCTATCGTCAGCTTTTCAGCTCCTCCAGGAGTGGGCCAGGCCTAATTGGTGCTACGAGGAATAAATCAAAGCAGGAAACAGGACTGGCTCCAAACCGAGCTCATAATGCACTAAAAACCTCTCATGTTTCCTGCGACTGTCCAGTGAGTTTACATGTCACCTCATGTAACATTTTTCCAATACTGCTCCAGCTGATGTATGGCTGTTAAAGAGTAACTGTGCTTCGACATTACACAGCCATCCTGTGAGGTACCTGTGCTGCTCTCTTGGTCCTTATTCTAATCTTATTTAACAGTCTCTGCCTGACACGCAATTCAATGCAGGCCCCCAGATTGGAGAGTTTCCAAACAATCCTGAGCTCACCCAAGCTTGGAATTGGTTTTCCGTGGAACATCTCCCTCCTCCCTTTGGGCACTTTACCAATTTGACCAAATTTGTTCCATCACTGGTTCTAAGTACCAGAAGTGTTTTCTGCCCACACTTGGACTCGTTTCTGCAATTTGCACATTCTTTGCAGAACATTAACAGCTTTGTCAGGGGCTGAGCTACCGGCTGCTGTGGTGTGGGGGCCCACGTTTCAGGAGATACTCGCCTGAAAATTGTCACAAAACTTTAAAAACATTTCAGATCAGTTCCCTTCCTAAACACACCTCTAATATACAGGTTAATACCTTATTTAAACACTCTCACCCCATTTGGCATTCATAAGAAGTCCATAAATAACACACTGTAATGTAGTTGTAAGCAGATATCCGGACATTAATGTATTTATCATTAATTATAACTCCTTATATAGATAGATAGAATATATATAAAAACTGTTACTACCTGTTACTACTACAGGTAATGAATGATTGATAACACAGTATAACAGCTGTAAACATATTTAATGAAGTATTAAACACATTTTACTTACAATATTTACAATGTGATATCAAGCATTTTGTAACTGTTTATGCAAATTTACAAATCAAGCACATATAAATGTGTTCAAAACCGGAGGCATGTCATTATATGATTACAACTGTGTTATATTATGTCATCAATCATTCATCATTGTTGACACATTAATGAACATTGTAACATGCCATAATTATATCTTCCTACAATTATGGTAAAGTGTGTTATAATCCATTTATTAAGTGTTTATATACTGCTTGTAAGTGGTAAATAGGATGGGTTGATCCCTGTCTTCACATGCCTGTTTATAATTTAGCTTCACCATGCTAATACTATTGGTGTCATTGAGCTGCTTCACTTTGTGTCTGTATGCAAATATAACCCCTGAGTCACAGATGGAGGGTAAAACCTGCGTGTCACTTTTTGACAACAAGGCCACACTCATGCTGTTCTGGCTAACTGTGATTCAGTAAAGAGAACGAGTTTGCTCCAAAGCGAAAATATGTGTGCTACTGTATTTTACTTAAGAAATCTGTATGCTGTGTTCGTGATCATATAGGTATAAAACACTGCATCTAACAAAAGTTTAGCCTCAACGCCTTCTAATTTGAGATAACTATTCTGTGTCATAAAGGCATCTGTCCAGTTGGTGCATATTGGGAATACAATGGACCACTAAAAGTTGATATACTGTAATGGGCTAAGATAATTAGAGTTATAAAACCCTCCATAAATGCCCCATTGAGATCAGGAGTATTAGATTATGCCCACAGAAATGCACGCCCACTGCTTTTTTAATTTAAGGGATGAGTGTTAGCAGAAATATCATTTAGCCATGTGATCACATTGGAGGTGTACATACAGATAAAGACCGGGATGCTTCATAAAGCACTGCTTTAGAGTCGGGTGATAAGTGCTTGAATTATAAGTTAGCTAATGTGACCGCGTGACTGTAAACTTTCCAGCAGTTCTGAGGCATGAGCTGCTGCAGCGAACAGCTTCAGGCTCCAAAAGTAATTAACAAAAACTTAAAATAATTTGAGCTAATTCTTCTCTTGCTATCTAGTAGAAAATGATGCATTACTGTATATGTTGATTATGAGTGGAAAAAAAGCCTTTATCTGCAAAGTGAATACCTTATGCTGAGCCTGCTTCTTGAAAGAGGCAGCTTGAGGGGATATTTGTAATGTAATTTTTCCCTCCCATTTTCATTTGTGACTATCCTCTTTACATCCGCAATTCAAATGAAAACACTTTGTCATTACAGGCCAGTCTTCACCTGCAGTCTCCACTTCTGTTTGTGGATATAACATAATAAATAGAAACAAAATGTGGTGTATTGTGACTTCACACATTGTAAATTTGGCACAAATAGCTTAAATAGCATTTAAAAAAACAACAACTGAGAACTGCTTCCTGATGGATGCCTATGGAGTAAATACAAACAAACCACTTTAGATGAGATGGGATGCTTAAAAAAATTTTTTTTAAATAATTATTTAAAATGTATTTGTTTAATTCTCCGGGCCTTGTGTGATCCCGGCCTGCTGTATCAGCCCTGCCTCCTCTGCTCTGCTGGTTCCCTGTGAAAGCAGAGGAGAGCAGAGTGCGAGAGCTGGCCCCATTTAATGTCCTCTGATGGGCTCAGCCTGTTCTTTATCTCTCTCTGCATCATGCCGTTCTGAGTGGCTGTAATGGGATAATAGACTCATCTGTATTTGTTTTTAGACCATTGACTTGAAACCTTGTTGATATATTTATTTCAGCAAATGCAGGTAAAGGATGTTTTCTGCATGCCCTTTATTTACCCTGAACCGTTTAAGAAATACAGTTTCCTCAAAAAGAAGCAAAATTAAATCTATCTATCTATCTATCTATCTATCTATCTATCTATCTATCTATCTATCTATCTATCTATCTATCTATCTATCTATCTATCTATCTATCTATCTATCTATCTATCTATCTATCTATCTATCTATCTATCTATCTATCTATCTATCTATCTATCTATCTATCTATCTATCTATCTATCTATCTATCTATCTATCTATCTGTGTTAATGAAAAACAAGGAGACGGAGACTAAAATACGGCAGCTGTGTTTGTCTCATCCTGTGCGTTTGATGTAATTATTTAGAAATAATGAATTGAGTAATGATGGCATAATTTACAGCTTTCATTAATCTGGTGACTGGCTGTGTTAATCAGTTAAGCTCCACAGTCGGGATGGTGCATATCCAATGAGCGAGCTCTGTTACCTGCGGTATCGTGCAGGAGAGTGAAGGTAAGACAGCAGGAAGTGGACACTAGCTCTTTGGGCATGCTTTAAAAAAAAAAAAAAAAAAGCTTTCATCACTACATCTTAATTTGAGCTGTTCCTGTTGTCAGTTACTGTAATATGTCCAGTTAAAAGATGGGCTGTGTGGTCTCTAATATACAAAATTCCACATGTACAGTGTGTATTTGTTGACTTTGAAGAATAATACTGATATATTGATAATAATAATAATGATACCTTGCTGATCCCTTTCTAAAAACCTGTGAATACACTTGTCCTTATGTCAACAGTATTATATGCTGATGCAACTGCGGTTTCAAATTACTCCTTGAGTTAAAAGGGGCACATTTCCTTTTTTTCCACTTTATTTTGTTATTCAATTATTAACATTAGAGGGCTCAGACAATGTCTGTGAGCGCCAAAGCCTAAGCAAGACAAATGACAAAATTGGGGTACTCAGGTTTTTCATCATTTGAGCTAAAGAGCTAGCACAGTGCTCTTCCTACTAATGCAGCACTGTATCCAGGAGGAGAGGCAATGCATATGCAGGTAACACCTACCCCAGTGTCCCAGCAGCCTTTTAGTGAGGATGTCATGTTTGCTTCCTGGGGATATAAACGCCCAACTCAACACAGCAAACCCTACTTAAAATCAGAGCATATTCAGGCCAGTGGAAGATAACAGGATTGCACATGAGACCTGTGCTAATGTCTTCTGAAGGGCATTGGGATAAACAGGCACTTGTCTGTGCAGTGGAGGGAGGGGGAAAAGTGGGGACTGGGGATGGGAGATAGCCAGGCTCTTCCAGGCAGATGGCCTCCCCAGCTACAATGCAGCTGAACCCACTCCCCACCTCCCACCACCCAACTTTGGGACCTCATTCCCTCTCATATTGTTTTGTATGAAGGCCAATGTCCTTATTTACGATTTTTTTCTGTTCAGTGTGTGCGCTTAGAGACTCCAGTGGTGGTGAAGTTGCCATGACTTTCATTAAAGCCGAGGCCGAATGAAATATGGATGTGCGGGGAGTGAATTAGAGTGATGGAATGGGCCAAATATTGCCTTCCTGGTGTCTCGGCAATACTGTCTTGAGGGGATAGATACTCAAACCTGAGGGAAAAAAAAACTCCTCTCCAAGTTCAGCGCATTCATCAGCAGGCCAGAGAAGTTTGCCTCCATGCAATGTTGATGACTGTTGTGCTGCTGAGTGTTTTGGTGTATAAGGAAAGACTGGAATCGGTGGGAATTTTCCGTAACCTTTACCTGTGATGAGGGTTTGACCTTAAGAAGAGGATTCTAACAACTTCAATGTTACTTCAACAAATCTATTATGCCTCTGACATTCAAATACCAGTGGTGCTTAAAATGTAATTTGCTTTTAATGATTTAATGAAATGAGTCAGAACAGGAAGAACAGATGAAGGCACAATATATCATTAAATCTTTTGACATCTTTTCTGTGTATCACACAAACTCCTATATCATGTAGAATAGAAGGAAAAAAATGTATATAATGGAAGACAATATAAATAAACATAAATTAATAAGATAGAACTGGTACGTTATTTGAACTACTGTACAGTACATTAAATATTACATTAAACATTAAACCCATCTGAGCTGCCTGAAATCTTCCTTGGTTGTATTTTTGTTTAAGCACTTTATTGATCCCTGTGGGGAAATTGATCCTCTGCATTTGACCCATCCTGTACACACACACTAGGAGCAGCGGGCAGCCGCAGTGCAGCGCCCGGGGACCAACTCCAGTTCTTGTTGCCCCACCTTTAAAGACATGTATATTAGGGTTAATACTCCTGTCAGGGCCCTAACATACATGTCTTTGATGGTGGGAACCCACACAAACACAGGGACAACATGTTAACTCCACACAGAAAGGACCTGGGACGGCCGGGGTTCAAACCCAGGACCTTCTTGCTTTAAGGCAACAGTGGTAACCACTGAGCCACCGTGCATATTGTGCATGTAAAGATTATATTGAATCAGAAAGTATAAGCTGCATATCTCAGCCTCCAGATCAAACACAATCCATCCAACCTGAAATAAGAACATCTTTTTGCAAATACTGTACAGATGGAAGCTCAAAAGTACTATTTCAGCACACTGAATAATTGGCTATTGACACTAAGTTGTCATGACACCAAGTTGGATCCACTTGGTCCCAGCTTGTTGTCATACTGCATAAATAAAATGCAGCAGAGTCAACAATATGAATTCAGTTCATTCAGCTCAAAATAATCCCAAATAGGCCTTCGTGTGGAAAAGTTAGCAATGTGAAGTGAATGCACCTCATGAGTTTATTCAACAGCACCAGCAGACAGCTGCTTCTTTGAATGAATACAGTAGAATATAAAAGTAGAACTAATCTCCTTGTCTTTTGTTTTAGGATTTCTAATGGTGGTTCTCTCTTCAAGGACTTTTCACATATGTACATATGAACTCAGTTTATACTCTAAAATCTAATTTGGATCAAACTGATATGGATGTTGCTTCCACCTTTACTGCAGTGTACATGGAAAGTCTGCTTAAGCGGAGCAACTTTTGCACTCTACCAAAAAGTGTATTCCCGTCGTCGTGGTGATGTGGGGAGGGCAGGCTGAAGTGGGAAAAGAAGGCTTAATTGAACAAACTAATGAGTAGTTCTTATTTCCATTGGGGATGTGCCAGTGAGATTGTTTGACAGTTTATCTGTGATAAATAAATGCTTTAGGAGCTAATTAGCTTCTAGGCCCTCAGGGGAGGGGGGTGTTGAGTGTCCGAGTGTGTGTGTGTGTGTGTGAGAGAGAGAGAGAGAGAGAGAGAGAGAGCGAGTGTCTGTATATTGCTGTATCTTCAAGTCGACACTAGTCCATTTCCTGTTCATTCCCACTCCACCCCCTCACTCACATGTACACACACACACACACACACTCAAAAACATCCCCATGTTTAGCTACCCTAAAGCAACAACCATGCAGATACTTAACGACCTAAAATTAAACTAAATGTAAAGAAGTAATTAATCTATTTTTTAAAGTGAAAGTCACTTTGTAAGATAATGCAAAGTCATCCTCCTCTCACTGTGATCAATGTTATAGGACAGACATCCTCAAGAAAATCAATTAAACTACAAACAAACTACATTCTGTCGTTTTTACACTTAAGTTTTTGTACAGATTAAATGCACAAGATATAATGTGTAAATTAGTAGACTTTTTACCTTCTGACAGGGCCGGGCTAACTGTTTGTGCCAAGCTAACAGGCAACTATCTTCTTATCTAACTCTCAGCAAGAAAGAGAATAAGCATATTTCCCTAGATGTCGAGTCATTCCTTTAATGCTATTTCATGCAAAACAATATCTGAAGTGATAAATCCACCGTATATCTATAACTGTTTGTCTACTATAGTCTGATCTTGACTTTTACTTCAATGGATCATCCACAACAGTCACCTGTGCTAAGAATTTCACCTATCACACTCTTTAGGGCCTCTTTTCTATATCTGTGTTTTGGTGTTGGAAGATGTATGCTACAGCCTGCCCTGATAAGAGCATATCTGCCAGTGGGACCGCATTGAAGAGTCAGAGGTTGGCCCTATCTCAGTCTCTGGGCAGGCATTGCATCTGTGCGTCAGGGTCCGGGATCTCCAGGGCGACGCATAGGCTACTCTGTGAGGTGAGATCAAACCATCACTTATTGGATGATTGTTGCCTCTTTGAACTCCTTGAGTGGTGATAATTAAACACAGTTTTGTTTCCCTTGTGGGTTTCATGGAGTTCTTGCAGGACGCCAGTCAGACACCTTAACTGTGTCCTGGTATACTGTCCTATTATTAACATATGTGCACATAAAATGTATCATAGACACCTTGGAAATGGCTGAAAACAAGCTCTTCATAAAAGTTGCATCTTTGAAGAGACTCACTGCTTATCAAATGCTCAACTTCAAAACAAACTTTCCTGAACTCAAGAAGCATTGTTGAATTTCTCAAGGCTTTTTTATTAAATGTGGTAACTTTTGTAGATTCTCAAGTCTTTACCATATGTCAGACATATTTTAACTAAACCGCAACCTACAAGTATCCTACCCTAAGTATTAATACTCCCTAAATGAAAACTTCTCTCGAATATTCTGACATAATAACTCTTAACAGGGGTAAATGGCTTGCAGACAAAGTCAAATTATTAACGGTTAATGTTCTCTTTACAGACACAAGCATCTACACTGAAGAATCCTTAAGAAATGTTGTCAAAAGTCCCCGAATAGCAAGGTATAAGGTACTGAGAAAGTTTGTTGAAGACTCCAACAACGATAAATGAATTGAAAACTTTTCAGTTATATTGCAAAACACTCTTTGTATTGTCAAGGAATCTGCTTTTGTTAATCCATTAACAAAAGACTCCCTCTGTATGCCATGGTCAAACATTCAAGAGGGGGACTATAAATTTCTACGCAATCAGAGCGAGTTGAGGTAAGAATTTGAAGAATAGAAGGTGGAATACAATATGCACTGGTGGAATAGAGTGAACATGATAATTATGCTAAATTATAAAGTGTTGCTGACATCTGTCACCCCAGAATTTCTTTCAACAAATGAAGAGAAATAAACACAGAACATTCCTCTGTTGTGAAGGAGTGTAATCCTCTTGCCTCCCTGTGCTCTTTTCTTTTCTACTGACAATGATAATTACAGTTTTTGTTGGACGGCTTTCAAGGATTTATCTCCTTTTTGTATTAATGGGTTTCTGAAGCTTTTAAATCCAAAAAGTTTAATTCGTTGGTTCTGTGTGCCCATTGTGAGTTTTCAATTTTCCATACTTCTGTTTGAAATACCTTTAAGTTGTGATGTGACATTCCTCTTGATGTTCTGTCATAGAATTTTTTTTACATAGTTCAGCTGCTCCTCTTGATATATGGACATAATGTTCCATTTATGATCAAAAACGTGGAGTGCACTTTAGGTTTGCCTTGGGGTCAATCTGCAACTAAATGGGTCCAATTCAAAACTTTCTCGCACTCAACAAGTCCTCCAAAAATACATAGTTTGTATGTCCTCCAGAACAATGCATGTGCTGTAGGTATTTTCAGAACTAAGCAACAGGATGATATTTTTCAATGCCTTCCAAAAACCATTTTCTGATCTGACCCTGCTATGGTTAGGGTTTAGGTATAGGTAAAAAAACATATTAGTCAGGGTTAGAGAACGATTGTGGTCGTGGTTAAAAGAAATCAATGTTGATTGTTGTAGTAGGAAATGGGAAGCAAACAAACTGTAGTCTCCCATGTCAAAGTTTGTCATTTTTGCTGACTCATCCAACCACCCCAACCTCCTCCCTCAACAATAATAACATCCCAACACTGTTTCTTTCTTTGCTCCAGAGGGCCAAAGTCATAATTCCTATGGCTGCTAGAGAGCTTTGTCACTTAAATGTAAACATGTGCTCTCTTGGGGCATTCATTTTTAGGATATTTTACAGAAAGAGTGGTGCAATTTGGTAGAAATAATCAGAAATTACAGAAAAAAGTGTTTAGTTGGTAAGTCCCCACTCTTTATATTTGGGTTCATATGTAGTTGTTAATTTGCCATTAAATAGCTGCAAATTTCCAGGAAAACCACCACTAAAGTGTGGGGATAAAATATCAACCGAAAAAAGGCATTAAAGTACAACAAGCCATCTGGATTTAAATCAAAGAAAACTCCCTACCACCAAACCCTTGTTGGGCCAGTTTTTCAAAATGTCCACCATTCTGCAATTTTGGGACAATGACTGACAGACCACAGAGTGTATCCCCTCATTCAAAGCCTCGTCCTTATAACCAAGCTGGGTTTTAATCTGACCGTGCCACCTGTGAGGCTCGTCAGAACTTGAGCCCACAGGGGTAATGCTGGGCTTCATTACTGAGTTGCTGGTTCTGGCCCAGTTCTCCCCTTGCTCTGTCTCTCTGTTCTTTAGTACCTTGCGGGCATAGTACAAAAATGAGAGCCGGCTGCTTGGTCCTCCACTATGGAAGCCCATAGGGGACTTTATTAAAATGATAATGTAAACTTGAAAAAAAAAATGTAATTTCACAATTGCATTATAATTTTACACATATGTATGTGTTCTATGAGTTATGTTATATATGCAATAATTCCATTTGCATTTTCATTTTCACATACTCGTAATATTCAAATGTTAATTCAAATTTGAAAATGAAAATGCAATATAAACAATATAACCTGATATTCCATTTATGCAAGCAATATTTAAGTCAGAATTAAAATTAAAATGCAATTTTCTAACAAGTTGAAAATAAAAATGAAAATGGCATTTGACATTTCATTTTCAAAGACTTAACCTCCTGTACTGTGGACAATATTCAAATGCAGTAAGTGAAACAGCGCCCCCAGTCTATTGCATTTACATCTACATGTCACCATGCTCTTTTGGAAAAAAAGAAAAAGAAAATGCAATCTGGCAGTCCTCTCATCAAGGCAGGTCTTCAGTTAGGACATCAGTTCCTCATCCAGTGACTTGGTTAATTAACATTTACAAGTTCTACGGCTGTATGAATGTTAATATGTCACTTTATTAAGTTTGAATATTTTTTCAGGCAAGAAAGTAACCATGTAGATTCCCAAAATGTGGTCAGTTTATCCAAATAACGCCTGTTTGTAAATCTGCTGCGACAAATCAGGTTACTTTGTTCATATTGCATTTTAATTTTCAAATTTGAATGAACATTTGAATATTGTCCACTGTACAGTGGGGTATGACTTTGAAAATTAAATGTCAAACAGCTTTTCCATTTTCATTTTAATATGGTCACAGAACACCCAAAAGAGTATGTGAAAATGAAACTACAAATTGGATTATTGCATTTTCATTTTTACTCAAATAACACATATATATGTGTAAAATTATATTACTATTGTAGAATTACATTTTCATTTTCAAGTTTACATTATCATTTTAATATAGTCTTCTATAGGCTTCCATACTCCACATCACTCCATGGCCGCAATTTGTCATTTTTCACACGAGATGAAGCCTTTTATGAAACGAAATGAGTTTCCCCAAAATGAAGCGCCACAAAAGCTCCGTGATTAATTTGCTTGTTAGGCTATTGCAGCTGTCACCTGTGGAAGACATCTGGACAGCAGATTGACTAATGCCAGCAGTAGGGCTGAAACATGGCTCTCTCTCTCTCATAACCTACCCTACAGTCAGCCTTTCAGTGGGCTTTTAAAGGCACTCACACTGTTTGAAATAGCCCTTTTCTGAGGGGCAATTAATAAGCATTACTTGTGATTGACATGGTAATTAGTTGCATTAATGTGTCCATAAGAGGCTTTGTATGGGGGTGGGGGGTGCAGGAAGCTGATGAGAGGTGGGCAGTAGAAACGAAGAATGAGCACTGCGACCTCACTTTAAAACTAATTGTCCATTTGATTACTACCTCTTTTTTGACAGTGATTTTGTCAAAAATGGCATGGATAAAGTAACAATGTATAATTTCAGCTTTCAGATTATGTTCAATATAATCATGTGAACCATGTATGATCTCTACAGACAATATAACAATTGGTTTTCAGTAGGGTTTTTGCGATGTGTTTTAAGAATGCCATCATTATAACCCTTCTGGTGCACACAGGCATTGTGCGCATGTACAGCGTGCATGCAAGAGCATGTTTGGACCAGGGAAGTTAAGTAACATACTGTAGGGTACATGTGAGAATCAAACTTTGGCTGTACTGTGTAAGGCAAAAAAACATTTTTCCAAAAATTCAGCTCATGATACAGTAAAAAAGACTTGAGATACATGCTTATTATATTTATCCAGAGACAACTGGCAAAGAACACTTTTTAAGTTTATTGAAGGGACTAAAGAGGAGTGTTGATTAGTTCTTCATTTTAGCTGGACTGAAGCCCTTTGTGTTCTCCAAATGATGCACAGTTGTCGGTTGGTCCTGAAAAATGCACCTTCCCAATTCTCTTCTTTTTTTTAACAAACTCGATCTTATTTTTGCAATTTTCTGCAACGTTCCAAAAACTGACTATAATGTTCAAGGGTTGCTACTACTGGTGATCCCACTGAGAATCAACCTTCACTCTGCGGTTCTGTGCACATTTCAGCCTCTTGGAGTTCACTGTTCCAGTCTTCCTGTCTGGTAAACCAAAATATTGTATATTTATATAAATCTGTCTACTCTATCATCTCTGCCCAAAAGTTTAATGCGTAACTATAGTAACACTTTAGCTGTATGAACTGATAGGCTGCTACAGCCTCATTTCAGAGTGGTCAGGGTTCTTTCTACCATCTAGTGATCATGAGGCCACAGGGATCTACACAAGTGATCACATAGTTTTTAAAGAAACGCCAATTTTTTTTGACCCCTTTCTGTATTCGTAAATGAAAACAAAAATGATAGTGTGATTTCCGTAGTATCTTAAATAGTATCTTAGATAGTAGTATCTCTAGATTGCTGTTTGGCAGCCAAACTCTCAGATATTTTTCACAAGTACATAAAGTCAACACCCAGAAAAAGTCATTAAAACAGTTCCTGTTCACAAATGCATTAGCAATGTCTGTGATGATAACATACAAAAGTCTTTGTAACTTGCTTTTTCATGTCATAATAAATTAACTTAAACCGATGCCTACAAAGCAGGAAATGTAAGCTTGATATGCTTTGGAAAATGGTCAGCGGTATATTTTTTAAAAAGGATCATAAAATGTCCTCTAACTTATTGTATTATTCTCTCAAACACTTTATGATGAAGGGATTTACACTGCTAACTCAAATAGTTTCATTTTCTGCCTCTATGTGAGCTGATGAGGTCTTGGAGCCCACTGAAGAACATTGAGTCATGTAATGGTGAGCACAGGCTTATTTTTTAATTATTGAGGAATTAGAGGGTCGGATTGGTTTATTTGTGTATCCTGTGTAATAAGGAAACATTTCTTAGAAAATAAAGGCTTTGTTGGCATAACTGGTGTTCAGTAAATTCAAAAACACAACACAATACTCTGAGATTCACCGACCAGAGATTTGATCAGGCTATTTTGAATGGCATTGGATGGATCCTATCTTATTACTGTGACCAACTCTTTTCTCCGTACAACTATGAAATTCCTGAGAGGGAGAGAGAGAGAGAGAGAGAGAGAGAGTGGGGGAGCATAAAGGGCCCTGCTACTGTAACAATAAACTGCATTGCAATGACAACATCACTCAAAGACCTAAGAGTATGTTTAGTGCGTTAGTGAGTTACACTGCAAATTTCTCTGAATCAGTTTACAGTTCATAGACACATTATTTGCACATAAACAAATGTCTGAGGCATATGTGCCTGACAAGAATAATACTGATATTGAAGTTCAAGACTGGTTTTCTGCACAAAGATCGTCAACATTTTACAAATATTGAAGTCTGCTGTACTTTGCAGATGTATAATTTACATAGAAAGAAATTTAATTTACATACAACTAATCTGCAAGAGCAAATACATTTTGGAGGAAACATAATGCCATTCAGATTATGTTTTTTATCAACCTAATGAGGAAAGGCTGTTAATTAACGTATCTGGCAAATTGCATAATCTTGATACTGATGATATCAGTGAAATGTTTACTGACAACATTCTTCATTTGTTCTCCTAAACTCTTGCAATACAATATCCGCTCATATAACAACTGAAGCATGATGAAACATTTTTATGGTTATGCTTAGGCACTCACAATATGCATTTATCAGCATTTAAATCACAATCTTTCACTAACCTTAACCAAATTTTTTTCCATTTTTATTTTATTTTTAGCAGGAAAAAAACAGCAGAGCAATGTACAACCATTACCAGCTGTGGGCCTGACTCAGTTTAGAAATTGTTTTCCAGCAGGTTTCCTGCTGTCCCACAGTGAGGACAAAAACCAATAACAAATATAAAACAATACAGGCAGATAATAAAAGTTAACAAGTTAGACAAAGAATATTCTTCATATATATGAGCTGAAACTTACCGATTCTTCAAAGTGGATTGTCATCAATAAAAGAATACAGCATTTAGCAAAAAATAAGAGCAAACAAATTTCACATGTATCTAGCAGCGAGATTACAGATTGGAACCAACTGAATACCGCTTCCCTCCCCCTCCCCTTCCAAGTGTGTAGGAGAACCTACGGTGGTCGCGAAACTCGCAAAAAATGTGAAAGGCCCTCTCTAGAGCCAGTCTTTGGTTTGTCCATTCTGGGCTTCTGTAGGAACATGGTGGTGCTCCATGGAAGGGGACCCGCTTCCTATGTATATATAAAGGGCTCATTCTAAAGTAATGAAAACACAACAATTCTTATTTTCATGGGATTATACACTAATTAAAACATACTTATGAATATTATATTCAATCTCTGCCAAGTCCATTTAAGTGCCACTAAATTCTACACACTGCACCCTTAAACCATAGTTGTTATTAAAAGCGGGTATAGGGTTCAGTTAATTTGTAATAGCTCTGGTTATTCTTCCAAGTCTTATGGAGTTATGTCTTGGCAAAATAGAACAAAGTGAGGAAGGGAGAAAGTCATAATATAGTTGATAGTACAAATTAATACAGCCAAGTACTGTATAATTATGAAAATTTAATTATTTAGTTTGTGAAAGTACTACACAATGATGTGCCCAAAGAGAAAGTTTAAGATTAATTTTATAAGCTCTATTGTAGAGTCTAGCTATTGGTTCAATAATTTCTGAGGACATTTTTAAAAGTAAGACACCATTAAGATATGTATTAGAAACAGAAAGTGTAAGATATGGCCTGATCTGACTGCAAATATACATTTTCTTTTTTAACTGTTTTATTAGTCTCTGGGTATGCTCTTCAAATGTGAGGTGGGTGTCGAGATAAACACCAACGTATTTCAAATTCTGCACTGTAGTAAGGCTCTGGTTGGCCAGAACTATGGGATGAGACATAGACAAAGGTTTCCTAGGGGAATGGAAATACATACATTCAGTATTTTTATTTATTTATTTTTTAAACATTTATAGTCAAGTGATATGCCTGGAACCAGTTATATAAGGAATTAAAATCGGAAGAGAGCTTAGTGTTTATCACATCAGTATTTTGGTCAGAAAAGAAAATTAAAGTATCATCTGCATATAAAAGACAAGTGAAATGTTCATATACAGTAGGCAAGTCATTAATGTACAGGAGAAAGAGTAAGGGACGAAGAATACTACCCTGAGGTACCCCAATATCACAGATAGAGAGGGAAGAGGTTTCTTGACCAATTTCAACTACCTGATGTCTGTTTGATAAATAGGAAGAAACAATTTCAAAACAGGGAGAAAATTGAAAAGAGATTAATTTACTGAGTAATATTTGATGGTTTACAGTGTCGAATGCCTTACATACATCAATAAATATCGCTTGAGTGACATCACCTTGGTTATGGGAAGTGCGAATCTGCTCAGTAAAAAATAATGAAGCTGATGTAGTTTATTGGTTAGAGCGGAAACTATATTGAGACACACTGAGAAAATTACTTATTTCAAGATATTCTGTTGCTTGATTAGTGAGGGTTTTTTCAAGTATCTTTGACATAACTGGTAAAATGGAGATTGGTCTGTAATTTGAAACTATGGTTGGATCATCAGATTTGAAAACTGGAACTATTTGAGAAAATAGTCGCCCAATCAGGGAAGGGATGTAGCACGGCTGCTTTTTCCACTGCAACCCTTATAAACAGTCCACGGATCAGTGACAGCTGGTGTAGAGTAGATCTTCGGTTTAGCTCCAAGCTTTGGCCACTGTTTCTCAAGTGGACTCCTTTGCAGATGTCATGTGGACCATGCCATGGGATAGTATCATTGTTTGACAGCTTAGATGCCATTTCTGCCATTGTGTCAAGCAGCTGCTTGTCTCCTTGTATTTGATATAATACAGAATTACAATCTTCAAGCTCAGCAATCTTCTGAGTTAACCGACGACAGCTCGAACAGTCAGAAACAGAGGCAAGGTTTCAGGCAAACTGTTTACATTATTTGACATTTCGTCTGCTGTTATTTTGTTATGCTAGTTATGGTCCATTTACTCCTGCTGCATACTATACTTTGTTTTAGATTTGCTACGCTATACCAGGTACAGGAGAAAAAAAACAATGGCCACGTCATATCATACAAGTCATACAAGTCTACACCTTACTATGGCAATCCTTACAAAAACCAAATCGCAAGGGGAATGAAGGGCATTGTTCAGTGTAAATGCACTTAACTCCTTGGCTAAACTTCTGCTGTATCCCTGTCACTATAGCCTCAAAGTCATTTAGACAGAACTGACAGACTAATCTTGCCCCTCCCAGGCACTTAGTGAAATGACGCCTCCTCCTAAGACTTCAGATCCCAGCCTTACTGCCTCTCTGCCCTAATATCTCCCCTCTCATAACAGCTCAACCAGAAATACAAACACACCGTGGCATATTGCCATGACGCCGGTGTTTTTAAGATCAAATGCCTGGCCACATAAAAGCAGCATTTCCAGCAAAAACACACATCTGTGCAAGCTCATACGCAGCCCCATAGAAAAACGCACACACACACACACACACACTCTACACTACAATGGCTGTCACAGGGCTATTTCAATAATCCCCAGCATGTATGTTTAATGATGAGGGCCCAACAGGAAATGATTGTCAAATGAAACGAAGCAGCAGGTTATTACGTACCACTCTGGTGTCAGCCCAGGCCTCGCCGCCATTAATTTTATTGTAACTCATTTCTGCGGCCAGAGTGGAGCAGGATTTAATGTTTCCATTCCCCACTCCTGTTCTGCATGACAAATTGTTTTAATAAACATATACTGGGTCATAATAAAGTAATAATAATCCTACCAGTCACCTTATATCACTGCAGTTAAATTTTCCCATAAGCCAACACTGGTTACAATGACAATTACATGGTAGCCAATCCTCAGCAAGGCAAACACAATGGGCAGATTTAATATAGTTTGTAAATATGATTAGTGTACTATCGTGTTATTGGAGTCTAGTATTTACATTTCTCTTCAGGCCTTTTACAGTACAGGATCAGTATTAAATAAAGCTTTTGCTCTTTTTCCTTCCTGCTCTCTTTCTTCTCCTAGAATGCCTCCCCTCGCTCCCCATCACAACTTAATGAAAAACATTGTTGACCGTTAATATTCCATGGATCAATCACCATTTTTAATTTTGTGGATAAATGTGCTATTGTAAAACCCTCAAAGGTCTCTCCCACCTTGTGTATGTGTGTGTGTGTGTGTGTGTGTGTGTGTGTGTGTGTGTGTGTGTGTGTGTGTTCATGCATGCAAACCGCTTTTGTGTGTCTGAGGTTTGGTTTCTGAGTGAAAGGAGAGAATGTGTTCACGTAATGGCTCATGGTTATTTGCAAGGGCAATTTTATGCTACATTTCAATTATTGCCTAAATTTGTTTTTAGCTCCTGAAGTCATTGCTTTTACCTGCAACTTACTCAAGACATTTACTTTACACACACATCAGCATGCTTTTTTGTGTGTGTTTTAAATACAGGAGGGTTACAGCAACCTTTTGAACTTGTATACATAATCCAGGAGATAAATACAAGCCAGAATGTGCTGCTGATACAGACAATTGTAATTGGATTGCCTCATGATGCTTTAACACATTATGACAGACGGAAAAAAAACAGTAATTGCTTGTTCATTTTGCATATCAGTGTACACTACTGTATGTGGACTACATACCTTTGTGTACTTTTTGCCTGGAGCTGTTTTTTGAGTTGTGGCTTGGCCCCAGTTAAGGAAAAAACTGTACTTTATGTTACAGCATACAGTACAGTGATAGTTTAGACAACAATGTGCTTCCAACTTTATGACAATAGTTTAGGGATGGCCCTTTTCCTGTTTCAACTTGACAATATCCCCATAAACAAATCAATATCTAGAAAGAAATTGATTTCAGATTTTGGTGTGGAAGAACTCGACTGGCCTGTGAAGAGCCCTGACCTTAACCCCATCAAACACCTTCGGGATAAATTGCAACGCTGGCTCAGAGCCAGGTCTTATCCCCCAACATCAGTAGCTGACCTCACTAATGTTTTTGATGGCTGAATGGGAGCAAATCCCAGCAGCCGGATTCAAAATTTTTGTGGAAAGCCTTCCCAGAAGAGTGGAAACTCTCATAGCAGTATATTAATGCTCATGGTTATAGAACGAGTTGTTCAACAATCACATATTGGTGCAATGTTTGGATGTCAACACACTTTTGGCCATGTAGTGTATCATTTCGGCTCATGGCAAAAGCTCTATGCAAACATGTACATGACATTTGATAGATTTAAGAGTCGTTTCTAGATTTCAGTATTGATTTTTAGCGCTTAATTTATTGTATTTTGCTCAAACACAGCAAAATGAGACTGAAAGTCTGCTACTGAACTTATGCAGTGTTAGCATGTAGCATCTACATTAGCAGTGTGAAGAAACAAGACAACCAGCGGTCCACAACAAGAGATACAATAACAGGTACAATACTGCTACATCGAGACTATCCTTCCAGTGTGTCAGATCCAAGCGGATACCTCCAGGGCTGAAAAATTAAGCCAATGCGGAAGTGCCAAAAACTGCAGTTCCTCGAATGGCCACTTGAGGTTAGCTCCAAAAGCGAGTCAATCCCCATAGACCCCCATGTTAAAATGTCCAAATTTACAGCAGAAATAAACATGTTGGGTGATTTTTTTTATAACTCACCCTTTTAAAATGTTATTAAGCCGTAAAGTTATGCATAATTAAGGATGTGGCTGCTTTGAGTGACAGGTCGCTAGCCACTAGGTGGCTTGTTCCAGCAACCAGGATTCATTCGGCCCACCTCAGCTCCACCTCTTTGCCCATTTTGGATTAGCTGGGAGTTAGGCAGAGTCAGGTGCTGCCAAGATGGCGACAGCCAGAGTGTGTGTGATGTCACGGTCGCTACGTCCATATTTTTTACAGTCTATGGTCAGATCAGTCAGACAGTCATACAATTCATTTGCAGCTGTGATTTTTAATTGTTTTGGAAAGCTGTCATAAGCTATGTTGTGGATCACATAGGGGCAAATCAGAAAGCAAACAATGTTTGGAGGACTTGTTGGCTACATTAGTATAGTTTTTCAGCTGGACAGGCTGATATGATGGAAGTTTACTCTTTTTGTGGTCCCTACTGAACCTGAATATATGTGTTCTTGACTTGCTTTGCAGTATCAGTCTTGTGTGGAGATGTGATGGGGCTGATATGTGTGGAGGTCTGATCTGCTGTGAAGTTTGGGGCAAGAGTCTGCTTTGTGTTGTATATAGGCCTGCCTGTCACAGCTCAAAGCAGCACCACTAATTGTTGTCAAATGTCACTCCAGTCCTGCTGGACACCCTCAGCAATCATATCAGGAAAAAAAACATTTCTACTCTTTGCCTTTCATTCAAATGGGAGTTTTTTTGTGGCTCACTCCTGCTGGTAGCCTTTAGTAGCCTCAATTTTCCCGCACACATACCACCGACCCATCCAAAAACCAGAGTGACATGAAAGGGCTCTCTTCCACCACATACATGCCATTGACAGTTGAATGAAATATTTATTTATGAAATCTAAAAACATGTATTCACCCTTGACACTAGATCCTGGGAACATTGACTTCTGAAGCACCTCACCGCCACCAGAGCCCGGCCCTCCAGTGAGGCAATTATGATGGCTTAAAGGAATGTCTGCCTCTCTTTTCAAGTGTCTACTTGGCCCTAATTTTTCATCTCAGACTCTTTTCATCTGATTCTGTGCTGAAAACATGAAAACAGTTGAGGCCAGTTCTTTTTAACCTGCACACGAAACTGAAGTCAAGATTGACATTTAGGGATTTTTGATGTAGTCACTTCAGGGCTGATTCCTCCTCGGCTTTTCTGTGGATGGATTACATCTAAGTCATCCGCAGTATAGTCAGGTTATTGTTGATACTCCGTATAAGGTCCTGATTATTTCAGGTCTCATAAAGAGTTGCTTAGATTATTTGTCCCACAGGTCTCATCCAATTTATACTAACTGTGATAATATTTGAGTTGGCACAAGCGGTTTGTGCTTTCAGTGGTTTTTGCTCTCATCACCAAGACCTTCCAAAGGATGTAGGACCTCTACAAATTACTTTATATTTTTGTAAGTTTTTTGTAATTATTAAATCATTTTTGTAATTTTAGTTCATACTGGCTGCCATCTCAAGCTATTTTTCATTGGTTTGTCTTGTGGTATGCTGTATGTGTAAGTGTGCAGAAGTAAGTCAGAATACAGCTCTTCAGAATACCAGAGGGGGGATGTCAGAGACTTGATATGTGATTTCAAATTGTAACAAATTGGATTTCTGACAGAAACTAATGTTGGGTTTGTAGAATTCCTGAAATAAATATGTGTGGGTTTTTGCTGCTGCTAATTTGTCAGTTACATCTTTCTTGGGAAGCCTCATAGCCCCTTGTTTTGATGTGGGTATTACTAAGAAACAAGGAGGACTTATTATTAGGTTATTATTCATCAGTACAGATAGTCCACATAGCAGCCAAACATGGAGTACAAGAGGCAGATTACTGTTTGACTTTGCAGCTCTCTAACAGTTTGTCTGTCTGACTCAGTAGATGGCAGAGAAACTGAATCAGATCCGCCATCAGATTTGACACTGGCCATGAATAGTTTTAGCACCATGGAACCTTGGTGCTCGCTGCACTACACGGTATCACACCTACAAAAACTCTTTTGGATGGGTCACTCTTTTGGATGGGTTATGTCACCCAGGTAGCCTCATCCTGAGTGATACTATAGTCATCTAAAATGGTGAAATCAGTTGCCACCCTCCCGGAGGATGGAGGAAATAAGAAGACTCTGCTCTGGAGGTTGGAAAGCATTGTGACATTGAAATCCTTTGCATGAAATTACCTAGTTCTTTCATTAGATGCAGAATAAACTCAACACTTCCCATTTAATCTGCAGGACTTTAAACTCAGCATCTTGACATTCATGAAAAGAAGCGGAGGAGAGAGGCTTTTTAGAGACCTCCCTGAAGGGCAGGCATGAGGAGAGGCAACCAGAGATGGTAATGTTGCTATGTGAGGGGGGGGATACAGAGGTACTTGAGGCAGTTGAGAACTCATTTCAGACCCAATCCTAACCCTCTCAGTCACTCAGTCATCTCTCCTTACAACTCAATACTAAGGACCTGTGTGTGTCTCTCTGTTTGACACTCTATGTAACTCTTCATTATCCTCCAGCCAAATTCAACACAGCACCCCCCCCCTGCCACCCCTTCACCCCCCTTCCCCAACGTGGTGCAGCGGTGAGGGTCCTCTTTGTCAGCCCAGAGTCAAACAAGCTGCCCCCACCATGTGCTTTCCAACATGGCTGGAATGTTTTCCTGTTAGTTTAAGTCTCATCTCAACTAATTAATATTTTTGCTTATAGCTGCTGTACTTCCCGTGGGAGGCCCCTTAATTAATCATTTATAAATCTACACAGCCTCCCAGTTTATTAGTCTCTGCCTTTGGCGTTGGCTGACTGCATTGGGAAACCGCAAATGATTAGTTACAGGAATGAAAGCTTTTTTTCCCCCTTCTCTCCCTCCCTTGTTTGCAACTGATTAGGGCCTCACACAGAGGTATTTCCACAGCCCTGCTCTGCACTTTAATTCATTGGGAGCACCTGACACATTATTCACTCTCCTACCTCTCTGATCCTCTGCCTATTGTTTGAACCAATGTTTTTCCTCAGCTGCGTTGAGGCATGGCGATCAGTTAAGGCTCACTCTCAGCCCGGTCAAAACAAAAGCCACAGCACCAAACATGGAAGAGGGGAATTATTATACTGAATGAGATCACTCAACCACAGGCTGGGCCTGGGCTAGGCCGCCATGGAGACAGGGTAATTTCTGGTCATCCTTTTGGGATCAGGCTAAGGGCAGGGCTGGTGACGGGAGCAAAATGCATTCACAATTAATTCCTTAGAGCTGAGGACTTCAAGCCATGTCACAGTGCTAAAGCTGTCAGGCTTTTATTGGAAAAGAGGCAATATTTCCATCAGTTTAACAGAAAAATAAATTAATTGAATCAACTGAAAGCAGCGAGGGAGGTTTTCATAATGTCTTTGCACTCTCAGAGAAGAACACCTCATGCAACAGGGTTCCTTCATCCAATTAGACCTCCACTGGCTGGCTCACACCAGCCTCACTCTGCTCAACATTCCACCTTATCGCTGCCTTTTTATCCCTTTTATCAACAAAGTGACTGCACTTTACTTTGGCATATAGGTAAAGCTACCAAACCCTCCTAGAGAGATGGACTAATTATGTTATGAGAGTCATACTGTGCAGCTCTGGATAGCCTGCTACACATCCACCAGTGGTGGTTGATCCTTATGTTGAAATGATATGAGTGGATGTTCAGTATTAAACCATATTGCAAAGGAAACGTGACATAAAATGTATTGTATAATAATGAAATCTGGCCCTCTAGCTGTAGAGACATATGACTATATTAGCAGTTTTTCTATTCCCAGAAGGCCTCGGCTCTCTGTCCAAATACGATGTATCTGCGCCTAACTGGACACTGTGGGGCTCATCACAGAGTTATTTGTTAATCAGCACAGCAGCACACTTCTCTCACAGATAACACAGGCAGAAAACCATAATCATATGAGAGTGCGGGAGGGAGAGAGGCAGAGGGGCTTCACAGGCAAGGTAATTACATTTGCATTCGTATACATAGTGACAGCAAATGTGTGGCTGTTTTTGTCTGCATGAGTACCAGTTACTTTTATTGAAATGTGTTGTGATTTCCTTTTTTTTTTCCAATAGTGATGGGTCTATTACTAATGCCTAGGAGACTAACTAGATCAAAGGCAAGAAGTGTAGACGGTATAGCTCCATCTACACTGCCTTGAGCTTCGAATGTAGACATAAGCTACAGAACTGCTGCTGTTAATGCTCTTCTTGATGGTGTTACAATACAAAGAAAGTATCTGAAAGGATCAATTCTAAGAGGGAAACCTCATAAACAACATCTCATTAATCAGTTGTGAGACTGGAAAAGATGAAAACATACAGAAAATGATTAAATAAAACATTACCACTGATGAACAGCCCGGGCAAAATGGCGTCAGAAATTAATCAAACAATATCTAATGTGGTGAAAGAAAAATATTGTGCATATATAATATACATACATTTTCTCTGTCACTGACGCTGCTGCTCAAAAATGACTGTTTTGTCACAATTAGGTCTAATAAAGTTTCTTAAAGAGACCAGTATATTATTTCATACCATTAACGTGTGCAGGGAGTCTGCCAGATCAGCCATAGAAGGTCTCTAATGAGCATGCTCTGTGGGCCCAAAATGCAGGAGCCATGTTAACAACCCTGTCTCACAGAAATTACATTTATATACTACTAATTTGTTTTGCCAAATATGTTTGGCAGGAAATGTAATTGCTGCCTCAACATGTGGCAACGTTTTTTCCAGTAAAGGAAGCACTATATTTACTGTAGGCCTATGTACCGCATGCAGCTTGTAAGGAAATGGGTTGGGTGGATGGCGGGCGTACATGGCACTGGACTTTGACACCACAGGCCGGGGGTTTGCATCCCCACATGTGGTTAGGATTTGGCTACAAAAGCACTTTGGTTAATGTTAGGAAAAGATTGTGGTTTTGGTTAAATGTTAAAATGGTAAACACATTATGTCTCGTGCTTCAAGTTACTTTTTCAATATTTAACCATGACCATGATCTACTTAATCTTAACTCAGTGCTGCAAAGGCCTAAACAAAACCATTAAATCCTCAAACATGCTTTAGTTGTTATGAGCTGATGTTTTATTACAAGAGTGGTTATTGTAGGTAAAACAAACAAAATACGTTGTCAGTGATCATCTTGCAAATATGTTAACGTTTTGCAACTTGGCAGATACGTTCATTAAAATATTTCCTAATTATGTTAATTTAAAAAAGTATTGTTGCAGTATTAAATGTATCCAAAGGAACGTATTTGCTGTTAGTTGTATATAAATGTAATTTCTACAAGGCAAGTTTTCTGGTGAACAGCTTTCATTGGAATCAGTTGGGTCCCATCGTGGAATACGGCATTCAGTTCTCTTAATACATCCATGTTCGCAACAGGACCTTCGTGCTGTGCTTAATCCACTGAGCCGCCCCCTGTGCTGCCCCTGACCTTAATAAAAATTGCTTTTTGTTTGTGATCATACCAGAGGCAGTATTCCTCAATCCTTTTATATTTTCATCAATTGAACTTCTTCAGTGCTTACTCTTTAGTAAGTCTTGGTGCTTTGTGCCTTTTGTGAGTACAAGGCTGACTGATGAGTGGAAAAAGAGCGGGCACACAGAGAAAATAAAATGTTTGATTTGGGTGTTTTGGCCTTGTTAGCTCAGATGATTATGCACTTAACTGCTGTTTGTGTGTTCAAGGCCATGGTTTAATAGGTACCTGAAACACACCGCAGCTGTTATTGTAGTCAGTGATTTGGGTGTTATGTACTACACAGGGGGTGGACACTATAACAGCAACACCTGTGCGACATTATGCAATTAGGTACAACAACACCACAAACTACTAATTCATAAATGACACAATGTCGACAAAAATGGAACTTTATGACCTAAAAAAACGGATTTATTGCCGGGATATTTGCATCATAATAGAGAAAATAATACAGGTTGCTTTTGTGTTCACCTGATATATTTAGTCCCATGGTCGGTTTATCAACTTGTTAAATTGACCAGAACGTATCTGTTAGCATCTGATGACTTTGTGAGCATAAAACTAAATTCTCAAAATGTTTTCTAGCAAAATATTTCATAATGTGCAAAATTACTCCATTATTCTTTAAGTTCTTCTCTAGTCCTGAAAACTAAGAGTTAACATTAGATTTTAGCTGAGGCCAATGTGGTTGGCTTCAAAGCTAAACTAACTTAGAAATATTATATTGTTTTCAGCTGAAGTGTAAGATGGAGCCTTAGGGCAGGTCTTTTATTCTTGCATTGTTGTTTTGATTAGATTTTATTTTTCAAAATTGCACAACGACTGAGCGCAGACTTTAGCACACAACTAGAATAACTAAAAGCAATATCCTTTGGAGTGCTGCTTTCTTTGTGTACTTATACCCACCTTCTCCATTATTTCTTGCTCTGTCTTCCATCTCTCCGTCGCTTTGTTGAACACCTAAATTAAAACAGGTGAAATATTGAAATCTGTTTCATGAATGATGCTGCTTGTTGCCTTTGATTTGTTCGGGCAATAATGAAACTCTTATCACCCCTGTGAGCTATTTGGTTGTGAAATTGCAGCGCCACAAACCTGACACATTAGAAGCCATGATGTGTTTTGGAGGAGATATGTTGCATGCGTGAGTGTGTTGTCGTTCTGAGACTGCTTCTTTGAACACTGATAGTAAGAGACCTCAGCCTTGTTTCATGAAGTGAGTTCAACAGTGAGTTGAAGACTAACACAAGGTAATTACCATGATGGTTAACTGGATTGATCCCATTTTTTTCAACCAATCACATGCAACATCAACAGAGCGCTGGCAGCATGTTTACATATGATGAAACTTTTGATCCCTGTGGGGAAATTAAATCAGTAATGGTGGAATAATTTTCTAAGCAGGGTGAAATGTATAAAATGAAATGATTTAACTGAAAATAAACATGGAAGCAATAGAGATAGTTGAAAAAACAAAACAAATGATTAAATCTTCAGACTATAAATAGGCCTGGTTGTGGCATTGTACTGGCACTATTATACACTGCTGATATTTTCAACATGTTATGACGCTTCAGTGGTGAATTTTGGGTCCTGAAAACCTAACAAATGTGATATTCTTTTAAGAAGACCAAAATATAATCAATAATAAAAGAACCCTAAAATTATTTATTTTGAAGAGAAACTGTAGGCTATGAACATTAGAATATGCTTATCGCTGTGCATCATAATGAATTATTACACGGTGTTGTTGAATACTCAGTCCTGATTGGTCAATTAAGGCATTCTACGGCCTGTTATTTCTGAATAGCAGACTGCTGCTATCGCTACTTACTAACTTAAGCGATAAGCAGTAGTGATAATAGTAATATTGTTACCAGTTGTGACATTAGTAACAATTGTGTTTCCAGGTGTGTCAACTGCAAAGCCCCAGAAAGAAGGAAACGTAGAGATGAATGTGGACAGAAACGTCAACATCAGTATTCCCAAATAAGTCCCATTCACCTTGTCTCACTTCACCATCAATGGAAATGTTCAGTTGAACATTGAGTTGAACATGAATTATATCGCTAAGTAGGGTCGTCTTAAGAAGGCTACAGAGTTTACGTTGCTATGGACGTACTTCCAACCATAGAATCTAATGGACTACTTTTTTAGTGGAAGCAATAAAATCATTTTTAAATCAATAAAATAATTTTGAATCAATATTTTGTGCCAAATGATTGATTTCTTTAGTAAATAGCTATGTAATAAGCGGGATAATGTACAGCGAGTGGGTCATTATTGCGAAATAAACCCCAACAGGGCGATGCTTGAATCACCCTGAAGACTCGCTCGCTGTACGTTATCCCTTACATGGTGCACATATATTTCACTGATACAACAAAATGTTGTTACTGTGAGGCTGTAAAAAGATTTGTGCAACAGGCTTTATAATGAACCAGTTGTGTAGAATTTAGTGGCATCTAGTGAAATGGACTTGGCAGAAATGGAATATAATAATTAGAAGTATGTTTTAATTGGTGTATAATTACCTGAAAATAAGAATTGTGTTTTCGTTACCTTAGAATGAGCCCTTTATATCTACATAGGGAGCGGGTCCTCTTCCACGGAGCCCGCCATGTTGCACCTCCATGTAAACAAAACACTGACACGTCATCACCTTACAAAATTGTTGTCTAACCTGTTAGCAAACAATTACTCATTTACACATCCAGCAGAAACGGAGCAACTTTTAATTTATTTGGAGTCATAATTCTGGCCACCTGACAAATGAAAGTCCAATATTCAGTAATTTAGTTTTCAGCAACTCCTGAGGGAAATGTCTGGCCCCTTAGCTGCTGCTCCACTATGTTCATCAGCTAGCTGCTAGCTTTGTTGGTTTGCTGTTTGGTGCTGGGTACCTACAGTGTATAGAGGGTTTATATGAGCTTTTTTCTACCAAAAATATCTGCCTGCTGCTGGTGACTTAATTTGACTTGTAGCAGGCCTTAAATTGTGATCCACCATCCTATAATTAACCTGTTCCTCAGCCATACAGCCTCAGTTACCGTGGTCAGCCATCCTCAGCAAAAGTGAGCTATCTTCATGAAAATGACAGTAAAAGCTATGCAGGTTAAAGCTAAAGTTAGCTCATCGATGCAGTAATTCTACTCTTTGAGAAAGGTCTCTGCTGAAAAACAAATAGCTGATTATAATAACTTTAATTTGCAGCTTGCTGAAACAAAATAAGGTTACAATAGTAGTTCCTTGTAATATTAGGCTAGCTCGTTTGTCTGTCCCAGGTGTATAACTTTAGTATTTGTATAATCAACAGTGCAGATCAGCAATGGAAATAAGCCTTCAGGCTTTATTGTGTTTTCATCCTCTGTGATTTTTAGTGTATGTAATGACTGCAGTGTAGTGTTATATGTGATTTGTAATCACCAACATAAACTCATTGATTCATTGATTCAGATGAAATACAAACCCTGTCATTTCTTCTTCCATTTCACTGTCTCACATTCAAAGTATCAAAGGAGAAATTAATTTATGTCTTTAAAGTAGTAAAAAACTAGTGAGGAGGACTGCTGGTGACTGGTCTGTATTTGTGTCTAAAACAAAGCTTAATACAATTAGACACACATGCAGGATACAGTAGCAATGGTGTTCTACAGTTATATTGTCAAAAAGAAAGAGAAGTCTGAGTTGGGTAAATCACCCCTCATGGCTGATGGTTATGGAGAAAAAGAGGAGAAACTTTAAAGCTTGGGATTTGTGACATGATGTCCAGTGCATTCGTCCTAATCTGCTCTAATAGAATCCTGATTTCTTTCACTTAGAGATGAGAGTCACTGTGTTATAGTACTCAGGCATCATCTGCGACTATGGCCATCTCTGATAGGACAGAGAAATATCAGGCAGGTGTAAAGACTGTCTGCAGTTTTAACAAAATGCTTACCGTGTTCTCTTTGATGCTTTGCACTTAAAAATGAAGAGAGCTGTGAAATGGCTTTTTTTTCAGTAGTTACTTGACTAATGCGACTTATAATACTTATAACACTTATAATATTATTCAAAGTAAATAATACAGTTATTTGAATAACATAGGACATATACAGTATATAGTATACAGGTAATAATGTCTACTAGTACACTTTTTTTTATGTGCATCAGAGCTGAAATGATTAGTCAATTAACTCATTAGTCGACTAATAGAAAATAATCGATAAATCAATAATCGCTTAGTCGTTTCAGTCGTTTTTAAGCAAAAATGCCAAATATTCACAGGTTCAAGTTTCTCAAATTAGAGGATTTGATGCTTGTCTTTGTTGATCGTAAACTTTATATCTGGAGTGTTGCTAAGAAAAAAACATGCCATTAGGCTCTGGAAAATTATTATTACCATTTTTTTAACGATAATCAATTAATCGAGAAAATAATCAGCAGATTAATCAAAAAAGAAAATAGTAGTTGCAGCCCTAATATGTATTTACATAGTCAACCCTGTCTCTTAGAAATTACTTTCATATACTTTGCGACAGCAAGTACGTTTATAGAGAAACATAATGCCACCTGAATTATGTTTTCTGACAACATAATGAGAAAATGTTGTCAATTAACGTATCTGGGAAAAATGTTGACACTGAGTGAAATGTTCAGTGACAACATATTTCATTGTTTTTCTGATACAATATATATGACCTTGCAGTACAATATCCACCAGTAGTAACAACAGCAATATTAAACTTTTTATGGTTATGTTTAGGCACTGGCTGCACTTGGTTAAGGTTTAGGAAAGATTGTGGTATTGGTTTAATACAGAAAAATGATGTTTATCAGTTAAATGTTGATCAACATTTAACTGAAATCTTCCACTAAGCATCCACCCCGACCTCACACCTATAACTGCAGTGCAATATTTAAGTGTAGCACTGCATTCATTGGAAAAAATGGTTGCAATCCAGTCAGCAATTATGTTTGTTGATGCAACGACATTGGGACAATAGTTTCATAGTATATAAACAGAATTTCTAGGAGACAGTGTCGCCTATGGAGTCATTTGGACCCTAAACGGTTGATTCCATGTAAAATTAAAGGCTGGTTTGTTTACCACTCTGCACTGATGAAAAAAATGTCATCTGCTGACTTGCTGAACATTGTAATCACAAATAACTAAACACCCCTTTCTCTTACATATGTCTATACTTATTTTTCTATCATACATTACATCAGGATGAGAGATGAATCAATATTTGAGATAGCTACTAAATTATGCATTTAAAAGGATGGTGAGCCATTTTGCACTGAGAGCTTCTACGTGTAAAGCAGGGCCCTTTCATAGGACCTTCAATGGTTTTCGTGGTGTCATTGTGGTCCATTACAGTGAAATCAGACCATTTTGATAATGGGTTTCTATTAGTGACCTTGGATGAAAGAATCACAGATAATCTACATCTAAACTAATGTATTTTGTCCTTGCAAGGACAAAGAATTTGGTTTAGAAACTGGCACCTCCCCAAACAGAGGCATCCGTTCATCAGTGACATTCACACACACACACACACACACACATATACAGTACATACACACTCACTGCAATGTCAGTAAACAGTGAGAGGCCAGCAAATCACCCCCTGACACCAGAGAAAGAGAGAGAGCCTAGTAACCTTGTAAAAGACAATCGCTGGGGCCACAAATTAAATGAAATGGCTAATAAAATTACTTGGCATACCGTCCACTTAATAAGAAACAGGCATGTCCCAACTTTAATGCTATTTACGCACCTGACTAAAGTATAACACCGATTTGGCACCTATGTCCAGATTGAACTGGAAAATGACTTGCTAATCTGTTTAGGTATTTGGAGTAATTGGGTCTGGTGCCAGTGAGGGGGATTTCCTTGACTGTTGAAAGTCTCTGCTAGTAGTCCATTCC
The DNA here is from genome assembly GCA_038419695.1 of Scomberomorus guttatus. Taxonomy (NCBI): domain Eukaryota; kingdom Metazoa; phylum Chordata; class Actinopteri; order Scombriformes; family Scombridae; genus Scomberomorus; species Scomberomorus guttatus. The sequence goes on along the minus strand of CM076445.1, from coordinate 22,856,222 downwards.
CAGCTCCTTGGTATAATTACTCTGACAGAGCTGTGGCCACAGGGCCTGTGAGCAGGGCTGCTTTTTAAACTGTAAATTATGAAGGATTAGCATTTATGAATTTTAAATCAGGACTGTGGTAGGAGACACTAAAGCTGCTTAGTGATTGCAAACGGCAGCGTCTAAGCAGGCGGCTCTACACCCCTCACTCTCCAAGCTGTTCACTCTGTGTGTGTGTGTGTGTGTGTGTGTGTGTGTGTGTGTGTGTGTGTGGGGCTGTTTATTCAAATGTGGCTCCGCATAAACACAAAATGCTCAGCCTGGACTCCCACTATTCGCTTAAAGCGAATAAGGATCTGACATCTTAACATCAGCCCTATCCCAGCCTATACTGTGTGTGTGTGCGTGTGTCTGTGTCTGTGTGTGTGTGTGTGTGTTTGTGTGAGTGTAATGGAAAGTGTGGGTGTGTTTGCCAACTCATGCGGGGTGCATCTCCCCTGTCACTCCTTCTCAGGCTGGGGTTCTGCTCCTCACTAGCGTGTCACACTATGCAGAATATCCAATGGGTGATTATGTTAATGTGGGACTTGATCCATGTTAAATTATGCATAATGGATTGATGTGGCACAAAGTCATCAATTAGACGGATATCAGCACTAAAAAGTGTGACACAGCATAATATTCTTTCTTTCTGCTGTTTTTTGGTTTACAGAGAGGCAGTAAATGACAACTTCAGGACGTCACACCCACACACACACACACACACACACACACACACTGAGATAAACTTTGAGTGTGTTCAGTTACCTAGTCTAGCGGTGTGTGTATGTGCCTATCAGTTTGTGTGTCCATCTGTCAGAGTTGACCTTGCTTTGTTTCAGATTTACAGTCATCATGCTCTTCAGTCGAGGTGTGAGTCCATGACTGGCATGTAGTGATATTCAGCAGTGGGTGAGGCTGTGGCACAGACATCACCAGAGGCCTCATATCACACCTCTAGGAGCTGTCTGCACCAGGGTCGCTGAGCCATGACCTCAAGCCTGCGGTGTTAACTGGTTTAGCCAGGTGGCAATAGCAGGGGGTGGAGGATTTGGTGGGTTGAGCAGTAAAAACCCCTATGAGCTGATGAACCCCAGAGTATAGGACAACACCTTCTCCTCGCCGGGCTTTCACACACACACACACACACACACTCGTCTCCAAAAAAGCCAGTTACATTCTGATACCTTCAAACATAACACTGTGTTCACATGTTTCTCTGCTGTTTTACTGGACCGTTTCTGTCAACACTGTACCCACCCCCAAAACAATTCAGCAAAGTTCTTCCCTGATATAACTGGCAATTATGTGGAAGTTTAAAATGCCCTCTGAATTTGCCTAAATAGCATCCGAAGCCTCCCGAATCAGCAAGAGGACCAAGTTTAAATATAATATTCTTTTCTGGTCCTTAGTATTGGATGAAGCTAGACTGATATTTACACAGATTTACTGTATATGTACATATAATAATCACATATCATTACTAAGTCTTAAATAAATATTAAAGTCCACCTCCAATCAAGAATGTGCTTATTGTTACTTTACCTGGATCACTGTGCAGAATGATGTGTGCAGAGTTTGACACTTTAAGGCTGTTTTCACATTCATCTCCTGAAGGGGGAAAGTTTCTCTGTCCTCTCACTAAATGAGACCATGATATATATTAGATTTATAGATTTTGTGACATAACAACTAGTTTTTGGAGCCAATTACAGTCCAGTATGCAACTTACACAAGTTTGATGTCGAAACTTGAAACCTCCAGTGCACATGCACTTTTCAATAAAATAGGAGACATCTTGTGTCCAACTGATAAACTTCTGAAACATAAAACATTTTCATATTCAAGTAAATATAATTTTATGTATGTAATTTTATGTTTAAAGGATTATGTCTTAAAACATGTCTGGAGGGGATATTTAAACTTTTGTGAAAAAATACTTTCTTTATGTTGTTTAAATATAATTTAAAATTTGCTTCTGCCTTCAGCTTCCCACTTCAAAGTCCATTATTTATGCAAAGTATGATTAGATCCAACGTCCGTGGGGAAATGATGATCTTAAGGGGGCGCTAGTCTGTAACTGGTTGTCATTAGTGCTCCCTTGGAGTGAATTACTTCCAGTCTCCATTAGGCCAACAATGCATTAAGATGTTGACCTGGCTTACATAGACAACCACAAGTTGTCAGTGAACAAGTCCTCCAAACTAAAAGACAAAACAGATCATTTGTCATTAAACAAATGCTTTTGTTTTTCTGGTGAGGACAGTCTTTGTCAGTATGTCCTCTCCACTAATAGCTGTGATCTACTGTCAACAATCTTCTTCATTGTCGTGTTCTCAAAGAAAACTCTTTTCCACTCTCTGCAGCCTTGGTGGACTCTATCGCAAAAAGTATTGTGTTATAAGACGTGTCTCAATGTAAGATGTATGCTTGAAATAATTCAAAAATATGAATAAATGTGGAGTACCTCAGGGACACCTCAGAGAACATTTTATGAAACCTCAAGTGTTGGGTTTGCAGCTTTGCCCCAGCAAAGGATCCTCTCCTACACTCTGAGGCATAAGTGGACACATCTTATTGATTTTCTTTCAAGCCAGATTGCATTGATTGCTGTGAATATGGCAGACGAATCCAGCTGGTTGTGCGTCCACTGGGACAAAGTGGGGAGGCAGACAGGGAGCTGCAGCTGGGCGTGCCACAGCAGGGGGCCAGGCTTCATTACACCAACTAAGAGCCCACTCGCCTGACACAACCCCAACCCCCGACCCCCACCCTACACTCTCCATCCTCTACTTACCCCCAAATTAAACTGAGAGCTTTTTAATTATTTATCAATACCATGCACTCATCGTGGATCAATCAGTGTGAATGGTTTTTAAACATAATGAAGGATCCTGCTTCAATGGACTTGTGAAAATTGATCGTGATCTTTGCCATTATGTCTTAAGTAAAGATGAGCTGTGGTGACAGTGGTGTTGGTAATTTGGGGTTTGGGTAAAGATGAAGTGGAGCACCTCAGGAGCTCTCTCCTCCCTGAAGAGAAGTGTGCTTCAGTAAAGGCAAACAGTATCTGTGCTGAGAAGCCAGCTCATCCTCTGCCATTAATCAAGCCCTTAAACAGGACACCTCATCTTATCATCACATCACACTGTACTCATAGAAGAGGGCAAACCTCTTCCTGGGGCCAGAAGCACCACACACCTCCTCAGAGGACACTTCTCAGAGCAAATTACACAGGTCCTCACCATTCCCAAGGTTTAGTAAAGCTTGATTCATTGTGCTTCTCAGGCCTCTGGATGAACCTAAGCAACCTTAACTTTCCCTCTCTGCCTCCATATTTCTTTCTGGGTGCATCATGTCAAGCAGAGTGAGGAGCTATTCCATCTGGAGTTATTAGCCAGAGACACACAATGCAATCTAATTTCATACCACCACATTCAATCACTATGAATTCAGTGTCGCAGGGGCAGTAAATAAGGCATGGGGTGCAGGTATTTCAAAATGAATTAATGCTTGGAGACGAATTTCTGTACCTGAATTTTATGAAATTAGAAAAATATCACCTGTCGTTCTCTTACATTTCTGTCCATTCAAGAGCTGCGAGTAAACATGCTGATATTGAATTCAGAAGATTGTTTGTGAGGGAACAAGCCAACATAAAGCAGGACAGTATAATGAGATTCTTATTTCATCCTTTTTTCTGGTGGGGGTGGAATTGGATTATAGGCGACTTATTTGTATGTGATATTGAGCACTGCAAAATAAATTCACACCTATTCAAATTGAAATCAGACCTAGGTGCATCAGATAATCCTTTTTAAGATAGTATGAACTGACAGTCCAAGCCCACACACTGGAAAGGAATAATCTATCCCTAACAAAACAGATATATAGCCTACCTTGCCAAAAGCATTCTGAGATTTTTTACAAATATTTACCAGTCAAGTATGTGCTTGATTTTTCTTTCTCCTGGAGGCATAAACAGTAGCATCCATATTCATAGGGAATTTGAGTCTGTCTCCCAATCATCATGTCACAAAGAGTCTTAGCAAAAGCGCCTTCCCAATAGCTCAGTTTGTCGCTGGATCAGGAAACCTGATTTTGTTTTGAATCCCGGAGCCTTTTGAGACGTCAGGCTGTATCAGCGAAGAAGCCTGTGATGGCTGCAGTTATACAGCATGGCGGCTCCAGCTGCTCATGAATCTTTTTGAAATGGCTTATTTCTGAGGGAGTGTTGAGACGTAAGCCTGAAAGAAGGACAAGGTTTAGTGTGAAGATGAGCAGTGGGTAGCTGCTGCGAGGATGTGATGTGCTGGTGGTGGTGTCAGTGGTTGTGGTGAGACTGTGAGAGGCTCTAATGTGAGAAGGGATGAAGCGGAGACACAGAAAGAGAGAGGGTGGTGTTGGTGCTGGTGATGGGCGGGTGGGTGTAATGCAACCTTGACATGAACCCAAACTACATGTGAGCTTCAGACACATTTCTCCTGATGCTGCCGGCATTCATATGAGCAGCTTAGTGCTTTATCTCCCTACTGGCTGAAAGCAAGTGGGCCTGCATGGTGTCCACTCTGAGGGCCGTGTGCACTATAAGCCTGTGGGTCAGCTGGTGTGAGGCCATGTCTGTTGCACTGAACTCTGAGCTAATGAAGACTGTCACAGTGTGTACTTCTTCTTTCATCACCACCCTCTGTGTCCTGCTGGAGCATTAGACCCATACAGATGTAACAACAGAGTGATACTGGGAGCAAGTGTGGATTGTGAACGCCAGGCAGGCCCTTCATGATAGAGTCATCTTCCTATTCCTTGTGCTTCCGTGCCAAACCTTTGTACATTATGCAGTGTGTTGAATTTTTTAGACCAGCCCAACACCTATTATTTGTCCACAAGGAGCAGGTCTGTAAACACAGACAGGAGGATGTTGTCCGAGAGTTTAAACATCACAGCCTTCATCTTTATTAATATTTCAGCTTCTATGTGTCTATTACAGGTCCTCCTAGTTCTCAACCTAATGCTGTCCTCCTTTTCATTTCTTTTTTTCCTTTCTGTGTCTCTTTCTGTTTCTGTTTATCTGTCCGTTTCTTTTCCTCTCTCTATCAGCAACCCTTCCTCCTAAAAATTACATTTGTATATAGCTAATCAGCGTAGGAAATATAAAGCTCCCTCGATGATGAAACATTTATTTTGAATGTATCTTATAATTGTTCACTTCCAACTCATTATGTGTATACTAAACATATCTGCAAAATGTTCACTGTCTCTACAATCTATGTTCCTGCCACCTTCATGTTTTTATGCCTGTTTTGGCAACTCAAAGTATTTGGTTGAGGTTAGAGTAAGATTGTGATCTTGGTTAAACATGTTGAAGCATGCGATGGGCCTTGATTTGATGTGTTTTAGTAGCCTGACAACATGTGATACACAGGCCTCGTGCCCAAGTCTCCAGTGTCTTGTGCTTTGTACCTCCAGCATCCACCACAACCTCCACCCTATGACTTCTTTGCAGTATATGAACATCACACCTCCTGGATTATAGAAGACGTTGCCAGCAAACATTATCCAGGCAGCAATTATGTTTACTCCAAAATGTATTTGGTAAAGCAAATTAGTCGTATGTAAATGTATTTTTTAAGCTACAGAGTGCTTCACACACACATACATCAACACAACCATAGACTGTATATAAAGATGGACGTAGCGAGGTATAATGTCACCCATTGGTTTGCATTAGAGGCAGTTTGAAGCCCAGACTTGCTGCATATGGTTGGCGCCATCTTTTCCATTTTGGAACCAGGACCTTCCAAATAAATAGATTGGGGTGTTGCCATTCACGCTCCGGACCAGAACAAAGCAAACACTAGCTCATTGGAAACACTGACCGGTGCACAGTTGGCTACTTTGTGTGGCTAAATTGTGCTAACAGGGCTGGTATCATAATCAAGTAACATTAAACTTACTGAAATATTGTGACAATAGTCAGACTGAGTGGGAGTCCAGGAGCCGAGGAGCAGCAGGAGAGCAAACTGTCAATCACCACTGTCAATCAACACCCACACGACAGACATCAAAGCTACTATAAGTCTTCAAATCTTATTAACGGAGCAATAATTTCCAAAATTACCATCATCACACTCATTAGAGGGCCTTAATTTAGCAATTGAGACCATAATGACTCATTGAAAAAAATGATTGACTCAGTATTTCTAGAGAGAAGTTGACGCTTTTTGAGTGGGAGTCAACTGGATCCAGGTGTAGGTGGCTAAAGGCTATCAGAAATAATCAATGTTTATATGAAATAATAGAATTTAACTTGCATTAAATTCATCTTGGGGCCCTTCGAAACGGGAAAATTGATAGTCAATTAATTGCAAGATATTGCAAGTCTGCAGATAGACCTACTTGAAGAAAACAGACAAAACAAAATGGCAGACTCAGATCCAAGATGGTGGCTGTGACCGCATGTGCGTGTGTGGCTATGTTTAAGGCCAATTAACATTACCAGAACATAAAGAGAGAGAGGCTCTTTGGCGTGCTGCTTTGTTAGCTGGCGATTCCGTCAGTTGTGGGTGAGTCAGACTGGGAAGAGTTGTGGTTCTGATGTCGAATAATGCAGTCTTTGCTCTACAGTCAGTGCACGTCGGAGGACACCGGTCGCTCCTTTCATGGCTCTTGTGGTTTGTAGAGTTAGCTGGCAGCATTTGTGTCGTAGTGGCTGGTGCTAAATAAACTTCTTTATTCTCGGTTAGCGGTGCACACTTAGCTAACCAAAGATCTTAGGCAGGCTCTCGCATCACTCCCATGAAGAAAGTTCAGTGCTTCTGCTCCAAGCAGACTACCCAGAGCTAAGAGAGCCAACAGCTTTGAGCCTGGGCAGCGAAGATAACAAAGGGGAAGGTGGGGTTTTGTTGGCCTGGTCGGGGTATCCATAGGGGTATCAGGTTACAGCTACAGGAAGTGATTGGAGGAGAGGTGCGACTGCTCACATGTCATAATAAAGGCATGCTATAGAAGACTAGAAAAAAATAAAGGGGATGGAAACAACATCTATATGGATAGACTCAAATACAGAGAGTGGGAGACAGAGAGAGAATGAGTTTATCACATCAGAAAGAGGGCGAAAACTGTAATCCTCTAGAGCCCCCTACTCAAGCCTTGTTCCATCTCTCAGTTTGAAATAGCCCACAAACACTTTGAGGAGTCCATACCAACAGAGAAAAAGTTATTTGGGTTGTAATGAATGACCTTTCCATGAAGCAGCAAACATGCATTTTTATGCCAGGGCATAAATAGCTGAGCTACATAACAATTAAGGTAACCTTTCTGTTTGAATAAGAGGCAATTGCTCAGAGAACTGAAATAACATGAATGATGAATTATTTTTGTAACCCAGTGCACAGACGGTGAAGACGAAGGAACAATGAAGTGGGGGAGGGAGAAGTAGTGTCTTGTCTCAATTGTAAATCCCAGTTATAATGCCTCGTTAAAAAGATTTGGGAAGGCGAAACAGAAGCAGACACAGTCTCTCTTTCTTAAAGGTAGACAGGTCTCAGTGGGATTCATTAATGTGTGTCCCGGTGGTAGGCTTCCTCTTACAGCACAATCGGCTGGGTTAGCACCAATCCTGAAATTACACCTAATTGGACAATTACTCAAACTCAGAAACCTCCTGCAATAAGCCAACAAGGCCCCTAATAAACACCTTGTCTTCTAATAAAAACAAGGAAGTCATTTGCGTCACCCAAGAGGCCCAATTTTTTTTTTCCTTGCTAAATTTATTTTTAAAATAATTGCATGTGCTGTGAATGAGAATATTAAAAAAAGGTGGCTAAGAAAGGGGGAAGAAAATGTGTGTGAGAGAGAAAGGGGGGTGAGGAAAGAAAGACAGCAATGCAAACCCTACCTTAGGCTCAGTGTTGCAGTCTGCTCTCCTGGGGAAGAGCTCATTTGTTCCACAGATAAGCGCACTGCACACTGCACTACTGTAATATTATTGCTGTCATGCCATAATGAAATAATTACTATTTTGTCTCCCTTTCAACCAACCAAGCCCACCCCTATCCCTTCCCCATTTCCTCTGATTTGACCCCTCCCCCAGTTACATAGGTCAGAGAAATATTTCCTTCCTATATGACACATTAATTAAACAATGACAGTGATAATAGATTTCTGTCAGCTTTGTCCTGTATCTATTCGGTCACTTATATTGATACGCGGATATTTATACAGATATGAGGTTAAGTTTGTTGTAAGGTTGTAATGTTAAGACACACTACACCTGTACTTCTTTTGAGATACACAGTGATTTCATGTTTAAATATATTTCTATGATATTCTTTGTTTCTGTGTTTTCTAAGAAGCATGTAAGTTAGGTTTACTGTGGCTGAATGCAACCTTTGAACTTGTAACAGCCTCTCCATCTTCATCACTTGACTATCAGGCCCTTCATTCACAGTTGATGTTAAACCTATCTGTCCCCACTCTGACCTCTCTATGGTGTGCACCACTCTGGAAAGTTAGCGACCATTTACACATCTTGCTACTAACATTAGACAAACAGACAGATGAATAAATAAACATGGTTGACCTCACACAACCAGGGACAGCGGTCTAACACCTCCACTGGCAAGGGTTCACCAAAATGCCACTCTCCTGCCACACAACGGAAGAAGGGGAAAAAAGGAAAAATAGAAAAACAACAGGAAGAGGGGATGAGAATCCACAAGAGGTGGACAGTGACAAATGGTGTGGAAAAAACAACACAGGCAGCCATCTGAAGGGAAGACAAGAGTAATACTCACAAATAATTAACTGGATAAATATTGGAGAGCAGACTGACTAATTACTTCACACGTCTCACTGCGCTCTCATTATTGTTGCTGTCGCAGTTAACCCTTTCCCACAAGGCGTGGCTGTGCAATGAGCTAGACTCTTTACAGGAGAGGGGATGAATCACTTACTTTTCAGTATTTTTATTTACTCATTGAGTTGGAAAACAGAGAAGAATACACAGGAGAGAAATTCCCGGCAGGATTTAAGCCAGGACCAGCAGAGAGAGACATGTGGGGAAAATGTTTTAAAGGATCATACTGGTAGTTTTGCGTATTTTAGCTTCAAATTGTGTGAGATATATCACTGCTGATCATTTAAGTCTAATTCATTTACTGTAAGGCCAAAATACAGTCAAGGAAGTCAAGATACAGTGGCTGGGATGTGCCAAAAAAGATGTAATCTGCAAAAATTGCTTGAAACATGACATCACACTGAAGTAGTGTGAGAAGTTTCTATGGAAGATTTTAGACTCCAGTCACTATGGGAATTCATGAGAACTCATATGAATTCAGGTAGACTGCAGCTGCCAAGTTCTGTGAGGGACAAAACTGCAAACATTATACAGCCACTCTCCAAGTCTACATGGGGGCATGTTTGACACTTAAAAGATAGATGTTACGTGGAATATTACTTTAAGACTGGAGGGTGAGGATATTAGCTGTTTGTACCTCAGCACTGGTTCATCTTACATTGGAGTTCCAGCCGACAGTCCTCGGGTAAACTGGTGAATCTACTCGCACAAGGACGTTTCTCCAATAATCTGCAAGGCGGTGGTTAATGACAGCAGCTGTGAGGCAGGCATGCACCACTTTCAAGCTGATTTAAGTTTAACGAGCCACTCCAGAGTGCTATTGATTCAAATCTATATTTGACAGGATACACTGTGAGCATATATTAAAAGGATAAGAACACCTCTTGGACACTCAGAGAGCATTGCCAAATGGAGGAGAAGGCATTAAGCAAAGATAGGGTGTCTTTTGTTGAGTGATCGCAGTTGTGTTGAGTGGAGTGTGTACATGGATCAGGTTCCATGTTATTCCTTGTTTTTGACATTTTCTTTTTCAAAAAGAAAGAAAACACATTTAACTAGAAATATAATTCTTATCCTTCTACCTGACTGGCAGTATGTTTTCAAATGACTTAAAATGCATTTTTTTTCTTTTAATTATACTCTGAAAGAAAGATTTGTAATGAACTCTACATTTACGACCTGCATGTTCCTTTTTAACCGGTTGGTAGAGTCTCAGAGATAAATATAATTTTGCAAAATGTAGATTTAGCATATCACCTTTTTTTAATGAAAATATCTTGAGTGGTGTGAGAGGCTTAACTATACAACGTATGAATGGTGTGAGTTGTGGGATACTATACCACTACAAACCAGGTGTTATCCCTCAAAGATGCTGATTCACTGACTAAAAGTACCTGAAACAACCTCTCAACTTTTATCTGTCTGTCTGTTCATCTAACAGTATATACAGTGTCATATACTGTAGATATTCATTAAATCATATAACTGGCTATAACTACCTATTTTTTTTATATTCTTGCTCTTTTATGGATCCTGAGAATATGCATTTTTATACAAAAAAGTGGTTCTGAACATAGAAAGTGTGTCCATTAGTCATTATACTGTTTATTATATAATTAGCATTTCATTTGAATTTGAATTTTTGAATCTGGCTCACATCCAACAGCACAAGCTGCTCAACCTATCTTTGACCAAATGTGCATTGCAAATGTGGATCTTTTATGCTCTATGTTGTTTATTTTTGGGAAGAGCAATAATGTCCCTTTAATGTTATTGAAACTGAGGCTAACGCGCAATGCTTGTGTAACTTTACAGAAAAATACTGGTAAAAGAGAAAAAAAAAGGCATTTTTCAAGTGGTATCAATCAAACACCTACAGATAATTTCTAGAACCTGCAAATGTAACATTAAAGTACAAAATATAAGATATAACAAACTACAGATGACTGATGATACATATCAAGTCAAGTGAGAAAATGAGTAAATCCTCAAGTGTCCAAACACTGTGGATGATCTTTACATTATATTTCTGATTTAACTGACATCAGCACCTTATATAGTTTTGTACATAGGTTTCCTTGTATAGTGAATAATAAATGAGTGAGCTATTCAAGATATAATCCCTGATAAAGAGTCCCTGATAATGAATAAATAAGTAAACTACTTATGCAGCCCTGTAAATCAGATAAAAGAAACAATGAGGGTAGATGTGTGTGTGATTGTGGGTTTAATGTCTGTAACATGTTGAGTCACTCACAAATTTAGAGAATTAACATGGTGGGATTTAGTTGGTGTGTCTTGTTTTTCATGATTTACTTTTACATCAATGCGACATTATTTTTGTGAAGAAACATTTGGTTTGATCCTTCACCTTTCACACAGTGTTTACTACAGTTAGTTTTTGCTGTATTTCTGTTGTGTTTTTGTATTTTCTTGTTTTTGTTCTGAAGCTGTATTACATTTCTAAATGCAATGTATCTACCAGTCAATATATTTTTCTCAGTTTTGCTTTCTTGGCCATCGCACAAACCAGTGGAAATGTGAACTAGTTTGTAAAATGATGTTTGTGATTTCCTGTCCCGCCAATCCCTACAGCACAGCACAGGTCAAAAAAAGTATTTTAAATCTTAATAGTACAGATTTTTCTCAAATAGCATAAATACTTTTTTGTGAAGTAAAACAAGTCAACCTCTTACTTTAGTTAAAAAATTAAATGTATCCTCTTAATGAAAGTGGTGTTTAAGAACAGCTTCATCATATCAAGCTTCAAAAAGAGGACTATTTATATTGTTTTTCTGCTTTACTGTTGACAAGGAAAGCCTTAGTGTGATTAGCAGCAACTATAAGTAGCACTAATTTTAAGTAGCACTTAGAGAAATTGCACAGATGGGTCAATAATGTGAGTGTACTACCAAATACATGCAATGAACAGTACCTGAATCATAACCAGAGTAAACAGGAGAAACTCACAACCTGCTGCATTTCTGTATGGCATGAGCTCCCTGATCCCCACGACTGAGCGAGGCAGCAGAGGGTTTGAGAGAAGAGCGGAAGCATGGTAATTTTCTGTTCTGTATCCTCGCTTTTATGATCTTTAAACCTTTTTTTCCTCATGGTAAGCTGTGTGAAATGAAATTAAAAATGCTTCCTTGATTATATGCATTTTTGAAGTGGGGATAACAAATGTTTTCAAAATACACGATGAGTTGGAATCTGTTTTCCCCACCAACCCAACTGACAGCTTCCTAATGCTGCCACATTAAAGTGGTTTTCCAGCGCGTGTGATGCAGCTTTAACTAGGTCCCAGGGGCATTGTTAGTTATCATTGCCTACTGCTGGAGTGAGCCCCGGTGAAAGCAATTTTAGCTTTCCTCCCAATCAGTGGTGCAACATGAGAGATGGCCAACGAGAACAAACGGCCCGGCTCACCACTTCCCTCCGCCGATCTTATCTGAAATGCTGCTCCTGTCCCGAAAGGGCCTACTAACGCAACAACCCACCCCCTCCCTTAAAAAGGCATGAGATAGTTGGCCCCAGGCCCTCCCAATTCATGCAGATATCCGTAAATTAGACTCATAGAGACAGACCAAAACGTCCTCTGAGGGTATTAGGCATGAGCACTTATGCTGCAGAACATGTGAGAGGCTTTCCGGGAGTGCAGAGGGTATGATCAAAATACATGAAAATGCCATCATGAAGTCCCACCACAGCCATGGGTTTACATGTTTCTATTTTGGCCTGTTGTGCATGTTCTATGGCATCAATACACTCATACCTACGGGCAAGGTAAATTCAAATCAAAACTAATGATTTTTCTACCTGCTGCCTGTGATGTATTTATTTCCTGAGATGAAGAGACAGATGATGACAGCGCTGCCATTAGCATGGTGTAAGTGGTTTAAAGAGCACAAGTGATGTTTTAAAAGTTGTTTTTATGACGTTCTGTAAAGATGTTTTTAGATGGATGACCTAAGTGATTCTTCATAATCATTATGTCAGTAATGCTAATGTACCAAAACTGAAGAAGAAAGCATTTGTAATCACTATGGAGAGAGTCTTTAAAGCTGGTTTTAAAGCTGTCCATTTAAATACCATACATGGTAAATATTGTGTGTGTTTTCAGCCGTGAGTGAGTGAGTGAGTGAGTGAGTGAGTGAGTGAGTGAGTGAGTGAGTGAGTGAGTGAGTGAGTGAGTGAGTGAGTGAGTGAGTGAGAGCCACGCCACTGTCAAAACAACCAATTTCTCTGGTTCTATGAACTGAATCCAAATGTGAAGGAATCAATTAATCTTAGTGAGGACAGTCCTTTATGTATTTTATCCACCAGCAGGCAGGCAGGCAGGCAGCAAACACCACTGCTGATGTCCTTAAAACTAGAACACAGACATAAACATTAAAAGACCATACCTAATTTTTTATGTTATAGGGCCTTTACTATAGGTTGTGCATACTTAATTGCTGATCATTTAAGAAAACACAACATTTAGATGGATTTTTTAAAATCCAAGTAGTCAGTACATTATGAAAATCAACTTGCATTATCATTTTGTGGTAAAGCAGCTGTAGGCAAGCGACTTTAGCTTGTGCTGAAGCGCTAATGGGAAGCACATCTCAGATGTCCAAGCTTCCTGTTGAGAGTCAGGTACTGACGCTCTGTAATTATGATTGCGCCATGATTACTAATTATTTGTCTTCTGGGTTTTTCTGAAAACATAGCTCATAAATGTTGTACATTTCTTTATGATTTATATCTTATATAAGAAACAATAAAAAACAGACAAATACAAACAAAACTACTCAGGAGAAAGGGGGTAAGCGTGAATGTAATACAGGATTGTGGATTTTTTTTTTAAAGAATCTCTGTATGCAGTTTCCTCATTAAATCAATGAGTAAAGCATATGTTAGAGGAGGGAATACAGGGTCTAAAGCAAACTTCAAACTTCATCCAACTTTGACTTTTTGGTGGTTCTCACCACCACATGAGCATGAATATATAACCTGTGAGACTTTTCAAAACACTATAATGCAGTGACCATAAAATACATAAAAATTACAGACAAAATGTTCGCTGGGATGCATCATCTGTCTCAAACAGGTCTCTGCATGTTGATTTTCACACCACAATGGCATTGACATGAACTAATGACTGCCTGGACGGTAGGGAAACGTTCATTACACCTAAAATCTATGACAATAATTCAAGCTACATGTGATTTGTAGTAAAATACAAAGACAAAAACAAAAACACCAGAATAGTCCTTTAATCTAGCAATCAGTACTCTACACATGTTGGCAATTATGTGGACAAAAGCAGTTTGGTGACTTGGTGAATAAAGCTCTAATTACTTCTCGCTTGGTCGTCATAGCTTTCGTCGGCCGTGTAAGGCTCCTTCTCTCGTTCATTCCTTTACTTCCTCTTTCCAGAGTGCCTGTGAATTCGCTAATATCAGATGTCAGATAGCCCAGGTGGAGGAAAAAGAGTGGTCTTAGAGACAGGCTGAGTTATGTGGCTGTCTGAGGTCTTATTACCACTGCACTGCCTACAGGCAGCTTACCCATTAGGGAATACATTGAGTATCGCTCATACATTAACTCAACTTAAACAGCTGATCAATGATGGATATTTGGTGAGTTCTGCCAAATAGGAATCACTACATGACACTTACCATGTGGTACATCCTGCTGCTCCTCTCATAGACACTATTTGTTCAGCTCCTCTGATAAGGTCATCGCAGTCCTGCAGCACATTTTGTCTTTATTTTACCACGTTTATGTTTATTTTGCAGAACCACTTAAAGACATTTTAATAGCTGGTGTTTTCAGTATGCCTGTCTGTATATATTGCTGATTTTATGCATCAGAAAATAATAATTTCTTGGCACAGTGGGTCACAATTGAGTTTGTGGAGGTTGATGATTAAGATAAAAACACATTGTGGTGTATTGAGGTAAGTGACCTGCCGCTCTGTTCAGATAAGACTCCAATTAATCCTGGCTGAATTGCAGTAATGTAAAATAAAGATAATTACTAAATCACCAGGCTACATTGCTTTGATATATTTTTGTTACTCAATGTTATTGCTGCAAGGAATAAGAAATTAAATGGATTATATCACAGCATTTTCAGATGGATTACAACTGCTCTTAAATAACCGCAAGAGCAATTTCATCAGCCCTGCAATTCGAGAAGCCACTGACAGGCACTGCATGATTCAAATTGAACTTGCTCTCATCATATTAATAAAGCGCTTCAGTCTTCACCCCCAGCAGGCACACACACACACACACGAGCACACACACACAGAAACACATGCACAGATTATACAAACAGTTCACACTGTAGGAGCACACAATATCCAATCTAGAAAAGCGTAGAGACACGTTTATAAAATCTACAGAAAGCTGCTCCCGTTTTCAAAACTCCATGAAAGAGCATAAGAATTAAATACTTGGTGACAATCCAGCATTTGGTTTTCATTTTTTTTTTTTGTGCCTCCAAAGAGTCTTAAGTGTTAGACAGCACAACATCGGGACAATTTGTAGACAGACATCTTCAATAAACACGGCCCTATGAGGAAGGAGATGTCATAGGAATTGTGTTTTATTTGCTGCGTTTGAAGTTCAGGGTTTAAAAACAGTAAATAGTGGACAAGTAATCAAAGGCATGTGATGAGAGATTTCACGGGTGGTTATCTCCAGGTCCTTGCTGCCATTTCTGTGTGTGCCGGGAGATTGTGGAGAACTCGCCGTGCCAAGTGCCCAGGGCTGCTGCAGTGACTGCTCTCCTTTAAAACCATGCTGGCACAGAGCCCCCTATCGAAGCCAAGGCCTGACTCCGTAAGCATTCATTATGGCATCCATTAGAATAAACATCTCAACCTCCCCCAAGACCAGCTCCCTCGCTTTTAAGTGCCATTTGACAAGGCTGCATCCAAGCTGCAAAATGAGAACAGTGCCCACATTTTATTGTATTTATTTATTCATTTCTGTATTTAAACTTTTTTCAGATAGAATTCTCCTACTGTTTTTGCATGGAGAGCTTTTAAATGTTTGTCTCTGAGTGTTCCTGTCTTTATGGAAAACTGGCAGTAGTGCCAACAAAGAGTGGAAGAGGGCCTAATTGCTAATCTGTGCTCCTCTTACCGTAAGTGCAGGGATAGAACATATAAGGGGCGTGTGTGTCAACACTTAAATATATAAAATACACCTCTGTTGTGTCAGTTTTATGTATGGCTCAGGAAATATGTGAGCACAAATCTATTTGATCTGATACTTTAATTATTTATTTCTAGTAACTAATTTTATTCAGAGTAGGCTACAGAATGCCATTATCTTATTGATAAAGTGCACAAAAGGAATCAATACATTAATTAATAATGCAAAGTCAAGGGAACTATGTGTTCAATGCGCAGTGCAAGATACACTTTAAATACAAAAGAAGCCCAGAGTATGGTTGCTAAAAAAGATAATACAAGACAAATCTAAAGACAGAGCAAAACTTTCTGCTTTAGGCTTGGATTAACACTCACAACACATCTCTCTTGTTTACCACGTTGTTAAAGAAAGATGAACTCGGGATCTTGAGTTTTCATCTTAAGTTTTAAATTCAAAAAGAGAGGATCACAATAACAAAGTGGAGTCCTCAGTGTGAGAAATGTGTCTCTTCCCTGCTGCAGCAGCTCTTCTGCCAACAAACCGTGTTTGGGTAGAACAACAAAAGAGAGCACTGAAACAAAACACCAGGCATTATCATCACCATTATTGACAATAACCACAGCAGTAATAACAACAACAAAGGGCATCCTGGGATATCAAGTCACATTTGTTTCACCATTTGCTGTATGAAACGTACTGTAATAAGGGTGCCTTTCCACTTTCATTTGGAGTGCCGGAGTTGTCAGTGGGCCATGGACAGGAGGGTTTCATCAGCTTGCTTTTTACACAGCCAACTTCACTCTCACCCTAACTAGGCCAACAGGCCTGACACTTTGCGTTGGAGTACTGAGTCTCACATAAATGAAATGCAGATGATTGGTAAAATGATATGATACACAAAAGCAAGTGTCACCAGGCTGTCATGTCTGCCTTGTTCCCCCCCCCCCCCTTGGTGTGTAGTGGCACGCCTTGGGCTACGTCGACTCTCCTCCCTCCACATGCAGTCCAGGGACACTGGCCGTCTAGCTGACTGACAGGCAGAGGGAGAGATGAGCTGGATTGGGCTGCGTATACCCCTTAATGCAGATAGAGAAATAAAGAGAGACCAGCAGTCAACAACTCATAAGCAAATCTCTTTGGAACAGAAAGTGAAACAGACGCCAAGACAGTGACAATAAAACTTTAAGAGGAGCATCAAGGAGGTACAGAGAGAAAAAAAAAAAAAAGCCATGCTGTGTCTGTGTCTGAGTGTGTGAAAAAGACACAGAGAGGAGAGATAAAGAATGAGTGAGTTACAGATTGTGAGACTACTTTCCCTTTTCCCACCCCTCAGGCCAGCGTCCGAATTTCAGATTAGGTCACTCAGATATTTAAGGGATTTAAAGTTGATATTTTTCTCCAACAGAGAAGAAGCAGCGTGTGCGTCTGAGGGGCTCATTTCTGCCTTGATACCGATGCACCAGCTATCACATGTGCCTCGCTCCATTTATAAATGAATGTCATTTTCTAATTAAGTAAACAACTCCGCGGCACTGAAGGATAGGCGCTCTATTAGATCAAAGGTACTCTTTTTCATCCGCCTCCTTTGGAAATTCTAAACAATGACACTAGTTCATTTGAATAGAGGCTGATTCAGTCAGACTTCTGCATTTTGATTGAGGCCAGATATGGAGTCAGACGAATCTGATGAAATTCTTACCATTCATTGCTCTGTCTGTGGATATACACAACAATAACTTTCTATTTAAATATGAATGTATGTATATATGGTTCCTCTTATCTCTGAAATAATTTTCAAATAATCGCTGAGTAAAACAACATCTTCTCTAGTTATGTGCTTCTCTATTATTTCACTTAACAAACAGTAGGGGGAGTAGTAAGGGGAAAACAGACTGGTGGTGTTTCTTGGAAATTAAGCAAATTGGATCATTTGCTGCTTGGATGCAGTAGAATGATGTTCCTACTCTTCAAATTTACAAGTAAAGTACCTAATAATGCCAAGCAATTAGGAAGGACTGCCACCACACAACAGGGACTGGAGTGATTGCTAATGTGGATTAGGCTGCATTATCCAGCCGGTGGAAGGAGAGGGGTCGACACTGAAAGGTGGTGTTATACGAGCACCAAGGACAATGCCTTAAATGCCACACTTCAGCAGCGAGGAGGGATTTGTCTCTAATTAATTTCCAAAGATTTCTGTCATCCATGGTCTGAAGGCCAGCCTAGAGGAAACTCAACAGTGGAGTGCCCTCCAGTAGTTAAAGCCCTGAACAAATGTTCAACATCATTAAAAATATCAAGTATCTTTCGCTTCCTCCTCTCCACCACTACATTATCTACAGTAGTTCTACTTTTTCTATCCATGACAAAACACTTCACTGTTGCAGTTTCAGAGTTACATAATGAGCAAGGATGTGCACAAGGCCGGGCTAAAGATTCCCGAGCAACAGCCCATTTACCCTTTTTTTGGCTGAGCTGCCCCTCTGGAGGAAAAAAAAAACTTTTCTTTTTGCTGTTGTGGCTGCATAAATACGACTATCTCATAATTGCTAAAGTTAGCAAAAATGAAATGAAAAATAAACATGACACGAAGTGATGCCCTGTCATGTGACACTGTAGTATCCAAACTTGGTATTGTTGCCGTCGTGTGAGGGCTCTGGGTGAGTCCTTTGAAGTTGTGGAAATGATTAACGATTAATGGTATAACCAGTGGGATGCCCTGTAAATAAAAATCTCCACATATTCTTCCGAACAATGCGCAGCTTGTCACATTTGCATCACATCATGCAATATTGCCTTATATTATGCTATCACGTGAAGCAATTTTAGTTAGCTAGCTAGCTGGCTAACATTTAGGCAGCAGGCTACATGTAAGATTCAGACCACCAACAGACCAGCAGGTGTCAAGCAACCATTTCCTACATAATTAGTTTACTGTGAAGTAGGCCTATTTTCTCAGAAGCATTTTTTCAAAGCTGGAAGTATGCTAATAACTAACTAAAAACGAATATTTCAATCAATGATAAATAGTGAATGAGTTTCATCTTTAACATGAAGTTAAAGAGAGTGCTTTTCTGTAGGGGGCTAAACCAAAAGCTCCAGTTCAGAGAGCGTTGCACCAATGTCCCAAAAGGACCGCCAAGGCGATGCTGGATGTATTTAAAGAATTTGATGCTCACTGTATTCCCCACACTGTTAAAGCTCATCAAAACATATGCCAGTCTGCCTGTCTCAACAGCAACCGTAGAAGGCTCTTTTTCAAAGCTGAAACTGGTAAAAACAAGGCTGAGAAATCTATGTGGTCAAGAGCGGCTGTCAGATCTCCTCCTACTGGCTATAGAAAGAGAGATGCCTATTGACAACATTGAGGCCCTGAAGATGTTCATTGATATGGTCCCCAACAGGAGGCTTCTCCTGTAACGCTTTGAACTCCAGTGACTCAATTTCTTTAGGATGTTGCATTTCTAGATCTGAACAGCACCGCTTCTGTTTGGTCCACCGCAGCATTTTTGATGTCCGTGATGTTTACTCATTAGTACTCTGATCTGCGTTGTGTTTTGAATGTAGAAACTGAAATATGATGTTTATTAGCTGAGTCAGCTAAAAGTAATGTCCCCCAAACTTCAACAGATGCCTTAAGTTCTTTTTCTCTAAATTGTATGTATGTCTGTAAAGTGTCTTTGTGACAAACGCTTGTTAAAGCATTATGGCACTGTCTTTATATTATTGTCTCATAGACAGAAATGTTTATTATTGTAATCCAGACATGCTGTGGTATTCAATAATGGAGATATGAGATATCAGTACAATCAAATACTTGGTTTGGATGATATTTGGATGATATAGTAAAGTATATTACATTTGCAATTACTCGAATTTGCAAAATCTACTTTTCCATTTTTACTTTACATGATGTAAACAATATCAACTGATAATCATCTGAGTTCAAACAGTTTATGTTTGAAGTTTGAACATTGCGGTTTTCACTTTTTTGGTTTCAAAAATGTCTCCTCAAAGTTTGAATGCTTTACATAGCTTCTGCTTTATTTAACAAGTAATTAAATGATGGACCATTGTGCAATGTTGAAACAGTGTGATCACCATACAGGTACACATCTTTTATAGTCAAACTGATAGATGGCAGTGTTAAGCTCAAGACATAAAATCATATTGCTGCTTAAACTAGTTACAAGAAATGATATCTGTAATAATGTGTTAACTTACACTAACTGAGCAGGTTTTTTTTTTTAATTTAATTAATCTTTCAATTTTAAAACAATTTACAAAATTAAAATTGATCTGTGGTTAGTTAAATGACCATATTTTACACCATTCAAGTACATCCTGATGGGTGACACCTAAAATCGGGGTGGGAATTTTTCAGGTTAGAGCAACAGCCCCTTAAAATGTCTGTGCATGTCCTTGATAATGACTCCAGTGTTTTCTAAGACAGGTAAGTTAAATACAGTGATTGTTTGGGTCAATAATATCTTTCATCGGTTGATTAATATTACTGTTGTTACACTGTCCTTTTCCACATTTACTTAAGCATTTTCCAAAACTTTGCACCACAAATGTGTCACTCTTTCATCAGAGAAATAGCTGCAGGACAGTTTATCTGAGCTCTGCCATCTGACAAAAGGGTTTAGTGGCGACGAGGGATGTGGTTCTGGATGACAGATTTTAATTACAGGAACACAAGCTAGTGACACTCGAATGACCAGTTGCAGCTTACCATCAGCCAATCACCACTGATAACCAGATGATGAGCGCAGAGCGACCAATTAGCTGTGAAAGGGCAGCAGTGCCACATCAGCTATAGTGCTGCTACACCACATGATTTTCATTGTAGGTGCAAATCTCAGAAGACAGACTTGTCATGTCAAAGTGGTTAAATGTGTGGACTCCCACATTTGCAAACAGGAGTATCTTTAAAGCACATGTAACAGGTCTGCATCATGGCCTGGGCAGTGTTTCCTCATTTCCTCGTGAATTATTAAGTTTCATGCTTATTTTATTGTCCTGTGTCAAGATGTGTATTTCTGAAATTCTGTTTTGTTGCCAGAAATAATTAGAACATAGCTGTAAATTACTTTTTATGAACTATTGTAGAAATATAGTAGAAGTATAGTTAACCATAGCATAATGTATTTTTCTTCACACAGATATTCATTTACATATCATATGCTTGCATTGATGTAAGCATTGATTAGATGATTTGCAGGTGACATGAAAGTGTAGATGTCTACAGTAGGTTAAGACTTGAGCCATGCTAGCAGCTTGGTGAGGCTGTACGTCACAGCGGTACTTTGAGGTAAACACTAACGTCAGGATGCTAATATACTTACAATGCTAACGTTTAGTAGGTATTATGTTTATCATGTTCACCATCTTAGTTTAGCATGTTAGCATGGTAACATTTGCTATTTAGGACTAAACTCAAAGTGCAGTTGAGACTGATGGGAATGGCATTAGTTATAAACCAAAGTATTAGACAAATATTTGATATGCTGGTGGAACTAAATTAAAAGTCAGAGTATCGCCTACGTTATTACATTTTATGCTGAAGCGAACATGAATGTCTGTACCAAATGTCATGGCAATCCATCCAATAGTTTTTGGGACAAACACCAAATAACACACAACAAAAAAAAAGTCAACCTCCTGGTAACACTAGAGGAAAAGTCAGTGGATCACAAAGTGATAGGGTTCATCATCTGGGAACCATTAATGTCTGTACAAAATTTCATGGCAATGCATTAAATTAGACATTTTTAAAAATAAATCCTGTTGACATGACAGTCATATGGTAACGTAGACACCTAAAATTCCTTTTTAACCATGTTTAGTCCAGTTTTAACATAAACATGCCAGAATAGCTTTCAACCTACAGATCATCACATCAGTGTAACTGGGTTACTAAGTTATTTGTAATAATATCATGGCAACATGTCGAAGAAAATTCCTTAAGTTCTGTCTTTCTATCACTAAAGTGAGAGTTAAGAAGCCAACACATGATTTAGTGATTTAGTGTTTGATGCTCTGTTGTCTGTTATGAACACACATCACTGAGTAAAAAATAGTTTACTGCAAGGTACACAACAACTTTCTACAGCTGGCTCCAGTGCTTGATCGCTCATGAGTGTAGTTGTTGTAGCGAGTGTAGTTAATATCGTTAACTGCGATCATATTTGCTGTAGACCAGTGGTTGCTGCAGTACAGGAGTCATGCAGGGCTGTGAGTGTGTGATGTTCAGGCCAACAGCAGCACAGAGTACAGGCCTTTCCTGCTTCATACGGAGCATAGAGTAGAACCTGAGCAGCTACATTCTCGTTATTCTGTAGTCGCAGCCTGCTGATCTGCAGGTACATAGGCATTTGGGCGAGTGGCTGGGAGTAGTGCAGTGTGAATGGTAACACCCAGGACAAATTACATGACGAGAGAAGAGTGGCCTCTCCCCCGCTGAGCCATGGTGGCATCACAGGGGCGGAAAATGACAATTCCTTGAAAAGGTCATACAAGACGCCTGCACTGTGATACGAGCTTACAGGCAATCTGACAATCTTAATTCAAATCATGACATTCCCCCAAAAAGTAGAACGTTTTCATCTCCCCATGTCAGAACAGCAGTCTGACCTTTAGCATGTAAGAACTTAACTGAGTTTTAACAAATGCTAATCAGAGCCCTTCATTAACGGGTCTCTTTCACGTTCCACAGACCACCCCATTTGCAATTTATGCATTTCACACTGAGATTCAAAAGAGTAATAGGTTTTCTGTTATATTCTATTAATACACCTTTATTTTCTGTGAATTGAGCCATCTAAAATGAAGTGACGGTATTCGCAGTTGGTCATGATGAAACGAAAAATGCCTTTTGTAATTTTGTATTCTAGGTTTTAAATCTTGTAATCGGACATTTCTCATACCTGTAAGTAGTTACTTATTTTATTATTATTTTCACTATATCTGGATTTTTTTGGTGCTAAACTGGAAGAAAATCCTTGACAATGAATTTCATGCTTCAACCAACCACCTACCCGCATGGCCAGTGTCGTCCCATACCTTAATACCACTGGAGATGAAATGTCATGGAATATTCACCGGCAGCGTTACAGACCTTACATCTGGTATAGCATTGTTTTTAGTCATGTTAGTGGCATAGCTCTGAGGATGGCAATGTCTGTCCTCCACTTTAGTCCAGACTGAAATTATCTGGATTATCAAGAACTGTTAATGGATTGCCATGAAATTTTGTAAAAAAGATGAAGCCTACTGACTTTGGTAATCTCTTGACTTTTCATCTAGTGCCACCATAAGGTCAAAATTTCAATTTGTTGAATACTTATGACCTTCATGACCTACTTTATGACCAAATACCTGCAAAGCTAATGACATTCCCATCAGTCTCAATTATACTCTGTTTATTGCTAATTAGCAAATGTTAGCATGCTAAACTATGATTGTCAATATGATAGACATTATACCTGCTTAACATTAGCATCGTCACTGAAGCATATTAGCATGCTGATGTTCACATTCAGCTCAAAGCACTTCTGTGCCTACATACAGCCTCAAACAGCTGCTCCTAGTCTAAGAATCTTAGTTTTGTTTATATTCAATTGCACCATTTTATTTTATCCATAATCCAAATCAAGTTCATAGCACTAAACTATGGAATATCTACAGCGTACCACATTTTCACATTTGATTTTTAAGTTGTTTTTTTGTGATCAAGGGATGTGCCTTCTATCTGCTTTAACAGACATTTTGACAGCTTTTCTTTGTCACTTACCACCTTTCCTGGGCCTGCCTTTAGTGGTTTGGTCCAGCTAAAGGGATGAAATGACAGTACGCTGGAATAACAGTCCATGAAGTACCTTGCTGCATTCATGTCAATTGTAGACTACCAGAAAGTGACAGCTATACCAGCCAAAAATGTGGACAGGCAATTTTGTCAGAAATCTTGTGAGACAGTCTAACTGTTGTTCTGAGGAAACAAGACTAGGTCAAAAACCTAGTATATGGCTGGACCATGTATGAAACATTAGAGGGCTTGTCATTTCAAACAACGGATACAGGAAGTGGCAACACTCGGCCGAAACAACTGATGAAGTTATCACTTCATCACTCAGTCGACCAATGAAGTTACACTATTGGTCGTCCTTTATTGGCGCAACTTCATTGTGTAACTTCATCACTCAGTCAATCAGGGACAGACGTTTACGTTTATAGGGTTGGTCCCTGCAGTCCAGCCAAAAATGGATCATAGTGAAAAATGTTTTACTTGAATTTATATGTACTTTTTTTTTTATTCTGTTTTTTCCAGGTTTTAAAGCAAAATGTTGGGCAATATTCACAGCCTTCTCTACAATATGTATCTTACATTACAGTTGACCTGAAATTTGTGTATGGGAGCTAGTTAGCCTAGCTTGCTAACATTAGCACTGATTCACACTAGACATTACTTTTTGTTCATATTATCTGAACGCCTTTAATGCATTCAGTGGTCCGTTTGTCCCACTTTAAAAAAAAGATACTGTAGGTTCTGTCTGTCATTCATAGATCCAGTTGTGGCGATGGCAAATTACCAGCCTGTCAAACTTAGATCAGACTGTTGGAATTAAAGTGGTATTACAAACTATTAGTGCCCATCCACACAGATATTGCATGGACCAAAATTAAATTACATGTACCAAAATTCCTCACCCCAGGAGAACACTAATGTATGAGAGCAGAATCACAGCAGAAAAATAAATACAACAAAAATTTTGTTCTTTTTGGTAATTACAATGTTGGCCAGGTAAGCATGTAAATAAAAACAAACACCAAAGATATATAACCTGATTTCTTAGCAACAATAAATGCTAATAAAAACAGTTTTGTGATTCCCCCCCCCCCCCCCCCCATGTTTTCTGTTGGAGCTGCTTTGTGTCACTGCAAACATGAAGGTAAATCATCTCTCTGCCTCATTTTATCTACCTCTCTGTCCATCTCTCCGGGATAAGTTGCTCATATTCCAGATCTACAAGAATATTCACAGAAACAGCCACAATTCATTCACTGGTGTGCTCTGATCTGTGTTGCAGTCAAACGATCCCGAGCTGTCGATGAAATCCAAACACGGGCAGCAATACCAACGGGCTACTGTGTGGACCAGAGGAGATAGGGCAGCAAAGCCTTCCTCACAGCTGGGTGCTCAGATTAATAGGCAAGATAGACATAGTGTATGTGTTTACTCATCACTCTGATTGTGGCTGTCTGGTACAAAGGCTTTATTTGAACAGGTCAAGATTGTAGATGACTGTATGAAAAGCATTATAAATTAAGATATGCTGAGAGGCCATGGTAGCGGCATAATGACGAGCACTCACTTCCATCATAAGACACACAGTAGGCTCATACCACACATCAGCCACCTCTGTCTCTGAATATTTAAATCTACTTACAGTATCATACACAATTCCCCATTCTCCTCTCAAAAACTATTCCACCACTTCAGAGAAAAAGGCCTTTAATATATGAAATGCCGATGCTGCTGCGTCAGTTGGTGAGAGTTCAGGTTTTACAAGGAGCTGCACTTCAGGATGTGACCCGGTGCCACGCATATCTTCTGTCTCATTGTAACATTTCTCTTGCTGAGGTTAATGAGCTTGACACCGGGTGCCCTCAGTCTGCCCAACAGACAGAGTTACCTTGCATTCTTCCCTCTTTTCTCTCTGCATGCCGTCAACCTGCAGCCTAACATCTCCATGCTTAAAAACAGCAATTTCGTTTAGCACATGTAGCCAGGGAAAAGTTAAGAAGTGGCAGAGTGGTCACCTGTGCTTTCAAGGCTGTTCAGCAAGGTCATACACTCAGCAATTAGCTGCATCTACTTGGTTTGTCAGCCAGAGCCTCCAAGGGGTTCATTGCTCTCACTCTGCCTCATTCATGGTCTTTGACAAACTGACCCGTGACTTTTCTCCTTCATTTAAGTCACTTGGTAATCATTAGAAGCATTTCTAACACTGTGCTGTGTATTTCTTTACCAATACTAATTATTTAATAACGAGAAAAACACAAGCCGATTTGAAGGACCTGTCTTTAAATCTGTGGCTTCATGCATTTTTAATTGAACATGATTGTAGCATTAACAGCTGAATATGCAGCCAGCCTTTTCTCACATTTGTCTCAGCCTTAAGTGAAAGTACCTTAAATTAAAAGGCTATAGAAATCAATACAAGTGGCATCCATGAAAGAGCACATACCTTCGACAGTCGGTCTCCTAATGCATCACTTACCACATGTTCTGCTCTTGTGTCTAAAAGCACTTGTGCGCAATAAGAAGCCACCCGTCTCAGATGTTGCCAAATACTAGAGATGGCCTGTCTGAAGGAGCTTTAAAGTTTGGTCTAATGCTACATTAATGGATTATGTAGCGTTGCCTCTTTGTAAGAGTGAAACTTATCATGCAGAGCAGTGCTGTCAAAAGATATTTATGCATGCAACAAATTCAAATCTGAGATTCAGCTTTTCATATGATGCAACAAAAACATTTTGGCAAACAGCGTACAACCAGGCAATAACTGCTTTCAGAATTGACATTTAGAAAATTTATTTCACATTAATTCAATATAGAACGTCTATAACATGCTTGGATTACATTCTGCCTGTTATCTGGATGGTGATAGTGTGGGTTTTTTTATCTATTTTTAAAACAAATCAAATAAAATTCATTTCAGACAGAGCAGAAGGGATGATTGGGAGACTCAGAATCTAAGCTTTCTGACACAGACAGAGATGGAGGTCTGAGCTGCCCACTCTAGGTCATTTCCACAAAACAATTTGATACAGTTTTTTACTGGTGGGAGATTGTCTGTTTTTTTTAAAGGTGTAGTTCCTTTTTTAGGTATGTGTCCCTCATCTTCCCTCAGTTGGAAGCTTTATCCTACACATATACTCGAACACTTAGATTTGTACGAGCAAAATAGTGAATCTGCAGCGCCAGCGAGCGAGGCTGCGAAGGACTGCATGAAAAGAACTCATTAAAACTGTGACTCACACACGGAGACACACCAGCTTGCACTGATTTGAGATAATTTGTGCGTAAATCCAATGCTGTTGTCCAACAACATATTTTCTAATTGCCCCTGCAAACTCACGCACATTTTCAGACACCTGTGTGCGCGCACACACACACACGCACACACACACACACACACACACACCTTGGCACATAAGATCTCCCCTCATGCAGTGAGAGTCAAAACTGAAAAATAGATGAGATCTTTGTCACTCAAATGGCTGTAGGTTTCTTAAGTGCTGTCAGAGTACGGATGAGGCCAACATGCATTATGGAAGACAGTGCCTTGCTAAGCGCCTTGGCTTTCTGCCTGGTCCACG
Organism: Scomberomorus guttatus; assembly: GCA_038419695.1. NCBI lineage: Eukaryota > Metazoa > Chordata > Actinopteri > Scombriformes > Scombridae > Scomberomorus > Scomberomorus guttatus. The sequence continues at coordinate 22,828,808 of CM076445.1, read as the reverse complement.
GCACAAAACTGTCTAATAGAGTTGAAGACATGGTAATTTCTGTGGCAACCAAAGATTCTATAATAATATTTAAAGTTAGAAGCTAATTAATCTCAGAGGTATATCACAGGCTTAAGGCCTTTCTGCACTGTCTGGGGCTGCTAATTCCTTCCATCTGGGGTGTTGAGGAGCATAAATGGGAGTTTACCAGATTAGCCCCAGACACAGGATCTTTAAAGGGAACTGCTTGTTCTCTTTAGATTGGAGATCTGTCCTCCATGCACAGCAAAGTGGGGGATAGGCTAATAAAGCCCTGTTGTATGCTTATGTGACTGGTTTGACTGGAGGGCTAAAAATGGAACCCAATGCACAAGAGAAAGCCTTTTTTTACTGATGTGTAAAGCGGGACATGTGTAGTATTCATTTAAATCCATGTAGAGTGCATGCCTTTCCAATTACACTTGTAGTGGACTTTCTTCCAGAACGTGCACTTACAAAAGTAGCTTATGGTCCTTCTGTGGTAGATATGCATCTGTGTAGATTAACCAAAAGCTACAGTATCGCACATTTTGAAATTAGACTTATCTAAAAGTATTGTTGTAGCTGATTAGATAGCTGAGATCACTGACTTCTCGTTACTGCTACCACGCAGCGTGGTTTATACTGACTAAATTGGAACACAATGACAGATGAACAATGATATTTGTTATTTCCAACAAATATATTTAATAGTAATATTATGTGTTGCCGGTTTCGGCTAGATCTAGACCTGTCCTGATAAGACCAAGGTCATCTGTTAGGAGTGTCTGCATAGGAAATGAGTGCAAGCTCCCAGCAGACTCAGCAGGAAGGCTGCAGAGATGAGTTAATAGTCACCGCTCTGGTTTTAAATTCTGTCTGCAGCCCTAGTTGAGTTTCTCAGCCTCCGTCCATGGATGGTACAGAGAGTGTTTAAGAAAGAGACACAGGAGCAGGAAGACAGGAAGAGAGAGATAGAATTGATAGTGAAAGAGAGACATAACAACAGAGAATAAGGGAGGGTTCACGTGGCACCGTCATCCGTCCCTTTCCTCTAATCATTTTCAAATTCATGTCCCCTCTGTAAAGCACAAGTTTCACTCTTTATTCACACACCAGAAATTCAAATTACCCACAGTGCTGCAGACTGGATCCGGAGTCGACTACGTTAGTTAAGTTAATTTTCCCATGTGCCATTTTGGGTGGACACAAGAAGCCGTCTCACCTACAGTTTGTGTCAGTCACAGCTGGCAATGACGAATTATTAGTGTGCATTTGACATGAAATGTTGGACATAGTCACCCTCTACCTTTTCTCCACCCATTAGTCTCTGAGAGAGATACTTGACAGGGACTGCCATCAGCTAGCATCAGCTCAGCCAGCACAGCTCTCTCCTCCCCCGCAGATGCACCTTGGGCCTGCAGTGGTCTCCTCCTCTTCTTTGTTCGTTGCATCTGTTCAGCGTCAGATGACAACACTGATTAGCCTCACTCAGGGTCTTAATAAGACAACCAGAGTACAGAAAGGCAGCACAAGGCAGACACAAACACACCGGATCACCCAGTTGTAATCACTACGTGACCAGCCTTTATGCTTACCTTGTCTGACTATGAGTTGGCCTCATAGTTAGGTTAAGGGTATTGTCTTTAACCCTAATGAGGCCTGGAAAATCACTAGGTATTGGAAAGAAGAGCAAACCAGATCCCATCTCTGCTGCTTTTCCTGAAGTCCACATTGCATGGACTGAAAGCCATAAGCCACTTATTCTAATTTCCTTTATCATGTCTGTAACTTTCCCTTAATGTCAAGTTCTGATTTAAATCCAAGTGCATTTAAGCCTGAATTCAGTGCCTAAACTCACACTGCTTTGAATGTTTCTCCATCCTTTGTTTCTTACCATTTTTGGCTGGACTGGCCACAGACCAGCACTGTAACCCTGAATGTCTTGAGTAATGAAGTTACACCATTGGTTGGATGGCCGAGTATTGGAGTTTCCCCATTGGCTCTTTCAAAATGATTCAGCGGGAACAGTTTTCTATTACATCATCAGGGGGCGTTTACAGCGCTTCCACGTAGTCACTCAGCCTCCCAGAGGGAGCGTAGCTCAGACTCAGCAGGACTGAGGAGTAGGTTGTCTCTGCAGACTTTGAGAGGACAAGGTAACTACTTTGAAGGGGCGGGGTAACTGTTAATACATTTTTTAATTGGGAAAATCAGAGGCTTAGAATTCTAATCAAAAACAATTTTGCTGCCTGAAACCAGAACCAGTTGTCAATCACTTTTTTATTTGGCTAATCATCTTTCTCATAGGAGAAGGAGGAGGTTCGACACGAAGAAGCTTGCATCTGCGCAATGGCGGAGATTTTGAGCTAGGCTAAATAGGCACTTTAATAAGTTTTAATATTTTTTCAGGCAAGAAAGTAACCATTTATATTCCCAATAAGTGGTCAGTTTACCCAAATAACGCCCGTTTGGAAATTTGCTCCAATGTTTTCGGAGATGTGAGTGAGGAGCTGCTTTTCGGGCACCAGCCGGTCATCTCAGCTGCTAGCAGCCCAACTCTTGAGATGATCGGCCGGTCAATGTCCGTCGTCATCCCAGGAAGAACATGATCCGATTCTAATCTGTAGCTCTTTGGTGATTTACCGCTGGCTCTAATGTCTCCGTAACATTTTGATATATGATATAATTCCTTCTGGAAGATAAATGTTGGTCTCACAGATGAAATCTAACAATTGTAGCTGCCACATTAGTTTGTCTGAATGTAAAGTGAAGCTTCAAGTTTTTATTGGACAGAACAACAGCGCTGCCTCTGGGGCTCTATATGTACAGATATCACCACATTTTAATAAATATAAAAAAATGAAATGAACAGATCAGTTTATATTAAATTTCATTTTATTTTATTAAGTGTCCTCCCGTGTACAACCAAGTCGAACTTACCAAGTCCTCAACACACCTACCTGACTGTACTGTGACAAAATAATCTCAACTCAAAGCTCCACTAACACTTTTTTCTCACAAAAATAACCTCATTGACAGAGAGATGCAGTAAATTATGTTATTCAGTCTGTATGTTACTTAATAAACTGTTATGTAGCTTAATAAAAGTCTACAATATTATGTGTTTACTGACTCACTTTTTTTTCTTCACTTGTTTTCTTTTCTTTTTTGACAGTGAATTGAAACTGTTTGACCTTGATCTCAAACAAAATTTGAATGAGATGGCAATGGAAAGGCTTAACATTTTTAAAGAAAGAGGATTTTTCTAAACAGACTGTAAATTTGTGCTTTATTAGGAGCAATAAATTCTTTGACACACTCTCTATTTAAGTTCTTTTACATTTCTTCTACTTTATTCCTCCAAGGAGTGGAGAAGGGCAGAAGAGGGGTAGCTATTATAAAAACATAAATATTCATTATTCAGGTGATACAGCTCCAATTGTGTAATGCTATTAATATATTTTTATTATTCAGTTCATATAAATGATCTACATTTCTGTGAAAAGTGATAAATAAATATGATCATTATATAAATTGATGCAAGTCAATTCACCAGTAACCAGGCCGTGGATGAGCCAGGAATAGTAGCAGTCAACACAACATGGTATTAATTGCATCAGTATATGATTTATAGTATATATTTGTGGTATCTAGAGTCACATGTCGAGTCAGCTGTTATGACAAAAAATTGTTTTAGCTCTAGTCAAAGGATCAAAGTATCAACAGACAGCAAAGTTTTTAATCAACAGGCACACTATTTGCGAACCCAAGGTTAATGTTATTTTACAATAACGATCTTACGAATATTTATTGCCTGCTGTATCATCACAACCTCTTCAGTTGAATTGAATGAAGCATAAAAGCAATAATGTCTGCAAAGCAACGGTAAACCCTGTAGTATAGGCCTAAACTGTACAAAACAAATGGATGGAGTTCTTTGTGTACCTCCCCCTTATAATACTGTAAAGTGATTCGCTGATTAAAAACTAATTGACAACTGATTCAGGCGGCTTATTGCTGAAATTAGTTTTTGACTGACAGAGGACTGTAAGCCTCTGATTGACCAAATCAAAAGATGATTGACAGTTACCCCGCCCATTCAAAGTAGTTTCCCCGCCCGCTCAAAGTCTCCAGTCCACAGACCTGTGTTGCCAACTTAGCGACTTTCACGCTAGATTTGGCAACTTTTAAGACCCCTTTAGCGACTTTTTTTCAAAAAAACGGCTAGCAACATATCCAGCGACTTTTTGGCAGACCAACGTACAAATTGAAAGGCCGCTAGCGTTTCATACAGTCCAGCAATATAGTAGGTTTTGACCTAGTCTTGTTACTGAGTGTTCAACTGAATTGCAGACAATTTCATAGTATGCCGTTAAGTTTAAAAATGCTAACAAAGTAGTTTTGCAGTATATTTTTTTTAAATAAAGTGGTGTTCTCTGTAAATAACAAAAGCAGAGCAGTGGTGTTTTCCTGTCAAATTAAAGGGTAAACCATGCACAAGACTGCTCCAAATATTCATAGACTATTTTTCTATAACAGGAGCTGTTGGCTTGCAAATTATACCTCTTGCTGTATTCACATTCTGTTTCATTCCCAGAGTTTGTTTTTCAATTATTAGAATGTATAACATAAAAAAGTGCCACAAAAACAAGCAATTTAATACATTTCTGTAATTGCCAATTGGCCAGTCTGACCCATTTCTCAAATCTAAAATCAATGTTTCGGTGATGCATTAATTCCAAATTAATGAAAACGCAGTTTTCCAAAACTGCTATGACACGCAAATCTTAGAGCAGTGCAGGATAAATAAACATTTAGATGTTGTTTGTTTCAAGTCGGACATGTGTGTAGGTGCGGGTGGGTGTGCAGCCTCAGCTCTCTGTAGGGTTTCGTTCCTGCAGGGTGAACTTCTCCCACTCATCTTCACCGTCTCCCCCACTGCCTCCTGGCGGATGCTCCTCACTCTGATATGTGTGTCCCAGCCCACCTGTTCAGGCCTCATTACTGTCAGGCCTGTGTTAATAAATATCCAGGTGTAGAGCGCTCCTCGGTGCCTGTACTTCATCACCGAGGAGCTCAGTCTGCCGGGCGCCCCCTCCTCTCCTGCAGCAAGGCTGACAGGAACCATGATTACACTGTAAGCACTGTAGTTATTCACCTTCTGCCCAAACTCCGACACTGCACTCCATCTTACACACCGGTGTGGAGGCACGCACACATACACTGTTCATGCACGTGTACACACATCCGTACAGGAACACACACACACACACACACTGACAAACAAATACTTACAGATATTTGCGCTTTCATTCCCATTATTTTTTCCCTTCAGTACAGCCAGGGGTGTGCAGGCAACATGTACAATACTTTGCCATTTGCACTGTAGGAACATCCCTACAGCAATGTTTGGTGACGGCTCCCTTGCTCAATCATTATTGTGGTGGTGGTTCACAACTCTGAGCAATAAATTATGCATAACATTAAAAACAAGATGTTTTGAAATACAGTCCTTTTGACACAACGCCGTTATGTAACTTACGTCATCTAAAATACAAAAAGTTCAGTTTGTAACGCAGCGTGACATGTGTGAAGATCCGCAGACCAAAAGACTGAAAAAAAAATCAGTCTTCTGACAAACTGAGGCGATATTCATTGTGTCATGAAGTCTTGACTCTGTTGAAAGTTTCATAAATCAACTCCTTTTTAATATTTGATTGTTTTTCTCTTCTGATAATGTCTTCAACCTTTTGCATTTGCACTCAAATGTTCTGCAGGGAGTCCTTGATCATTTGTTAGTCACCAAGACAGCTTTATTATCCAGCACTTCCTTCACTGCATGTTATCAAGGCAACATCTCTTGTTTTTAAGTAAGACCTGATGAAAAACAATAACTACCTTATAACTATTATTATTAAGACTACATATATTATAATATATATATAATTATTATATCTACTATGTTTGATGTCTAACAGGAAAAAACATGATGCCACCAGTGCTATTGAGCTGAATGGCAGTGCAAGACCCAACAGACACTGAGGAACTCAGTGCTGAATAAAAAGCCTGATAAAGTGATTATCACTGACACACACCATCTATCCAGTAGGGGTCCAGAGTGAGTAAGGTGTGTCACCAGTTCCTCCAACTCCTGTATTTTTTCCAGTGCATCCTCAAGTGCACCTAAAATAAATAAAAGCAAAGAGTAGAAAAACATGAATATTTTGTGTTATCTGATCCATAACAGCACTTCACTATTTGCACTATGTAGATAATTACACATGTATATATGTACGGTAAAAATTCTCCCACTTATTTTAAGCTACTGCTGATAAGTATTGTATATTTTTTTGCTCATTATCTTTGTCTTTTTTGCTCTAAACTGCTGTAATGGTACAATTTACAGCTGCAATTAATAAACGAAACACACAGATTTTCCTAGATTTTCTGGAACCCTAAATGGTGGCTAGTTGAACTTTTCTTACATCTATTTCAGGAGTTAAATGCCCTCACATGCCATTATTAAATGGTGGAAAAGTAATGTTAGGACATTCACCTTCCTAACATGTATAAATTGACAACCCTAGCTTGACTACTAACTAGCATAGCTTCTAGCATAAGCTAGACGTTACTTTATATTGCAAACATTAGGTTGTCAAATTTATGTAACATGATCTTAGATAACAAATTATCTACAGTGTTAATATTTCAAATGTCATCGACTCTAGGTGACTACTGTAACAGTTATTTATCCAATTCATTAACAACATACTACACTCACCCGGAGGACGATAGCAGTCATAGTCATGTTCCTGCACCAGCACTGCCCAGGGTGCAAAATTAACTTTTTTGGCCACCGGCCAAAGGGCTGGTGAACGTTCACATTTTACCAGCCACTCAATAGATTACCATTGTTTTCTTGGCTGGTTAGTGAAGTAAATTTACCAGCATTTGGCTGGTGGCTGGTGCTAATTTTGTGCCCTGACACTGCCACATCAACACACTCCATTTCATCATCCACTGTTTCCTCTACATCACAACCACTTCTTTTTGCCGTTTGGGTCTGGCGTGGTCTATTTTCTCCTCAGTTATTCCACAGAAATCTGGAAGGGACAGCCTGCAGTTTCAAATATTTGCGACCGGATTCTGGTTGGGCAAGGATCTCATCCTCCTTAAAGTGCAAGGCACACACATAAACACTGCCTCTCCTCACAGTAAATCCTGCTCCCTCGTCTCTTCTTATGGACAAAATCCATCTCCTTTTTAAAGCTGTGAAATGATAAACAGGCTCTTTCATTTTCGAGTTTGAACAATAAGGGACACTACATGCTGCTTTTACACTCTGCCATTGTTTCAACTGCGAGTTAAGCTAGTGCTGTAACCAGAAGAGGGTTTTCCCGACATCCAGTTTGCGCTCGCAGTATTGTGAAATAGGCCTATGGAGCGAGCCTGACCCTCAGCTGCCAGGGCAGCTGATTTATCATAATAAACAACTCAATTAATAACCACTATGCTTATTATGATACTTAATATAGAGAGCTGTATTTCTTTTTATTTGATTCTTTTATGTTACTTTTCTTGTGTGAACCCCCCCCCCAGTTGTGACTCTTGTTTTTTTTAATCAAGTGAAAGAATCTACCAGTGCAATAAGAACATTTCAGCCTGTTTCCAACACAAATCAGCTTATTTCAAGAATATTCTGGAAATTAGTGTCAGTATCTTAAAGAAAAGACAGAATAAGAGTGATTGCAGCATTAGATTCAAGAAAAGTGATTCTAAAAACTTGTTGAAACAAGTTTAATTTTGACCTGGAAACAAGTTCACATTATCTCACTGTACGGGCTGTTTATAGAAAGACTCTGATGACTCAGTAATAAACAGATTCCTTGATTCTTGCAGTGTTTCCTCACAGAGAAATGTTTCTATTATTATTGAATACATGCTAATTTCAGAGCATAATAGCCTGCTGTTTGTTTCATGTATCTTCTGAGGTTAAAAAAAATACATTATTAATAATAATAATAACACTAAAGCATATTTCAGTAGTTTTTGCAATACACATAATAGTTCAATAATTCATTATTGGGGCCAAGCACATCAGAATATCCGGATATGCACTTATCACCTCAAGCATATACTTCCAGACCACTGTGTAATCTGAAAAACAAATCAGAGACACTATCGAAATGTCGACCTTCTAAAATCTTGATAATCAGAAATGAAGTTCAGACTCATTCAAGTTTTTAGTTCCTCCTTCATCAGAAACTTTAAACATTATTTCTTCTGTTTTTCCAAAGCTGTATGTGGTGAACAAACGTATTTGTAATAGTTTGTAATAGACTGCTTTAATTTACTGAGCACCTTAGGAGTGCTCAGTAAAAGGAGGATAAAATATTTTAGGAGTGTAATTTAGATAACTGAATGAATCCCTAAAACCATCAATTACAGTTAAATTTTTGATTAATGAAAAAAATCCTATATGAGAGGACGTTACCGATAACTGCAAATTAATTTTTTTGTGTATTTCTACTTTTTTGAGCTGTATTTCTTTTTTGAGTATTTTTTAAAGTCATTTTACTTTTAAATGAATATGTCTTTGCTGAACTGTATTTTCCTTGAGCATCAAGCATGGATGCCATTAACAGTGAGCAGGCAGTGAAATAGGAAGCAGCTACTTAGTTTTAGTGTGTTTTTTGGCTTATTTTACTATTTCAATTTTTAAATCAAAACAATGTAATTTGAACTCTTTCTCCTTAAAGTCCACAGTTCCCAGCACTAAACCTGAAGGCTTTATAGTAAATCTACAGTGAATTCTTTCATCATACAGGTCATCTTGAAAGTCTCCTATATTCAGTTTATTTTGCTTAAAAACAATCTTGGCAGCCTTCTGTGAAATCACCACTCTCTTTGTGCGGGCTACCGCCTCATTGCATGTATGAGGTCAGTGTGAATGGGGTGAGTGGGTCAACCAGGCCGGTGTGAGGGCTCTCGTCTCAGCAGCTCCAAGCAGCCGGGGTGGCGATGAGCGGTGGCCAGGGGAATGACAGGGAGGACACAACCACTTGACTCTGGAGAAGCAATCAGACACTAAGGGGTTTAATGCACTGCCTTGGGTCTGAGCCACAGCAATTGGGTTTGATAGCCGTGTCATTATGAGAGGAGGGCGTCTGGAGGTCTTCAGCGGCCGGGGATTAGAGTAGAAGAGGGGGACGTAGAGACGGAAAAGAGAAGAGCTGGAGAGCAGGCGGTGGGAATCTCAGCGCCCACCGCTTTGGACGCAGGCCTTTCTCACCTCCTCAACTCCCTGTCATCATCACACTCCCACTGGTCTCACTGATTTCCTTTCACATAAGTGACAACGAGAGCAAGCCTTGAAAAGACAATACTAGAGGTCACTCCCACAGTGTGGAGCCCTTAGTGTTTCTGAGCTTGTTTTACACCCAACGTTTTAATTTCCTGCCATGCAGACAATTATAGTGTATTTCCTCAACAACACCTAATTAAGAGGATATCCGTGACACTGTCTAAAGCATTTTTTTGTCTTTGGTTTTCTGTACCTCCTCCTCCCTTTGTAGCCTCTGTAATCAGTGTAAGTGTTATACAGTCTCAACACAAATCTAGGACATCCCATAAAATGACAATTACGGAACATACTGCACAAAAATCTGACACAGTTATTTTTGCTTAATTCTTTGCCAGACTTATTTAGTGCCTTTACTGGAAGATATAAGTTGTTGTTCCTCCATTTACTCAACTCCTAGAAATGTGAAGTTCATACTGTTGAGTGAGAGCTCATAGTGCAGTGTGCACTCATGTGTCTATGAGAGAGAGGTGTGGAGAGTGAGAGTGAAGGAAGTCAACCTGTGATGGATGCGATGGCAGATGCTAGGGTAAGAGTTGTCATCAGCGTTCCCGGAGCCTTATGGAAGAGAGCCAGGTACACGGCTTTGATTGGGCCTACTGTGGCTGTGCTGTTTGCCACAGCACAGCTTTGATTAGTGCCTCCATGAAAATGTATGCCCTATGCTCAAAGAAAACTGGGGGAGTAACTACCTGTCAGGAAATTCACAAACAAGGCTACCTAGAGCACAGGGAACTGTATATTTTAAAGTCTAATATTCGCCGCCATTTCGTTTCATTTCATTGTGGGGGGTTTGCCAAATCCCTGCTGATACCCCACCCCACCGCACCCTTGCAAGAGGTCCCCAGATAAGGAGTAGGTACCCTGTTAACCCCCCCTCCCAAAAGATAGGTGTGGGAGAACGTGCTCTCTCTCAGCCACACAACAAAGGCTCTCTGCCAGATGCTGTGAATACAAAAAATCCCCACAACACAAACACAAAATGTATAAATTAATCAGAGTGCAAGTAAATAAATAAATAATGTATATGAGGAGCTAATTAAATGTGTTTATTCCTGTTATCATATGCTGCCCTCATTTCCACCACTTTAAGTCATGAATCATTAAGTGGCTGCTAAATTGGTCTCTGGGGCCATCCTAGTGGCAGGGGGTGGTCAAATCCTGTCTGGCAGAAGGCAGGTGTGCAGCGGACGGACGGATGGCCTGTGCTCCCGTAGTCCTCGGACAGCGGCGCCTGACAGAGGGAAAGCAGGCATCATGCTGGGAGGTGAGTGGCCGGAGGAGAGCCTGTAGCAGAGCGGCTGACAGGACCGCCCGTCACCAGGCCGGCTCCGCTTTGATTAATGAGGGCATTTGAAAGACAATTAGTGGGAGCAGATTTGCCTTCAACTACCTTATCAATCAGAACTCTTTTAATTCAATGTGTAGCACCCTCTGCACCAAAATGAGTGTGTAAGCATTGTGTATCAGGGCAGGAACAGCCTGCCAGTCAACAGGAGGTGGGAGAGGAGGGCCAGTCTATAAAATCCAAACGTCATTTCTCTCAGGACTTAGATAGATAATGATTGCTGTTGAACTTGCAGCAGCCAAATCCTCATAATCTGGACATAAAGGTGAAACATTATAGTATGCTATATTAAAATAAGCATTACTATTCCTTTGTTTGAGTTAATGCATGCAGTAACTGCAGTATCACCAGACAAAACAATGATATTGGACAATTCTGCAAAAGCTTGGCTACATTTTTTAACAACAAAATCAATGCCAACATAGCAACTATGGTATGGTTAAGCTAAGAAATATAAGGCAAATAAACTATGATTAAGGTATGCTTGAGGTTCAGAAATGAAAACACTTAAGATTAAGGTTAAATTTTGGGACAGATCGTGGTTAGAAAAAAGCTAATATAAACTGTTGGATTGTGATGAGACACAAACTCCCAAATGAAAGTTGCATTAGGATGCGTTACACACCTGTTCATCCCTTCAATCTCCTGCTACCGTCTGTCTTACTACCTAAAGGGCGTTCTACTTCGTGTAATGGCACTGAGTGTTGGCACTCAACATGAATTGTGTGCTGCAGAAATGTTCAGCATGAACAAAACTCCCAGGGATACTGGGCGGGACAACGAGAAGCAACTATTTCCCTAATAACAAGAGTTGCAAAGCTTTTTAACTCTGTAGATTACATGCTAGTTACATTACAAAATGAAGGAAAGACTATTCAGGTAATCTCTCATTAACTCTCACTCTCTCACTAAGAATGAACAGAAAATGTAACGAGGAGTAAAGATGGTGGGGTAAAGGTCTACACCAACTTTTAGCAATATAAAGTAACTGCTTAATAGCATCAACCATGTTTCCAACCAGGTTTTCCTGCTTTTGTGTTACAATTTAAATGGCTGGATCTCTGAAAAACTCACAATCTTATTCAACCAAATATTGATCTGTCACCTTAACAGATTCAGACAATCTTACAGAAAATCTTACAAAACCTGCTCCCCAGTTTTACCTACAAAAGTCTTCATGGCACATTTTTATAGTTTCTCTTAAGAACTGACAGCTGCAAAGGTCGATATTCAGGAGATATTTTTTCAACTTCATGACAGCTCGGAAAAGTGCTCAACAAATATACATATTAAGAGTTCACTTGAGTGCTGCAGCATTTCATCTTCCTATACAGCAGCCTTCTTGCACAATTACACTTGTCAATCATTTGAACTCAAATGATTTGAACCACTGGAGAAATGATGTAGATCTGCCAGTGTGCTTAAGAGGCTGAAAGATGTGTTTTCATAAAGCTGGAAACAAGTGAGTGAGGAAGTGTCTCTATTGATCCTTCTGCCTGTAAATAAAACAGGGGCAATGGGCAAAAAGAAACAAACAACTCTGGCAGAGAGAACATGGGGAGAAAAAAATCAATAGGTTCCCTCACTGGTGGGTCTTCTCTGGTCAGACTATTCTCTCTGGGTTAGGCTGTCTGCAGGCAGTAAGGAGGGGAACAAACAGTCAACCTGCTCTTGATTTCCAAATGTCTTTTATAATGGGGCTCTCCTGCGAGTACAGCTCATGTGCATTTAACCCATACAGCTACCTGAGAAAAAGAAGTACAAAATTGTTTAGGTGGGCGTTCGTCTCACAAAAAGATAATAGCCTTGAGCAAAATATGCAGATTAGTTTTATTACAGACTAAAATTACTTACAACTCTACAGTTGTATAATGTCTCCTATAGCTCTGGAGGAGTTTTGTCAAGTTGGAGAAAACTACTCAAGTGAGTTATTCGTCATTTGAGTAATTGTCAGGGAGGGTCAAAAGATAAAAGACAGTATGAAGTTGCATTATGGTAATTATAGGATACAGTGTTTTTGGAGCTCGGCCCCCATACCAGGGTCTAAAGGTCAGAAAATCTCCGCTGCACAGATTTTGACCATTCTCTTCTTAATCCGTCTTAAGGCATTTCCCGATGTTATGGAAGTTCAATAGTGAATCGCTTGAGTATCCCCTTCAGAGTGAATGACTGGTGTCCATAATTGGTGTGTATTTAAGTGTGGATCAATTGAAGATAAATATTTTCCATGTCAAATATATGAAAAGATACTTCAAAGTATAAAGTATTGCATGCGTGAGAATATTTTTATGTAAAGATGAGTGGACTTGGTGTTTGTTTAGAGTATAACAATGATTATGAGGACCAGTGTTGAGATTCAATTGGTGTGTGCTATAATCATAACATTATGGATCTGAGTCCAGCCCAGAACCTGTGATCATTTTCCTTGTCTCTGTCTTATATGTGTGTTCTCTCTCAATTTCAATGGGGAAATAACGCAAAAAATACCAAAAAATTATCTTTAAATTATAAAAAAAAAAAAACAATCAAAACACTTTTTCTTCACTTCAGCATCGAGTCTAATTTTGAATGCAGAAAAAAAAACATACTAGCATATGGTCCTACAGTATGTGAGGAGAAATGACATCATCCTGAGGACAAACATATTTAACTGCCCCATTTCCAAAGGCCCATGATGTATTCGGCTCCAGTGTGGTTAAAACGAGGCCAGTTGTGGACATTCGGCAGCTCTGCCTGCCTCCTCTCCTTGTTCCAGCTTAGCCGGCAATAAGGAATGCTGCCTGCCGCCCTCCATTTCCCATTAGCTGTTTTATTTCACGGGAAATTTGCTTCCTGCTTGCTGTAATTGGTATGTAGGCACCTCCTGATGTGGGCATTAGGATTTTTAATACAATATTTTACGCAGGTGAGAATGCGCATATATTACCCTTTCAGAAGCACATTATTTGATTGTCATTCACAATTATTTACCCATACTCTGTGTGAAACAAAGTTAAAGATTGTGGCTAATGTTATTAGCTAAATACAAGTAGGCATAACTTTGTTTCCACACACTTACTGCACAATGGTGATAATAACGTCATCCGAGGACTAAAAACTTTGGTAATATTTTTTCAGCTCTGAAATGGAACCAAATCCACAAACACGGGATGGTTTGTGTATTGCACTGAAAGACTGCACTGTTTTAATAACAGCATGAGCAGACCAGTAATGAAAGGCAGCACAATAATGAAAGGCAGCACATTAAGTCAGGAAAACCAACAGAGAATGATTTTTATCCTTGTCCCTAAAGAAATACCCCATGTGGTGACAGAATTTGCAATGACAAATGTTACACGGAGTAAACAGACAGGACCTCATGCAGCATGCTTTAACAAAATTTGTTAATGTAGCAAGACAAAAAAAAAGAGTTACTTCTTAGTAATTAACTCCACCTTTGCCCTTTTAATTTATAACATTTCTAAAGGTTTAGTTCCTGCAAATTGGTAGTCAATTGTGTGTTTGGAATTCAAGACACATGCGGTATTGAATGGTGAAATTGCAGCAAGTCTTTCTCCAGCAGAGGCCAGAACTGGGTGCCATAATGATATTCATTTTCAAACAGGAGAACATTCTAATGGGCAATTAAGATGATCAAGCCTGCCAAGATACACGTGAAGAACGGAGTGCTGGTGCCAGTGATTACGTGTCCTCCGCCCCTGCCTCCTTCCTGTGCTGGCCCAGGCTTTGTCTTATGTGTGTGCATAAGTAGCAGGGAGGGAAAGAGGGAAAAGGCTCCAAAAGCACAATATAATTGAACTTTCCACATTATTTCTCACTAATATGTGCTGCCACTTGGTCTCATTAGTGGAATGATGTGCTCTGCCATTCTGAAATGAACTCTTTGCCCGAGTAATTAAGGCTCCTAAAGTTTCTAGTCCTTTGTTTAAAGAATTCGTCCTTGTGCTCTCCATGCCCCATCAGCTGCCTAATTAGCAGGGCCTTTGTGTGATTAAAAATTCTCACAGAGATTCCGTTGGATATTTTCCTCTGTTAATGAGTGTTTGTGGACAGCTGGGAACGGGCGCAGGCTCCCTCCTCGTAGGACCTCCTGTGCATTGGGCAGACCTCTGTCAGGGCCCAAGAGTGAGAGCTGTCATTTCCGTAATGGGGATGGAAATTGGTCAAAACCCACCAAGGCCCCCGCAGGAATGGAAATGCCTTGAAATATAAATGAGGATGAATATTCATATTTCTTCCACTTAGATAAAAAAAAAAGTGCTGAGTATTAATATACATGTCTGTCAGTTTAAGCAGCACCAGGAACTCAGTGTGCTACGTCTGCCCATTAACACAGCCCTTGGCTTCATTTGCTATTATCCTCAGGTTCTTTTTCTCCCTAAAGTTGGGGTCACCCTCTCCACTGAGAATTGCACATAGGAGGCTTTCCTTTTGTTACAATTCTCCCACTTAGAGTGTCTCAGAGAGAGAGAGAGAGAGAGAGAAGGCCCTGAAAGAGCCAGAAAGACATTTAATGAAGCCCACTCGGAAGTAAGGTAAGCAGGGGTCAAATCCAAATGAAACGAACAAGCCTGCTATGTGTGCAGCTGGAGGACAGCAGAAATCCAGAGGGAGAAAAAGAGTGACGCTGGGAGGAAAGGCCTGGAGAAGAAGGAATAGTCCACATTGGTTTAGCAGCCTGGGATAGATACCCATCAGCCTCGCAGCCAATTCCTCTGTCTTCATTTGTCTCCTGTTGCAAATTTACTTGTTCATACAGTACATCACATCTACAGTATATTTTAATAATGAGCTGAATCTCTTTCACATGAAAGATCTGTACAGTGTCCACTGGTAAAACAAACACTGGCTCCTGCTCTGAGGAAAGACGATGCCCTTTAAAGCCGGACGTGTGAGCCTCGCTTTGGTGAGGCTGGAGGGAGACAGAAAATCTAAGTAATGATACGACTTGGCTTGCACAAGGAGAAACTGTGATGGAGCGATGAAAAGATTTTTTTAAAACATCATTATATTTCTATGTTAAAGACCTGAATCTCCAGAGAAAAAAAAACTAGCTATGATATACATACATCTTACAGAACAATTTACACCTGGAAGAGCATATTTAGCTTCAAAAATAAAATCTATTCAAAGAACAAAAGGAACTGAAATTGTTACTTACCCTTTTTAAGAATGATTTTCAGAAGAATCGTGGATGTACTGAAGATAAGTGTCCATGGTGAAGGTTAATGAGATAAGATTGATTATCAAATAATAAATCAGCCAGTGATGATTTCCTATTTGCTGGGCTCGTGGGATGTATTTCTTGATGTAGTTGGATTCAGTTTCCTTGATATCTTATCACATTCCATTTGCATGCTTCTTTGATGTATTAACTCCCCTTTTCAACATTAATAGATATTCAGGTGTTTTTTTTTAACGCTGGTCCTGTAGACCTCCTCACAAGAATCATTCCACAGTTAAAAGTTAGGTCCTATTTGGATGGAGTTAAATTTCCTGGATGCATGCAGCTCTGGGTAATTTGTTTGTTTTTAATTAAAATCTAATGTAGCTTTCTCAGGGCCTGGCAACTCTGCAGCTCTGCCCAGTGACTGGGGGATATTTAATAAGCTGCAGTGCTGAAAGTTGTTTCATTAGGTGTGAAAAGGGCTGATAACTCAATAGCCAACAGCCAAACATCCTCTCTGTGTCGGTTTCCTGCCTCTTTAATCTGTTTTTCATTCTGCCTGGCATGCTGTAGCAGTTCAGGGGGACTTCACAAAAAGGAAAAGACATTCATCACCATCGGGCCTCCAACAAACCAGGGTGACAGAGCGAGCCAGCCAGTTTGGCTGAAGAAGGAGACGATCAGACTGCAGAGCACGATGGCTGAAGCACTTTGTGTGCACTGGAGATTGCATGTGTGTTCATGTATAAATGTCTATTCGTCTGTACATTTAGTCCCTGGAGTGTGATCATTAATTATTTCATTCATGAGTCAGTGACACAAATTTCACAGTTCTGAATGGTACACTCCACCCTTTTATTTTTCATTATTTATTTCATCCTAATCTTTGTGAACCACCATGACTGGATTGTACCAACATACTGTACATTTGCGGTTATTGCGAGGTCATATTGTGGCTATAACTTAGTAATGCATGGGAACCATAGACTGTATATAAAGATAGACATAGTGAGGTGTGATGTCACTCATTGATTCGCATTGGGGCTGGTTTGAGTTGCAGCTTATGTTCGGCGCTATGTTTCCGTTCGGAGCCAGGACCTAACATTAGCTGCTTTAGCTAAATTGTGCTAACAGGGCAGGTATCGTAAACATTAAACTTACCGAAATATTGTGACAATAGTCAGACTCAGTGTGAGTCCAGGAACCGAGGAGAGCAGCAGGTGAGCCAACTGTCAATCACAGCTGTCCATCAACACCCACATCAAAGCCACTATAAGTCTTCAAATCTTATTAACAGAGAAATAATTTCCAAAATGACCACCAGCACACTGAAGGCTTGAATTTAGCAATTGACACCTTGATGAAAAAAAAGATTGACGTTGATGCTTTTTGAATGGGAGTCTGTTGGAACTAGTGCTTTTTTGAAGCCAGCATGTAGCAGCCGTCGTTGGCACTGCACTTTAAGGTACTTCCATATTCATATAGCAAGCAAGAAACACTGCAAGTTGTACAGAACAACAGAACAAAGCTACAACACAACATAAGTTTCCAGGACACACTAAGAACTGATTGAAGCGCTAATAAAAGGTTTACACTAGTTATTGATCAGAACCATGCAATCAGAATGTTAAAACTAAAATAAACATTATTAGCCCATTTTGACAAGTAGTCGATGTATTCTTCAGTTTTTAGTGTCCCCAGGAAATTTCTGTTGTGATGTGTTTCAGTTGCAGAGTAACAGCATGGCCTGTCTTTCCTTGAAACAGATATTTCTTCCTCACTTCTGTGCAAAACTATCCACTGACTTCTTAAAACCCAGAGCTCTGATCAGATCGCTAAATGCTAATAATAGCTAATTATGCACTCTGAGCTGTTTCCTTCTTAGGATATTGAACATTTTCTATCCATTATGTTGGTAGTTTGTGCAGTTTATAGCACAAAAACTCCCCATCTGCTCTCAGTGATGGTTTTCTACCCCCCACGTACGAGTGCATCTCAAAATGACATTGCTCCGAAACCTGACATTTTTGGATTGAGATGGATCATACATGAAGCATTATTAGCCAAATAAGTTGTGACTGCAAGTCTTTCAATCAACTACTTAAGCTAAATAAATACAAAAATTAGTTTTACAGTATTGTTTAATCACTGTAATTACTTTTTTCTGTGATTTCTTCTTTTTTCCTTATCTTCACAAGGGGCTGAGCTCTGTGCATGACCTGGGTCATGCCTTTAGGTTTGTCACTACTGAGTGTTAGCAAATAATATATTTATAAAAACCCAGAAACTGCAGACCTCTAATGAGCAGAGGTGTCATTTTAAACATGCCAGTGTACATACATATATCACTCCTTGCTCGGCTGTGTTGAGGCAGTAATGTTCGGGGCATATCATTAAAGTAAAAATCCACCACCGAGTTATTTTCTTCTACCTGAAAAATGTGACAGGCCAAGTATCTCGTAGCCTCTTTTTTTCCACACTGAATAGATAACACAGTCCCTAATTTGCTGCCAGAGATCTGTGGCGTAGTTGAGTGTTCCCCCTCCCTCCCTCACTCCTTCAGGGAGGACTTCTGAAGCTCTTACAGTAATAAGGCGACAAGTATTCCTTCACGTGTTGAACTACATCAAGCCCACTAATCCTTGTAGATTGAAGCCGCCCACTGATTCAGATTGTCATTATGTGTTTCATAAACGTTCCACTCTGAGGTTTTATATTCAAAAAATCTGAAGAGGTGGAGGTGGGAGAGACGGTGTAAATGGTCCTTTCATTACCATTCATCCCTCTGTATGCAGAGTTTAAACAGGGCGATGTAGATGTGCTCGCTCAATGGCTCTGTTCCACCTGAGATGAAAGGCTATTTACATCCAGCGATGATGATGATGGCTGTGGGAGCTGGCGACGTTTCCAGGCGACTGGGTTTCCCTGTTCACCGTCATTTGACAGGCTTTAAGGAGCACACTGTTAAAGCTCTGCAGACATTGTGACCATCACGCCTAATTGACCAGAGGGGCTGTGCCTTAAGCGAAACAGAAGTATAACAACTGAAGAAATGAACCTCTTCCTCCACATTACCAGATGGACGTGACAGTGCAGACAAATCACAGGTCACCACTTGTTATGTGTGAAGCCATGTAATTGTCTTATTTAAGATACACTAAGCCTGATCTTTCAGTGTGTAAGCTATAAGAAACTGGACCATAAGAATGACTGTAAAGCCGGGGGGAAAGTTTGGGTTTTTTTTCTTGTCCTGCTCATTCTTGTTTCATGCAGCTTTGATAAGTTGATCGCTGATAAGTGTTATTCATTTCAATGAGTAAGCCAATTAAAAATTGAGTTTTATCTAATTTAATAGTTAGGCATAATTTGCAAGAGTTTAGACTGAAAATTCACAGTTAATAGTGTGGTTTAATTTAATTTTCCACTTTTTTTCTGGAATATTGGATTAAAAGGATTGAAACTTTGTCTTCCCATTGCACAACTCCATTGGGCTATTTAATTAGCCATTTTTACTGCTCAGACATGTGCATAAAGCAAAATCACATATCCCAGAAAATAAATGAATAATTAAAATAAATGTATGCTTAAAGGCAATTAAAGTGGTAACTGCTTTAGCAGCTACATTAGTACCACTTGTCCTGGAAAGTGTCTGTGAGGAAATGGAAATGTGCACACTTTTACTGACTTCAGGTGGAAAACGGCTCCACAGCAATCCTGAAATAAGGAAATGGAGCAACTGAAACAGGCACCTCTATTTTTCATGAATAAGGTCACTTATCAGTGAATGTAATGTCACCAAGTTCTCTTCATCAATTCAATAACAGTGCAAAAGTGAAAAAAAATAGTTGGGTCATTTCTTTGTAATACACCCCTGGGCTTTTTATTATGACTTCATTTCCCGTTGTAATATTGGAACGTCTCTATAATTGTAAAAGTGTAATAGACTCTAATATAATTTCATTTTGAACCCTGAATGGTCTATGCCATCTCTGCTCAATCTGAGTAGAATAATGATTTTTAATGTCCACACATGGCTTCCCGTGACCTTATTCAATCTCTGGGCTGATCAGGAAATATATTGATTCAATTACAGTGCTGATGACAAGCGAACAGAAGAGTGGAGGGAAAAAAGGTCAGCATATATTTGAAAATGTAAATCTTAACAATGTCTTTTGGGTTTGCTGAAAAAAGCCATTATCAAATGCCATTTGGCTCCAGTGGCATCTAGCCCTCTGCCTTTTTCCCCCACACCAATGGGAATAGTTAGAATATTTAGGATATCCATAGTGGATTTTTCCTTTGTCAGCATGTGAGATGTATTCAGAGCATGTGCCTCTATTTTGCTATTTGCTATGATTGTGTGGAATATAATGGCTCACATTATTTCTTTAGCATAAAATGTCCAGCACTGGTCTTTTGGAGACTTCCTAATGACCTTGAGGTAATGACTTCCCAATGCTTTTGTATGTACCACACAGTTCTTCTGCTGCATAAGCTGGTCTATAAGTAAATTAGCCTGTCTGTACTCAAACATTGAACAAAGCCCTCAAATTCATTCCCTCTCAAATTACATGCACTCCACACCAGGCTCTACTAATTATTTGTTTGGTCATTAAAAACTCATTAAATTTAAATTGTTCATTTGCATATCACTGTGTGTTGCATCATAAATTATTAATTGAAGATAAATAAATGAATTCAATTAGAAAAAATAAGTAATGCAACATATGCACCAACAGAGATCTTGTGGTTGTCTTTCTTTTGACATTGAGGTTTTGCTTTTGGAAAAATACTGTGCCACAGCCCCATGTCCAATTGTCTGAATAAAGAAC
Source organism: Scomberomorus guttatus (assembly GCA_038419695.1). NCBI lineage: Eukaryota > Metazoa > Chordata > Actinopteri > Scombriformes > Scombridae > Scomberomorus > Scomberomorus guttatus. The sequence goes on along the minus strand of CM076445.1, from coordinate 22,808,100 downwards.
TTGCGCACAGAAAGAGATCCTTGTTAAAAGGGAACGACTGCAGAAAATGTGAATTCCAGAGAGCAGATTTGAGGTGGTGCTGATGAGTGTGGATCACAGCTGCACGGCCAAAATGAACATACTGTTAAAATCTTTCTACAGACAAAAGTGGAAAATATTTTCTTCTCTTCTGTTTTACATTTCACTGATTAACTCCCCCATCCCCTGCTGTCACTGTTTGGCTTTGATGAATTTGAATAAATTGACTTCTCTCTTGCTGACAAATATTTAAGCAATCCAGCCAAAGAAAGGCAATTTTCCTTAACCCAACTCATTACCTCACATCTGTATGTGTTTTGTGGTTGGACCATCTTGTCTCAGGGCTGGAATAATATTCCATCTCATTGCAAACAATTACTCTGAAACCCAACTCTTGTGCTTTTACTTTGTGCAGGGTATTTGTTTTCTGACTGAGGCTGTTGCTGTTCTTGTTGCTCGTGTTGTTTCAGTTACTTTATATGCCCACTATTTTCCAGTTCCAGGGATTGGTAAATGTTCACCCTTTTTCAAATCACTTCATTAATTAAATGGGATTGGGAAAGGTTCTGAGCTAATGGATTAGACTGGGGCTGGCTGGTTCAGGCCTTTTACCAGAGGTCACATTTCATTTGCTGCCTATGTCAAGCGACCAGCAGCAGGGCCTTAGAGGCAATCTAATCAATGTCTACGTGCCGTAGCCCTTGAATGAATCCATTAAAGTTATGTGGATGCATCCTGCACAGCGAAAAAAAGTCTCCTGATACCTCTGATAGAAATTAGCCATGAATTAGGAGTGAGGCTGGGCTCATTCTGGATGCCAGCCAAAGCAGAATTAATAGGCCATCAGAGCCTCTTGTGTGTTAAATCCCATTTGTTCGCCCATGGTTTATGAAAGCTCCTCCTCTGTTGCTCCAGGCCTGGCGTGAGACCCCCGAACACCCACCACAAAACTTCACTCATTAAATAAAGTTCTGGGAGGAGACGAGGCAGGGAGGGCTGGAGATCAGGGACAGAGCTGCAATTTAGGCTGGTGTTGTTGGAGATGATGATTCTGAGGGGCCGGACTGAGCTGGGGTTGTGATTGCATTTGGGGTTTGGACGGGCTTATTCTGCGGCCAGGAATGGAGCTAAGAGGACTTTAGCGGGACACTGGGGGGACGATAGTCACGTGGGCCTCTTCAGCACCAACTTTATCTCAGCAGTGTCCACTAATCCCACAAATTGATCCTCAGTGTTTCTGTGTTTAAGTGGAGGAAAAGCTCTGACCAAATCTCTTTGGAAAAGGATGTCTGAAATGCCTAAACCTATCAGAGGGAGAGGTTTCACCCCTGCAGTTTTTCAAGCACTTTGTGGCACACGATCATTATTTTCTGTATGCCTGAAAACACGCAGCATCATATGAGATAATTACTGGACATATACTTTACTTAAAGAGTAACAGCTTTTGGCATGCCTGACTCAGAAAGTCAAGAAGTCAGTGCTTGGAGTTTGTTGCTTATAAACAAATCGTGTTCTTCTGTAAGATTTCTTCATCACTGTATGCCTGATTTTCTACATAATATTTTTCTACATAGTATTTTTCTGCTTCAACCGGACCAATTTATCAACAATTTAACTGTATCACTCAGCTATGCTACCAGCTTGGCTCAAGGGATGGCAAAGTCGGTTTGTTGGTCAGTCTGTTAGTCCACCACTTAGACCACATAGATTGAAATAAATCAACATTTATTGGGCAGAGTGCCATGAACCGTTGTGAAGATACTCATGGTCACCAGAGGATGAAGCCTAATGTCTTTGATACCCTGACTTTTCCTCCAGCACCACAATAAGGTTAACATTTGTGGATTTTAGTGAAATGTCTCAACAGCTAGTTAAAGCTAACTGCACTGAACTAAAGTTTTCCTCTAGCGCCACCATGAGGTCAAAATTTTACCTTGTCCAATACTTTGTTTTATGACCAAATACCTGCAAAACTAATGACAATCCCATCAGCCTACTTTGTGTTTAGTGATAATCAGCAAATGTTAGCATGCCAACAGGCTAAACTAAGATGGTGGCCAAGGTAAACATTATACCTGATGCTAACATCAGCATGTTAGTGTTGTCATTGTGAGCGTGTTAGCAAGTTGTCATTAGCATTTACCGTAGCTCAAAGCACCACTGTACAGTACAGAGTCCCAAGCATAGACGCTCATCTTGTTTCAATATAATGCTTTCAAATCAGTCAATTTAATGTTAGAAAAAATATAATGCAGAAGCTTATAAGAGCTGTGGACCTAGCTGTTTTTAGTCCACATTTTCACTGAATTGAATAATCACTTTATACAGATGATTTCATGCATCTGGTTGCAATAAACACAATGTCGCCATGCTTTTCCCTTTAAACTCTGAGGGAGGCACACCGTCGCTGATGTAATACAGTCTATACTGCATAGCCGTCATTTTAAAGTGCTCCTGCTTTCTTTGTGAGTTATGTAACTTGTTTTCTACCTAAAGCTGTAGAGCAGTGTTGATATGCTACAGCTCTTTTTTGAAGCAGTTGTGGTATTTTCAATGTCACAGTATTCATTTCTAGCAGACCTTTTAATGTAAAGCCACAGACGTCAGAGACAGTTATATCTGCTGGTAAAAAGCAGCTAATTACAGTCAGTGTGACATTTAACTTGACTGTTACAAATTTATTGAAAATCATACATTTTAAAAATCTATCTTTAACATCACTTAAAAGTTACAGCTTAGCCACTGTGTCTGAATGTACACTGGGGACAGTTTGCAGGCAGATATAAAACAGTAAAGATGAATTTAGAAGATCTTGCTGCTTCATTTTCGCCGCTGTATGCAACAAAAGCACGGACTCACCTTGACAGAAGCAGTGATAACCTCTAAATGAACTGGTCCTGTCCAAATCCAGCAGCCAACCAGCATAACACAGAGATGGGCAGCTCAGAAGGGAGGCCTCAAACTGCTGCTACACCGAGAAGTTTGCATACTGAACTCACTGGAGGGCCATTACAGCTCAACCGTTCTTTTCACTGCACTGATAAACAACAATTCCCAGAGTCCCTGAGTCCTCCGTTGTCCGAATTTACATGAGGTTTGGGGGCTTCAGCTCATGTGAGCGTTAGAGGTCAGAGCAAGTGTGTACTTACAAACACATGCAACACAAGGAGAATGATACAGCAGGCATAATAACGTTGCCTTAAATTCCACCACGTAAAGCTTAAAAAAACTAAATTTTAAAATGCTTGCATGCACAAATGCACCTGTACACATACTGTATTCATGCCTCCTTATACACATGCACACTCACAATACTAAATACTATACGAATGCATGCTGTTATAGACACACTGTATGTAAATGAGATCTAAAATGGCTCTCATGCTTGCCCTCTTCCTCCGGTGCCAGAGTCACGCATCATTGTCAGCAGCCAGCAAAACAAGATGAAATAAAATTCTAAGCCGTCCTGGCAGTCAAGGACACCATTCCCTCACCGTAATAGCCTGTATCGCCTAGCCACTCCATGTGTAGCTTTTCTTCATTGCTCTGGGCTTTTATTCCTGGCAATAAGCTCTTTATCACTCCTCAACACAATTCATTTAAAACCACCGTCAAGAAGCAATCAAACCTTAAGTAAGAGGATTCAAAGTCAGTGTGTTATTGTTAAGCAAAGTAGCATTACTTCATTTCCATAATGCACCCGGACAGAGATGCCAAATAGGTAATAATAAAGAGCAGTTCACAAGAAAATAAACAGTTAATATTTTTTTCTCTTTTTCGGGTGATCAAATGTAAATGCAATTCTTTACCCGTCCGTGCTGTTTCCTCTTTCTTTCTTGCATCGCCTCTTTTTCTGCCTCCAGAATGACATTATGTTTGGGTTAGTTGTCTTTCTGTCTTGGACACCTATGATTTAGCAATTCTTGACATATCCATTACACCTCACAGATTGGCTGTTCTCCTTTCCCTGTGTCTTGGCAACCTATAGAAATGACATGTACCCTTCCATTTTTTCCCCCCTCAGATGTCCTCGTTTCACAGGGGGTGCATTTAGAAAGAAGTGGATTCTAATTTCAGGAGTGTTCCCTTACTATTAACTATAGCTACAAGAGAGACATCAATCTTGACAAGGTCTTTTTGAACCACGTCTAAAAATGCAATACCATTGTGTATTTTTCACCTGCTCTCCACAGCCTGACCATAGATGGGTATTTCTACTGCTGGGTTTATGATTTACTATCTGCATTATTTTTGTCTCTATAGCAGTGTTTGGGAAATGGTTCACATGTCATCATTTTGTATATTTTATATGTTGATTGCTTAGGAAGAATAACTTGTCTCTTCTCTTTTACAGCGGAGATGCAATCAATTTTATAACAGGTGCAATAATTGATAGAATCAATGTCACCGTCACCACAATCGTCTTTCTACTCTCTGCAGTGTTTACTTTACTTACTAGCTTCCAGAGGCACCTCAGTCCTCTTACATGGACGTTTACTTTTGGATTGATCTTCATCCTCGTGTATTTGTATTTTCTATTGAATCTTAATTTTTACATTCTTGACCGTCGCCATTAATTGATCCAGTCAAAGAGGAAGTTCATCAGCTTGCAACTGCATCAATTTATGAATGGATTCAGTAAAACCACAAGGTCACTAAATGGCCCCACAGGATTGAGTCTGGTATACATATTAACTACCTTATGATTTCCAATACGGAAGAAATACGATCCACCTGGATATTGCTGTTACTGTTGAAACTGAACTTTTATTTCTACACATTCAACATCACATTTAACAAAGAGATATTTTACATAACAAATCTAATCTTTATTTTTTCATAAATAACTCTTCAGGCATCAAAGTGTCAGGTCAGAATCCATCACTATATATTTGTTTTATTAAACTACTGTTGATAAAATGAGGACTTACTCCACAAACGCATTTTACAGAAAAATATTTGCAGTCATTATCAAATAGCCCAATAATAAGTGAGTTTCTTGCTGGTGTTTGTTGAACATGGTCATAAGTATGATTGTTTAATTCCATGTCCACTCTCCCCTCCCTGTAGTGCTTTCTATTTAATACACCAACTTCATCACCAGGGAGATTAAAGCTAATGCCTAAAGGAGCACAGCCCAAAATTGAAAAGAATTAACTGTAATTAGCGCGCTAACAAATGGCTAATATGATGGCAATTGTAATATTTTCATTATATAACCTGTAATCTTACTCTTGAGAACCTCATTTTAAAGTATGCTAAATTTGATAGAGAGTTACTTTAATATCAATCAGATCAATTAGGGAAAATACATACATCTAATAAACAACGGGTAAAAAAAAAAGGCATCTTTCTTTCACAGCTCTGCTCTGTTCTCACCAGGGTCTTTACCTTTTTTGCTTCCTCCTTTAGCAAATGTGACACAACACTGCTAAAGACAGGTAAGCAAACATCAAGTGCAGCATCGTTACACCAACACCACAGCCGCAGCAGGCAGTACAGCACATAAAAGACCCTGCTAACTGTTTCTTCGGCCTGTAAACTCAGCTAATTAACAGTAGCTCCGTGCTTTCTGTATGTTGCCAGCTCTGTGTGTTTCTTCAAGGCCACAGGATCTGCAACAATCTGCAAGCCAATTGTCACAGAAAGAAAAAGTGAGATGGGCAGCAGTGGGCAGGGATTTGTTGGCTCTGATAGTTATTAGATGGAGTGTTTTTTTTTTTCCTCTTTTCTCACCTTCTGCTTGCTGCTGCTGTTGCTGCTGCCATCACTAGTGTCTTTCCACACTAACAGTAATGAAAATAATAATAATGATAAGAATAGCATCACTTCAATCTCACTTTCAGTGATTACATTGTTCCACCCGTTTCCGTTTCTGCTTAAATTATATTTAACTTCATCTGCTGTGGTCCGCAAACAGGATTACTGGTACTTATCTGAAATGAAAGTGCATTTTTAACGCAGTTTAATAACGAGAGTGGAAAATCCAGTCCATAGTAATAAAGCTGAAACTAATTCATTTCAATGGCTGTCGGCACAGAGTGTTTCTATTCTTCCTCACATGCCCATTCCCACTGTTAAAAACTGTAAAAAATAAAGAAGGCAGAAGGCCATTTGTGTAATCTGCTGCCGCCTGACATGAGCGTGGTGATCACAGAAACACTGAAGAATGTTCATCCAGCCTTCAAGAGCCTCTTCAAAGAGTCACTAAAAGGCCAACTTAAAAGCAACCAAGATCATCAAACTCTGCAACTTTTCTTAAGAGTCTTGAGCGGAGTGGAGGGTGAAGGGGTGGACTGGTAGGATGGAGGAGAGAGAAACTGCCGCATGTCCTCATGCATCTAAAGTGGTCAGCAGTTTGAACCTGTCCGTGCCTCCTGTTCCATTATGGAATAGTAACACAGGGGCCTGTTTGTTCGCCAAACACAATTAACAAGGTTTCTGCTGCACATCAATACTGCTATTTGCATAGGGTATTGATCTGAAGTCCTTATAATCACAAAATGTTAATTGCACCAATTAATTCTCAATCTGTTTGTGCCCTTGTCTGGCCGCCTTGAGCCCTGAAGGTCAGTGTGAAAATGAACTGCTCTTTGATTCTCCTCCAGGAAAAGATTTTTTCCCAAGACAACACAGTTTGCTACTGCGAAATCAAAAGGCCCTACCATCCTTTATCATTATTATCATTCCCTGTGAGTAGCAGCTAATGGGTTTGAAATCTTGTGATCTGATTTGTCCTTTTAAACAAGGTTTTTCTTGTCTCGTTCATTAACCAGAGCTGCCTCCTTTTCTCTGCAGAGCCACGGCTATTTACACCTCAAAGACACAGTATCCCCCTTTATATTGACTAATAAGTCATTTTCTGAGACAATGCATTGCCCGTTTGATTCATAGCCCATACGCGGTGTCTGTGGGTTTCCCTCTGTCTCTGGTCCTGCTGCTACACCATGTTATTACATGCTGAAACATGACCTCCTGGTTTATTGTCTGTTTGAGATGATCAGAATAATAAGTCAGAGCTGTCTACTCTGCTGCTCCTCTGTCTGTGATATGTAGGTAGGCCTTCTTCCTTTGTTGTTGGTTCTTCTCATTTTTCGAGTCAAAACATGATACTGTATTGCTGTAGTGTAGCAATATGCATATATATCATTTTATGTATAGTATAGAATAAAAACACAACTAAGTGGGGGGAGAACAAATTATATTTTTACACTGGCTGTATTTACCAGTATTGAGTATTGAGTCTGCGTTAATTGCTTTTCCCTCTATCTTGATACGATCAACAACAAGAACACAATTATAGGTTTTGCAACGCGTTTCTCTCCCCAATATCTGTACATATCAGTGCAGAAGGACCTCTCTTCCAATCCCCGTCACCCATGCCTGAACACAGCCAAATGACAAATGAGCCACCCTGTGTGAAAGATGAATTTCAATCCACTACACCTGTGCCACCCCACCAAATGAAAGGACTGATTGCCTCCAATTGCATATTTAAAATGCTTAATTCCTCCATTAAGAAACCTATTTACATGAATTAGGGACAATTAGCATTTTCAGACCCACTTCAACTTTGTTCGCCCCCATCCATTAACATTTGAAAGTGTCGGCTGCCAGACACAAGAAAGCCCCTCCATCTGATTTGTGCTGACCCCCTATGACGGCTGCCTGGAAGGACTTTTTTATCTGTGCCACCTTACTAAAGGAGGGGGCTGGCCCTGGGTCTATAGTAAGTCACCTCATTATGGTTAATCAACAAAAGCCAGTGAATGAAAGACAACAGAGTGAAGGGCAAAGGGATGCCTAATGGAGAAAAACTGAGGTGCAGGTCTTAAACCTCACCCACCTTTTATCCAAGGGATATTACATTAATTGATTAGAGTTCATGGGTTGTCCCTCTAATAGTGCACACTGAACAGGAAAAATGTGTGGCCTCTAAACTGTCAGCATTTAAGTGGAAATAATAAAGAAAAAAGTTGATAGAGGAGGAGAGGATGAGGGTATTCAGGGTATTCACCTATCAGGTTTTTGAAGTTATCAGACCTTGTAGCTCCATCCGATCTACACAATAGAAAATGAGGCCTCAGTGAAGACTGTTTGTGCACAGCCTTGAATATTTTTATTGGTCAGCAATTACAGCATCTGATTCAAAGCACTTACATATCCTTGGGATGAGCTTTTTGATGGAGAAAAGCTGTCATCTTCTAATGAAGATGACAGAGGGGCTGTCTCACTCTCTGGGGAATTTATTAGAAAAAGGAGCCTCACATCATGTGAGTCATATGTAATGCTTTTTATTGCTGTAGTCACAGGCAAGGGAGGGAGGGAGAGCTTGTTTTGATGATTATATTCACTCTTGAAAATATATTAATATCTCGTTGAGTTGCATAAATCCTCGCGTGTGTGTGTGTGTGTCAGCAAGAGAGGGATAGCAGCCTGAATCTGTATGTGCCCATCTATATTAGTGCATATGTGAATGAAAATTGTATATGTAATTGTAATCCTTTGTGCTGCTCCAAAATTGAACTGAATTTAATTAATGTTGGTATGTTTGACTTGAATTATGAAAGTGGTCTTTTGTCACTTTCAGGTTATTAAATGTCTAAATAAACTGAAATCAAGCTAATGACTAATGTGCAGAATGGCAGTTTCAAACCAAACGTGCAAGAGCATATAGATTGTGTGAGTTAGAGTGCTAATTGAAGAGCAGCACATAATCCTTCAAAGTGGCTAACTAGGATGCGCGAGAACTAGATAGGAATGTAAATCATTGTTATTATTTTTTTAACCTGGTATCACTCGTCCTCTCTGATATTTTCTGCCATGCTTGAGATTTTTTTACCCAAGTTCTGGTAGGATTAGAGAGAAGAGTTACATGACTCCAGGTTCCAAAATAACTTTTCCTGTCTTAATTTTATCGCCATAACATCCACATTCCATCAAGGCCAGAATCCCATTGGACGTGTGTTATGGAGGTCAGTGTATCTGGGGTCAAAGTTGAATTCAGTTGCACTTAAAGGTCCAGTGTGTAGGATTTAGTGGCATCTAAGTGAATTGCAACTAACTGAATACTGCCCCCCCTCCCCTCCCCTTCCAAGTGTGTAGGAGAACCTACGGTGGCTGTGAAACCCGCAAAAAATGGGCCCAAAAAAGGCCCTCTCTAGAGCCAGTGTTTGATTTGTCCGTTCCGGTAATGGTTTTCAGGTAATTAAACACTAATTAAAACATACTTATGAATATTATATTCCATTTCTGCCAAGTATGTTCCACTAGATGCCACTAAATTTTACACACTGGATGTGGTAGAAAATCAGCATAGTAGCTTTACAATGTCAGATTGCAAACATGAGCCTAAAATTGAGACCCAGATCCAAGCAATACCTGCGTCTTTAAGACCCAAACGTACTAAACCCCACTGGTACTGCCAAATTTGGGACCTTTCTCTTTCCTTTCTTAATAAATTACATTTTACCACACTCATACCCAACCCAAGCCCAAAGCTTTATCGGGACTTGTCAAGTTTGGTAGGAGAACTCTATGGGCTATTTATAAGAAGCTGCTAAAACACCCACTTTGTGACATGAAAGAGTTAGCTGACAGTACAACAACTAAAGTTAAGGTTAGTGTAAAAAAAATTGTGTTTAAAGGGTAAGGTCACCCAAATCACAATATGTTTTCCCACTTTCTCCAAGTGTTATGAAGCCAAGAAGTTAGTTCTGAAGGCCATGAATATTTCAAACTCAGACCTTAAAGTTGTTTAAACATTGAAAAGGATTGTAAACTGGTACTACACAGCATAAGAAGGCTGAAAATGGGAGTCATTAAGTCTGTGTTGTTACATGCTATAACAGAAGTGACACACATGGGAGGTGGAAAGAAGGGTGTCTTCTGCTCAGTAACTTCCTAAGAACAAATGTACAGTAAGCCATCTGGCCAAGAGTTTTGCTAGCTTGAGGGCTTCGGTCTTGAATTAAGTTTGAGGAGTGACCACTTTGTACAAAGAGAGGTACAGCCTGAGATGGTTGACCCCCAAGTATGAAATAAACCGTCCACTGCTCATAAACTGAACCGTCTCTGCAAGCAATAGATTTAACTGGTGTGAAACAATCACATCAGCAGCTGAGGACAGAGTGGACTCATCCACTCATGCTACCATGATGTACTGTACACACCATTATGTGGTGTTTTTTCTTTGAGTGTTTTTCTTCCACCACATCCTGCATCCATCATGTCTTCCCAGAAAAGAGAAGTACCCACAGGTAAAACAAATACTTAAATGTTAGACTACAGCACCAGGTCTGGTCTCAGATCACATCACATTACCTACATTATGTTATGTTGTATTAAACTGCATTGGGGCACTGCAATAAGAAGTAATGTGATAATTTAAAGGTACCCTGTAGAGTTTGCATTGTAAACTAACACAGTTTAGTTTACATTCAACATTCTTCACCAAAATACATTTCAAAGGCCTTATGAACACCCTGAACTCATTTGCAAAGGCTTTTGCTTTGAATGTTTTGAATTCTGCACAGTTTTACATTAATGTGTAGTCTTCTTCTTCTTCTTCTTCATCTTCTTCTTCTTCTTCTAGTCTTTTACTGGCACGTTGCTACCTTTATGGTGCATTACTGCCACCAATTGTCAACATGAATTTTCACACTCTTCAGTCAACAGAAATGTATCTGATCATTTCATCTTTGTGCATGTGGAGATACAGTATGAAAACGATTCTGTCCATCCAAATGTTGCTCTACAGCGCCAACAGCTGTCACAATCTTGCCAACATACCTACAAGGAAAAATACTGTATTACATGAACATAGATTCCAACATTGGACATATCAAGTTAAAATTTATGAAAATGTGCAAAATGAAGCATTGGACTTTGGAAATAATATTTAGATGTACATAATATATACAAAACTACCTCAGACTACCTTACTGACATATTGCATGAGAAAATGCAGAATGGTAAAAAATGCCACAAAAAATGAAATGTCAATATAGTGTAAACAGTGTGTAACAAGAATATGAGAAAAAATATGTGACATTACAGTTTATCTACAGGACGTGTAAAAATGTGCAGTTATTCACACAACCACATCTATCTACTAAAGTTATTTGTAGGCATGTGTAGATACCTGTCCACCTCCTGGATATATTGTCTTGATTTGCTGCTCTACAGTATGTCAGCTCACATTTTCCAATCCTTGGCTTCCCTCGGCTCTCCCTGCCTGTGTCTGCTCAACAATAATTCCCCCCTGACTCGTTTAATATGACATACAGAGTGAATCTGAAACACAGGTTTCTCTTTCTAAATTGGGTAAAGTTTGATCGCTGTTTTTACTGTTCAACACTTAATTGTGCCTTGTTAATGTTGCTGAACATAGAGGACACGTGTAATCATCACCAAGTTGCCAATTATGGATCATCCACCAATATTAAATACAACTCTACATACAGTCATACAAACTGCATGCAATTTATCATTTTCACCACTTCATTATCTGTACTTATTTCTGCTCTGCTCTTTCCACCTCTTGCTTGGTAATTTATTTGGTGATACGTACGCTTGTAACTTTACTTTCGTTCAGAATCAAAGAATTTATGAAAGAAATAATAAATAAATAATTTGACAATTATCTAGAGAACTTTGTAAATGTGTTGTATTTTAATAATTTATATTTTCACAACTTTATATATGTTTACTTATATAATATTCTAAATTATTATTGGTTACTTTTGCCGGTACTGTTAGATCGCCAACATCAGCTGAAGCTGCTGAGTGTAGCTCCTCTGAAACACTTTGCAATCCTTACAATATTTCAGGGCACACCAAAGGACAATCAAATGCCATCGTCTCACTGGATTTAGCAGCCTTATTGTGCTCGCCTCCTGACAATCTCCCTCCAACATATTTCAGAACAAAAGTGGTCACTTCCATAGTTTCCAACAATTTATGGTGGTGTATGATTTATTTCTTAGAGTTGCGCATGTTGCAGTGAAGAGTCGCTGGTATATTTATTCGTTTTTTCTATCTTTGGTGATTAACTGTTCAGGTATATCATTAAATAAGTTGCCTGAGACATTGTATGCCACCATAAATACCTGAAGAGCATGAATGCATGTACACATCTACACACGCTCATGCTGTAATAAACACAATGCAGCCTGTTTGAATGCATTTATTGTCTGCATTGCAAGGACAAGTCCTACGCATCATAATTGTGCTATTGATTATACATAACTCACTTTGTCTGATTATGATTACAATTTAATATTGACTTTCCGCGTGCAATGAATTCACTCTGCTGGTGTCAGTCTTGTTGACTTGTATGATCTATGATTCATCAATACCATTGATTCTCCCAAAGTTCATCCATCCATATGTGACTGGCACATCAGTATTTTACATAAAAAAAGATTGAGGGGAGGCAATCTGCATGTCAGCAAAATGTCACTATAATTGAGCATGGCTGATGTTATTGTCCCTTAACGAAGTTCTGACTGTTTTATAAACAGGGCTGGGACAAGAGACATCAGTCACAAGGGAGACTGTTAACATTACCAAGGACAAGAACATCTCGCATTAAACAGGAGCGGCAGATGTGCCGCAATCTCCCTCATATGGAATTTGAATGCACTCTGATACTCTACTCTTTAGTATATACTGCATGGATCCATTACATCTATTTATCTGTCTACTGAATGTGTTTGTTTGTGTGTTGAAACACCACAGTGATGGCAGGAGATGTGTTCACAGTTCACAGAACAAAAGGAGAACATGCTCTACTACGATAGCACACAAGAATGACACTGAGTACACTGAGGCTAATTGGAAAAGGCCTGTTACTGATTACAGTCTGTTTGTGTGTCCGTGTGTGTGTATTCATATGTCCCGTGTGCCTTGCGTGGGTGCATGGCTATTCAGTCCACACACGTCTGTGTATCTCTGGCAATTGCACTGCTGGTGGACACCGCTGTGACAGAGGGCTGCCCTCGGAGGTCTCTGGATATCCAGTGTAAATCCAACCCAGTGGAGCTGTGAAAAAAGCTAATAATATGTTATTGCAGTCTAGGTCCCCCTGTCGCCTCTCCATCAGAGCACCACTGTCACCTTACACATGGACCACGGTGTGATAATGGACAATAATGCGGAGTAGCTGAGAGTGAGAAGTCCAATCTGCCTCCTGAGTGGTAAAAGGGCTGAGGGAAAGTACACCCCATATGCTGTGTGAGAGCTCCTGACTCCGAGGCCACGTGTCATTCCATCATGAACCTCTGGACATCCTTTCCAATAGGTAAGCATACTTTTAATTGATTAATATCTTTTCCCATAAAGCGTGAAGGTTCAGTCTTGCCAAGAGAGGGCCTGTGTGGGTCTTCACAGCAAAACTCACTAATTACGTTTTGTTCCACTGAGAGGCTAATTTGTAAATTCACCACAGCTTGTCAATACACCACAGCTTTGTTTTTGTTATTACAGTTTTTTAGGCATCCAAATATATAATCCAGCTACACGGAAGACTATTGCCTAATTGTTTCATCATGATGTGTTTATTCATATTTAATGTAGATGCATTTTCTCCCCCAAAAACATGGTCATTAGTGGGAGCTTTGCAAAAGAATAAACGCATAGATTTGTTGTGTGAGTGTTTAAATCTCTCAAAGAGAATCTGAAATCGTGTTATCAGTAGTGACTGCAGGCATGTTTGCAGTTGGTGAAGCACTGCCACACATACACGGCTGAGCTATTGTTCTGCTTTCTTTGTTTAGAACAAAGTTTTATAAAATAACCTTCAGAACATAAGTAACAACTCCATTTTCAAACCTAAACATATTAAATATGCTTCCTTTGATCAACCAAATGTTTCTCGTTTTGCTTACAGTTACATTTTCCCGCTAGAGAAATGTAAGAACATAACAAAACATAAGCAGCAGCAAAACAGTGCATGTAAAAACAAAGTGGTACAACTTTTAGCCAGACTGAGGCCTCTAGTGGCAGCTGAAGGCAGCATCCTCCATATCTGACTACTCTTCTTCTTCATTCATGAACTGCTTAAGTGTGTTTGTTAAATGTATTAATCAATGTGAACATCTTTTACAGATTGTACATACAGTATATGTAGGCATAGTATCTCTGAGGGTGCAAAATACTGTTTAATTTACAGTGTGACTTCTAATTTCTAAATCTTAAGAATGTTTCCACTTGTCACATTGCAGCACTCTCTAAATTCATTGAGGTTAGAGTAAATGTAAGAAGGTAAATTGCAGTCTGCCTCTCTAATTGTAATTATTGTGATGTTGAGAGGGCACAGGGGGCATTTTATTTTCTGTCTGATGATTGAATTTCTGCCCCTCTTCTACGCCGACTTGTATTTCGGTGCGTGACCACAGGCTTTGTGGTTTTCCAAGCCTCATGGGACCAATTCCCATTATTTACTTGACTGTGACCCCGTATCATGACCCCTCAAGTCTCTCATTCTCCAGAAGCCTACTTTTAAATTGCCCATCTAATGGCAACCTGCATTTTTACTGAACTGTAATGAATGCTCCAATTACGCTGAAGGTGATGGAGGTGATTTTCCTATGATAGAGGGGGTGATTGGATCCCCACACACTCCATTTCACTATCTCTCTGCTCTTCAAGCATTCCCACAGACCTGTGGTCAGCACTAGCTGCTGGGAAGAAACTAGGCCTCCACTTGTGGTAATGCACCCTCTCAGTGCACTGCCAAGCCGTGCACCAATGAGGTGACTACAGAATTAAGTGCTTGAAATAAATGAATTCATTCTGGCAGAAATGTGTCAAATGACCTTTCCGCTGCTCATTACACATGGTGCACATTACACCAGAGAAATGCTCCTGTTGTCTGGGCTCCTTTTGTTTCCCCCCCCCTCCTCCTCTCTGCCTTGTCAAAGGGGAATGGTAATTAATTGAAATCATTTCCATGTGTAAGGTTGTGTAGATCCCTCCTCAAGGTGTGTCAATGGGTCGATAGATATTTGGAGTGTATAGTGGAGTCAGGTGATAAGAACTCCAGTCATACTGTGCTAAATGACTGCCAAAGCTCCATAAAACCAACTCAAGGGCAGAGGAGTTTGAGGGCAAGAAGTAACAGAGAGGAGGGGGGGGGCATTGTCCCCAGCGGACGATATTCTGACAGCAGAGACGGTGGTCACTATCCACAGAAATTGAAATGTTTTGGATCATTCAAGGCTGAGCATTTTTCATTTCCCACCCTTTTTTCCCTGTGATTAAAAGGTTGTTTGTGAGAACTGAACAGTCTCCTTGGAGGTGGTATCCTCCTGCATGACTGAATGGGGGGCATTTCACCCAGCTCTGTGCACAAGAGAGGAGAGCTTATCCTAATGCAGAGGCTGCCTGTCTGTCTGTCTGCCAAGGAGAGATGCGGCTTTAAGAGGCCCATACATGGTGTTGATTAGTTTTACTGAGCGGGTATGCAGAGACCAATAAATTAAATATGAATAAATTAAAAATGTACTCTAGCAGAAAATTGCTTGGAAAACAACCTCCTCCCCATTAAAATATGTATAGTAATGCCTTTTATGTGAAGTAACCTGGGATTAGATATCACTGTAAATTAACACGCCATCCAACCGTAGTCAAGAACTTTTCACTTTTAACAAGGACTTATAAAAGAGGTATTTACTCCAGTGTGTTCAGTAATTAATTTGATATTCAAATGAGCTTACAGTATTTATTATAATTGCAAATATCCCAAATAAGTGTAGTTTTAAAAAGGGGTAGTGTCAACAAAGATTGATGAGGCTTGCTTTGAAATTTGAGTTAAAGTCCTTTAAACAGGAGCTATTTGGTGTGCGGATCTCTCTGTTCAACTCTGCAAGGTATTTTTTGATCCAGCACCCATCCTACTGGGTACTGGGATGTGTGTGTCTTTCTTATCGTTTCTTGCTTTGAAACTGCCATCTGTTTCAAATGTTTACTTACCCCCCCCACCCCCCCACCCCCACCCCCTCTTCTTCTGTGGAAATGGAGGCTTCATTTGCTTCCATTTGGCCATATGTATCTTGTATCATATGTATCATATGGCCATATTTTGTTTTGTTTTTTTTTTGGGGGGGGGGGGGTGCAGTAGCATACATGAACACGCACAAACACACACACACACACACACACACACACACACACACACACACACAAGGTAACGCAAACATTGAAGGGGATCAGGAACATCAGCATGTGTGATGAACTCCCACAGATAACGTCTCCGCAACATTTCCATGACATTGTAGCTGTGTTACCTCATTACCACAATGTCACAGCAGCAGTGTGAGGATGTTGTGTTTGGGGTGAGGATGGAGGGGAGTACAGGAGGTGGGGGGGTGGGGGGTCAGCTGCAGGTATCGGGCCTCTGCAGATGAGCTGATTAATTAAAGGGAGCTCTATTAAGGTTATTGAGATGCACCCCCCCTCCCCACTCTTAGCAGCCCCCTCCACGCTCCTCAGTGGATAAAGGTGGATGAAGCAGAGGGGGTGGGGGGGGGGCCAGGGGAGGGGAAGCATCCTTGCCTCTTTTGACATTAGCCCGCGTGCACCCACTTCACACGCCCCGCGACTCTCGCCACAAGTGCCTCTCTGCACCCCACCTTTGCAGGAGTGACACTCTCTTCAGGCTCCAAAATGGGGCTGCAGAGTTTTTAATCCCTCCATCCCGTCAACCCACCCACCCTTACTTCCATCTGTCAGGAGCACTGCTGGAGGAAAGGGGGGAGGGCTGCGGAGGGGGCAGGGGGCGCATCCCTTGTTCCATCCCGACGAATTTTCTAATTTCCTTTGCCTCCATGCTTTGTCCCAAATTCACGCCCCTAACCTATCCACCATACAGTCTTGCTCGTTCTGTCCCCCCTCCCCTCCCACATCCTCTCTCTGTTGTTTTGGCCAGAACAGTAAAAGTAAGACTGGAGGCTCCAGTTGGCTTGCAGCAATACAAACTGACAGTATTTTCATTTTACCTGAACCTTCTTCTATCATATACGAAGGCACTGATTTTTCTGTACTTTCTTGATGTGTTTCAGTCTCTTTAAATTTGTTCTACCCTGAGGCATGTACAGGCACTCCTATAATTTGCTGTAGGTCGTACTCTACTTGCACAAATCAATTTGGACTTTTTTTTTTTTTGTTTTGTGTTCCTATAATTAATTAAAAGTCTGGCACAAGACAATGAGGACCATATGCTGAAATCCCATCTCCTCTTCTGACAAAAAATTAGCCATACAGGAGGTTGTCTAAACAGACTTTATGCAAATCCAGTTTGGTAGTCTAAAGGGGAAAGAGGTTTATCTAACTGGATGAATCATCTGTGTGTTTTAAATTTCTGGAATTATCTACAAACAAAATCACATGGTGTAAAATAAGACAGCAGCCAAAAAGAAGCATGTCTCAACCATTTATTTTGTTTGAATGGACCATCAAGACATAATCATACAGCATATTAATTAGTGACACATTACATGAACATCACAGTTTTTAATGGGCAGTGACTCAAGCAATCATTTCTAATTACACATCTTCATGCATAAAACCAGGTAGTGAGCTTTAGGGAAAGCACTCTCCTGTCAGATTTATACTCCAGGAAATGAATTCAGCGACTTACTACAGCTCCATCTGCTGTTTATACCAGTCTGGGTAAACCAAAGGCATACAGTATGATAATAATGTTGCAGTCTTTTTGGCAAGCAGCTTGAATCAAAGATAATTCATGTGTCATTTGTTTATTCTCTGTCTGTTTTTTTTTTAATAACACTTCAAAAATCAGAAAGTGAAAAACAATTTTGCATACAGTACCTACTCACTATATTGAGAGACATCACCCGAGAACTACCTGGACAGAATTATTAAAGGTATTGTGTCTCCACTTTTAAGACAATCACCTCTACCCTGAAACATACGAACACCTTTTGAAAACCGTTTTAACAAATGCACACTACATTTACACATACGCACTAAAACACTGAGCTTGTGTGTGAACAGGGGGGGGGGGCCCCATTGTTGGCACTCATTCACTTCAAGATGCAAATGGGTGGATTTGAAATTCAGCCTCTGTGTGTTATGCTTGGCTACTTTAATGTTGTATCTATGCTGGGGATTATTCTCTCTACAGCGGAAAAAACCTGTGCTTGAATGGCAGTGCCCTCAAAGTAGCTCCTACTGCTTTCAATGGCCTCCAAACGAGATTAGACCCGTGGCTGCCCTCAGTCCCAATCCTCTGCATTCAGATGGAGCGTAACCAGCCTGTGTGACAGTTTTTCTGTTTTGACACTGAGTGGGTGCAGTCACTGCATATAGGGTGTTGTGGAATTGAGAGGTCAGAACAGAAAGAAGAAAATCCCCATTGCTCACTGCGGTGTTGTGAAATGATATACAGTGAAGCCTCCTGTACTCTTTGTAGTAGTCTGGGAAATTTAGCATATAATTACAAAACGACAAAAATATCATGTCATTTTAAAATAACAAGATATATTTGAATAAAACTGTCGTACAAAGTTTTATGTTTTACGATATTTGGCACATTGTTTTAAAGGTCTTCTCAAAAAAACAGACATAAAGCGTACATATTTGAATTATCCCTCAGCTACAAAAATATTACTGATTTTAAAACAGCTTCAAGTTGTAATTTTGACAATTTTGACAAACACTAATTCTTTGGGAATTTTTTTCTACATTTCTTTTTACAGATATATCTGTTTGGATATTGAAAACACTCTCACAATACACAGACCTTATTAATATACATCCCTGTATTTCTTCCCAACGTAATAAATTAACATTCCCATTTTAAGAGAAGAGATTTAATTATTTTCAAGTGACGATTACTTTCTGTATGGAAAAAGCATACATTCACAGTGTGTATAAAGAGATGGCATTAATAATTTTAATAATGATATGCTGCTAGGTAGTATGTAAAATACTAAATAGCAGTTTTAGTAAGGATTGAGCTGTGCTCTGCTCAAATCTCCTGAGTGCCTCCAGTTTGCTGCTTTATAATAAAAACATTCAGAGGCCACCAGTAATATGTGACAAACTCATTCAGTCTCTATGTTTACTGGTCACTCTAAAGAAAAGTGTGAGTCTGTATTTGTGCTGCTTGGCATTCTCAAACAGTTGGCCGTGTAACAGTAAGCATTTGTGCAGCAGCTTTGGCCCATCCGGGGGATCACCTCAGACCGGGGCCCTTTCCTTTGGCACGCAGCACAGCTGAGGCTGGAGCTTCATCTAAAATAGACTTCTATTACTCTCACACAGTAAACCTGTATACACTGTATAAGGCCCATTCATTTGACACTGCTGTCACTGCTTAATCTCTGGTCATCACCATAAAGGTGGCACCATTCACAGCATTCACAGTAGTTACATTCACGTCACTGCTAAACCACAGAATGACATACAATTACCAGAATAACATTAAATAAAATTTATATCAAATAAAGTCCACCTCTAATTTAGTTTTTCTCTCTTTTATGCTCACTTTCTTTTGCTCACCTGCCTATGTGCTCTGTCTCACTCTTTCTCATGTGATCTGGCTTGTTTTTTTGTCTCGCTCTGAAGGGGTAGTGGTCTTAGAGCCGGCAGGTGGTTTGCGGAAACCAGTCTTACTTTTAATGGAGGTAGAAGGTCTCTGGTCGTCTGCTTTACTCAGGTCAGGGGCTGGTTTCTGTACTGTACCGACGTCCCTCTTGTCCTGAGGCCTGCGCTGCTTTGCACTCGGCTGTCTTGTGGATTTCACACCAGCATGAAACTGCAGGGATAAGATTCACATTCATCTTACATAACAGTGTTAGCTATCACATTAATTTAAAAACAGCTGCATGGCTACACCTTTATCACCATCTTCTGTAACAGGTTTATCTGGCACCATCTAGTGGTGATTGAATATGAAAGGCAGTATGCACAGCAATATCAAAACACAATTCAACTAGATAGTTGGTGTTTAAAATCTTGAGTGTACAGCAATACATATTTATTGTTTGGAAGTTTATATCAAAACATGTAACATTAAAAACTACAACATATGGCAAGTGCAATATATGTTACTGGTAATAAATTAAAAAATATATCAATTAAAGAATAAATTGAAGTTGAACTGAAAAGGACAAGTTGTAAGAGGTTCAACAGACCTGTGTGGTGCTGGGCTGAGGTGGTCCATTTTTGCGCTTGTCCTGCTGGAGATGGCCACCGCCCTCTTTACTCTTCATACCAAGATACAAGGATAACCCAAAGAGAAACATGAGTGATCTATACCTGGATTCCATGACCATAAATAATAGATAAAGGCTGATCTATAAAGTGCAAAATTCAGTTTTGTTTTGTTTTTGTGAGAAAATGAGAGAAATGAGAAACTGATAAATACAGTAACTTTCAAGAAGCATCCCCAAAATATTTTGGGTATACTTAATATTTTAACTCCCCATTGCAATGTAAAACCACATGCAGGGAATCATGGAGTGTCCTGAATAAGAAAACACTGTGCTAAGTAGACATACGGTACCTGTTTGGTGGATGTGGAGGGTGTGCAGAAGCTGTTGTCTCTCTCAGGGCTGAGCTTAGCGTGGCTCCTGCAGCCGCTGTCTGTTTCTGTTGAAGCTGCACTGTGGAGCAGGGTTGGGTCCTTGGTGTCCTCAGAAGAGCTAAGGGACAAGTCCTCCAGAGTCCTTGTTACTGTTGTGGACATTTTTAGATAACATCAACATCAAGTAATCTGATCTGGATTTGGTTTATTGTTTTCTCTCTCCATACTAACACTTCATGCTACGTTACCAGTTAACTCTCATTGCTAAAATGAAACCAACTGTGAATTAAACAGAATACAACATTTTTTAAAAATGTTTAAAACTTTCCATTTTTTTGCCTCCACTATCCGTTATTTTCATATACCAGAACAACTTGTCGTATATTATCACTTTCACATTGTTTCTTCAAATGATCAAATCATGACCTGGAAGATTTGAATTAAATTATTTGAACTGAGTTAAATCTTCGTCATTGCCTTACTCTCTTCCTGTTCCAGGTGGTGACGCATCATCTCCAGCACATTGGACGGTATAGCAGGCATATTAGTGTCACCCTGTTGGACAAAGCACCCCATAAGAGCTCCTCGCGTGACTCATTTGGTAGAGTTCCTGAATGCAGCTGGAAGAATCAGTGCCTTACTGTAATCCAGGGGTTTTCTAGTAGCTGATTAGCTGACATGCGGTAGGCAGGGTCTACCTTCAGAAGGCAAGTCAATACATTTTTTGCTGTTGAGACAAACTCAAGCCAATCGGTGAGTTTGTTAGTAACAACCTGAACTGCTCAATAAAACTGAATATATGCACCATCCTGTACTGCTTGTCATTGAAAGATATATATGAATAATATATTCCTTCACTCCATATCACAAACAATTTCCTCTTTCTTGCAGGATTACATTTATTTACGAATGAGAATGGAGATGAAGTGTCACCTGCATCACTGACTGTGGCCCAGATGGGTTGAGTAAATTTGAGTTCTTTCTTCATAATCTTCTCAAGTAGGGTTGCCTTTGTTTTGGACACAAATGGAGGCTCCCCACACAGCCTACAGGAACACAGGAGCACACACAGACACATGTATTCCACAGTATGTATGTGTGTGTGTGTGTGTGTGTGTGTGTGTGTGTGTGTGTGTGTGTACTTACAATATATACATAATGATTCCAATACTCCACACGTCACACCTCTGGCTGTAACCACGACCGCTCATCATTTCAGGGGCTGAAATTTACACACACACACACACACACACACACACACACACACACACACACACACACACACACACACACACACAAATGTACAGTATGGAGATATGAAAATTTTAGGGCTTAAAACGACTACTAGTTAAAACTAGTTTCTGACCACTAGTGGCACTGCTTGTTGAACAATGTTTCAGTGAGTAAATCCCATACTGTTTGTATCATGTTTTATCAGCACACTCACAAGGACACACACACACACTCCACGAGCACAGGAGTGATGTGATACACAGGGCGGTAACACATATCCACAGCTGGTGGCAGTAATGAACCGTACAAGGTGGTAAAGCACCCTTATAAGTGGAGGAGAAGAAGAAGACTGCCAGCTGGGAACAATGCAGATTTCCCAAAATTCAAAAAAATGTTTTGAAGGTCGGTGGTGATGTAGGTAAAAAGAGGAGCCTAATTTAAAGATACCCTGTGGACACTGTTACGTTTAGATTCAGTGTTTCTCACTAAACACACTGTATGTATCCTTGAGGCCTCACAAACGTCTTGAATGTATTTCCTTTCTCATAAAACATTCACAAAGCCACTTTGTGATACTTTGAAACCTGCATTGTTTATATCCATGTTGTAGCTTGCATATTCTACACATTTGTATCATGACCATGCAAATGCTAGTAGAGCACAGGGACCCACTCCTATAAACAATGCTCCATAGCACCACTATTAGTCTAAAACTGAACAGGAAACCTATGATAATACATTCAAGTATAATATAAATATAATAAGTATTTAATAAGTGTAGATATAAAATACACCTAATACATTCGTCATTGAAAAATTAAAATAACACTCACTGCTTCTGAAAAGCCACAGTGAGTAGGATTTAAAAGTTTCCGACTTTGGCACCCCTCAGTGATAGGATCAAAAAGACAGTGTAGAAATCAGCTATGTATACTCATTCAAACTTAGAGCTCTACCCCTGTGGTCATCTGTGTGGCCCACCAGTATGCTGTACAAGATACAGATGTCATACCCATATAGATAAGAGTCCCACAAGCATCCGTCATCATGTTTTCGATCCCAACACCACCTGTCATCACTGATAATCCAAAGTCTATCACCTAGGCAGAGAATAGCATAGAAAAAAATACAGATGAACATAATTTAGATGTTCTGACAGAATTAAAGGTGTTTTTGGCTATATCTTGAGAACAACATAGCAGTAAAGGCTGTACGGGTCCACATATTTACTACAGCGTATCACATAATTACAAAAGAAAAAGAAAAAAAAAGAGAAAAAAACAGACCAACGCTTGTGATTAAAGTCATTTTCTTACAACATGTATGTGTGTGTTTGTGTATGTGTGCCATAGCCTCATTTTAGCTCGCACACCAGGTATTTCTTTGGCTGGCTCATTGTCAATGCACACAACATGCTGTGCTCAGCTGGTAATTTGTTTAAAGATACGGTTGAGCCTTTCTTTGTATAGGTGTACTATTAAGGAAGACCAGAGGGAGTCTGTCATAATGAGGTAGTATTTAAAGCCTTTACTAAATATAGAGGAGATAGTGGGTAAGGAAGGTTTTCCCATCAGAGGCTTGTGCTCAGTCCAAAAGAGAATGGATAAGAAGCAGTGATGGAAGGTTTCACAGTTTGTGTCGCCATCTTACCTTGATATTGATCCTGCCGTTATCATCCTCATCAAGATTATTTTTCACAAGAATGTTTTCAAGTTTCAAATCCCGATGCACTATGTCTGCAGATGGAGGAAACAAAACTTTTACACAGACATAACGGGTTTGAATACAGTTTTATCATCATGTATTTAACAATTAAATTCACTGTACGCTATAAGTGGATTTTTGATTAAAGCAGTTTTAGACACATGATTGTTTTTTAAAGCTAAATATTGTTTAGCTTTAGGGGGGTTGCAACATGTTTTGGTTCCTTTTCATAAGTAATATGACATCTGATTTGATTAATAAATAGATTTGGGATTGGAGTTGGAGTTGGACTACCAATGAAAACAAATATTGCCTGTGATCATAGTTAATTACAACATGATTTGTTGAACTGTTTTTCGCACACACTAACACAGTGCTCAGTTTACCTTGCTTACAGTACGCCAGGCTAAAGGGCCTCGTTACCAAAACTTGGTGGAGTGAGAGATGGCAGGAGGAAAAATACAATTTGCCCTGGGCAGTCTTTTACACTGCACTGTTTGAAGCAACCAATTATACAACGCAACAGTGTTGATGGTGTGTGAAAGGTACATTAGACCAGCTGGTGTGCACAAAACACCTGAAAATGTTTTTTTTTTCCATCTTGAGATATTTTTTCTTTCATTAATTCCTGGTCTTTCAACTGCTTGCTGGCAGCAGATCTGTCAATTTCATATTTATAACTGTCTTTATTTAATAATTATACATTTCCTTTGGTTATTTAATAAAATACTGATGAGATGAAATCACTTAATAACTACCAACTATGACATCTTTTGGGGTGCTTCACGTTTCAGTAATCATCCTGTTAACTCACTGAGAAATGATGCATTTCATTTTTAAAACGGGATCTGCCGTGTTAATTGTTACATGTACCATGTTGTTATTTGTAGCATGTGTTAGCATTAAAGCTCAAAGCACAGCTCAGCCTAAGTACAGCTAAGGCTAATGCCCGGTTGTGACAAATGGCAGCTGAAGCTGACGATGGACAGAAAAAAATCTGATAATCTGAGAAAAGCCTAACAAAATCAAACTGAGAGACTTTCATGGTCATGATTGGTCATATGACAAAAAGGCCCTTGCCTACCTAATTCAAAACCAGCTCTTTTTCATAAGTATCATTAGTCTTTGTAGTGGTAAAACAAACCAGCACGGAGGGACTTTCTATTTGAAAACACACCTATTAATCAGGATTGCTCCCCAGCTTGTTGTAAATTAGTCATTAGACACATGTAATGATGCCTCATTGCCAGGCAATGTCCTAAATTACTTCTAACCACAGATTTCACCATTAAAAAGGGGAAGCGGCATTTCCAATAAAACACATAGACTTAATTAAAATGTTTGTTGTGTTTTTCCAAACAGTTGTTTATTATTACTTTTATTAAAATGAGCCATCCTTTTATAATGAAGGGCAACACAATTTGAGTGGAATAATGGTACCATGGTGTTATTACAACTTACAGTAACTGATGTGCACTAACATACAATCTGAAATGGGTAAAATAACTTTACACCAATAAGTTTCATGTTTGTTGCACAAGTAACTACACCTGTAAACACACCTAACAGTGATTTTAGGATGTATACGTCTACATCACAAGCAAGGTGAGCACTGAAATCACTTTTTTATGGAGGTCATAAAAAATAGATTTTCAAGTGCTGTAAAGGTAATATGTACTATCAAAATGTCAATCTGTAGAATGTCATTACCTCTTTTGTGAAGGTAGACGATGGCATCAGCCAAGCTGCAGATGATATGTCTTGTCTCATCCTCTGTAAAGAACATTTTCCTCTGCAGCAGCTCCTTCAGTTCACCTCCAACACACAGCTCAGTAACCAAATAAGTCGTCTAGAAACAAGTAGAGAGAATTACACCTCACCATAGAGCCAATTTGTGCGTGCCTGTCAGTGATATTTATGCAGAGTTGCACAGTAATAGTAGATCATGTTTGTTACTTGGAAGACACTGAGACTCACCTTAGCCGTTTCATAGGATTCCTTGAGATGTATTATGTGAGCATGATTCACTTGTCTGAGAATCTTTAATTCTTGCTCCAGCAGCTTGACTTTTGAACTTCCTGCCTGAAGTAACAGAAAGTCAAATCACAGCTGAGTTTCAGCATTGTTATGGCCATTTATTTCTCTCCAAACATTAAACTCAACTTTTTTATCACATTAAAAAACAGGTTTCCCAGAGGGATTGCGAAATACACTCACTTCTGGTCTGCAAACCTCCTTGATAGCCCATTGTGTCTTTGTCTCAATGTGAGTGGCTTCATAAACAACCCCAAAGCTACCTTGACCCAGTTTCCTTCCAAATGTATATATTTCCTATAGGAAAGAGAAAATAACATTAATACATTTGCAATCTACACCTGCTCATCGTCAGTCAGAGACAGCAGAGGATTTCCTGTGAGCTTGTGTATAAGACTTAGGGATCATTTCACTGCTTTGGATTACAAAAACATTATGTCTTAGCTCAAGTCCTGAATTTTGAAGTACATCCTAATTTCAAGCTCTCTAAAAAAACGGAAAGTTTTCAGGTCTCTGGAGCTGCAGAATATAGTATTTCTAATCAAGTTACAAATGATTAAGTTGCTGCTGCAGTTCGTTCAATCTCAGGTCTAATTAACTTGATCATTATCTGTGTGCATGCAAGGCTGAGCACTGGCTGCTTTGGATTTGGCAAAGGGAGCGGTAAAATTCCCCAGTGAAGGGGGGCTATACAGCAGCAACATGAAGTTTGATCCTCTTCTGGTGCAGATGGAGTACTATAGAGTTCACCTGTGTGTGAGTGTGACTTATTCAGTGGTGGGCCCCAAAGCACAACACAGGACTGTAGTGGATTCATGTATAGAAGCTCTCCATACCTTAAGGTCAGCATCATAATCCAGACGTATGTGAGGTGCATTCCTCTCCACTGTGTCCCTGCCGGTCCGCTGGGACACCATGTTCATGCCTAGTCCGCTAACATCTGCTTGTGTCATCTAGAGATGGAAGGAGAAGGCAGTCGTTAGTTCTCTGCAATTCCATGTCAAGCCATGGGCTGTGCATGACTAAAGAAATCCTTAGCTAATAAATAATAATTACATTTCTTTGACTAATCACTGAGTTATTGTAATAGAACAATCAGTGAAATTATTTTTCAAATAATGTTATTATTGTAGATGAATGCAGTCATGCAGAGGGATTTTTTTTAAGTAAAGACACACATTTGTGAATATTGTTGTGGTGCCACAGATGTGATCCATAATTTTACATTAATTACTGAAGTATGCTCAACCTTAAAAAAAAGACTAATTTACCAAACATTTCCAAATATTCCTCATCAATAGAGCCCAACCAATACTAGATTTTTGGCATCTCATTAGGTGGCCTTACATCGCCACTGCAACAGGGCAGGAAAGAGAACATACCAACCAAAACACAGATTAAGTATGTGTTAGTTTGTCCAATCAACTTAAAGTAGGGCTGCAACTAAAAATTATTTTCATTATTGATTAATTTCTTGATACAGTAATTAAAATTTTATCAGTATTTTTAATTTAGCTGAGTTGTGTGACTTTGACTCTATCACTGACTCTTAGTTCCCCTCTTCTAACTAGTCATGTTTTTATCCCTGGTTTATGACCAAACTGCTGTCTCTGTCTGAGCCCATATTAACTTTAAGCACAATTTACCCAGCTTGAAAAACAGTCTCTAAAGCCAAATTAAATGTAAAGCAATTATCAAGTGATGACTGGGAGCGATGAAGTGGATCCACCACACGCACAGCAATTAATTATTAACAAGGAAGCGGTGTCTTTAACCTCTTCACTCTGATGCATTATTTTAGCCCTGACAGGGCTCTCATAACAGGCCTGTCTCTCCCATTATCTCCTGTCTATTTTCCAATCAAAATGATTGTGACAGCCTCTGGAAATTCCAATCACCTCAATCATAGCTCATTTGTGGAAGACAGAGGCATGCGATGAGTGTATCACTGGGGAACTGAAGGACTGGAAGAGGAGGGTCCTGTGCACATCAGGTGTATCCAAGACAGAGGTGTCTGGTTCCTTAACCCCAGATCCCCGATGCAAAGGAAATGGGATATCAGGGTCAGGTCAGGTTGAGAAGTCTGACCTTAAAAAGGGTCACTAAACAGACACAGGGGTTGAATGTTGTCTATCTGCAATTTCTAAACCTGTTTTTCTACATCTACAGGTCAAACTACAGGTGAAACACAAAATAGGTTACTTTTTTGAAACTTAATAACTTAAAACTTACACACTGCAGCCTGCACACAACCACAAACCCAAACCGAGGACTTGAAGGGCTGGAGGAAGAAGATGACCCCAGAAAGGATCAGACTTGGGCCCGAATGTACCAAAGAATTACTGCATTTGAACCCTTATTAATGAGAAGAATACACAGTACCTCTGCCTCTACTATCAAGTGAAAAAATCTTGTATATTGTAAATGCGACTGACAAATCCTTCCTGTTCTTTTTACCCACCGGTAAGGAACAGGCAGACGGTTCCTGCTATTCCTCCCGTATACCACCACTCTTCGGGGCAGGTGCTAGCGCAGTGACAAGGAAGTGATCCTTTCCTGGCCTCCCACTCGCACACAAGGCAAATTGTGTTTGTTGACATGCATGACTGATTGCTAGAAATACAACTGGGAAATAAACCTCTGCAATAATGGAGGAGAATTTTGCTCTTGTGCCAACTGTGCACCTAAAAAGCTTTCCATGAAGGCAAATTCTCTGTCCAGTAACTGTACAATCTGTACAATTAAAAACTTTACTTATCCTCATTTTTATTTTTTTTGATTATAGTCAGAGAGCTACAGAATCACCATATCCTTTGTATGGATTTCTTTTTCTTTTCTAAGTAACAATGTCAAAACAATGGTCTTTGTTCACACGCAGACACACCGAAAAATTAGCAAACATCCGCACACAGCCAAACCACAAGGAGACACAGGCTGTGGTCCACCTTTTATACTGAGAGCTTGCTGCATCTCCAGTTTCGGCAGGAAGTAATTAGAGCTGACGGTTCATCACAAGTCAAGTCCATACTTGCCTCATCTCTCCATCATTCTGTCAGACAGCAATTTCTGTTTATTTACACTACTGAGTGAAAAACAATAGGAGCCAGTGTCTGTGAGTGTGGGGGATATTGTCTAAGAACTAAGCACACAAAATCAATGTCACTTTGGAACAAAGAGAGCGTGAACATACAAAGGATCGGCTCTGATCCTGTGTAACTTTTCTTCCCTAAAACTAGCTTGTTTTTCATTAACTCAAGGAAATGTATATTTACTTTTTCTCCCACCCTTAATGTCAGTAAGACTACTAGATACCAGCCCCTAAAGTCTGCAATGTTCTTTACATCACACAATATAAACGTGTTGAACAGACTCTGAACTCTGCCTCCTAACTTTCTCTGCCTATTTAGAAGTAGTGCTGCAACTAATGATTATTTTCATTATCGATTCATCTGCTGATTATTTTCTCGATTAGTCGATTAGTCGTTTGGTCTATAAAATGTCACAAAATGGTGAAAAATGTTGATCACTGTTTCCAAAAGCCCAAGGTGCAACGTCAAATGTCGTGTTTTGTCTCGATCAAGAGTCCACAACCCAGAGAAGTTCAGTTTACTGTTATGGAGGACTAAAGAAACCAGAAAATATTCACATTTAAGAAGCTGGAACGAGAGAATTTTTGTATTTTTTCTTACAAAATTACTCAAAACAATTAATCGATTATCAAAATAGTTAATTTTCTGTTAATCAACTAATCGATTCATCGACTAATCGTTGCAGCTCTAATACCGTGTAATGTATCATTTATTGTGTGAAATGCTGTATTGATATCTGTCTAATGGTAAAAATAATTGACAGATTATTGAATGATGAAAATAATTATTTGTAAACCTAGTGCTATTTATAAATTGCATTGGCTTGTAGAAGAACTGCAGCATACCAAAAGTAAGCAGTGGTGTATCCCAGTAAGAATTGGCATATGCTGCTGAAACCACTGTGTCAAACCAGTTACCGCTTTTCAATCACGACCACATCATCAAGATATTACACATTTCAATTATTGTGCAGAGCCTTTAGAAGTTTGTTTTCTTTAATGGCACAGGCAGTTGAATAAATTAGGCTTAAGCAGCTCTCTAATGACAGTGCCTCTAGCTGTAACAAGCAGCCGCTAAAATACAGCCTGAAAATCAAACAAAAACAGAGTCTTACTAACTGCAATTAAAATGTACACTCTATCCGTTTTGCTTGAGCCCAAATATTACATTTTCCTCATGTGAAACTTAATCATTTATTGACAGCTTGGCTTTGATGACAAATGATAAACTTCACAGTCCTAATGAAGCGCGGAATTACATTACCTGATGAGGCAAGAAATTGCATGTTTAGAATGCAAATATAGAGCCCATCTACTTCACTAAGTTATGGGGTGAATCCTAATATTATGCAGAGAGATTATCAAAGCCTGTGGTCTAAATGTAATATACCAAGAACACATCAACATTAAGCCATTACTAAAGAGCTGTGAAAATATACTGTACCTGACAGCTGAGGGACCAAATGACTCTACAAACTGGAAGTGCTTTAAAGGACTGTTCCCGGTCTGTCTTAAAACAATAGTCAGGTGCCCAAATGAACATTGAAATAGGTTTTTCTTGCCATAATCATTCTTCCTGTTCATACTGACCATTAGAAGATCCCTTTATAATGCACTTACAATGTAAGTGATGGGGGACAAAATCCACAAGCCTCCATCTGTGCAAAAATGCATTTAAAAGTTGATCTGAAGCTAATATGAAGCTTCAGCCGTCCAAATGAGTCACATCAGATCATTACATGTAACAGTCTTTTTAGTGCCAAAGTCCCTCTTTTTGTTACTATACTTCCACCGCAGCTCAACAGGGAAACACAATGAGGGAATTTGATGCTAAAAAGACTGAATAGATAGATATCCACTTGATATGACTAACTCAGACTGAAGCCTCATATAAGCTTCACATAAACTTTTAGATGCATTTTTGCACAAAATGACTGTGTGGACACACTGTGGATTCTGGCCCCCATCACTTATACTGAAAGTGCATTTGAAGGGGATCTTTTAATATCCAGTATGAACAGGAGGAATGATTACAGCGAGGAAAACCTTTTTCAGTGTTCATATAGACACCTGAGTGTTGTTTTAAGACAGACTTGACAAATTGGGAACCTTCTTCCTTCCTATTCCTACACTCAGCAAAAAAAGTAATGCATGTAGTGTCCCAGTAAATAAATAATTTATACCCCCCTTCAGGAATTCCCTCTGTCTTCAATGGTCATGTTTGATAAGTGTCAATTGGCATAAAAACATGCTTTGCCAAAAGGAAGCAAACGATCAAATTCTGCCATTTGCTCAGAGCACTCCACATGTTGCTAGGAGATAAGGGCCAACAAATTCAAAATTTCTCATTGGTTTAATCCTGGTTAAGGCTAATCTCTGCCTTTGCTGGGCTCAGCCTTGGGAGGCTAGGAGGGCAGACGTCTAGAAAAATGTAGGCCATAGCAGAAACAAGAACAAATCAAATTCATTTCAGTGACAACCCGGAGAGAACTCAGCACATTCATATCGGAGCACACAGCTGTCCACACCTTTGCTTATAAATCATTCACTGTCCAACTGCCAAGCCGATAACGTAATGTTTGTTTAACTAGAACAAAAGATGCAGGACAACCTTCACAAACACGAAAGAAATCTGCGATTACAAATGATGACAGCTGAGGCTTTAACTGACTCAAAAAAAAATTAATTAACACCTTTTCGATAAGGGGTTGTACAGGAAGATAAATGAACAGCTGGCGAACATATTCAGTCAGTTATACAAGTGCAAAAAAAACGTTAAGGTTACTGTTATTCGACAGCAACTGCTACAGCTACCGTACGCTAACTCTAATGAGGTATTATTATAGACCTATAAAAGGTGTTTTCGTGCTCCGTAAAGTTCAAGATACTTTTTACAATTCAATTAACTCCACAACCGTGCAACAACAATAAAATTCGCTAATTACCGGTAAGCTAGTTAGTTAAGTTAGCTAATAAAGTAGGAGATAACTATAATAATGTTTATTTTAAAAGCCAGATATTTATGATGAACTGATCGACTGTTTAGTCTGCCGCGAACCATCTTGTATCGTTACTGCGAATTAAGCTGCTTTGTTAAAACATGAAAAACTGCAGACAGTCTGAAGTTTCTGTCAGTAAATTTAAGCAAATAGCATTCCCCGTGGGACACGTTGTCATGGCAACGACACATAAACTTGCATAAACGTCTGCCCACGGGTAAAAACGCGTTAAATGATACCACTATGAATGTACCTTGACAAAATTACAGCTGCTTTTGACAAATTCAACAAAAAAAGTTTCTTACCTCTTCGAATATATCATTTTTAAGTCCGCAGGTTGGTTTTAACCCCAAACTTTTTCGGCGAGTGACTACGGATAACAAAGAGGGACAGAAGTCCAATGAACGAACGGGGCTGCTCCTTGTTTGAGCGGTTTGCAGCGCCCCCGGTGGCACGTGTGTGTAGCTAAACCTGTCGACCCTGGCTAAAGCAGACCTTACTTTAAGATAAACATGGTAACTGCAGGACGTTCAGTAAATTTCCAGCTTGCACAAGTTCTTTTATGTAATGAGGACAGTTTCTCTCTGTGGCACTCTGGACTTTGTCCGGTCATTAGTCTCCATCTAGTGGAGAAAATCGTTACTGAAGGGTTGTCTGATGGTGTTAGATTTTGGAACAATTAAATCAGGTATCCTGTTTGGAAATAGGATGACTATTGCCTTAGAAGGTCACACTGCTTATTTATCTAACTGTGGGACAAGAGTAATCCCACTGAAAAACTGTTTTAACTGAGTTAGGCCCCAGCTACATTTATGTTAAAATGGAGCTGTTTGCATACAATTTAGAGTTATCAGTGGAACGGGGCCCTTTGTAAATCTTTTACCTTAACTGTTATTTGAGCAGCCTGAACTTTAATCTTGGCATGACAATTAACTACACTCCAGCACACCATATTTTACTTTAAGTGATCTTACTAGAATAACATCTGCTTTTCAGCAGGCCCTCTGGATAAGGCTCTCCCATTTTCTATACATTAAGAAAGAGAAGCTTGTTGCATGCTGTTTTTTTAGCCACTGACTGTGTAAATTGCAAAGTGATTTATTTTTAAGAATGTTTATGATACAACTTGCCCCCGAAAGTTATGAACAATACAAAATAACAGTTTTGCTTGCGTATTTATGAAGCAGATTACAATACATTCTCAGCAGAAATTCACTTAATTTGTGTACAACCCACATCAAACCAAACCAGCCGCAATGCAAAATATAGCATAAATCAACTTTTTTTTTCAACTAATACACAGACTGGGAATTTAAAAAATTCGCAGAGTATTACAAGTGAAAGATTCATCATAACATGTTTGTGTTGAAGAAAAAAAATCTCATCTTTAACCTCTGACCTCACCTAGTGCCTCTTATGTTCTATAAGAGAGGAGAAATTTATTAAATTAATTGTTTTATTGTGAGATATCAAATTGTCTTCAAACAAATGGAGGTGAAACATTAAACCATGACACATCTGAGAGCCTGACGTCACTTCATTTCATTTAAACTGGTATTTTGAAATGCTCAGCAAAACATGTCCACATATATGTTTACCAATATAAACGGGCTAGACTATTCAGTCTAACAATATGGTTTGGTTACATCCATGAACGTAATTATTTTCTCCATCAGACAGACTTCGACCTTTTACCAAAGACATTATTGATGAGTTTGGCCATGGACTTGGAGCCACTGTATCGTCTGCGGTCTGCACGTTGCTTAAGGTTCTCCATCACATGACGAATGAGCTTTGTAAAGAGGTTGGATATCTCCAAGTAGTCTTCCGCTGCAGACACCTCCTGGAAGTGGCAGCATCCTTCCTGAGCCACGAATCGGCCTTCCTCCTCGCTTACCTGCCGAGCATTGCAGAGGTCCTGTTTGTTCCCCACCAGGAGGATTGGGACGTCCACCAGTCTGTCACAGCAGAGTGCACCAGGGTTATACAACAATCAGTGAACCAGGTGCTGAAGGTGTCTCATAAGGCAGGTCAGATTCATAACAGCAGACCTGATGCAAACAGGTCAGAAGCAATGTGAAATGCTGGGTTCTTATTACACTATGTTACAGTACAAAACATCTGAATAGTGTCAATCTAAGCTATTGTAGTTATGTAAATAAAATTTTATTGAAATCAGTACTTCAGCATGATTTGTGTTTATTATACTGTATTTGTGTGCTTCTGTAAGTTATTAAGAGTTTTCAGACTAGTGCAGGAAAGACCCACAGTGCCCCACTTAATTCATCAAGAAAAATGGATATAAAGCATTCCAGGATTATTTAATTGAGCATATTAATGAATATTCTCCATTAATTTACTTTGAGGAGTCGTAAAAAAAACATTATGAAGCCTAAAATTACTGTTACTGTTTGCTTATGTTCATATCGCTTCTGTGAAACCGTGTTTCGTACCAGTATACGTCTGCTCATCCCAGTACAGCATGTTGGAATTTAGTCCCTAACTTGCAGCATACCATATTGATCTTCACCCTGATAGGCCTACACACACTCATCTCAGGAATGGGACTCATTAGTTCATCAAAGTAAATCCCTCAGCTCGGCTTCATTCCCAGCAGACTACGGTCACTCACCCCTTGCAGCTCTCCTCTCGGGCCTCTTTGATCTGCCGCACGATGCTTCTGGCATGGAGGAAGGACATTCGGTCACTGATGTTGTACACCACCACAAATCCATCTGCCCAGTTCACAGGCTCCTCCAGGATACATCTGCTGCCTCCACTCTGGCACAGCAAAGGTGGATGTGGAGTTCAAACACATCACATGGTCCATCAACTTATTTGACTACAGAAGCAATGAAAAGTTTATAGGATACTTTATGTCCACCCCACTGTTGGGAAGCTATGAAAAGTGATCCATCTTATTTGCAAGATAAACAAAAAATGAGCTAAAAGGGACAGTAAATTAGCCACAGCACAGTATAGTCATGGAGATCCTGTTATATGAGAGTTTTGCAGTCAATAAAAGTAAAAACTTTGATGGTAAAGGAACCATGTGTGCTCCCTGTACACATATTCTGCTGCCGTATAGTTACTATATAAACCTTTAAAGGCTGAGTGTGTCCTCGGCTACAAGTTATAAATAATTTGAGACTAAAACATAAATTATTTGGATCCCGTCTCTTGTACAGAGGACAATGACTATGAATCAACCAAAATAATATAACATTTACTCTCATTTACCTGTGAACATGGATCAAATATATCCAAGTTTAACTGTCTCCCATCAATCGACAGCCTTTTATGGTATAAAGAATCTGCAACAAATCAAGTGAAAATATGTTTATTATTTTAAAAAAGCAATATATGCTATGAATCAAATTAACCAATTAACAGGAATACAAGTGGAGACTTTAGTAAATTAAAGTGCACAAAGCTTTCTTACTGAGAGGCAATGAACACAGTGTGGTGCCAGTTTAGTCAAACTATGGAACAATGATTACTATAATTACTGTGGTGCATGATTGCTCAGAGGGGGCAAACAAGCTAATTAATTTAAGCCAGAAGTGGAAAGGTCTGAAACGTTATATCCCTCTGCAAACTGTAATTCTATTACAGTCATCCAGCCTGTAAGATAAACACTGAGTGATGGTGAAATGTGCACGCCACTGACTTCAAACCCATATGAAAAAGACTGAAAAGAGGATTTAGTTGAGTCACCTTAAATATAATGCAATTAGTGTGGGGCCAGCAGAAACACCATGGAAAACCCATGAGTGCAGTATATGATATATCTTACTGTGATATAATAACATTACTGTTATGAGTACATTTACGTACTGGCACTGGAAGCATACTCTCCAATAAAGCGTTTTGTCAGGAATCTCACCAGAACAGCTGGAGGGAATAAGAGAGCAAAAAAGAGAGAGTCAGTATTGGACGTACATGCAGGCTACTGACACAATCACAGTAAATGCAAAACCATCGCAAACCATACAGCAGTTCAAAATTAATGTCAGATTTCAAATGCAAAGACAGTTTAAAGTTGGAATTGTTCATAGACTTCATCAAATACACATGTCCTTATCCTGCACAGCTCTAGGCAAAGAAAATATATTTTTATACAGTACATGTGCATTTAAATGTGTTTTTGCATTTAGATATTACCACTTTTCAAAAAAGGTGTGGTATTTTTCTGTGCATTTAATATCTGGGTATAAGAGAAATATACAGTATGATTTCATTTTATTTCACTGTCATTGTATTTTGTTATATGTTTTTGAAGAAAAATCACACTAGACTGACATGTATTGCAAAATATATGTGGAATCCATCTATGTATTTGTTGAATATATTGCATTATATTTTGTAATGTATGTCAGTATAAGTCTGTTCCATAAAGGTTAGGCATTATTGAACAGTCTTGTAGCCTTAAGTAAAAACAAAAGAACTGAATCCCCACACAAAAACACAAAAATCGTGGTATCGGTTTCCTAAACTTAAACTTTTTTCCTAGAAGGAGATTGTGAAAGCAGGATCCACTGAAATGCTAATTTCCTCTCAGCTAAAGGTTGGAAATCCTCCAGTGAGCCTCAGGGGACACATTCATGTCAAATCTCTTCTTTCATTGAAACAGAATTGGTTAGTTACAAGTCACTACTATCAGTCTTTATCTCCTTTCACATGTGTGTTGACTGGGGAGCAGATTATTTTGTGAATGTTATGCTCTGCCATTATATATTATTATCATGTCTTGGTTTAACATAACTCAAAAGGTTACAATTCGTATATTTTACAATATGCAGTATGTCAGATAAACAGATAAACAAAGTTGTCTCACTTTCACGGTGTCTACATTCATGCATTCTATCATGCATAATTTACAGACAACAAAAACAGATCAGCAAAAAAGTACATAACGTCAGTCTTCACTGTAAAAACACTGCTGTCAGCTCAC
The DNA here is from genome assembly GCA_038419695.1 of Scomberomorus guttatus. Lineage (NCBI taxonomy): Eukaryota > Metazoa > Chordata > Actinopteri > Scombriformes > Scombridae > Scomberomorus > Scomberomorus guttatus. The sequence goes on along the minus strand of CM076445.1, from coordinate 22,771,516 downwards.
CTGTTTTTCCAGCACCTTCGCTCCCCAGCAGAGCCAACTTGATGTCATTCATGATGATAAGTTGGAAGTGAGCTGTTAAAACTCTCCCTCTTGTCTACTTGTCTGTCTCTCTCTCTCTACTGCACTACCTCCCACTCTACGAACTGCATACAAGTGTTTAGAAGAGCTACTTCACCATCACACGTCCCCCCCTGTGAGAACTGAAAATACGCAGAGTCTCTGCCGCTTCTCAGCCAGTGGGACAAGTTTTCCAAGGAAGGGGACATAAAGGTTGACCAACACAATACAGATAATACAGACATGTACTTTTTTTTTTTGGAACAACAAGCAACCTTTTTGAAAAAATATTTTTAAAAATGATTATTCTGCAAAACAGGAAATGTTATACATGATATGCAGTAAGTTTTTTATGGTGTACAGTAGAATACAAAAGGTCACAATGTCAGCTATAAAGAAAGAAAATGCCGCAGGTATATGGTGTGCCACAAGGAAATGCGATTAACTGCATTTGACAGTGTAAGTCGGAGGGGAAACAATACGATTATAGCACCTTAAACAAAAGTGGTCAGTGCAATTAATTGATTGTGCATGATTATCTAAAGAGATGTGAGCACAAAATTCAAAGTCCCTTTGAGGATATTAGGTTACCAGAAAGCTGATGATACATGTTACAGTTGCAGAATCAAACCCACAGACTACCAAAAAAAGCACATGTTAAAAATGTAACATGCCAGCTGACCTCCATGAGGCACAAAATTCAGCTTCCCCTCTCTCACCCCACCACAGCACAAAAAGACTCCAAACTTTGATTTCACCGACTGCTTCACTGGTCAGCTCTCATTTTTCTCTCAGTACTCTCGGTGCTTCTCTGTCTGCCCTTTTCATTGTTCACCAAAGGTCACAGAAGTGTCTCATTATGATCCTGTAATATTTTACTCCAAGTCTGCTGACTGAAAGGTCACAAACCTTATTCAAGAATAAAATGTAGCAAGATGCCCCCTGATCAAAACAGTGTACATATAACACCTTTGACTTATTACTATATATGTCATCTCAAAAAAAGAAACAGAAGAATAAAATAAAAAGAAAATGAGCAGTGTAACGTTATTAATGATATCATTTTAACCTGAATGATAGAGTAACACTGAACTGATGTCAAACTGCCACTTGGACAGCATTTGCACTGAGGAGGCTGTTATTTCAGTTTAACAACACTCCAGCACACCACCAGGGATTTGTCCTAAACGCTGTCCTCACTCCAGAAATGAATTTACCTATTAAAAAACATCCCTCATTCTATTACAAATAAATATAAATCAGATATCCAGATACCAAAATTCAGCTGAGAGAAATGTTGTGCCTTTGAGACCACTTCTGAACTTTTCCCCTTAAATGTGCACCACAGTCACAACATTGTTTTACATGCAATTGAATGTTCTCTACGAATCTTTCAAAAGACCTTTAGCTAATTTCTTGTGTGTGATGTGAGGCAGCAGCCAGCAGTGTCTCATGGGTAAAAAGCCGCAGGGCCAGGCAGCAGGGTGACATCATGTCTGTGTTGAAGACAGTCTCCAGTGAGTTACGTCGCTCCTTCTCTCATTGTTTTCCAGCCAATCTTATCCATCATCACATGTTAGAGATTTGTTTAAAGTTCTATTTAAAGTGGCCATGAAACATTTTGAGAGCTTATAACTTTCTTAATTGGATGATTGACTTAATCTACAGTGGTACAAAATGATTGAAAAGTTTATATTTTGGATTGTAAACAGGTCTCAAAGGCCTAGAAATTCAGAGCAGACAAAAATTAATGAGAGGCAAGTGTAAAAAGATTAAACATAGAAAAGGACATGGAGCAATCATGTGTTGCTGACGGCATCATAAACCTGGAAGCCAAAATCCAAATTCTTTCGCACTTTTTGCCCTGAGCGAGGTCTTCCAGGAGGCACTACAGTACCCACCCGGATTCCCATTAAAGTGCTGCCAGAGGTGTTACACATGTGAAAATATGGAGGTTCATGTAATTCCTCAGTTTCATAATTTTTACATCAGTGCCTTCAGTAGTATTCCAAAAAAGAGTAACTAAAGCCTGCTGTATATGCCCACAATGAAAAAAAAATTAAGTGTTTTGGAAGTTGATTGACTTCAACATTCCTTCAATACTGTTTATGAGTCACAGTAGCTTTAAAACTGAGACTGAACATTTTGTCTTTATTATCATGATGTTTTATGATTAACATTGATGTCACGAATTGTTTTCCAAAAGTGCAACAATGGTTTCAGAAGCAGTGAGGTCACAATCGGATGTTTTGTTCAAGCTAAATCACGCTTGCAGTTTTAGCATTAGCATTAGCTCTGTTTGTGGTAAACAAGTCAACTCACAGCCCCACCCAAACTGTATTAACCCTAACATACCCAGAACCTTTTTATTGACTTACTTGTGTATTTGACAGATTATGATGTCACTGACATATAATGGCATGATTTATTTTTGAACTATATATGGTTACATATGCTTTACACCTTATGTTGTATCTGCTTATGTGGCTCAAAATCCCCTTAAAATTGATCCTTATGTCTTCTTTCAAATAAATCACATTGTTAATTTTATCGGGGAAAGCTGTAATTACATTCTTTTGTTAATTGTGTTGCTATTTACTATATTTACAATATTTTCTGCATGCTATTCATGCCTGGAGTTGGACAGTTATCTCCAAAACCTGCAGAAATCATCTTCTGCAGGTCCCTACAATAACAAGCTCTGGTTCGGCCTCCGTTCCACCACTCTGAAATCCAAACCATGTTATATCATCCAACTCAAACACACTGGATGTATTATCCCCGTACCTAAGTGGGATTTCAGCACTGGATATCATCATTATCACTGAGTTTAATCAGAACAGGCACAATGGAATTAGACTAGAAGAAGATTTTTTTTATAGGGAGCCAAAAATTCATGTTTTTCTCACTGCTCACCCAAATCTGTCCATGGAGTTTTGTTCACATTGAACGATCTGAATACATCTTATAGTGTTGAAATGCATTTAGAAGAAATTATCTCCATAAAAAAACACATCTATGCTGACATAAAACACTTGCTTTTCCAGTCGCCCATCTTCTGTAATACACTGTATAATGATTAATAATGGCAGACAGAAACATATTTTCTCTTGAATGCATTTTTATTGATATTCATATATGTGCATTTATGGCTCATAGTTACAGTAAAAAAAAGGAAAGAAAATGTACCAGACTGTTCTCCTGAAACAGTGACAGTAACTACAATCAGTACAGTTATAGTATAATAAGTCTTCCTTCATACTGTAGGAAATACTATTATATCTATTGATTTGAAAGAAAGTAACATTACATATACTGTATATTCACTAATCTTGACAACAATCAAGGAGTGCACAGACAATAATTTGTGCAGTAAATCTGTAAAAGTCAAGAAAACTCTATCTTAAGCTGCAGGAAGCAAGTTAAAGTATGTTTAAAAAGAGGAAATGCGCTACAGCAGCGGGTAATACAAAATGATATGTTCCACCTCTACTGTGTGACTCTACAAATCATAAGGACAGTTAATTATAATTATCAATACTGAATGATATCAATACCTTTCACTCTTACTAGGCCTGAGATACTTAAGATAACAGGGAAACATTTCTTTTTAAACACTGGTGGAACAAAAATGTTTCGTACACAAACTTAATTCAATGTATAATTTCCTCAAAAACCTCTAATTAACAGACAGTTACTGTACTGTACTGTTTTGGTTGATCTGGATCCACAGATATTGAATCAAAACATGCACATTTTTACGACCTGTTGAGGTCTAACACTGATTATCATTCACTCTCTGCATCACTCGGGTCAGATTCACCGCTGCTTTTCAAGAAAGCTACTGATAATTATATCAAATAATCAAACCTATGATAATTGCCTGCAATCATTTAGTCACTAAAAAGAAAGGGGCAAATATAATAAAATAAACTTCTATACAGTTACACATGTATAAATATGTTGAACATTTACCAAGGTGGTAAATACAATATTTCAAAGTGCTGTGTATAATCAGGGCTATATTCACCTAAAAAAAGTCAAGAAATCCACTTAATAAAGACACATAGTGAGTTTACTAAACATCCAACAACAGCATTCTTTTTGTACAATATGGCATAAAGCTTCAGGTATATGAATTTAATTAATTTAAGTAATTTCCAGTGCATCAGGGGGAAATCATGGGCAAAATATGGTCATGAGATGGTGACAATTACAACATCAAATCTCTTCTATAACAGGCTGCAAAAGCAACCCAACAAACTCTGGATTCTTGTTTGTTGACTCCTTTTCTCCAACAGGATATGTATTCAAATACGTAGCATATAGTATGTAACCTGAAAATGTTTTTAATACATTTTTTCACTCTCTGTAATATGCTCAACTGAAATCTGCAGATATTCAGCTGTCTTGTGTTAGTAATTCAAATGTTAAGATATTGTTTCATTACGTTCAGCTGCCATCAGATGGCAGCACTGTGATATTATTGCAAACCACAACATACTGTGGGGTTACTGTTAGATTACAGCACGAAAACACTGCTACAGCCCCCCCCCAGGCTGCTCAACAAAGCAGTATAATTACACATAAATAAAGCATATTCATGTGTCCTTGGTTGCACTGCATTCACCTCTGGTTAGAAGTGATGTCTCCTCGACTTGAGAGAGTGTCTCCTCTTCCTCTTCCTGTGACACTGCTCCCTCTTCTCTGGCCAGGGGAAACCACTCTCAGCGGTCCTGCAGGCCTCATCGTATTCATCACTGTCACTGTCCGCCTCAGCCACAGGGAAAACTCTGTCAGGGAAAACTTCTTTCAGCTTGGAGGTGAAGAACGCCTCCAAGCTGCGGCCTGCTTGGGCCACCTCAGAATCAGGCTGTGGTCAGAGAGAGAAAGAGCTATCACACACAGATCGGTGCAATTTAAGGTATGATCACTTCCATTTATAATTGTAACTGGGATCAATTATAATCATGATAATAACTGTGATTACAGAATGAGTAAAATTATACATTGAATACACACAGAGGTTATCAAATTTTAACTTACATAATTGAACTTTGCACAGTTGTGGAACATGAGACAGACATCAGCAACAAACTGGTCTGGTGAGTTATAATGACGGGTATTCCTCTTGTTGAGTTTGGCCCTAATCACAGACAGGTCCATGGGCCTCTTGATGATCTGGTAGTAATGACGAGCCTGCATGGGAGAGCAGTGGTATTTTAGACTTTTATATAATCCACCCAGTCACTTTCATTTTCTCTAACTCATTCAAACTGAATTGCCTCATAGATCTTTCTGCCTTCAAAACACAGCCAACAAATGTTTTGCTCGGACGTAAATCATGCCACTGCAGTTTAAAGAATATTACTGTACATGCATGCTAACACAGTCTTAATCTAAATCAGTCAATCCTTTTTTTCCTCCCTCTGCTAAAATATTTCTTGTTAAATATGTTGATGGCTCAAATATTGATGGCTCAGCAATGCACATACATGTCTTGATAGTGTCATAGGTTAACAATGGTTGCAATTTTAACCTCACTGGACTCAAGAGGAGGTTAGCTTTATTTCTCTTTCACTAGACCTACGGATTGATATCACTCTCATGTCTGTACACTAAAAATAAAGCTACAAGACCTTTGTTTCCTCCCCATGTTTCCTGTCTCTCTCTCTCTCTATACTCTTGACTGTCAATAAAGGCCAAAAGATGACAAAAAAAGTTAAATGACCAGCAGCCGGTTAGCTTAGCGTAGCACAAGGACTGGAAATAGAGGGAAACACCTTGTCTGGTTCCACCTATGAACACCTCTAAACCTCACCAATTAACACATTATATCTTGTTTGTTTTATCAGGACAAAACCCAAAGTGTAAAAATGACAAGTTGCAGTTTTACAGGGGCCTTTGTGCCAGACTATTTCTTGGGCGGGACCAGTAACTTCCTGGAGTCTTGTCGCCACTGTAAGATTGCCAGGAAACCTGCAGAGACAACCCCTGTTTCCAGTCTTTATGCTATGTTATGCTAGGCTAATAGGCTAAGTGTATCAATTTTCTCATCTACCATAACTGTCAGCATGGAAATTAATAGGCATATTTCCCCAAATGCTTAACTATTCCTTTGAGTAAAGCTTTCTCATTACCAATCCCTCTCACCCCAAAATGAATAAAAAGTGTGTTGATGTAAGCAGAAACATGAGAAAAACTGTTCATGATGCTACTTTGCTATAGACACACTATAATGACAAACAAATGAGATAATGAAGGGGAGTTGGCTTTTACTGTAACTGGACTGTAAGAAAAGGGTGATCACTCACAAGTGGACTGACAGGCTCATGGAAGGGAGCACTCAGGATGTTACTGAGGATCAGAAGAGTCAGCCGCTCACATTTCTACAAAAAGTAAACCAAACATGAAAGAAAACAACTATAAAGGCAGGAAAAGGGATTCAATCACAGAAAACATGTCCACACCACGCCACCGCCACCATTATTAATGCTGGTTAATAAATTGAATTACTCTCTGGTCACATGCAGGCAGTCCATGTGCCGATGTGTGTTCCCCCGACGTTCTCTCATTCTCACAGTCGTACTGAACCTCTGGCTGCACAACATCTCTGCACAGGCTGCACACCCAGTCACCCCTGAGCAGGATAAGAAACATTAACAATAACAGCTTCACATAAACAGTTTGACAGGACGCGAGAGCATAGCAGTGAACATATGTATTTCAGGTGAGAATATAAGAAGCTTACGAAGGGAAGCTTAGCAGAGACGGGATATGACAAGACAGATGAAAGACTTTTGGACAGCGATCGCAGCACAGCAGGTCCCCGCCGATCAGACACACAGCACAGAAGTCCTCACTCTCTATATCTGCATTGTCCTGATCAGACTGGACTTCCTCTGCCCCCCTCTGCGGGACTGGGTTTGCGATTAGAAGCGGCCTCTGACCGGGTCCGATGTGGGGCTCATCTTCCAGGTCAGAGCGAAGCGGCTGTGGGTCGTCTGTTGTCAGTTCAGGTTCAGATTCAATGTCGAGTTCAGACTCCCCGGAGCCCTGAGAATCCAGCGGCTGATCGGATACAATGTCAGAATCAGTTTCTGCCTGACAACTGGGATGGTATTCAGGCTGGAAATCTGATTCAGTTTCAGCATCGGCTGATTCTGCATCAGCGTCCAGACCCTGACCATCCTCAGATCCCGCTCCCGCATCTGACTCTGGGTCTGCCTCATATTCAAGACTTGGCTCTGAATCCCCCACAATGTGAGTTTCCTCACAGGGCCCCATCGCCCCCGCAGCCGCTGATTTCTCCTCGGCCAGACATTCGAGTTCAGACTCAGATGAAGACTCTGCATTTAAGTCAGAATTTGGTGATGCATCTGAGTCTAGCTGCTGGTTACAGTCCGGATCTACCCGAGAAACAACTGCTACTTCTGAGACTGACCTGGGATCAGAGTCCGAGTCCAGATCAAGTGCAGAGTAACTCTGTGGCACGTATTCAGGGTCAGTGGACGGCAGTGCGGATGCTGTGCGAGAGCTGAGTCTGCTCCGGGTGTCAAACTCACTGCTGGTTGAGTGTGTGGTAGACTGATTGCAAGTTTGTCGCTCTGCATATGGTGGGGCTATGACTGAGTGGGTGGTCCTCATGATCTCAGAGCCTCCAGCTATACCCTACATTTACAACAAGAAGAGGAGAGGAAAGGAGAGGATGTGTTATGTGCTATTATCACAATTTATTTCATATATTTTTGATATTTGATGCTGACTAAAACCTATTTATAAAACCTCTAATAAAATAACACATCTTAGATCATCTGTATAAAAAGAAATAACACTTACCTCAAGGGTTACATCATGCCAGGTTCTCTGCTGCAGCAAACTTTCACTCCTCTCCATCGTGCTGGCAGGTAAAGGGTCACTCTGCCGTCTTCCATGTGGGGGGAGCTGAGACACGAGGATTTTGAGACGCTCTAAGCAAACCACTGGAACCCTGGGCCTTTCCAAGTCCTTCTGAACATCTGTGTTGCTTTAGACAAACAAATGATGAAAACTACAACTTATTTTCGTTACTTTTTTTTTACACAGACGGATGTTTTTACAGTACGTACCTGTTGTGACTGTTTCGTGACACCCTGCACTTTTCCTTGGCTTCATAGTCAATCTCTTCATTCACATAAGTAAAAGAATGATCTAATACAGGAAGGAAGATGAGCATGTATTCACAAACTATGTATTTTGTTTAATCAAGGATGTAAGAAAACGATTGAAAGTAATTTTCCAGCACCTGGCTCTGTCTTATAGGACAGTAATGGAGACCGGTGGCCCCTGGAGGGGGCCATGTCAAAAGAAGTTTCCTTGACAACACAAAGCACGCCGTCTGAAGCTCTCCTCTGCCTGGGATCCTTACTGGCAAACTAGGAACAAATCAGACATCATGTATTAAAAACCTCTCAGGCAGAGAGAAAACTGCCTTTATAACTTTGTAACTTGACCACAATGGGGGGGGGTTCATCCAAACACTGACTTGTAAAAGGGTTTGTAGGTGGTTATAGAAGCATGTTATCTTTCAAATGAAGTTAAAATATGAACATTGCCAGAATTGGAGCCACTACTACTCATTTTCCCCTGGCTGAAGTGTTATACAATATGTATTTGGATCAAATCTGAAGCTAAAGGTTCAGATTTCATTCTTGACCTCAGACACAGCAATTGAGGAAATGAACTCCACCACAAAGTCTCTTTAGTAGCTGTTCTGGAGCTTACGATCATATCACATGATCTTCATTGGCAGATGGAGTTTGCCCAGCTGTCATGAAATTGTAGATGTTCAAATTTCCATTTTTCTTGTCTTTTCTTATTTAACATGGACAAGAAGACCTTACAGTGGTCAGAAAACATCAAAATTTGAACATTTACAAGTCTTGCCTGCCAATTTAAAACTGATGCCTTGATCTATAATAGTTTTTGAGTAATAATTTAATTTTTCAGTGGAGTGCTGTTATTACTTTACCTTTGGAATATCTACTCTCTATGTGGGAATCACCTCTATTGTTCCTGACAGCAGAGCTTCAGTTCCTCCCCATGCATGATTACATTCTGATGCGGTGTTACCTTATGTGCAGCTCCTGCCTCTGGGCTGCGAGTGCATCCTGTGGGCCTTTCAGTATAAGGGCTGGTGGATGGGGCTGCCAGTTCTGCCGGGATGCTCTGGGAGCGTCTCTTCCTCCTCGAGCACACTGTACTAGGGCTGAGCCTGCTGCTCTGTACGTCAGATCCACACTCGTAGGCTGTCACAGACACCTCCAGGGATGTGGATCTCTGTCAGGAGCGCAAACACACAAAACAGAGCAGCGGTTTCAAGCTGTATCACACGCACAGATGCACCTGTTCATGCCCTTAACAAGAAGAGAGGACAGAGAAGGAGCACAGAGGAAGCAACCTTGAGTGTCACTAAGGCACACACACACACACATGGACGCTCACACACGTGGGCACACACTAAATGAACAAAAACATCACTCAGAGCCTATTCTGAGATTAATTCAAAACAACTCAATCCTTACAAACATGGCTGCATATATTACTGTTATTGTACAGGCAATGAAAGGATTGGTTACAACACCAATTATCATATGTAAATTCACCATTCGGGGTGCGGTGTGGCCCTTTGATTAAGCCAGAACTGCAAATCACTTACTACTCCGCTCTCCTCCTCCTCAATTTAATTAATGCAAGTATCCCAAAAAGCTCCTTTACACACATCAGCTGTGTCTTCAGCTAATGTAAGCAGGAGGGCTGACAAATCACTTCACACCAGTTCTTTTAAAGCATCCTTCTTTCTTCTTTTTTCTTTCTCTAGTGCACCATCATACATATTCAGACCAGGCTGACAACAGAGCACGTGCTCCCAAGTATCATGCGATTAAAACACTTACCTGATCCATGCCCCTTGGGAGAGGAACGCAAGATTGTGACTAGAGGAAAATAGACTATAATCCTTCAATCTGGAACAATGGGGGGGTGTTGGAATTTATCTCAGAGTGCTAACCAGAACTGAAATCAAACTGGCAGCTCCCGCTATTCCCTTAGTGACTCATTAATGACAGGTTAAGTACATAAATGACTGCACCCAAGTGGTTTCACGTCGTTTTCAGATGCCGTGACTTGAAAACGCAAAGACAATACATATTTGTGTTTGTAATCGGACGTCTTGAGGATTTTTAGAGAGGTGATTATGCGGTTGCTGAAATCTCTGGCATCAAGTGTGATTATGTTGAACAGTGCTCTCCTGGATTCTAGGATGCTTTGCTATAAACGGCTCAACTTTAATTGTCAGAGCAGCTCTTTGTTTTCCCGTCATCCTTTCTTCATAAAAGCAGAAGCATTTTTCTGTTGCACCATCTGTTTTCAGGCTAGCTGTCATCTGTGGGAAGTGATCATTCTGGCATTAAAATAAACAGTTTTCTTTGAGTTTCAGTTGTTTATAGATTACAATTAACAGTGAATATATAGTCCTGCCTTGGATTCAACACTCTTTTTTCAGAAATAAATAAAATAACTGCTTCCCATAAATATAACATTTTCTAAATGGCTTTGTTTTGACTTGAATGGTATTTGTCGCTTAATGATTCTATTTCCAAATTGGGCTTTGTTGCCTATTGCACAGCCTGTTTTTTGTTGCTTGTGTTTATCTCAGTGTGTTTAAATGTCTGTGCTTCATAGGAAATAGGCTTGAACCTGACCGATGCATTGTGGTTTTTGAGAGGTGTGTATAAACAGTTGTGTGGTTTTTACCATGTCATGAGACGTGAACTGGGTTAAAACTTTTTGAGCCCATAGAAACTTTGCAGAACCACGTGTGAAATGAAAAATTAAAGACCAAGGTGCACAAAATCCCACCGCACACCTCGCTTTGATCTCATAGCAGCAGCTGCTGCTGCCAAATTTTTAAATGATGTTCATAACTATGTTGCTTCACTACATGACTTTATGAAGTTTATTCCAACCAGAAAAATGTAGTTTATATGCTGATGCTGTTAAGTACAGCCTGACCAACCTGCAGGGCCAATATTGGCTAAGTAAGAAATTACAGTACATGAATGTTTTACAGGCTGAATTTATCCCTTTTTTTTCTTGTTAAATGTATTTTTGTTGTATTAGTTTTTCTAATTTTAGTTGTCTATAATCATTTAATTCCCAGCAAAGTTATATATAACTGTTACAAATATTACTATGTCTGCCAAAACAGTATTTTTAATGGTATGTTTAAGCTAAAAAAGAAGATTTATTGCCAATATAAATTGTAAATATTGTCAGGCTGTTTTGTTAACTTAATCTCTCACCCTGCCATCTCTGTGGTCTCTGAGCGTCAGTGCAGTTCTCGTCCTCTGCTGCTCTTTTCTCAGCTCTGCTGCTGGAGAAGCTTGGAAGTGATGTTGCTGTTGGACAGGACTTTGCTCCCTCCTTTCCTGCTGCAGCACTTCATCCAGTAGCTCTCTGCGTTCAACCGCCGCGGTTTGTCCATGAGTCTCCTCCACTCTGCATCTCTCCTCCCAATTCTCTTCAGTCATCACATCTCGGTCCACAGCGTGGCTGAGCTCCTGCTGCAGAGCTGTGCTGGTGGACAGTTTCCTCTGACGCTGGCCGTGCATTTGGTCTAGCCTACTACGGTCTGCACTTGGCTGAGCCTGGCTGTCTGGAAGAGCTTCTCTCTGGTGTTGGTGATAGAGATAAGATTTAGACTGAGACAGCGTCTGGGAGGCAGCAGCTTGTGACTGGGATGAGGATCCACGACTGCAGTTGAGCTGGATGGGTCCTATGATCGAGACAGGGGATGACTGTGAGGGTGGTTGTAAGGCTGAGGGGCTGTTTGGGTCCCAGCACCTCTGGAGCTGCTGGCTCTGGTGCAGGGAGGCAGAGAGAAGGGTGGGCTGAACACAGCTGGAGTTGTAAAGTGTGGCTCCCAGCTGGCTTTTGTCCAGACTGGTCAGATCTGGCTGAGAGGGAATGCCATGCAGGCAACACATCTGGGGCTCACAGCAGGTCTGGTACCCACAGCCTGACTCTCGTCCTCTGTGATACACAGACGGCAGAGCCAAGCAGGTGATAGGCTGCGGCCTCAGAATACTGGAGCAGGCCAAACCCTGAGGGTAGGTGCAGTTTCCTCCCTCAACAGTCAGTTGGCCTACAGAGCAACAGTCACATTAAGAGCTGTGTTCAAAAACAACATGATATATGTCATGCATAAAATAATATTAATAATAATAACTACATTGTATAAAGTCCTGTTAAATGGGTCCTTTTGCAAAAAAATATTAATAGTATACTGAAAACAAGTTCAGAAACTAACAATTTTATAATAAAAACATTGTAAAACCTTTTTTCACTAAATTCTGTCACACAAAACATTTCATTTTGATTCTAATGCATTAAGATTTTTATTATAGCCTAACTTCCATTTTAATTCTCATTTTGATTGGTGAGAATTCATAATGCAATATTGTAATATTCCAGCTTGCTTCAATGACATTCATTTTACCTAAAGAGGAAATCTGCTTCGTCCAGTAACTAGCGTCCCAGTTGAATTTGATCTTCACGGGACTCCAAGAGTCGGGGTGGAGTGATGACTCAAGCAGTTGCTGCATCTGGAGTGAAATCTGAAAGAAGAATATATATTTTCTATATTGCATTTCGGAGACTTCTGTATACAAGTGTCATCACTGACTTCCATAGTAAAATTACTCAACACACACCTGGAAAGACAATGATTTATGATTTTCATTGGAACTCAAGCCACTGGAATCAAATACCAATAACACAGATATATAACATTCAACTTTAGGTTAAAAGAGTAGTCGCAATTTAGTACTGCACTTCCATAAAGTACAAGAGACAACTTCAAAAGATAATTTTCAAAATTGAAGTAGAGAAGCAAAGATATTCAGACTTTTTGTCCCTCATGTGGATCAAGCTCTAAAAAAACTGTTGTCAACACTGACAAAGCTCCTCCAGAGATATAAATACATTGTGCAACAGGCTGATTAGTACTCTGTGTGACTAGTAAACTGACCTTTATGTGTATAAATAGTGGAGTTCCCCTAATAAACCTACACTTTAGGCCGTTTGAGGTGTGCTAAAACAGCAGGCTTAACAATCACTTTAACTGAGTTTAGGCAACTACTAGTGAGGGGTTAACAAAGTAGATTTAAAATAAAAAAGAGGCGCTGAACTTTTTTTCATCTTCCCCACAGAAATTAATTACTACTTCCTCGTAGGACTGTGTGTGTTACAGTAAGACACTGGCCATCTGTTGACTGGCCTGTCAGCGTACCAGTGCCCTGCTGAAGAGCACCGGGCCTCTGCAATGGTGAGTTGTAGCCCAGGTGATGAACTTCTGCACGTGGTCCAGCTGGCCACACATCTCTATTGCCCCCTGCAGCTGGTCCTCCAGACGCTGCTGGAAGTCCTCTGAGATTTTCTGCAAGGAACCAATAAAATGCATACAGGTATGTGTAAGCACTGGCACACAGAGAGTCATGGCTGGACTGTGGGCTAATCAGTGGCTCTGTTTTTTTGACAGATATAGTTCCTGAAATGTTGGATTAAGCGGCTTTGACAGATTACTGTGGGCTCTCGTTTGCTTGCTTTCAGGACTGATTACATCACAACGGTTACTGATTCCTTGCATTTAGAATCATGGCTGGCTGAACGATAAGAAGGAAAGAAAAAGAAAAAGTAATTACCTCCAGTTGCTCTATTAATAGGTTGGCTCGTTTGTTAAGCTCGTTCATCATAATCATCTTTGCCATTTTAATCTGGTTCTCAGCCTTCCTGCGTGCAATCTTTACTCCGTGAACTCTACAAAGACAGGAAGGAGAAAATAAATGTCTCACTCCTAGCAGAAAAATCCCAAATGCAGAAGATTTTAGCATCATTTCAGACATTAATTTGTGCGTTTCTATATTCAACACTGTTCAATTTTTGAGTTTTTGTGTCAGAAGCTGCTCAGACTTAAGTATTTTTTTTGAGTCTAAACCAACCTGTCCTCTATCTGCTTGGCATTGTTCTCCACTGCAGACCTCCTCTCTTCCACCTGCACCATCAGGCTCTCAAACAACCACTGCTGATCCTGTAGGGCCTTCCCAATCTGCACCACCCTGAACACGAGAGGCACAGGATCACAGCATCAGCCAGATAGAAAGTTCATTAATTTATTCCTTGGGCTCGAAGAACACCAGAATTAAATTTGTTTCTCCTGGGGACAAGACATTATGCAGGTGACCTTAGAGGCAACTACTGTACTATAACATCACAGGGAAAAAAAAGCGTATGAATACTTAAAAGGCATTAGACGGGCCAAGGGTAGTGTATGCAGATAGCGATGATAAAAGTGACAGGGCGTTTAGAGAGCGCTGTTGCTCAGAGGAAGTTTTTAACCTGTGGTTAGCCCTTCTCTGCAGCGTCCTTGTGCTGGGTGTCAGAGAACTGACCTGTGGTTTTTGTGGGAGGACAGGTGACAGCTGCTACAGCACAGAAGGTCACATGACTCACAAAACAGCTCCAAGGGCTCCTGTCTGTGAGAGTGGCACATGAGGAGGGAACAAGGATACGACCCCGGGCCTAAAAAACAGACGGAGGGGAGGGAGGGAGGAGAGAGAGAGCATGGAGCATTAGCAACAGTCGACAAGCAGTTCACACCCACAGCTAGAGGAGCGCCATCAGTGTGCAACATGTAAGCAAAAGCTGAGAACACATTAGGGGAGAACAAACGCTTGTACTGGTACTATTTTAAGCATATTTGAAGAAGTGAAAAAAGCTTTATAATGTCTGTGGGTCTGGAGGGAGTTTTCTAAAGTCAGAAAAATTACCCTGATGATGTCATAGTGATGTCAGCAAGGTTATCTCTGCTTAGGCTTGGAGAGTACAAAATTGTAACAGAAAACCTGCTTTACAAACTAGGGTTTGAATGGCAGGGAGGCTCTAAATTAAAGACACTACTGAGTTGCATTATGGGAAATGTGTTTTTGGGCCTTGACCTAAAGCTGATACTAAAAGGCTCTGACACTTTGATTTTGACCATTCTGTTTAAAATCTTTCTCTTGCAAGTCCGAACTTTATGGAAATGCAATACTAAATTGCTGGAGCACCGTGTAAAAAAACAGTGGTCTATTTTTGATTGCTAGAACCTTGCAAAGAATTTGGACATTAAATTTTCAAGGATTTATTACATGCTTGGGTTGCCAGACTACTTTGAAGATATGTAGACAGCATGTTTTTTAAGGTTTCAGTTGTATAATCTGCTGGGTATATATACCTGTTAATCCTAACCCTGAAAGATGAAGGTCTAATCTGTTGATCTTAATGTATGTTTAAATTCATGCAACTTTTCATAGTATAAGCAGTCTGTTGAACTTCTATATGGTGAAGCATCCCACAGGCAGAACAGTGGGTGGTTAAAAGTAAACTGCGATGAGTTATATTAGCATGCATGTAATATGGCCGGTCTCGATCTCTACTTTGATGCAAAGATGATATAATTGTGGGAAATTAGGCTGCAGTTGAGGTTGCAGGTTAAAAGAGTATTGTAAGTGTAAGATGTAAGTGAATATTTCAGTGCTATCCAACCTGTCTTTGATGCACCAGCAACCACACACACTAATACTACAGCACACACTCGAAAACATCTTTTACACCTTCCTAAATAGGTCACTATAGAAACTGTTCACCCACAACGAACGTTATTCTAACAATAGCTGGTTAAGGCTAATGAACGCAGACCTACTGCTCTCTGCTGGCCGCCTCACCTCAGCCAACCCCCTCCTGCCTATACATGGCTGCTCTTCACAGATCTGTGGTAGAGAGCTGAGCATCATCCTGTGTGCATAAACCCAATGTGACTGACCACATCCTGTCAGTCAGCGCAGTCACACAGCTTTTCTCACAAATACACAAATGAAACAGTAACACTCCCACATCACATTAAAGTTGTCTACGGTCCTCTCATTATGACTTGATAACTAGTGCTGAGCAGATCTGCAAAAGCAGCTGGGTACAAAGCTGCCACACATACTGGAGGGTCTTTAAATAGCAACACACTAATATTAGAAAAAATGAAATCATGCAGGCCCCTAAGAATCTGGGCCACGTGTTAAATAAAGGTGCAATAAAACAGGGATCTCCAGGAACGATTATCAACCATCACTGCCATCATGCATAATTCATTTCAATGGTTCCTACTGAAACACATGATTAACAAACAAACAGGGCACAAGAAGGAAAACAAAGCAGTTGTCTCAGATGACAAAGGGAGAGAAAGACTGTGCAGCCCCACTAATAATCTGTCATACTGGCCTGGAGAGTGGAGGTAACACTTTTGAAGTATGTAAATAGCCATGCTTGCCTTGTCCACTCAGAGGCAGGGAGCTGGAGCCTCTCTGGTGCAGGTCGGGACACTGGGCGGCACTGGGCCTCTGTTGTTGGTGCAAGTCTGTGTACTGGGAAGTCGAAGGGGCTCTCTGATGCTGATGTGTATCTGTGCACTGATAACACAACCACTTGTTGCAGAGTGTACACAGGCTCTGTGCAAGTGTGGGCTCTGAACACTCTGAGCACCTCTGACAGACACACAAAGAAAAAAACCTCTTGTGATGAAAATATACACTGAACACACACACACACACAGGGCCAAGTGATAAAAAGATGAGGTGGCATATGTCAGAAACATGTGTTGCCACCTTACTTTGGGCTAAATCACACCTAAGAGAGTTGTTGTTTTCCTGTGCTCGTGAACGCCTCAGAGACTTTCAGAAACACGAGTTAATCCTCACTCTAAACCTAAAAACTATAAAATTAAACCTGTGCAGGGAGCATCATTTGTGTATTATAATTTAATAACTGATTTCATTTTTCAACCACAAGCATTTCAACATTATGATAAACATTAAAAACAAAGGACATAAATTCTGTTCAAATAAGAAATCAAAGCATAATTTTTGCAATGTTCTTATCAAAAAATTAGTCCCTGGTGTTTACATCTGATTTTGTTATAAAAGCAGTAAAAGAGAACAAAAGCTGTCACCAGAAATCTTGTAAGATGATGCACAGTAAAGTTATTTTCACCAAAGTTATACTTTATTATTCCCCATGGAGAATTTCATCTTCTGCAGTTGAGCAGTACCCAGGGACCAACTCCAGTTTAGACGCTGTGCCTTGTCAAAGGGCAGTAGCAGGGGTATTCCTAATATCTGACTAGTCTCATGGGGTGGGAAGGGACCAACACAAACATAAGAAGCATGCAAACTCCACACAAAAAGGCCCCAGTTTGCCCTGAAGGGGTTCAAGCACAGGATCTACCGTGCAAACTCAGAAACTGCTGCACAAAAAGAAACAATCTCTTGTTGTGTCAGAAAAAAAAGGAATGTTAAAATCAAGATAGGAAACAATGGTAAAAGAAATACCTTACCTTCTCCATTTCAGTGCCTTGGAGAGTGAAGTCGCCTTCTCGGAGGGAGGGAGAGGAGAGGAGAGAGCGAGCAGTCTGACGCCTCAGCAGCAGAAACACTGAGGCTTCTACAGTACCTGAGGCAGGAAGCAGTGCGCACCGAGAGGTGGCCTCAGAGGAGACGGCTTACATGACAGCCTCACTGTGGTCTCTCCTCCCCCAGTTCATCCATGTGTAGGACCCCCTCACTGCAGCGGAGGAGAGGAGTGTCACATTCAAATTCATCCCCTGCTCGCTGGTGCAGCCACCAAAAAAGGGAGAAAATCTAATCCTTTTTTTTTTTTTAAATAAGCCTGTGCATAATAATTGGGAATTAGGGAGATAAGATAATTATTTTTTTGTAGGGCAAAATATCCCCGGAAGCGCTTTCCAAAACGGAGGAAGGAAGACCAAGTGACCTACAATGAGGAAGGAGGGACGAATTGTACTGTAAGCACTGTTTAGGTCTTTAGAGCAAGCAGAGTGAGGCAGGACTAGGTGATGTTAGGCTCAGGTTGTTTTGGGCTATACTGGGCTGGCTGTGGCCTTCTTCCTCATCCCTTTGTCAGCACGAGTAGGGGACAGGTCCCAGTGGAGCTGCACGCTAACGTAGCACACCAAAACCGGGTCAGGCTCTGATAAGCTCCAGATGGGACTAGGATACACTCCTGTAATTCCCTCTAACACTGTGAAATCAATTAAGATTTTAACACAGCACGTCAGAGAAAATGAACAGCAAATACTGTAAGAGTAAAGAAAATGAGCTAATTGTAAAATCTAGACACAGAGAGGATAACGCCACAATGCTCTGACTGTATATCTGCGAAAGAAACATGCATCTTTTCTTTTTCACGTTTTCTTTTGCAGATGAAAGTTGAAAAAAAGGGGAACTGGGCGCTGTCAAAACTTAAAGCACACATCCATCTTCAAATATAGCCCAAAATCAAACCGCTGTGACATCTGAAGCTGTGAGCAAGTCTGCCTGACAACAACCCCTGCAGCCTGACCTACAAATCTGACAACTTTCTCATCCTTGGGTGCTTCAGTGGGGAGCTTAGAGCAATCCCATTCCCCATTGTGCACTCAAAGACCCAATTTGAAACACAATTAGTCAGTCGTAGTGCACCCTGCCTCCTGTTCACTCAGCTCTGTAGCATCTTCAGACTGCACACGTACTTTCACTGCACTCTCCGTGCATTTATCTTTCAAACAGAAACCTCCTGCCAGCTTCCCTGCACAGCTAAGTGAACCTGGCACCAGTTATGCATGCCATCTCAAGAGATGTCACAATAATAGAAACCTGCGCAGTGATCTCTCCCTTGAAAGTACCCCTATGTAACATCTATTAACATTAGGTTGATGAGATCACAGAGGAAGCAGGATTATCTTCAACCAGTCTTAAAATATTAAGACATTTTACCATTTCTCTCCTCAGACAACTCACTTTCTGTTCTTCCCAGGAATTCATCCACAGAAAAGAGTCTTCACTAGTCTTCTGCTTATCAGTTTAAAATGCAAAGAAATCCTTACTGAATGATAATAACTCCTGGTGAAGGACTTGGCTCAAGATGTCAGCTTCAGTCTCTGCAAACTTAACACAGAAACAGGACTGTTATGAGATGTTTTCACTAAATATTTTGTACTCATGCGGTGCTTGAACTTCTACAGCTGATGGGATCTCACCATGCCTCCTGTTAAACGGTTAAAGCAGATTCACTTGCCTGCCCTGCTTGTTACTGCAGTTTCACTTTGTTGTGACACCTCACTCTTCACTCGTGCATTCAGAGATCTTCCATTTTAAAAATTAGTATAATCTGCATCATGTAGTTAAAAGAGCCATTTAATGTTTGGCTACTGGGGGCCAGAAGAGGTTTAATACAAGCTGAGACACGCACGCTCTGACATATTCTCGCTCTGCTACTTCACTGTAAAGTCCATTCTGAGTGTTTGTGCACTGGAGGCTTCAAGTTTCCATGTCACACTTGTGTAATCTGAATATTGAACCAGGATTGGCCTCCAAACTAGTTGTGATGTCACAAATCCTGCTTTAACTTTAAACTTTACACTTTCAGCAGATGAATGTGAAAACAGCCTTCTGGTGTCAAACTCTGCACATACATTATTCTGCACATTGAAGCTCAAACATCCAACTGAACGAACAAGAAGAAAAACATATTTTTGAGCGGACGGAGACTTTAGGTTATTGTAAAATTAGCTAACGTCTGAGTAAACAATTGCCTATTTACACATCCTGCCATCTAAGATAAAATTGCGTGGGCCATGAAACTGAAACCATGAGATAAAAAGATTCAAAGAGCAGCAGAGCGATTTTTTCTTTGTTGTCTATGTGTTTGTCACTGTGAGTAATATTTTTTCACATTACATGTAGCAATTTAATTGAATATTGATATAAAAAGTAGTGATTAAGTTAATGATAATAATGATTAAGTTCATTTGTAAAAATATAATCGCAATCTGTGCCAACATTTTACCTGCTGCCAAATGAAATGTTTTGTGGACCAAATATCTTTAAATTTGAATTTTCAACATGTTTTTGTTTTTAGGCAACATATAACAAAATATAATAAACTTATTTATTATTTCTCCACCAGAATTATTACTTTTTTTTTCACAGAGAATTTAGACTTGGTCAAAAAATTCTCACATGCAGGCTATGTGTTTGGTGCACCCATAATTTATGGACATGTCTTTGCAAACTTTAATAAAAATTAAAATAAAAAATAATTCTGATTTCCCCCTGATAATGTCTGCCGCGTTCAATACTTTCTTTCCGTGATAGTGAAGTTTAGAGGAAGCTAAACTCAGGCTCATCTTTATTCTTGCGGTCACTATCGTACATCACTGTAAAACACTACATCCCTGCATGAATACAGTGTTGTGTGTTTTGTGTCTTCTTACTCACTGTTAAGCTGTGGGAATTTGGGGTTTCCAGTGATTTCCTTATGGCACGTTCGTGTTCCACCTGTTCATAAACGTGTCAGTCTGACAGCACTTTATTAATGCTTCCTCGCTTAACAACAGCGAGGGTGTCAGTCAGAACTGCAGAGTGCCTGCCCCCGCATCCTCTGCATTTCATTGGCAGCTTCACCTCCAGCGCATCACTGAGCGTGATATTATTTTTTAGAAAGTGCGCATGAGATTACGCCCCTATCATGGCATCGTGTGTGGTGCAATCCAAAACACAAGAGGACAGCCCGCAAACACAAAGTCAGCACGCACGGACGGCACGCAGTACAAAGCATGCAGAAACTGTGTGTCTATATATTCCGCTGTGAAGTGCACACCTCATACAAAACATCTCTATAAGTAGACATCAGTGTGAGCGTGTCTGAGGATGTCAGAGTGCTGTTTTCAGTCCAGAGGAGGCGAGTCTGTCTGCAGAGTAAATCAACTTCTGCTGTCGACCTGTCAGTCATGTCAGGTGTCCTGCGCTATGTGTCTGTCCGGAGTGAGAGGCTTTTTTTTTTTTTTTTTTTTTACCTTGACCCGTGCGTCTCCGAGTGTCGATCCCCCCATCGGATGTCGCTCTTTGGCCCGTCCAAATTTTGGAGCTTGCAAGTCTCGCAGTTAATCGTGAGATTTTATAGTCATGCAATACTTCTGACGTTTCTCAAAGCTGTAGTGTGACACTGTGTTCTTATAAAGTTTAGAAGAATGGCTTTATGTATAGTATTCACATCTCGCTTAGGCTAAATGAAAGTTACAATGCTATACTGAGAAAATTCTCTTCTTTAATCAAAAGTGTATATTATATTATTGGATTGGATAATATTACTGAAACATTGACATATAAGCGACATTTTAACGTAGTTTAATGTGCTATATGACAATTAATCATATTTTACGTGCTTATTACAGGTTTTAAAAATGTTAATGTGCAAAGCAACCAGTAACTGTAGCTGTCAATTAAATGTACTGAGGTAAAAAGTACAATGTTTACCTCTGAAATGGGGTGAAGTGTATATAGCACAAAATGAAATAATATTAAATCATATAGTACAAGTAGCTCAAAATTGTACTTAAGTACAGTAAATGTACTCGGTAACCTTCCACCACTGCTGCTGCAAGACAAGTAATCAAAACAGACAGGTGCATTACATACTGCTGACACATTATTAAAGACTACATATATGAATGATTCACATCTACTGTCATGGACTGAAAGAAAAAGTGTAGAAATTTCATACTGGCATCAATTTGCAGGAAATTTCCAATCAATTAAAAAATAAGTGACTCATTTTCTTGAGTCAAGTTACCACCATGTAACTTTTTTTTTTGGGGGGGGGGGGGTCATTTTCTTACACAGATAAAAACAGAAACAGTAGATACATTGCAGTTAAAGTGCTCACTCTGAAACGTCCCCTTCGTGGTGTTAAATTATTGATGCATTAACTTGCAAAAAGTCTTTTAATGTAGCAAGTGATCCAGCATCACTACCACATGTCCTTTACTGCTGTGTAGAAATGTGTTTATCTTCAGTATGTAAATTATTAACATTTAAAGCAACAGCCATCAGATAAACATAGTGGATTGAAAGTAAAATATCTTTTAAAATGTAGTTGAGGTGACAGTATAAAGTTTCACAAAATGGAAATAAAGTGCTGTACCGTGAAACTTTACATAACTGTTTGTTTAATATACTTTCCTACTTTCCATCACAGACTATAGGTCCTTTTAGTTTGGTGTGCAGGTTTATGCTAAACACAGAACACGCTTGCTTGACATCAAATGTCATCCTTAATTGGTATAAAGGGCACAAGCAGAGGAAAAGTAATATGGCGGCTGAAATCAACAGTGAGCCTCTCAGTTAGGGGAGCTAATAACAGCATGGCAGTGACAGTCACCAGAGTGATGTGCACAGACATAATTAGGTTAGCAGCAGCATGTGGTAGCTGGTGCTAGACTAACTGTGCCTTTAGGGATCTTACCAGCTTCTCCTAATGCATAGCTTAGGGGGAAGCTGTCATTGAGTTGTCACATGTAAAATGAGGTGATTTTATATCATCTGGCAAAACGTAAATTACATATATCTCTTTCAAAAAGTGATATCTGTATGATTTGGGCCTTGTTTTTTGGGGGAAATGTTTTGGGATTGTTGTTATTGATAATTGGTTCATATGACAAGAAAAGTATAACATTCTGCTTCTTTTTGAAGTCTCGATGTATGAAAAATACAAGCAACTTCAGGATGGCAGGTAAGTCTGGATCTCAGATTCACCTTTAAACAACATTTACCAACGTAAATATGTAACATGTTTATTATTAGTAAACTCAGTAGCACACTAAGCCATTTGCTGCATTTGAATTATTGTTTTTTTTAATAAAAGATTGCAAAAGACTTTATGAACAGTTACAATCATCTTCTTCATTGTCTTGATGCATGTACAGTTTTGAATAGGTTCTACACTCCTTAAACAGAGGACAACACTGTCGTGAAATAATGCAAAATGAAAACATAGAAACTTTACATCTATGCCCACATCAAGTCACATACGCTCACACATTCTGATAACACTCTTTACAAGCACACCTGGACATCAGTGGTTACTCTACAGTTCACTCGTTGTGTACCGTCCTGCTATCACTATCTCATAAGGTACTATAAACATACACTGAAGAGTATCGCAGCCAGCTTGCAGTGAAATATGTACAAGTTTACACAAAAAACAGAGTGAGAATCATCATGATGCAGAGATTTGGGACATCAGGTTGGTGTACGCTGTTGGTACACGACTGAAAACACGACAATTTCCCCTCAGTTCTTTTTGTGGAGAAACTTCATTTTACTTCCTAAAAACAGTAAAAAAAACAAACAAATCCATTAAATCACGTATAATGCACAACACGAGAGGTATAATTACAGTAATGTATGTATTTTTTGTATGTATTCTAGTTATTACAAAGTAAATGAAGCCGGACTGAGATTACAGGAAGTTTGGGCTGAATTAACCCTAAATTGTCCAGAAAATCTGAATATCTGCTAATATGTGATAAAAGTAGCAAACTAGTAGCAACGACAAATGGTGATCATGAAAAGACAAAAGGTGCAAGTTATTGTGTGGCTCCCTCTGGCAAGATAACAGTAATAACAAAGTGTCATCTGTAATCTAATCTTGTAGTGTGAGAATGTCATACAAAGTAAGAGAAAAAACATTTGAATTTCTCTTTTAGGTTGTTCACAACCTCATTTTTAATTTCCTGTCTGAACCAAGTCCTTTATGTCTCCTGCAGAACTCACCCAGGCCTTTAAGGAACTTGTTGACTCCACTCTGCTCTGTGTCTGGCAGCTCCTCCAGATACTGATCCACCCTCTGCTCAAACAGACCTGTTAACAGAACAATACAAGAGATTTAAAGATATAAATATATATGAAGACAGTTCCAGGATGTTGACAATTACCCTTATCTGCCAGGGAGCCACTAGAGGTCAGTGTTAGCGCAGGGGTGGAAATCCATAGAGAGAAATTCAGCCTTTTCATTACAGTAAAACTTTTAAAGAAGAAATAAGTGACACTCTGGACGTTCTACCTTTAGCCCGGGTCTTCCTCAGCTCCCGATCCTGAATGAACCCTGCAAACATCTGAGACTCCATGAAGACGCCCAAGAAGCGGCGGATACTCTTGGACGCCACAGACTTGCGGAAGGCTTCTCTTTGGAAAACGCGTTCTCCGCGCTCGTTCTGAGTGATAAACAGGGAATAATGGCCGATGGTCTCAAGGAAGAAGCGGATGAAAGCCTCTGACACCAGACTGTTTAAGGAGTTGTACTCTGCGGACACAAGAGAAAGGAGAGTATTCACATTACTTTAAGTACATTGGTATTCACTACAGACATTTCATACTGGATGGCATGTTGACATGTTTCAAAGAAATTGTCAGATGAGTCTTAAAGTGGCCTGAGAGCAGTCAGAGTCAGATTAAAATAGAAACATGGTTTGGCTAAACGCTTACAGCCACACAATGCCACACAACAATAAAAACTAGCCGCTGCTCTTGTTAGCTGTGTGGAGACTTAGACTATCTCATGATTATACAGCCTGAATCAAATTAAGTAACAAAAAAGAAGTAATAATAATAATAATAATAATAATAATGCATTTGCCTCTTTATTACAACTATTTCTTTTACATTGGTGATGTCAAAGCATTGCTGATGTTAAATCGTTGTTACCCTGGAGCTATTTAAATATTTCAGCATGCTTACGGAGGCACAGGCCCAGACCTTCATGATTGCACAAAAGACACAGTGAATTACAACTCTGAGGTTTCTGACAAAGACTTTCTGAAAGAGTATGAGCTGGAGCTGAAGGGACAAAAGAGAAATCAATCTACTCTACATGCCAAGAAACTCTGTGAATATTACAGAAATAGCTGAAATCCACAAGAACCGAGGAACCCAAACTGCATCTCTGGGGCCTTGTCGAGAGTCATTAAAGGACAATTCCAGCTTTACTGGGTTTTTTTACTGCATTCCCTGGCTACTTTACTTTACTATGCTAACTTATTGTTTCCTTCCAATAGTCGTCTATTTTTGAAAGTAAATATTGGAAAATGTACACTGTAAATATTACAAGGTACTTAATTGTGTGTAGTAGCAATTATGTAAAGTCAAGCTTAAACTTTTAGTTAATCTAACAAACTAGAGGTTGCGCAAGTGTCTTGCTTCAGTTTGAACATGTTGTGATTGACAGGCAGCAGATTTAACAACAGTGTTAGCTGTTGGGTAAAAGTTTTATGTTGGAAGAGATGTGGAAAGCAAAAAGACAGAAAGTCTCTGCCACGTCTGGTCTTTCTTTCTGGTGAGTAACATCTCAGCTTTCTCTCTTATTGTCTCGTGACTGTCCATATTCTTGACTCCATTTTTGCTCTGTGAAGCATTTTGTTGCTGTTGTTGTAAAAAGTGCTTTAGAAAATAAAGATATTATTGATCCCCTGGGAGGAATTGACAAAAAAACCTAGTTCCCATACCGGGAGTCGAACCCGGGCCGCCTGGGTGAAAACCAGGAATCCTAACCGCTAGACCATATGGGAGGTATGTGTGTGTGCCTGCAGGTATCGAGTTACAGCTGCAACTTGCAAAACATGACTACATTCACAACAATATTTTAATTTTAGTAACTGAATACAAAGCGAAAGAAAAGTGAGCCTGAAGCGTATGGAAATACTGTTTATAAGTAACTTATATTCAAAATTTTAATGAAAAAATTCATTAAAATGTAAAATACACAAAATGATGTGAAAAAGTTTGCTGCATATCTGGTACCGTCCTTATGTTTGAAAATAAAAAAAAATATTTTGAAAAGAAAAACACTTTAAAATTGCATCTTTGACTGTTTTTTTTTCTTCATATAATTGCACATGTGGTTGTTACAGGGTTGTTATACGACCACACTATTTAGAATAATGAAAGCCTTGTGAATCACATGAAAAACACGTATAATTTACTACCATTCAGCTCAACATATACCTCTCATCAGCAGAAAAACACCGTATTATTTCACCTCTCAGGTGAGCAACAGTGACTCACAGTGATGAGAAGTCTCTTAGACAACGACGTCATGTAAGTAGTGAGTTTCACACAGACTTTGACTGCACATGTGCTGCTACAGAAACTGTTTTAATTGACAAGGAAAACATCTGTCTTGATAGAGTGAGATGATTTTTCACTTATTCACCTTCGTCTGACTCGCTGTCGGAGTCCTGATTGATGATGTCATTCCTCTGCTCCAGCGCTTGCTCAAGGGCTGCCTGAAGTTTCCGCGGCAACAGCGAGGCCTCATCGTCCATCTATAAAACAACAGAAAACTGCCGTCACCAGTGATAAACAACAATGTTTGGAGAATTAATTTCAAAGACAGAAAACTGCATGTTTTATAATCTTTCTTCCATTTTTTCCCTGTTAAAGGGTTTTTTGGGGGGAAGGTTTTCCTTATCCAAATCGAGGGTCCAAGGATAGATGATCTTGTATTGCTGTACAGACTGTAAAGCCCCCTGAGGCAAATATGTGATTTGTTATAATGGGCTATACAAATAAAATTGACTCGACTTTGACTTAACCTTGTTCAAGTTTTTTTCTCTTTTGTTTCACAAGTTAAAAGACAAACCTGCCGGATGAAGCGGTCAGTTCCCAGGTCGACCATTAAAGCCTGAGAAGAAGAAAAAGAAAAGTGTATCACGCTTCAGACGTAATAAAAACCAGCATATCCTCATTTTTCTGTATTTTATATGTTCTAATTAAGTAGCATGCTTCACTAGCCTGTCAAATTCCCCTGCCAAAATTGTTTGTGGGAAGGAAGCCTGAGATCTTTGGCTGGTGCTGCCCTGCTACTTACTGGCTCTTTACCAACTCACCATACCAGAACTACTTGAGGAGACTTGCTGCGTATCTGTGTGAAATGCTTACACCTACATGTACAGTATGTATATATCTATATCTACAATTCTATCTATATACAATTTGCGAGGGACAACCATTTGTGATCTGCGTAAAAGCAGCGCTCACATGAATGTTACCATCTAAACCTGTGGCCTCAGTTTTGAATCCTTCCCTATGGTTGGAAGTCACCTGGCTGGTTCCCTAATATAATAAGACCAGAGGCAGAGGAGGCTGAACAGATACAGCAGCAGCCGGCCAAACTTATAATGGAATTACTCTGAATCTGTATTGCTTTAGTTTATCAGCCAAGACAGAAATGTGCACTATTCCAAAAAAACAAGCTTCAATTAGGGAGAGAACAAAAAGAAACGGACTGAACAATCAGTGATATCCACATAATCTAACAGACAACAGAGTTTGGGAAAGAAACTGCAACCAGATGGTCAGAGAGAATCCAGAGAGAGTGAACTTACCTCTTCTACAGGCAGCTCTTTAAGCTTAGGCAATGAGCTGGACAGCAGCCCCACCAGGAAGGGAGTGGGACAGCAGACAATATCCAACATGGACCCTGGCAGCACAGGGATGAAGGTGTGTTGCCAAGAGAAGGGGTAGAGCAGCGCCACCACTGCAAGCATGCAGCTGGAAAGGGTACTGATGATGGGAGACACAAAAAAAAAAGAGGACACACAACATCAGTCACCTTCACACCCGCACAGCACCGCCCTGCAGAGGCCACACCAGATTCAACTAAAAGCAGGGCAGATGTTTCATGAGATAATGAAAACCTTTTTTTTTTTTTTCCCAGGCTGAAAGGGGAGTGGTGAGTTTGTGGTAACAGCTTTTTCCTAAAACATAGCCTACTGCAATCAGGAACTTTTGTAAAGTGAAAAAAAAGAATGTCATTACTTCAAAATGTTTATATCACTATCATTAAATCATTGACTGAGGGACACAGTGTACTATAAGAGTCTAAACAGTGTATTTCCATCTCTAAGCTGTTTCCCAAAGTTAAATTGACTACTTGATCCTCTTTTCCTTGAAATAGTTACTTTTATATGAGGCGTATCAGCACAACTATGTACTCTGGCTTTGACACTTTGCTCTTCCTGCAGCTCATCTGAGGGGCGGCAGGATCCGACAGACAGTTCTTACACTTTGACAAAGAGATTTCTCTGAAGGACTCATCACTACACCAGCTTCTGGACAAGTTCTCTAAATGATTCAAAGCTTAATCTGGGTACACTTCAACTTCACCCAGAGTGTAAATGCTTTTAATACAAACCACATAGATGAAGGGTGATTCCAATAAAAATGCATTATTCTGACATTACTCTCTCTATCTGCAGGGGTGGCGTGACTCTGACATGTTGCTGTAGTTAAACTGGAGGCTTGTTGACGCAATACCAACAAGCACCAATTCGGTTTAACTTCGACAGCTGTGGTATAACATCGAGATCACAAATAGCAGCCCGTCTTTCTCACGATCCGTCGCTTGTTGACAGTGGCTGACCCTCCTCCCCTCTGTCCTCTACATACTGTCCAGTCCATGTACACAAAGAGAGTGAAAATAAACTGTGGGTCCAATCGCACACACACACACACACAGTGGAGCACTAAATCAGTATGGATCAAGAACAAGACCAGGGATCAAACATGGTATGCAAACGCACCCCACTTGGGATATATACACTTTTAATGAGGAATGTTTTCTGTGGTTGCTGTCATCAACAGCAGACAGAACATCCAAGTAAACACAAGTTACTCCCTTTTATGTGACCTCATTTACACTGAGTTTCAGCTTCAGACGAAGAAACCTTTGAAGAACATACAGTGAACAGAGAAGATTTTAATCCATAATCAACGTGTGGAGATAAACGACAAACCCGGGCTATATGTTTGCCACAGGTCTTTTCATCTTAACTTCCCATGAGTCAAATTGCCAAGATTAAAATGTGTTTTCTTGACAGGGCAAAATAGAATTACACCAGTGAAAACCCAAAGGCTATAATAACCACAGCGTTCAGTCTTTTTAGGCCTCTTCCAGTTCACTCATAAAGCACTTGCAGCTTTGCTTTGGCCGGTCTAATTTCCATTTGCCTGAGGAGGGCTTGATAATTCTTAACAGATCCCGTCTCCTGGGTTTGACGAGTTCCAACAGAGAGTGATGGGGCACAGATCTCTGAAAACCTTCGCCACAGGCTACACGCGGTCCGACACAACACTGATACCAAAAGGATCAATTACACTCATTCCCCAACCACACACTCCTGGGAGAAGATGAACTTGCAATGAAAACACTCGGCACTACCAGAGGTTGCCACTCAACTCTGGAAAAAGTGAGGGACATTCATGTTATATCCAGACCGAAACTACAGACTTCAAGATCACACATGGGTCATAATAAAAGCCATACAAAGAGAAATGGCTTCTAATAGGTTAGGATAACATACAAGCAACAAGAAATTAAACATCCTGAATTAAAGCGGAGTGGGTAAGGGAGATTTTGTGGGCAATGTCCCCTTTTGCTTCAGCAATTGACACTTCTTTGTTATTTTGTGATATGCATATGTCGTGTATATTGTGTGTATATGTACATACTGTAAGTATAGAGGATGTGGTGGTGGTATATCAGATTGCATTATGTTAAGGTGTTTTTTATTTTGTCCCTCTTTAAAACATACAAGAGAAGGACAACTTAACTCCAAACCTTTAAGGCTACATTTGCTAGTCTCTAACAAAGCATAGCTAAAAGAGGAGTAATTTGTAGTGTAATCAAAAAGCTGCCCTTTTACAAATTAAGCAGCTATGGAGCAAAATTAGCACTGATTTGTGTTTTGGGCTACCTGATAATTTCAATATTCACTCTCCTTTTAGCTCTCATTTGGTCTCCACCAACTCCTGAGGGAAATATCTGGCTCTCCAGCCGCTAAATGCTCCGCTATGTTCACCAGCTAGTCGCTAACTCTTCCTGTCTGCCGTTTAGTTCTGGGCATGAAGCGTACAGTGGATTTATCTGAGCCTTTTTTAGTGAAAACAGCTGCCTGTTGTTGCTGGAAACGAGAAGCTCATGAGAGCGGTGAGAGTGAAAAAAAAAAAAAACAGTAAAGTCGTGGGCCGTAAAACCAAAACAATTAGCTGAAAGATGCTACAACGCTCTGTGAGCTGCAGAGCTGGCTGTTAACTCTGGTTGGTTTCTACAAGCCACACTTTTCACATCACACGTGGTCATTTGAACTGTTGTTAATATAAAAATATTGATCAGAGCAACTTAGCTTAAAGTAAGATTCAAAGACTATAGTACAAGAACTACGTTTGATTACATAAATACATACATATAACAGTTATGATGCCAGTGTATCCTGGGAAAATAGAAGCAGGTCTGCAGAGGTGAGGTCTGTGCAGAGCTGTTATGTGTTGAGGTTTGGGAGCTAATCCTGACATATTAGCTCTCGTAGGTCTGCCAGGCCTGGTTCAGTGTGTGTGAGGCTAAACTGGCAGATACTCCAGGAAACATGGGCTCGAGAGGCTTAGTCAGTGAAACCCAGAGGAGGAGCGAAAATTTCAGTGTCCGAGAAAGAGAGGGAGGGAGACAAAAGCCTGTGCCACCACATGCTTCACAGCTCTTCTAAAGCACTGTACTGTGTCTACCAGGCTTGGCTCTGAAAAGTCTTGATTCCACAGGACAAAGAGGACTAGGCTGAGAGCAAACTGAACCACAGCTGTCAGACACCAGCTGTGCTGCAAAGCTCTGCAAGACCATTCTTCAATGTTAAAATGCTTCCCAAGCTCAAAATAACACCTAGAAATCATATAAAGAGGCAGTAGAGTACATATAGACCTATAGAATTTCTATGACAAGCTGTGCGGGGTGTATTTTTATCCTCTTGCAGAATGTTCTCCGCTCCCTTGGTCCCCAAATGGTTTTCCCTCTCTTCCTGTCTATAAGGCTCTCTACCACCAGCTCTCAGTCTCGGCTCTCCAGCTCCACAGACGGCAGCAGAAGCCATTTTACAATGAAAAATGTCTTCCTGATGGGAAACCCTATACATGTTCTTATTAAAACCACAAAATAACGTCTGAGTTTGATCAAGGCTGTCTAGAGAGCAGATGAATGTGTGCAGGTGTTTGTGTATACGAGTGTGTACATGTCTATGTGAGCGTCTACACGGGGATGTAAACATTCACGAGAGCGACACTGATGTAAAAATCAGCTGTTCAGGCTCCGGTAATGGCCGGGGCCTCCTCCTCTCTTTGAAAAACAGAAACATTTCACATGTTTACAGTGTGCGGATTTCATTCGAACTCGGGACACATGGGAAACCGGTTAAGTTGTTAACAGTGGTTTTGGCCTCGTGCCAGGATTGCAGAGCATGTTACAGAAAGTGTTTGAGGACTTGATTAGAAAAATGCCAGCACCAGTGACTATAACTCTACCTGTCTGAGGGTTAAAGTCACATTGATCATTATACTGCAGCTGCAAAATGTGTTCTACATGCCTCCAACTCACTTTCAGAGCAAAACAAACTTTTTATTATCCAGTTGTTGTTCTTTTAAGATATGTTTTTGGGCATTTTTTGGAGAGCTGATAGTGGAGAAGCAGAGAGGAAACAGGGGGAGAGAGAGAGAGGGGTATGACATGCAGCAGGGGTCCCAAGCCAGAGTCAAACCAGGGACGTTGTGGTCATGTGGCATGCGCTGTGGCATTCGGCTACCAGGGCACTCCTCAATAACCAGTTTTGAGTTTGCTTTTGGCACAGATGGAGACCAAAATGAAGAGCATTAAGGAGAAACCAGAGAGTGTCTATGCAGAAACCCAAGCAGCCGCCTGTACCACAGAAAAGTGAGCATGATTAATTCAACATGGCCAGGAGAAAAGCTTTCAGAGCCATTGTTTAGTTTACCTCTACAGTCCCCTCCTTTTCACTCTTCCCCTCTCTCCTCCTCTCAAACAAAGACTTCTCAGCTTTCATTATATTCCTGTCTTCTTCTTTGCTATGAAAATCAATACGTGAGACTCACACTTACTGTAACAAATATTATTGTGGTGAATCTAATTATAATAATGCAGGGAAGACTGAATCATCTTAACCTGGAAGGGGAACGGCATTGTGACATGTGAGGAACACGTACAGTTAAAATAATATGATTCATTAAAGAACTATAACCAACCATGTGCACTGATGCTCACTGAGTAAACACATCAGTCATAGCCAAAATATGGGCAATTTAATTTTTTTCTTTGAAAATATGACATGCATTATTCTTTCGCGTAAACGTTTTGTCCTTACTGGTTGATAAAAAATGTATTGGATTTATGTTTGGGAGGGTATGACTGCTTTTTTTTGTGTCTTCCAAAGTGGGGCGTGACAGAAAAAGGTTTGAGAACTACCAAACAATGGAGTCACATCAGGGAAAGCCATTAAGATCCAATATGCAGTAAAAGTTTTACTGTAGGAGTACACACAATGACCATGCCAAAAGATAAATCCAGACATGCACATACAATTTGGTAACCGTCCTCAACCCTTGCCTGAGAACTGACAGAGGCCGTTTACATTAGTCTACAGCACTGACAAAACTCACCCAGCATCTGCAGGCCAATTGAGTTAAGCAATTACAGAGTGACATGGCCGATGATAAATTCATCTAACCAGGCATCCGACGTGTTATTACAGGCAGGGG
Organism: Scomberomorus guttatus; assembly: GCA_038419695.1. NCBI lineage: Eukaryota > Metazoa > Chordata > Actinopteri > Scombriformes > Scombridae > Scomberomorus > Scomberomorus guttatus. The sequence goes on along the minus strand of CM076445.1, from coordinate 22,738,904 downwards.
ATGGTGAATAATCACTTAAAAAGAAATTGTCTTTGCTGACTCATGTAGAAGCAACAACCTCCTTTGATTAAAAAAAACAGAGGTTTCAGTGTAATATTACAGGTGAGCGAACACAACATGCCAAAGAAACAGAGGATAGAAGATCCCACAGAGAACTATTTCCTAACATGGCTTTTTCTCTCAGTTCCTGCTTGTATTGGATATACATTTCAACGGAAAGAAACATACATCATGTTCTACTGGCAAGGTATTTTGGGAATGGATTATTATACAAGAGCCCCAGTGGGAGCAGCCCTTTTATCATAGAAGTCATTAATGCTGCTGAGGCCCTGTCACTGTTTTCAAAAGAAACCAAAACACAGGAGCTCTGCATGTATGCATGCACACTTGCACATTTAAATACACACACACACACACACACATATGGTTTCAGATCACACAGTAAACAGCATCAATCAGGGATAGTGACTGTATGTTTAAGCCACAAAATTACAGATTTCATATTTGTAATTTTCTTTTTTGTAGTTATTTCAGTTTTCTGTAACTTAATTTGCAGTTTGAAAATGTAATATATGTATCTACTTTCACTTTGCAAGTATTTTAACTGGTGTTCTGCTTCATAGTAATTTAACCTTGTGCAAATTTATGACCATTTTAAATTTGAATGGTGGCACTGTGTATGCTAAAAAGGCTCGGACACTGCGTGCTTTGTTACACAAAATTTTGTGAAACTAACACCATTTCATAATGTATTAAATTATGTACTATATGATTGAATCTTTTATGATGACTGAATGAGTTTTTTAGAAGTTTAGAAGTATGTTTTTTTTAGTCAGTTACAAAGATTGTGATAAATTACTGTCTTGAAAGACGTATATAAGGGACACCATCACTGTCTTGGACAATATATTGTGATAGTATTGAGTCATGAGTTGGTTCATGATTCCCACCCAGTGACTCCTTGATGTTATCACCTCTGGTAATGAGCATCTAAGACCGATTTTCTCAAGGGACACAGAGAGTGCCGCCGCTCATACGCAGGGAGTGAACGTAGCATCATAAGTCAAACGGTGACAGTCGAGCCACAGATCAGAGGGCAGAGTCGCGCACACAGGAAGTGCATTCCTTCCCCTCACAGTCACTGCCCCCACTGATGTTTGTTTAAACTGGGCTCTGATACATGGAGAGATTACTTCTCTACTCAAATCTCCTCCCACTCCACCCTCGCCTCCAACGCTCCAAAAGTACCCCTCTCTATTCTGTAACAAAAGAACAGACTGGGACACCGAGTCCTTAGAGACCCCTCACATCTTATCAGCCCCACCCTATTCTCCACTGGCAGTGACGCTCATATCTGTGACCCACTTTAGTTTTGGCCTGATTGACTGACTAAATAACCTGTTGTCCGACCTTCGCATTCTGATCAATACAATCAATTAGTTCCACGCATGGGGCAACCATTAAACCCCAGTGGACAAGTATAAGGCTAGGCTAGTTACTAGCAAAGTAACTACAATTCTTCCATCATCAGTTGGGACAAGCTGAGGGACACAAGCTGACTCTGTCAAAGTGACGGTTTGTCAATGTCAAGAGATATTTATCAGTTTTGCAAGAATTAAGCATAAAAAACTACAACAGTGAGCCAGGGCAGGTAAAACAAAAGCCACGGTACTGAAGCCCCTGCAGCACAACTGAAAGACCTGAATATGGTCTTTTGACCGTCTGTATGATCATAATATCTGTAGTCACATGACATGCCAACTAACTTAAGTTATTTTGTAATGGATATTAAAACAAATAGAAGGAAAAAAAGCCATTCATGTAGAGGAAATTTTATCCTTAAACATGTTGGACATTAAGTGAATTCTCTTCGGAAAAGTTAGACATTGAACTAACTATAATAACTGCTGAGAAATATTACTGCCAACATGTCTGTATGGGGACACACTAACCTAAACAGACAAGATGATTGTCTATATACTGAACACTGAAATGCAGCTCTGTATAAGTTCCATCCATGAGTGATATTTATCCATCTATTCATCCATCCATCCGTGTTAAGGCTCTCAGGAGGGCTGAAACCTATTACAGCTCACATGAATTCATTTAAATGAACTTTTCACTTTCACATTGTCCCTGAGACTGCATTATTTTGTTAAAAATTCCTGAAATCAGCGATGAAATAATCTATTTGTTTTGAACAAATTATTTAAAAATATGTACAAAGGGTCAAACAAAGGTAACAGACCAAATCTCTCACAGTGCAAGAGGAACCAGACTGACCTGTCTCAAAAATCAAAGAGGGGCGAGAGAGCAAATTACATGCCTTTGTTTCACTCAAGTGATTATATTTTGCAGATGATGATGAAGACTTTTGTTAGTGTAATATTATTACTGAGATGGTTATCAATATTTATTACACTGTTCCAGAGAAATGTTCCATTTCCCTCTTCATCATAGCATTTGACTGCAGGGGGAAAGACTTATGACTGACTGGGGATGGTGGAGCCTCACCTGAGTTTATCAGCCACAAAGATGACTCTACGCTCCAGCAGCAGCGAGGCAAAGACACGTATCACCTGCCGTACACTGAGGCAACTGAACAGACTGTCAAAGTCCACATGCTCCAGTCTGGAGTCGGTGGGCCGCCTCAGCTCGATGACCTGAACGAACACAAAGAACTGGAAATTTAAGTCATCGCAGTTTGTAGATCTCACGAACATTTTCTGTCACGCAACTGACTGTGAAAACAATGTGAGTAACTAAAGGAAGTTTTAAAGAAAACATCCTATCAGATGAGAGCTACCAAGACCATGTAATGGGTATAATAAAAGTCAGAACAGAAAAAAAAGAGTTGTGTTCTGCTCTATCAACAGCTCTGACCTCATTTCCTGCGCCAGGCAGAAAGGTCTTTACTTTGATGATCTTCCCTGGTGCAGGGAAGGGCGACTCCATCAAACTCCTCATGAAGGGATAGACCAGGGCTGCTGAGATGCCTCGCCGCCTCTCTACCTCATCCAGGATCTAAACAGGAAAAAGCATTATTTCCTCAACATATTTCAAGTAACTATTTCAAGTAACATCAACACACACACACACACACACACACACACACATACACACACACACATATATATATATATATATATATATATAGTATATCTCATATGTTGAATAAAACTCAGCAAAAAAGAGCACTATCATCATGGGTAGTAACCATGGAAATATAACATATTGTTATGTGTTTGAGCACTAGCAGTATTCGTTTTCTGTTTTGAAAAATAGCAAATTAATTTCTTTCCATGCCTGTGTGATTGGAAAATTCCACCCAGTGTGCCTGTCTGCCTGTTTTGGTCCAAGCTGCCTCCTGTCTGGAAAGTTGATTGGAGAATCACTCGTATTCAAGGTCATATGATATCACCTCTCTCTCCATCTCTCTGTTTGTCTGTCTGTCTGTCTGTCTGTCTCTCTCACACACAACTACCTCTGAAATCAAACACCGCTGACCTCTCTTATTTACCTGGAAAGCACTTGAATGTCTTCAAATGAAATTAGCTTCATTTCCTTTGTGTAACAGGTGTGCTGCTGTACCATCCACAAAATGGAGCCATTTCAGACATTCACTCTTGAAATATCACATGACGCAAAACCAGACAAACCATAGTAAAAGTACACATTTCATCCACAAATTAAATGATAAATAATAAAAGCACCTATAGCTACAATATATGCTTACTTAATCTACATGGCACAACTATTCTGCTTTAACTCAACTACAAAATTTCAGACTTTTCATTTTTTGCCAACTTTGGATCACACTTTGCCTACAGACTTAAAGGGCTTCACAAGGACCCCATTATTAAACACTGAGTACAGCACATGTTTGCACACTGTCTTTGAAATATACCATACTATTTTACTTTCATGCCATATAGCAGCTACTTTGTTTCACCAGTCTGGACTCACTCACTTTGAATTAATAAGTAATCAGATAAGGCTGAAAAAGTCAAACACACCGACTGCTCTGCTCTGTGTTTGCACCACTGAGACAAAATCGAAGGAAACAATTACTCTGGGAAATCAGAAAGTGAAAAAAAAAAGGAGACTGAAATAAGGTTTACCAATGAGCAGGCATTCAGCAGAAGGTCTGCTGAATGTCATTTACTTCAGCTATGAGAAGGGTTAACCACAGCTACACCACACACACACAGCTAGCGGACTGTGGCTGCCTATCTGTATTTGTGTGTATTTGTGCATGTGAGTGGACAAGACTGAGCTCACCGTGGAGAACAAGTCAAAACAGCCCAGTCTGCTGATAACACAGTACACCTCTGGAAGGCGAGGTCCTTTCCCGCTCGGCTGTAACAGAAAGCATAAGAAACTCATTGGACACGGGTGATGACAAACTCGGTTTTAATAAGGAGACAGTGGTTTTATGTGTTAAAACATATTCGCAGACGTCATGAAAGCTGTCTACAAACACATCAAAGTGTGTGGGTTTTATTTTTAAAAAAACAAATACATACCATGATAATATGCAGATAAGTTGTTTAAATACTGTGGCTGAAGTCTAAAATCTCGTCATCTGAGGTGAAAGTCTTTCATGTGGATACCAACTTCCTAAACACAGGTGATTTATCTGCTTCTGCTGATCGTATCTACCTTCCTATGTACACTAAGAGACCATTATGTGCTTCGAGACTTCGGGGGCACAGACACAGACACTCAAACACACAGACACAAATGAACACAAGCACTCAAGAAACGCCAAACCACTTGTCCATATTAGGTATACAATTTTCTCCTCTTGTTTCTCCTCCGCTTTTCCAAATGGATGATTAAATCAACTATGTGGAGCTTGATTCAAGTCCTCAGGAATGCTTGGCTACTGCCAACTGCTGGACAGACAGCGGGGAGGAAACAAAGTTACTGGAGGAGAGCAGCTCACCTCTTCCTCTACCTTCATTAAAATCTGCTTCTATCAAGATGAATTTCAGTCCATCACAGGAGATCAAGTATGAGAGCAGCACGAGTTAGTCTAGTCAAAGGATTCAAAAGACGTTACCCAGCACATACGCAGTGGTAAAGACACTCCCAGTAAACCTCTGAAAACATACACACTGCAGTACTGTAAACACACTCAGAAATACCAAACGGCAAACAAAATCACCACCACATTCACAGAATCCCACACAGTCATGCTCAGTGCCCGCAGGCTAAATGGGAAGCTCAACAAAAAACTTCAAAGCACTCTGCAGCCTCATTATATAGAGGAAATTCTCCACAATGACAAAGTTAAAATTTTTCATGGTTTCTCTTTGTCTTGCCTTTCCTGAGAAACTCTTGTTAAATCGAATGAGTCAGTTTTAACTGGGGTTCAGCTTAAATTATTACTATGCACTTTCTGACTATTACTGAATTTTTGCAGTATTAACTCTATTAAGATTATATGTAATTATGTCTTTATAAGATTATTTTATGATTATATCACACTCAAACTAAATGTATAATGTCAGATTTACCTATTTAATATTACAATGCTTTTGCATTTATTTCCTGGGCAAACCTGAACAGCAAAAGGTCAAGAAGTCCCTGCAGCCTCCTGCAGATTAGCTGCTGTAATCATAAGTGTGTGAATCTTTTTGGTGTGCCAACATGTTTCACACCAATTTAGTCATGAGTTGTTTTTGTTGTTTTTATAGATTTCTTTCCTGCTGCCACAATGGACGGTCACGCAACACACAGGAAGACCCTATCACATGTTCGAATGAAAAGGTCTGTAACAACAAACAGGGCTCAGCAGGGTGTGAACAGGGAGCCGAGGACGGGGAGCTGAACGGTGGCTTACCAGCAGGCGTCTGCAGTACCCGAACCTCCTGCTGCCGTCCTCTCCGGTCAACATAAAGGAGAAGGTCTCGCTGTAGCAAAGAACAAATGAATACACATGAAAATCAACACAAACACACAGTGTAAGGTAGGCAGGTACAGACAGAGCTCCTAGCAGCTGTTGTATTACATGGATAAAGATGTTATCCTACATACCAGCAACAACAGAGTGGAGCTGTTGTGATAATCACACTGAAAAGCTGTGTTGATAAGCATTACATAAAATATTTATTGAAAACACATGTCTGTTTTCAAAGGTAGTTCATTTCCTCTAAACCTTCATTTACACAACAGTTGAAATGTTGTAACAACAAACAGACAATAGATCAGGTCATAATAATGAATTTGACCCTGGATGTGGAGGATTCTCAGCTGTACCTAGAGTACTCCGACACAGGACTCCAGTCTTTTGCATCAGGGAAACAAAACTGAGGAATGGCTTTGAGCCTCTGTTCAGCCTCCCTTATCTGCTTGGTGGGCCTCTCTAGCTGTGAGAGGAGAGGAGAGGAGAGGAGAGGAGAGGAGAGGAGAGGAGAGGAGAGGAGAGGAGAGGAGTTTCAGTTTCAGCTCGTTTTCATTCAGACAACTCTGGCCTCCTTTTTTAAAGATCCCCATAGATCTCGGAGTGACTGATGCATGACCAGACTAACATTTCTCCCGTACGAGCTTAAACCTTTGCCCCGTCCGACTCTCATCAACTTAACAATTAATCGTATGTTTCCTCTGGATGGCAGAGATGTACTTCTCCCAAGGGACACTTCTGCTGAACCAAATCTTAACATCTTTAAAATATATCTTTGAATAACTGCTACAGTATGGGTCCTGGTGTTTACAACAGGCTCCCAAGACTCCCTTGGCTCTGTGTTATAAATCTTAAAGATACCCTGTGCAGTTTGTGACCACTAGTAGTGCTAGGGAGCAATGTTTTTAAGAATGGGTCCCTGTTTTATTTGTATTGTGCACATGTAAGGAATAATCAACAAGTCATCTCTGCTGTGATCCACATGCAAAACTTTACAGCTTTTATTATTATTATTATTAAAACCATTTAAAATACTTTTTTTTCATTTATCTACATATTGATCCTCCAGCCTGCCATTCAGATTACATCACATCTCACAGATACGCAATTTTGTTTTCTGTTTAAATATTAAAACCCATGGTAAGCTTTGGAAAAGGGTCTGCAGTGATGTATCTGTGCAGTATTTTGTATTTGTAATTCCTGAGCTAAAACAGGTCCTATTAAGCATTTTAGGGGCACTGACACATGGACTTTTTGGGTTTTTGTAAAAATAAATCCAGTCACTGAGGATATATGTTATGCCAGATGTAAAAGGTCCAACAGCAGGTTTCAGTTACGATTGTCATGCCTTTACCTTGGGGAACTGATAGGTGACCTCTGGGGAGTAGGAGTTTTTGCTGGGTTTCTTTTTCAGAGAAACAACCACAAAATACTCAAAGAGTTCTCTCTCCTGCCACTCAATGAGCTGCAGCTCCAGTGTGCGGTAGCTGGGGGCCCGTCGAAGGATGGACTGCAGTTTCAACAACCTCTGGGTGTGAGCTGAAGAGGGAAGGAAGCATTAATTCACACTGAAATGCAACTTTAGACTCACAGGGAATTAATCTTCAGCCAGTCAAGAAATGAAATGCTGCTGTCCCTGCTGTTGTAATTCACTTTCACTGACACCACTGATAGCTCATGTCAATAACAGAGATATAACAAAAATCGCATAAGTATTCATTTATTTCATTAAATTTAGACATGTAATACATGTTGAATGATTTACTGATAATCCATGATTATGGCAAATGTTTAGGTCACAATTCATCCAGTCAAGCCAGGTCATTTGTTAAAACCAAGCCTGCCATGGGAAGCTGCTCCACAAACAGAGAAAAACAGCTCTAAGAAAAAGCTGAGGACAAATAGAAGTCCAGCACCTCACCCCTGGAAATGGACTCTGTGGTCACTCACCTTTGAACCTGTCATCAGAGTCACTCTCACTCTCGCTGTTGTCATCTGGAGCCAGACATGAGACAAACAAGAAGATATTTTACGGGTCAAAGGGCAATTCCACAAACATGTATTTATGTCACAAGAAGGAACAGAGCTAGAACTCTATGTGGGTGGCTGAGATGCAAATATTTACACACTTATCTAGCCAGTGGATAAAGGGGAAAAAAATGGAACCCTTACCTCTCAAAGATGCAGTCTCAACATTGGACAAGGACAGCTTCTTAAGCCTCTTCTTCCCACGTTTAGTGCAGTAAATGGAGTTGATCCTCTGGACCAGCTGTAAACACAGGAAAGAAGAGATTCTCTGTTGGGAAATCTCAACATTTGTTTCTTTTGATCCTAAGTATAAAGGAAGTAGATGGTGTACCTGGCCAAAAGTAACACTGTGAAGTACTCTACTGTGTTTTAAGGGTTGCAGAAAAATAGAAGTGAAAGGCCTAAATGAGAGTTCTTGAGAAAAGGTACCAAAACTCAAGCAATGATTACATGCATCGAAGCACTGTGTTATAAATACCTATTGTCTAAATGAAGGCATTATAGAGCTGCTCTGACTCTGACCGGGTTGCTACAGAAACCTGAGCTGGTCTGAGAAGCCGGAGAAGACAAAGAACACAGATAATGCTCTGCAAGGAATTAGTGTAGGTGTTTGTGTAGGGTCTAGCCATGTGTACCTTGGGGATCCTCCAGTGCCTGTGTGAGGCCAGGGTATCACTGGTGCCACAGAGGCTATCATCCAGCAGGCCACAAGGTGAAGCTGACACACCCCGCTGGGGAAGAAGCAGCATTTCATCATGGCTGTGGCGTTTGGATAACTGTGACAGCCGGTGGCTCTTCCTGTCACTGGGACCAGAGAGGCGAAGGGACTGGCTACTGGGTTTGGAAGGCAGCTAGTCACAGAGAACAGAATATAGAAGGTTTACTACATTTGACCTAGTATTCATCCCAGTCCATTAATTCAAGATATTTTACTTTTTTTAATGATGTAAAAATGAATCCCTCTTTTTAAGGGAGACAGGTGCTTCGTGGGAGACAAATCTGCTGCTGGACCTGTCTATGGAAAATCACCAGGTCGAACTGAGATTCTTTGGAGGATCTTGTCCAGGATATTCAGCACTGACATCCAGTGAGGGGATTCACTTTTCCACATAAAAAATATGAGTTCTGTTTACAAGAGGGAAACATACCAGCGCTGTCAATCCCAGCAGACTTATGACTTACCTGAGGTGGAGAGTTCAGCTTCCTGTCCATGGTGCTCCAAGATCTTTTGCTGTCCAAAAGACAAGACTTTCGACCCAAACTCCTCCGCTTCAGGTCAACATCCTCGTATGGGTTCTCCTTCTCTGTGTGGATGATGTAGATATTCAATGTGGCTCAAACATAACATCAGTAAAGCTAACAACTGTCCAAGGACAGAGGCTGTTTTTGACAGAAGACAGAAGAGGTTGTTGGGTCAAAGAGGGCGAACAGGGGGCAGTAAAAGGTGTCAGGGGCCCAAAAGAGCCTCCCTATAGTTTGTGTGAAAGGAGATGAGTCATGAAAGGTAAGTCAAAGGTTACTCCCAGCTGGCTCAAGTGAACTCCCTTTTTTTTTTCTAAACAGTTGCTGTTGGCACTAGGCCCCACAGGCCCCAGTGGGCCCAGCTGAAACTGCTGGACGCAACACTGCTGGTGAGTCACAGTCCAGGCATGCAAGCTGTCTGCTCTCAGTGAGGAAGAGGAGGGTCATCTTCTTAGACAATGATTCTGAATATAAAAGTTAAATATTTATACAAATATAATCAGAATAGCCTTTGTTATACAGTACCAGTCAAAATTTTGGACATATTTTCCCATTAATTTGAATGAGAAAGTGTGTGTCTGCCTTACACAGAACTACTCTCCGGAGACCAAAAACATGATTGATGTCATTAGTCTTGGTGAGCCATTTCTAAACAAACTGCCATGCCCAAAGTCTTCCAGGCCAAGGAAGACATCACCCAGTGCAGTGGTGAGGCTCATTGACATGTTTTTAATAGTTTTTGGACAACAACGGAGGTCTACAGCCCACAGGAATACGATATATAGGGCTTTAGATACACACACAATTCTTGTACGCAGGATCAGTTCTTTGTTGGTTTGGCTCTGCACATGACAATAAGAAAAATATAGAGTAGAGCTGCTTTAAGACTCTGACTAGGGTCTAAATACTCACTTCATTTTAAGGACTGACATGAAAAATGCAACATTGCACCTAAACAAGTCCCAATAAGCACAGACTTTGCTACTGTATTCTCTGTAGATACTTCAGTCAATATATGATAGCAGAAAGGAAAAGCAAAGGCACATTACAGAGCACTGCACAGCTTTCACTGATGTCACCTGGCAGAAAGCCAACTTCAATAAAGAGAAAACTTGTGTAACACCACAGTCCATGTCTATTCAGACATGTGCTCTGAGAATAGCTTTTTGGCAGGGTCTGAAAAAGGTTGTGAGAAAGTGAAGAAACCACACTGAAGTATAAAAACAGAGCCAGATGGCGTCGAAATGCATGAGAGGAACTTTTAAAAGAAAGAAAAGCAGTGTTATCTGTTAATAGAAAGGAAAAGAACAAAAATCTATTTGGTAGCTGTGTTCCTTCTTCCTGAGTATATTAGTTGAAAACCCGATGAACTCAGGATGTCAAACAATGATTGTGCGTGTTAGAAATTATTAACATTAACCTACAGGCAGGGCTTTGTTCTGTTCTTTACTTTTAGGTTAATTATTAAACCTGTTTTAGGTAAATACTCACACCCAGGCACTCATATGCAGACAACATACACTGCAAATGCTGTGTCACATAGTAAATTAGCTTACTGGAGTGATTTTCTGTGCATCATTGAAGCTGAGGAGCAGAATAAGAGGGTTTAGTCTGACCCCACGTTGTGCCGCAACTCCATTAAACTGAAGCAGCGCTGTAATGAGAGCCTGCTGGGAAAATGATATGTCTGTATAGCTGCTTATATACTGGAGGGTACTAATCTACTGCTCTGATTGCAAACATCCAGATCTCTCTCTAACACAGTCCCAGACACACAGTATTATGTAGGGAGTGGACACACCTCAAATGCACACTGTGATTGTACATTTCTGTGTACACAATGGACTCTCTGGGCAGGGTAAGGAACAGAACAAACTATACCAACAATGTCAGTATCAGCTTACTCTATGAAGTGGACAAGCTACAGTATAGTAGCAGTGCCCGCCCATTCATTGTCTAAACACAAATGTGCACAGAATTAAAAAATAAGTTACAGTTTTGTAAGACAATTTTTGTAAGAACTATACAGTGTGTCCATCCTGAGAACAGTCTGCTTGTGACCACATTGGACAAACTATGTAAAGTAATGCACAATAGTTTTGGTTTCTTTTGCACCAAAGAATAACAAAATTATTGGTTCAATAGTAGCCAGCAACTCGATTTGAATTTGAATCACTCCTTACGTGTACCAAAACATCTCCTAGATTTATTCACAAGAGTAAAAGCAGCAAACTATGTCAGTGAAGGTGACGCAACACTGTGAGGTTGAACCGGGCCGGGACTCAATAACACCAAACGCTGAATCATAGCTTCACTGGTACACAGGGTGTGATTTATCAGCCAGTCAACAAATCACTCACTGACACACCATTAACCACCTACACACTGCAGTAGCACTCTAGCACAGGTTTAAAATGACTTCTAAGGTTAACATCTGGCATCAAGAACAGCTGCCAAAAGCCAAGATGATACTTGTGCTAATTATGATACAATACATGTTTCAGGGAAATAAGTGAGGATTTCTGGTTCTCTGTGTGAGATGCTTGTTGAAATAGGGGCACAGAGGGACTGAAACATGGCTCATTTCCTACTGCTGTGGCTGCTTCTCAAATGCATCATCTGACCTGTAAACCACTGCGTAGTGGTGTTGGATACCACCATTCTACTCCATTAGGACTTAGCTTGAAAACCTCTTTTGAAATAGCTGGAACTAGCTGGAACAATTTCAAACTCACTCGGAGACAATCTCTTTGTCAGGAACAAACAGACACTGGCAGAAGTGCCTCTCTAAACTGCAAACTCTACACTCTACAGTGCTGGCGGAACAATGGGGGCTTTGTTGGGATTCATATGAAAATCAGTCATGCCCTTACGCTCTCTCTGAGACTGCTGCACATCCTCAGCTTCAATAAACTGCTGATGTGCACGGCACTAATCACTGTTCAAGATCAGCATGGCTACTTGTAGGAATACCATGAAATAATGTGATACCTGCTTATCAAAAACATTCAGCCCTTATTTGGTCATCACTGAGCATTTACCATGAAAGATATTTCAGCGTGTGAAAACTTTTTAGTACAACTCAAAGTCAAACATGAGACACAGAATTCATGATGTTTAAGCCACACTATACTCACACTGACACACATTTCCACCGCATTAAGTATGCACTAGGGGAATTGGCAATTGGACTGGGCAGAAGGCCTGGGGTCATTTACTAGTGGAAAGGAATTTGGCTTTAATATGTCCAGTATTTCATGCACATATTACCTCAGAGAACTATTGAGTGGATCCTGTTTACAGTGAGATACACGACTTGTCTCTAAAAGTGTTGCAATGTGAGAAGATGATGCTGGATAATCCAAATTTAACTTAAGTATAGAGATCTCTTTTACCCTTAGTTTTGTCCTCAGGCTGCACAATTATGGCTAAAATAATCACAATCATTGATTACAATGATTCATCCATCTCTGTGATCAACATAGTTGTATTGTGTTTTAACTTTGTAAACCATATAAAAACTGCCAACACCTCTTGCAAAATAATAATGAATATAATAAAATAATAGGCTAATCATGGCAGTGCTCATCCTCTCTCAGTATGTGTAGATAGTGCTGGACAGCAGTGTGAATTTTGTGGACAACCAGAAAATCTTGACAGTAAAATACAGCTTATACAACCACATGCTATCCATTAATCTCATTCTCAGGCCCCAGGAGTGTTCACGGACTGCTACCAAGCTGACACTTTTTCTATAACCCACACTTCTACATGAGGCAGATGCAGGAGGAGGAGCTACCCTGACAATCTTATTAAACTGTAATAAGCCAGGCAAAACAGTAAAACATCTGACTACTTCAAGCTTAATGCATTTCCTCGCAATGCTGCAGTTTTACCGGAGTTTAGCAGCTATAAGCTTACTCACATACCATCATTGATGTCATACTGTCTGTTACTCATAACAATTTATTGTCTAATATGACATCATCTCCTCGACACGAGTTAAATCAAACTGTATCCAAAAGTTGGCACAGATACCACATAGGACATCTCTCCTATTTTCAAAGCTAGCGTAGCAGCGTGCTTACCTACTATGTCCTCATAGGCATTCTCCTCTAAAGTGCTTTTGGAATTGGGTCGACTCCGTGTCTCTGTGGTTAGTGTGCCATTCTCTGCAGGTGAGGACGGATATGAAGATGGCAAGCTTGCAGCATCCTCCGACTCACACGACTCTCTAAAAATGAAAAAAATCAAAACAGAGGCGGATTGGGGAAAGATGTTGCAAACACAAGATAGACAGGCAGAGAGAAAGAGTCCAGTAAGGCACTCTCCACTGGCCGCCTAATAGAAAAGAGCTGAACATGTGGTTAAGACACTTCTAATCCTAATAAACACAAGTTGAAAAAAATTAACAAATCCCTCAAACGCCTTAAATCAGAAGCTACTAAGTAGAAAATACAGAAAAGGGAGTCACAGACAAAATGCCATGAGTCACGTGTTCCAATCACAAGGAAATTCCTGATAAGTCACAAGTAAACATGCAGATATCTTACTATTTCTGAGTGCTCTTTGCACACTGTAAGTCACACATCATTTGCTGTGGCAGTGCAGAGGAACTTTAGTACATTAGAGCAGGGATCTACAGTATGGTCATGTCGCCCCATCGACAGCTCGTGGCTTTTAAGCTTGGTCTGAAATTGCTTGAACCACAGGAATTTTAAACACAGTCCAAGGGATGAACGTTTAAGGATTTTCATCCCCATTTTACATTGGGAAAATCTGGAGAGGCCCCACCTACATGCAAGAAAACTGAGGACATCTGAGCCTGAGAACTATAAGTTAAGAATAAAAACAAGGGTAGACTACAGCAGCAAAGACTATGAACACAACAGAGGAGCCTGATGATTCGGTGTCAGATTTCACTTTTTTCTATTAGATATTCACTGCTGCCAGTTTTAAAGGAAGTTGGAGAATCACAATATCCTCAAGTATAGAGTAGTAAGTGCAAGAGAGTATAAGTGAACTTTTTTAGCAAGAAATTGAATATAGGTTTGCTAGGAGTGTATACAAATTGTTATTTGCCTATTCTATCCAGTAGGCACCTTATGATAAACCAATCATGACATTACTCATGATGAATTAAATTAGGAAAGCCTGTGTGGAAAACCACACAGTGCTCCTCACATGAGGTAAAAAATACTATTCTACTGTATACAGCTTCAACACTGATCTCCACTTCAAACTAAAACAAACTAAAACAAACTCAGGAGAGCCAAATTAAATTACTCCAACACTACAACCAGACACATTGATAAGTAACTTATTAAACTACAACACCAACAAAGAAAATGCTCCAAAAGTTCCCCACAAGACTGTCAGACATGTTAGAAACTTTAGCATCTATTAACTGTGGGTTTCACCAAAGTGGTATTTCATAGCACCCGTGCTTTTACAGCAGAAAGCAGGTTGTACAGCGCACTTTTATGCACTAGCCCCACATCTCTAGTACATGCTGTTTACTATGAGGGGGCTAAAGATAAAGGACACTAATGTTTTATTATCTGAGAATGTAGGAAACAAACTGATACACAATAGCTCACCAAGCTTGAGCTGACTTTCAATAATATTGAGTATTTTTACGTCAGTAAGTGGAGAGACATAAGTACACTGATCCTTGTCTCACCTGTCTTGGATTCTGATGGGGGTGCTCCCCTCCGACTTTGCTGTGCGTGTCATGCTGGGTGCAGGGGTCGAGGGAAGAGGCGGGGGAGACTCAGAGGCTGGAGGTAGTCCATTGGATGGCAACGCGCCCTTCTGGTCCCGTTTGGCGTCGTACTCAAAAGTGCGTTTGGGTTTAGGTAAGGGGTTGACTGGAGTGCCAACAGCAGTCTGTTGGCCGGGTGGCTCTGGGCTCTCAGACCTGGTTGAACTCACACTAAACCTTTGTCTGAGTTTAGAGAGCTTATCAGACACCAAAACAGGGTCTGGTTCAGTGGCCACTGAGCAAATGCTGCTGCGCTTGCTGGTGCATGTACTGTCCAAGTCATCACCTATCACAAAAGACTTTTGTCTTATCTTGTCTGGAGCGTAGCAATTACTCAGATAACGTGGAGGAGATGGGCTAGGATTCTCCTTCAGGGCTTGCTCAATCTTTTGTATCCTGTTGAGGACTGCTGACGTCTCCTTCCGAGCAGAAAGGGAACGTACAAATGTTCCCGAGGACTCTGTCTTGCCTATCCTTTTCTGGAAGCGACCCAGGCCGTCTTTATCTGAAACTCCTTCCTCTTCCTCTGTCTCTGTGTAGGAGCATTCTGAGAACGCTGTGCTCATCCTGCGAACCCCCTTAAAGTCAAACGTCTTCTCGCTACAGGGAGAAGAGAGCAGGCTTGGGCAGCCCTCACTGCCCCCTACGCGCTCTCCTCCTGGCCTTTTATCCAGACACAAGCTCATCCTAGGCAGAGCGACCCTCCTGCACTCCCATTCTGAGATCTTTTTGCGGATTGTGGTGGGAGGAACACCTGCTACTGAGCGGGTGAGAGAGAGGGTGCGCTTGTGGCTTTGGTTAGAGGAAGGTCCTAGTGAGAGCGTGCTCCAACTCAAGGGCCTACCATTAAGTCCATCTCCCAGAGAGAGATCCCCTTGGTTGTCCTTCTGCTCCTGACTTTCCTGACACTCCTTGGTTTGAGCTGGGGGCTTATAGATGGAGAGCCTGTTGTCCAGGCAACTGATGCTCTTGGACTTGGTGAGACGGCCTTTGGAGTCGGTATCACTAGTGAGAGATGCACCGCTGCACAGGGTAGCGATCTTGCTGTTCCAGCCAGCACGTACCAGGAACCTGCCGTCAGTCCTGACGTACCTGCTCTGTTTCCCAGAGTTCTCACCGTCACTGAGGAGAGGCTGCTGGCTCTGCCCCTGGCATGCAGATAGAACAGGACAGGGTGATGTAGACTGGCACCTAAAGAAAGAAAAGAAAAAAGAAAAGTGTGAACAAATATTTAAGTGTTTCTTCGATAACAAAACAACAACATTTCAGTCTAACAGATATGAATAAACTAAAAGAGAGCTGCCAACAACTCCACTCAACCCTGCTGCAACAGAAACTCAATGTGGAACAGATGGGAGAAAACTCTTAAAGAATCAGCCGAAAATTCTGAATTAATTTCCAAGATCAAAGACCGAATGAAAACCTGAGCCACTTATTTAGAATAACCACAGGAAAGTATTCTGTCTTTGGCAACATGAGATTCACATTAAGGCCAAAGGAAATATAGACTACATTAAAATGCCACTGTGGATTTTTCCACATAATCAAACTATCTTGAGGAGAATCACAGTGGACCTCACACAGAAAGCTCTAAGCTTAGCAAGATTTATTACAGTGGTCTTACCTGTAAAAGTCTCCCTGCTCCTCTCTGGTCCTCAAAGCTTTCTGCTGCTAAGTGATACTAGGTGCTATTCCCTCACTGTATCATCGTTTGCCACACACACACACACTTTCTCACGGTGCTCGCATCATTAAAGATTTCCACAGAGAGGTAAAATTTCCCTGTAGAGCCCAGACACCTTACTACTCATAGTCTTTCAGGAACCTTGTCATGACTTGGAAGCTGGCTAAGTCTTGCGAAAGTGAAGCATTGGGAGATCTGATGTCATTGCCACGGTTAGAATAACAAGCATTATGGGAGGAGGAAGCTGAGGGCTGTGGACTGTGATCCAACAATGCAGGTTGGGACAGATCTGGCTTCACACCTATCTGCCCTTCCCTGGTTTCATTCCTCATGCTCCAGGGCGGGGAGACTTTGTACAACACCTAGGAACCTGCAAACTGCAAGTAGCTTGATGGATGCATATTATCTTACTTTCCTTAAAGAAATATGAGATCTCGAATATGAGATACTGAGTATACTAATTATCCAGGCTGATAAGGTGTTGAATCAACAGGATTTATCCCAGCTTGGTTAACAAGGAATTCATTGGATATGATACAGAGTCCTGCACTGGGTCGGGTACCCAAGGGTAACCTGCAAAAAAGTTGTGCAACGGGTCAAAAATATAATTATTATAAATTCACGGGTACGGGTAAAAATGAACTAAATGTGGGCGGCTGGCAGGTGAGAACAAAAAAGAGAAGTCACAAAGGAAAATGATTTGCAGTATTTTTAATATCTAAATCAGCTAATATAATATAATATATTATTAAGTCTAATCAGCCACCAGGTTTTTTTTATAGTGAAGTTAAGTGGAGCCTGTCAGTGAATTACTATGAAACTTCAGAGTATGTTGCACGCTGTTATAAGGCATACAAGTTAACAGTCATTATAACATTAGTATGCAATCATTGTTTGGGGTGTGATAGAGAGAGAAAGCGTTGCGGTATCTGCAGCTGCGTATCTGTGTGTGCGCACTGGCATGTGAATGTCAGTGAAAGTGCAGTACTGCCCTTCTTGCAGAGACACAGATTATGATTGTGCAACAAGTAAAAATAAATCACTTAAAGTGAATGACTGTGTAGCCTATGTGTTGAATCACAGGTCGGGTTGACATGGAGATAATTGCAGGTAGCAGGTCAGTTTCGGTACTGAGCTTTGCGGTTACAGGCAGGTGCAGGTTTGCAGGACTCTGATATGATAGTTCTTACAAAGTATGGTCCCACTGTTGTTTTCAGTGTAATATTTGGTATTGATTGATTATTAAATGTCAGTATGTCTGAATTTAACTTAACTTTTTTATCCAACTAAGGCATTTAAGCTTGCAAATAAGTCTTCTGATTATATTCTTACTCACATACAGTAATTAATGTCAATATACACTGTACTGACTTGAGCGTGAAGAGAAAATTCAAATCTTAATCTCAAGTCTATCAGACTTTCTTATTTAAAACACTACAGGTCAAAAACACTGTGTTTTATGAGGAAAATACTTTTTGAACACTCTCTGATATTAATCAGCAGTCCAACACATGACATGCTGCAGTGGTTCAGTAGGGAGCTATTAGAGTTTGTCTGGCAAATTAAAACCTAACTGGCTCCTTGGAAAAACTCCTAAGTAAACAGCCAAGTCATGTGGCTAAAATAGGAAGCCAGAGAGAGAAAACACTGTCTCCGAAGTTAAATATCAATGGCTATGTTTTAGTAGCAACCAGACCAAACACTCACTAATGAACGTCTAATATCAGTTCTAATGCACATGGTTGACTTCATCTCCACATTATCATTATTTGGTTTTTGTGTACTTGTTTTGGTTCATATGCCAGTATCTAATAAATACAATGACCATATCGGTTACCTAGCAAAAGATTTTATAACTGCAAAATAAAATCAGTAAAATCTTGAAAACATTGAGTTATCTTTATGCTGTAAATGTTAGACTATGTTAGACTCACTTTCAGACACAAAAAGAAAATATGTGCAGGATTTGTGTCTACTGGGGGTTTGGGGACCTTTTAGGGTGTTCTGGATCATGCTTATAAAAATAAGCCCAGTTTAGTCAGCTTCAGCTGGGCCGGCCACACATAAAGTACCGTACGAAGCACTGGATGCCAGTGACGACCTGGCCTCTGGCGTTCACTCAGGCTACCAGGGCAAGTTAACCACAAGCCACTTCCTGTTACTGACCAGGATGGAGGGAGCAGACTTTTCACAGGAGCAGCACTTCTACTGTTATAGTTCAACATAGATAAGTATGTAATTTTATGCCTTGTTTGCCACTTGTTTATGTATTAGTGAACAGTATATCCCAAGGACACATTTTAATCAGGAGAGCTTGAGGTTAAATCTGCTCATGTGTACTACATACATATACAAATAGATCAGTATATAAGATAAATCTAGTGAATATGCATATCTGGGGTAGTAAATCACTCCTTGGATTGTTTTTTTGTATTTCACTGTGATCTTTGAGGTGTAGGACATGTATTCAAACTATTCAAACTACTAAATTGCCAAGAAAGATCCTGTATAAGTTTTCAATTATCCCCTCACAGTGGACTGTGGATTGTTTTTGCTTCTTTTTTTGTTCTTTGTTCTTTTTCCCACGCATGTTGGTGCATGTTGCCATGTGTGTGCCTCTTGAGGCTACAATGTTCAGCGTAGGTGTAATTTAGCTTAGAGACTGATGCCAGATTGATTTCATATTTTAAGGGAATACATTGTGCAGCACTACACAACACAAGTAATATCTCTCCATCTGTTAAATTGTGTAGAGGCAAAGCACGTATGTGTCATGAGCTTTAAATGCAATGTTAAAGAATTCAGCCCATGAGACCACTAAGCTGTTAATAAGACTGTAGTATGAAGGCAAATACATTAATCAAAAGAGGTTAAATGCACAATCATCATGTTGGAGGAATGCAGCCAACGGGGTGAAAGAGCTTTGTGCTTCTGAGATAAGTGTTTCTCGCATTTATATTCACTAGGTTTACCTCTGGGATAATGTACACTGGACAACTCTGTGTGCACATTTACCAGCAAATGAAAGCAATAGATTTTTATCCACATCCTAATATTAGCATTACGATTAAAATTTGTGCGGTTTGCCACTTCCAGTAGGTCTAATTTACAAGCAATTACAGAAAACCAGCTGCCACAGTTTACAGGATCTGCTGTGTGAGGAATATCGTCTTGTGTGTTAACCACCAGTGCCGCACCAGCACAGACAATTAGGAAGGAATGAATGAGCAACACTGCCAGTCCAATAGTAAAATTGCTATATACAGTATGAGAAACGCCAAAAGAAGCACCACTGATAACAATCATCTAGTTCAAAATCAGCCATCAGCCTGTCACACGGTGGTGTGACTGATGACAGTGTAAACAGACTACATTTCACAGCTGTGACGTACAATTGTCATGTTTAACTACTGTTTGTGACATGAGACTAAACCTTTTCTCACCAAGCCGACTAGTCCTTCTGAGACTTTCTGCTTGAAGACAGTTTTCGGCACAGTAAAAATGGACAGGATGACAAGACTGTAAGGTTGAACAGTCTAGATATCACATATCATTCCCAAAGTTTGTTTTTCTCTCACAGCAGGACACTGTCAGCTCTCAACATGCTAACACAAGCCTCACCTCACTACTCACAGTTAAGAGTTGGTTGGGGCCCTTGTCCAGGATACAGGATCATACTTGCAAAAGTTTTAGAAGTCTTATAATGACTGACAATCTTTGGCTGTAGTTTCCCATGAATGAAAAAAAAGAGCACTTGTTTTTCTTTCAAATCAAAAGAACAAAAAAATTCCAGTCAGATAGATACTTTGAAAACCATTTGACATAACTGGAAGAGCACACCAACCATCCAACCCTTTACCAGAAGCCACTGACCTGTCGGGGATGTCCCGGGGAGTTTTAACCCCTCCTGAACGAGGCGCAGCCTTCGAACTCTTGTTGGCAGTCATGTTTGTCTGCAAGCCACCCACTCACCTGATGGACAAACACAAAGATGTTAAACATTAAAAAAGCTGCAGCATTCCATGCATTTTACAAAAAACGTGAACTTATTACGGCAACTAAAAAGTCTTCTATGGTTGTTTGGGTTTGTAAGTACGATTAGAAAATTAGACTGGGAATTAATGCTATTATTATAATAGCATTGGGATTAGACTCAGTAGAGTAAGAAAAAGATCCAATACTGTGATGAACATGGATTTTAATCCAGTGCCATAAAAAACAGAAGACCAACATTCCTTTATGACCACAGAAAGGACCCAGGACAGAAGTGGGTGTGCCATCAGTATGAATAGGTCAACTCATGTGACCCGACTTCCCAGCTCTGCACACCACCTGGGTTTAATGCACCTCTGACTGCTTAACTTTGGTATCAAAGAGTGAACAATGGTTTCTATAATAACTACAGGTTTATTATAGGAATTAAAAGCTTAATAAAGGATTAGTATAAACCCATAGTCAATATTATTTTGAACCTGAATCCTAAATTCTACTTTTTTCAAACATAAGAGTAGAATAAAAGGTCAGTTATTGCACTTGACAACATTTCATAAGGTAAGCTAACAAAGAAACGCTACAGATTTCCGCACTTCACCACACCTGCCATGTTGAATCTACAATGAAAATATTGCAGATGGTGGCTGTTTTTCTTTGTCTTACGTAATAATGAACTGAATATCTTTTAGTTTTGGACTGTTGGTTGGACAAAACACGCAATTTGATTAAATCACTTTGGGGTTTAAACCAATTGTAGACCAAGCGATTAATTGATTAATCAACAAAAAAATCTGCAGATTAATCGATAATGAAAACAATTGTTAGTTGCAGCCCTAAACAATGTTGTGC
This sequence comes from Scomberomorus guttatus, assembly GCA_038419695.1. NCBI lineage: Eukaryota > Metazoa > Chordata > Actinopteri > Scombriformes > Scombridae > Scomberomorus > Scomberomorus guttatus. Next base: position 22,717,436 of record CM076445.1, on the reverse strand, counting down.
CAGAGAGACTCTGGTGCTTCAGGCACAGCTATTCCTCCACCTAGTACATCAAACAACATCAAACAACACAAAACTACCTTGCTGCCACAGAAGAAGATAAACTGAGAGTTAGAAACATCCATTAACTGGAGTCATTTCTTACATGTTTAAAAAATAAACTTGTCAGTGTTCTTTAGCTGACAGACAACATAATGGAGACACAGTTTCTAAATTACCGCAATCATATCTTTGGCATTTCTGCTCTGCAATTACTTATTAGCTGACATGTACCAACATACAATAATCTATTTTCAGCCAATTTATCAGCCCAGCCAATATTTAATGGTCTACAGTTGCTCAATATCTAGCCATGCAGATAGGTTTGGTTTTATACGCCAAGGTTTCAAATTATCCCTGTCTGAGATTTCTGCCTCTACCCAAATACAATGCAGGTGAACAGACTTTTCAATGGAGGTGAACGGCTGTAGGTGATGCTAAAAGCATTCAGGTCCCTGTTGGGTATTGCTAAAAGCATGCTCTCACGGACACATGTTATTATTACTTATGAACCAAATCAGTTTCATTTACAGTAATGCAACCTCATCATTCAACACTATGACAAGTCCTAACAGACCAAAAAAGAACTGTGAAGACCACTTCCTTAATCTCAAATTAGACCCATTAGCAGTTAGTTAAACCCTCCCCCCAAACTGGAGGCCACTGCCCCTGAAAATCACTTTTTTTAAATGCAGCATTGACCCTTTCAAGAAAGCTCAAAGCAATTGTTCTGGTGCATAAGGAGGTCAAATGGAGATCCATAGAGATCAGAGGTGGAGGATGGGAGGGTGCTTGGCAGCATGACTTGTTTACAGGAAGTTGTTGTATGAAGTAGCCAGCCAACCAGTAGTGCAGCTGAGTCCTATAGAGACAGATGAGGAGAGAGAGGGAGCATTCCTGCTGTCAGCTATTTCCTGTAACTGTGGTCTGCGCTAAGAGGACGGGCCATGCATCATTATTTTCATCAAACACAAAGAATGGTGTTGTCCTGTCCTGCTTACAACTCTCCTCTCCTGTTGTCATTCTGTGTTTTAGAGTACGAGAGGAAGATGAAAAACATTTTTACAGAGAGCTGGTACAAATAGGGCAGAATCACTAGGACCCTATAGTTTCTGTGGCACAGACAGAATTTTAAACATAAAAGTGCACTGATATACATTCACTAAAGTTTGACAAGTTTGCAGGTGACTCAGAGAGAGTTACTTATCAAGCAACATGACATTTGTTCCAAAATTACAATCATTCTCAAATTATTTCTATAAATTAGAGCCTTAGCCATATCTGGGACAAAGAGTATTGGACTGTCTATGGTCAGTGTGTGAAATTGTGGCCATTATGTTACAGGGATAGTCAGTGGTAGTGTCTATAATGTGAATTCCTTTGATATTAAATGTTCATCTGCAATTTTCTGTAGTGGTCCCAGTAATATTTGCTGGTAAAGTGTACTGAAGTAGCATAATGAAAGAAAGAGCCAATGGGGAAAACTCCAACAGTCACAACAGTCGGCCGGCCGACCAATGGTGTAACTTCATCACTCAGTCAGGCGCTCACTCGCTCACTCACGGACAACTGCGGTTATAGGGCCGGTCTGTGGCCGGTCCAGCCAAAAATAAACAAAAATTAGCTAAATAATTTATCCGTGATTGCATGATTAAGCAAAACAAACCATTCTGGAAATAACAAAATAAAAAAAAATAATAATAATAAAAATAACATAAAAAAGGAAATTGAGAAAAAATATGTAGAACTTGAGAAATACAATCTTTCATATTGCTCTAAATTAAATCAAATGAATGTCATGCGGGTGGAATATTTCAACCTATAACATTCAGACACAGTGGCAGCTGTGTAACATTATCTCTGATTAATACCTGCTGAAAAAATATTATATGTTTTTGGTAGTGAGACTCAATATTTTCACTGACTTATAAGATTTTTCTCTGACACATTCAGCACAGGTTTTTTAATTTGTAGCACCTTAAAGCAAATAGATTAAAGTAAAACTGCAGCCAGCTGTTAGAAGCCAAGAAAATAAAATTGCTAAGATTTTAGAAGATGTCCGCTCTTCACACCTTTGTTATATTAATTTCTATGAATTCATGATTTTTTTTTTTTGACTAAGAAAGCTACAATCACAGAAATGGGTCACAGAGGACCAAGACGGACTTTGCAGTGTAAACACCAAGGCGTTAGCCAACTGACTTCCTGAGGTCTGATACCATCTCCCTACACAAAATCACAGTCTGTAAACAACCACTTCTAAGAAAGCTCTAGAGTACCTTTAAAGTGCATTCAACCAGATTGAAGACAATTTTCTCTTGAGATGTCAGAGCCGAAGGCAAGTTAACGGTCAACTGTGAAAAGTCAACAGCTTCATGCTCATTTGGAGCATTATTTAAATCACAACTGGGTCCTGATGACAAACCAGACACTGGTGGTAACCCTTAACAGGACGAGGCAGGGCATGAAAAGTCATTAAAGGGGGCGTATAATGCACATTTCCAGGTTTATATTTATATTCTGGGGATCAACTATATAGTATATAGTAAAGACAGTGGAGTGAAGTGTTAAATTAATGAAGTTTTGATTTTAATGTCACTGACCAACCAGGTCAGATAGCAAACATGACTAAGTCTAAAGGAAAACACATAATCCATCCATCCAAGTCCACGCACTTCTAGATGTGCGTCATCGTCGTGTCAACACAGGATACGCCACTGTCCGTGTGCATCAATATTCCAGGTTAGCCACAATTTCATCACATTTGTTTCCCAGATTGGCACATCCCAGCTTCACTTCTGTCTGACACAGCCGACTATCGTATCATCCCTCAGATTCCCCTCCCTGAGCGAGTGAATGAATTAGTGACCGCAACCTAACAACTTATAATATGTAAGTTACAAGTCAGAGCTGATCAAACAAGACACCCAGCTTTAGAGAAGTTACAGTAAAAGTTCTACTTCCCTTCGTTTGTAAAGAGCTGCTACTTAATGCCTACATTTCCAGCAGTTATTCCCATTACTTCAAACTCAACACAGAGGGAGGTAAAGACTCATCCATGAGTTTGGCTGTCTTTGGCGAAAAAACATGAGAATAAAATCCCAAAAGCCAAACTCCCCTTTTGAGAAATTCAACACCATCATCTTAATGACCTAGCTTAGCCATTGCTGGATTTTCCCTGGTTTTGCCATGTTCAAGTCAAGAAGTACTAATTGATTACATGAGAGGCATATCAGTGACGCATATTTTCCTCAGCAAAAAGAGTATATTCATAAAATGGAACTGCAACAGTGTCTCCATTAGACTATTGGGGCTGGAATAAAAGAGCCCTTTGTGTTCAATATGTCCTTGAGAGGGAGATGTGGTTAAAAAGTAAGTCTTTTATCAGTTGCGTGTGTGTGTGCATGTGTGGGTGTGTGTGCGCATGTGTGTGTGTGTGAAAGAGAAAGACTTAATTAGGTTAAATATCTTTTCAAAAGAGCGCCCACACGTCCTTGGCCCTGTCACATTTGACAGATCATCTGATACACAGTTCTCCTCACTTCATGCAGGAATGTACTAATATTTGCCCTATCCATCAGACCGCCGCTGCATTCAAAGTATTAAAGAATGTTTTCAAAGGGTGAAAGAAAGCACAAGAGAGGGGCTGAAACACCTGGACCCGATGCCAAGAAGAGCTTCTTTCTCATGCAACAAAGACGACACACAAATATGTTCCCTCTATGAGATGATGTCATGATGGACAAACTTTCATTAACCTCCTGCAACTGGGTTTCCTTTCTTCTTTGATTATCTTCAAAGGCATGCAGGGGGAGACACAACAGCTTCCATAAACAGAGGCTAATACTGTAATTCTCCTGTCCGGTCTACTGCTACTCAGCTTTTCTGGCTGACCCCATCCTCTGTTTCTGCTGATCAGCAACCTGTCCTCAAGGTTTTTAAAAACCACCACAGAGCTTGCATGTAGCCAAGAAGCAATGGGGAAAGGAAGAGTGAAAATCTCTGCAAGTTCTCAAGTCTTTCCAGACGTCACAACTCACTGGCAGACATGAGTGCGCGAGCCCACACACTGATCCACGCCATTGTTGCAATATCTGCAGACAGACCAGTTTTGTCCGCTATGAACAAAAAGAGACTTGAGCTGGTCGAGTTGCATCATCAGAGTTCACGTTAAAGAATTCACAACACACATATGAACTGTGTATGTGAGATGTGTGAACACATTGCAGGAAAAACATGGTGGGAGAGCAAAACTTCTGCGCTCAAACAGAAAGATGGATGTATTATATTCTAAATGTATGTATTCCATTCATAATCTGGCTCTGGAGGGCAGTTTAAGGCTCTGACAGCCTCTATGAGTCTCTACGTAAAAGAAAACCACCAAGGTTGATGCTACTGGCAGTTGCACATAGTAATACCTACATAATTACCCACATACTCTACCACATACTTTGCCATGCTGCCACTATATAGCTCAGTTGGCCAGGTGGAACCAATTCTTGGAATCTTTTTTTGTCTCCTTTTTTAGCCGTTTCAGCTTTTTTTTCTGAGCAATCATGGCGTGTTTGCTCTTTGAGGAAAAGAGGGAAAACCCTTCTGTGTAACCTAGATATGAGCATGCACAGCTGCAGAGGCAGGCATGTGGAAAACAGGCTTATATCCATCTGAGCTGCAGCGGGGAGGGGGCTAGAATTTTTTGTCACAGAGCTGACCTCTGACACACAGTCTTTGACTTTTGCCAGGATATAAAGTGGGTAAGATTGTATTCTTGCTGGCCACTGTCTTTAAGTCAAAGTTTAACTAACCCAACAAAAATAATAATTAGTTGTACATCACCTGCGTTGTTGCTCACTTTCTCTTCAATGAGCACATTTTTCAGTGTTTACCAGTCAAGCAGGTTATAATCTATAAGGTGAGACTGGATTTTCTGTCATTATGTTTCCACCTAAATGTGCAAATTTCAAAAACTTAGCAAAAGAAAATGCAAATCAATGTGTTTTTCCATCAGCAGCTTTTGTGTCGATAAAGATTTATTCAGAAATCTGTTTCCATCACTGTTTTGCTCAACCTCTCTTAACTCTCTTAATACATAATGTCCTGTGTTTCCCATCGCTCATTACATTAGTACTTGTGACATAATAGGTCAGTGAATGAACGAAGATAACTGCAAGCGATCTCATAAGGTAATGAATGACAATGTTGTGTCTACATGTCAAGATATGACAATTATATTCCCAGACAAAGTAAGCAATATATTATAGGTCACTGGCAGTCTACTATATAAAGAGGCTTTGCAAATTGCGAGCATTAAGAAAGGACATGCGCCATTTATTCTGAATATCAACAGGTTCTGACAAGTGTTAAAGAGCTTAAAGCCTCATAAACACAGCTGACAGTGTTTGCAATCACAGACATCAAAGCTGACGTTGGGCTGCTTGTATATGAGTCAGCACAGCGTGTTCACATGGTGACATCATATTATAGTAACACGGTATGAAGGATAGTTCTGCACATCACGAAGATCCCAAAAAAAAACATACCACACCTCTAAATGTACAGTGTATAAATAGATTATTAATTGGTTACAATGCTATATATTTACTATACAGCAAACCTAAAGGAATGCCATTAAAGACATGCCACCTCCATTAAGCTAACTTGATTTTTTAGAATATAGTCTCCATAGCAACAAGTGTCAAAGCAAAGTCAGAGGCTGTAAACCAGGGATTATAAGAGAATGATGTCATACAAATGTAGCTAGCGCTGGGAGACAACAGAACGAGCTAAAAGACATCCTCTCATATGCGAATCAGCAGAGTCAAACATGTCTTACAGGAAAAAGAGACACATTAATAAACAAAACGGATGTAGGTGTATTAGAATTCAATGTTGTAAACTCACAAACAAAAGATTAGGTTTAAGAAGAACTTGAGTTCAACTCTGCTCCATTTCTTTCAACACAGACGCAGTTGCAGAAGCTTTCTTCCAGCACGTCATTACCTCTGGGATAGTGACTCACTCTCTCTTAATCTTAGTAAGTAGTAGGGAGGTTATAACCAATCTGTACTATTTCATACTCTCCACCTTCATTTAATGTGTGATTTTGAGCAATGTGATTGTGAAACAAAAGCTGACACATGGCACAATACAGCCACAGTCACTTATAGCATAGGTTACAAATATAACCTAACAGAAAGAGTATTTACTGTACATGCGCATCAACTTCTTTGCTTCATGCAAGTCAATGAAGCATGGAAGCAATATTTCTTCGTATCAAAGAAAGAATTCTCTCAGCGGTTTATAACTTTAGTAGAGCTTGGGGGTAAAGCAGCGAGAGATGGTCTTGTGACCTCAACTCTGATTAAGATTCATGGTCCTGACTGAAAAATTGGCCAAATGGAAATTATGCATACAGAAAAAGCCTGAAGTTCCCTTCGGCAAGATGCTGAACAAAACTGCTCCTTCAGAGCTGCTGTACAGCCAACAGTATCATCAGACTCTTGTACTCAGCAAGTACTTGTACTCCAGGGCATGTGTTTGTTTTGTACGAGTAGGAAGTAAAGTACTGACGAACGACAATGATTCCCCGAAAACATTTCAGTATAAATGAAGATAAACAAGACTGTAGAGAAGAGTCTACAGCCATGCTAGCGATGCTGGTGGACAAATTAAAATTTTGACCTGATGATGGTGCTTGACATAAAGTCAGAGGATCATCAGTTAATACAACTCATCCTCTGAGGAAAATGAATGTCTGTGCCAAATACAATGGCAATCCATCCAATAGTTGTTGAGAAATTCCACCCAAAACCACAAATATCAACCTCATCGTGGCACTAGAGGAAGAGTCAGGAGATCACCAAAGTCAGTAGGGTTCATCCTCTGGGGACCAGAGTAATTTTCAATCTGTCCTGTAGTTGTTGAGATACTTCAATCTGGACCAAAGTGGTGGAAAGACTGGCCGACCAACAGACAGACCAACATTGCCATCCCTCGCCATCCTCTAGCATGGCTAAAAACCACTGACCCCTTAAATTTTAGGTCTAAAAAGTTATGTGCTATCTATAAATCTGTGAATCTATGAAAGTAAATCACTGTTACCACCAAAAAGTTATTATATTTCAGTTATTCCTGAAACTACCAGAACTGCAGATCATATTCTACACAAATACCTAAAGCATCTAAGTTCTACTCCACTGCTACTGTTGCGGCTGTGAAATGGTGGATAAATTGTTTTGAGCGTCACACAGCCCCCACGAAATGACTCATTTAACCATCAGAATTTAATCCATCCAGTCCAATTACATTTGGAAAGTCTAGAAGAGCCGCAAGGTTAAATTATTTTATCCCCATTCAAGTTAGCAGGGGGCTAACAGGAAGTTAGCCAGCTCAGCCAGCAGAAGTCTCTAGTGTGCATAACTCTGCCTATAGAGCATGCGCAGTATGCATTCATTCGGCCAGCACAGGAATGTTAAACCTGACACCAGATTAAAAACTCTGGTATATTCAAGGGCTTGAATGTAACGGACGTTCATTTATATGTAAAAGTTCCACACTGCAGGTTTAACAGAATAAAAAATAAATGTGCTCCAATTATTACCCTGCTTCTACTGATAGAACAACAGCAACTATTTCAAACATCACTGCCAGAGTAGCTTGTTACCTTGCTCTTATATTTAGTCACATGATCAGTCAACAAAGAATTGAAAACTGAGTAAAATATCTCGCCAACTTCTGGTTATTAAGTTTGATTTTATATTCATCACTGCGTAAATTTGCGTATGAATCAGCTACTAACAAGGTACTAATTTTTCTATTAAAGACAAGGACAGTTCACTCAAAAACACTTCTCTTTCCTGAAGTGCTGTTTATTTACACACATACATATTTTGAATGTGAATGCTCAAGTTTAGAGCTGCTAGCTGTAGATCCAATACGGCGCACCCAGTGGCACTGTACATTTGAAAAACTCATCAGCAGCGTCTTTTTATAAACACGATGACTTACTATTTATAAAAATCCACAGACCTTGTTGCTGTCAAATGTTTGCTTGGGAAGTACTTTTTTACCCAAGTGCATACACAGGCAGTAAAAACTGTTCACGAGCTGTGAATTATCACAGTTAAAATCTTTGTAAAATATAGTAGAGACATTGTTTTTCATTTTTTTTTAAGATTGTCAGCAAAACTATCTGGATGGGTTTACACAGTGCAATGAAAAAAGAGGAAAGAGAAGTGTTATTGTGATGTTGCATGAACAACAGTCCCTTTGAAAGTGTCTGGTGATTGGCCAGGCTCACTGCTGTTGCACTGAAAGGGGAACAGAGAAGAACCTCCTCAATAGCTTTATGTTGACAGTCCCGTCCAGTGAGGTCATTGTTTGATCTGCACAATAGAAAGTCTTTTGGGAAATAAAGAGAGCTAAATAAAATTAGCCGAAGCATTCTAACAGCTCAGTTTGTTAGGTTTGCATTGTGGGTAAAGTAAGCCTATACGAACGGAGTCATTCTTGTGTCATTTTGTCAAGAAAACTAATATGTAAACAGTCATGATAGGCGGAAAGCTCCCTTTACTTTGACCACAGATGTGGTCCCACGTCTGTAAATTACTTTAAGAATAGAACCTGCTGCACCAGAATACACATAGTGATAGAAAACTACAGGAGACAGGAACCATTTTCCTTTGGACTGTTGGTCCAACAAAACGAGACATTTGAATAGGGCTGCGACTAACGAGTATTTTCATTATCAGTTAATTTCTCGATTAATCAATTAGTTGTTTGGTCTATGAAATGTCAGAAAATGGTGAAAATGTCGATCACTGCTTCCCAAAGAACCAGGATGCAACCTCAAATGTCTTGTTTTGTCCCGACCAACACCACAACCCAAACAAACATATTCAGCTTACTGTCTGACTAACAGAGACCAGAAAATATTCACTTTTAAGAGGCTGAAACCAGAGAATTTCAGTATTTTTTCTTTAAAAATGACTCAAAACAATTAATCAGTTATCAAAATAGATTACGTGACTAATTGATTAAACGATTAATCGTTGTAGCTCTACATTTGAATACCACATCTTGGGACGAAACTGGGAAACTGGGACGGACATTTTTCACTGTTTCATAAACCAAACAATTAATCGATTCATTGAGAAGATAATCGACAGATTAGCCTAGTCGATAATGAAGACAATCATCAGTTGGAGCCCAAATGTACACAAAGTACATCAGTGCTGTACCAATGTAAGTACATATACTGTACATTAGAGCTGCAACAATTAGTCAATTAATCAATAAGTCGATCAACAGAAAATAAATCGCCAACTATTTTGCTAACTGATTCATTGTTTTGAGTCATTTTTCAAGACAAAATGCCCAAATTCTCTGGTTCCAGCTTGTGGAATGTGTGAATATTTTCTGGTCTCTGTTAGTCCTTTATGACAGTAAACTGAATATCTTTGTTTGGGTTGTGGTGTTGGTCGGGACAAAACAAGATATTTGAGGTTGCATCTTGGGCTTTGGGAAACAGTGACTGACATTTTTAACCATTTTTAACATTTTACAGACCAAAACGAATAATCGAGAAAATAAACAACAGATTAATCAATAATGAAAATAATCATTAGCTGCAGCCCTCATGTACACACAGTATATACATCAGTACTATACCTGTGTACGTACATATACAGTGCAAACTGTATACACATACATATAGCAACTACTGAGACAGCTGCATGAGTGCAGTCTTGCATTTAACTATATAAAATATGACCATAATCATCTAAGACAAAACATACAGCACACTTTATGAAGTCACACACTTTTTCATGTGTGTTTTATCTCCCAAGACAAAAAAACTTGCCCTCCTAAAGTCCAACCTACAACAGGAAAAGGACACATTGAGTGAGTCCAGTTCAGAGTGGTGTGATCTGGAGTCCTGCTGTTGTTGCTTATCTGCTGGTTTAACTTTATGGCTGTTTAGCTTAAGTTTAGATAACTTAGTCTAGGTTAATTACAACCCGCAGCCTGTCCGCTGGGACATTTTTCTCCATTTAAAGGGTCAACTCAAAGCAGAAAAATAACAGTCTGGTGTTTTAGCCAGCTTCTGCACTTCATGGTTTAACATGTCTATGACCAAATATGGTCACATGGAGATTTGGACTACACTTCAAACTTTTTTTTACAACACCTTTATACACAAGTTTTGTAGGTCTTTTCGGTAGTTTGTACCGCTGACTAAACACTTAACCCTCCTGCTGAAAAGTCGTGCTCAACACCTAACTAAGCAACGTCTTTTTACCTCCAAGTTTCTCCTCACATCCATCGCTGCTGACATTTTGAGATTGTAATCCCTTTGCGACGCACAAATCCCGTTTCGTCTATGCGGTGAAAAACTTTGGCCGGTTTTGCCGGATACCTGCCCTCCTCAATAAACTCCGACTCATGTCTTTCCAACCAAAACCGACAAAAAAAGAAAAGAAGAAAAAAAAAAAAGAAAAACCCTCCTGCCTCCCCTCTCACAGCCGCCTGCAGGGTGGGAGGCAGGACTTGTTGCCATGGAAACGGGTTGTTTGCCCCCCGCTTTTCTCAGGATTTGGCCCCATGCCCTCCTCAGCCAGGCATTCAGCCTCTCCCCCTTGTTTATTGTCATGCTGGGCTCAGGAGTGTGGATGAATATTCACCAGTTGAATGGGGCTGCTTATGGGACCAGACCCGGGTTGGCAGCACTGCAGCACATTGTCTGAATACATTTCACCCACACACACAAAGCTGTCTTTCATTTGTCAGAAGATGAATGTTGTAACCAAGCAGAGCAGAATTTAGTTTAATCCAGTGTTGGTGACAGTATTATATATCAAACACTGGTGGGACTGCTGGACTGTCGGTTACTGGCCATGTGAGCCTTATGCACAATTTGTATTTGTTTATATATTTATCTCCGATTTGTGTTTTATATTATTTACAGCAGTTTATTCAGTGTTTTGTATGTGTTGTATGAGCTACTGGATGCCTAAATTTTCCTTGGGATCGATAAAGTTTCTATCTATCTATCATGTAACTAAGTGCATTTGTGCAACTTACTTCTACTGTACACATTTCAGAGGTAAATATTGTACTTTTTACTCCAGTACATTGATCTGACAGCCATAGTTAACAGTAACTTCAAAAGATTCATCTTTTACATACAGATCATATGATCATTTTATAAAATATTTATAGATTTAACTGTTAAAAATCCAACTATAAAGCTGTTAGAACTAGCTTCACCTCGACGTGCATCAATAACAATGATGTAAAGAATAAATGTAGACAGACGTATTCGTCCTTTACTTAACTATCTTTAGCAATACTGCTTAAAGTATTAAAAGTAAACATACTCATTACGCAGTAGCATGGTCCTTATCAGTGTTATATCACTATACAGTACAGAGTGTTATATTATCCAGGCAGTTGAAACTGATTTGAACTACTTCACATACTGTTGGGCAGCTTGAGAAAAGGTAAAATCTCAATCTGAAAAGTATTAAGTACCCTAAAGTACAAGTACCTTAAAACGGTATTTAAGTACAATACTTGAGTGAGTGTACTTAGTTAAACTGCCCAACTATACTACAAATGTCTACTGTATAGTAGTTAGAATCGCTCATCAATAAGAGTAATATTATTAATAATATAAAGTATCAAAATAGAAAGAAATATTTATCCTTTACTTGAGTAGATTTCACAATACGGCAATTTAAAAATACTCCATTACAAGTAAATGTCCACCATTAAAAACATTACTTAAGTTACAATATATAATCAGAAAAATGTACTTAAAGTATCAAAAGTAAAAGTACTCATGCAGTAGAATGTTATATCAGTGTTATATTATTGTACAGTACAATATATTAGAGAGATGAAAAGGTTTTTAACATCTTAATCTGAAAAGTAGTTAGTATCCCAAAGTACAAGTACCTTAAAACTGTACTTAAGTACAATACTTGAGTAAATGTACTCAGGTACAGCCCAAAAATGTTCATGCATTTAAAATATATTAAGTAAAAGTACATAAATACTATCAGCAAAATGTATTTTAAGTATCAAAGTTAAAAGGACTCATAATGCAAAAGATTGAGCTCTGTTAGTATTATCTTATTATAGATATTATTATTGAATTATTATCCCTGCATAACAGTTACACAACATTTTAAATTTGCAGCGAAGGTAGTTTAATCTTTAACATTTTGTTATATAATACATTATACTGATCAGATGTTTTTGTATACTTACTGTATACTTTTCATCTGCAAAGTAATACAGCTGTCAGATAAAGAAGTGCTGTATTTGTCTCTGCAATGCAGTGAAGTAGAAGTATAAAGTGATATACAGTTGTATGTAAAGTACAAATAGTCAAGCACAACACTGGAGTACATTCCACCACTACTCTCTAATCATATTCCACAGCATGTATTTGGGCTTTTTTGTCATAAAGTGTTGCTGCTTTGGGGCTGAGCCAAAGGCCCAAAGAGAAGGTGACCACAAAAATGTCAATATTCACCCAAAATGTAATATCTCCCTCCGTTTGAGTTAACCCCAACCAACTGAAACCTCTCAACTCTCACTGTGGCTCTGAAAACTAAAATACATCTTTGTAATGTCGGCTGATCCAGTTCATGTTGTGCATTTCCATAAAGATTAAAGCAGACAACAGCGAGTACTTCAAACTTCTGCTGCGTGCTTCTCAGTGGTCCACTGCTCAGTGTCCGTTCAGCATAGAAAATAAACAAAACATATTTATATAAAGAACTCATTTTGTTTTTTTTAGCTAATCTTTTAACTGCTGCATGCACCATAATCTCATTTACAGGGTTCATCATCATTTAAGGGATTTACAAATTAGGGATTTTCTGTCCCTTTTTAATCGGATTTATCTGTAAAGTTGAGCCTTTTCACACAACTGAACAACTGGCGTTTTGTTTGCTCAACAACTGGAAGCTGATGGAATCTCCATGACAACTGAGTAAACTTTATCTGCTGATGATGACTGTATGATACATCCAAAAGCTCCAGAACAAGCACATAAGTGGACCTCAAGTGGACAGTGTTTTGTCGGCGGTTCCCAAGGTCAAGAATGAACTGTCAAGCTCGGCACCATAAAGTTGCTTTCAAGAGCTTCTGTTGACAATATATCAAACACCTTACACTGTTGAACATGCATCTTGTTGCCATTTATGGTTATTTCTCAATGCTGCTACATGCAACATCTTCGCCAAATGTTGAAGCACTACACATCCATAAAACCTGCTCCATTCAGTCTCTTGGGGTGTCTTATCATCCCCCAGACTTGGGAACAGAGGAAGTCGCAAAATCCAGACATCCGTCATCACAGTTCGTAGCATCAAGTCAGCAGGAAGCCTACAGCTCTGCCACTGTGCAGCTTTTCTCAGAGCCTGACTCAAAACCTTTCAAGGTCTCGTAAAGATTGCCCTTCCTGCGAATCCTCACTGTGTGAACACAAAAGAGAGAGACACTCACTGCCTTTTGTGGGATGTTTCACCAGAAAGTAAGCTTAAACTTGTGGAATTCATTGTTCCATTGATCAAGGAGCCATCTGGATTTCTCATAAGAAGCCACTTCCTTTTCTCGCATGACACAAGAGAATTAAACAACTCAAACCGCGACATGCGTCTGCTCCATGTATATGCTCGCATTAATACATGAAATCCTTACAGCTGTTACAGGGCTCTCCATTATGCTCGGCTTCTCGTGATTATACACCAGCTAAAACCACAGTCACAAAGGAGTGAACATTTATTGTCAGAAATAAAATCACTGAACCTTATGTGTGTTTGTTTAGGATCCACCGTAAATCCCAAATCCTCAGACGTTCGAGGGGGATTATTCCACAGAGCTGTGGGGCTTTTGCCACCTACACTCCAAAAATTCACCTCTAATCCTGTCTGTCAGCCTTGGCATTTTACAAAGACCGAGGAGTGGAGGAGAGTATGGAAATATTGAACACATTTGAGAAGAGAACAGCAAGAGGTCAAAGTCACTGCATAGTTATCTGCTCCATTTTGTAATAAAAATAAGTTTGGTGCAATAAACACTGTATCTGGTTTCGGAAAGTGACCTGAGGCAACTCTTAAACTTCAGGATTAAGTGGAGTCAGGTCGAGAAGACACAACTTGTCTGGCAGAGATTTAAGCTGCAAAGGAAAATAAGCTGCAAGTGTCTCCCGTAGAAAAAAATGAAATTAAAATAGTGCGACTATCGCTTCAATTTTTAAAAGAAAATATTTGACTGCACATCAGTCTTACTGTGCTACTTTAACTACTCTGTTGTTGTTCAGGAATGTGAGCTGTTTGATTATTCATGGATTCAAGAGTTTACAGCCTTAGGCGCATTTCAAACCTGTTTTGGCTGTTTGTTGTTTTGTTGTTTTTTTTTTTCATGCAGACTCCATTTTGCTGCCTATGAAAACTGGTATCAACATCATGACTCCCTTAAAGTGTAGGTGGTGTCAGAGGTGAGGATGCCTTCATGTTTTTGTTACACATCATCAGTTTAATGAGTGATACACAAACAATAAGGAAAGAAAAGGACTGGGATGATAAATTGGTTACTTTAACAGACAATAATCTGCAGCTAATCAACTCATTCTTTGGTTAACCAATGAATAACTCAAAATGAGATGTTTTGTCTAAAAGGTAAAACACTGTGTTACTGTCACTAAAATGCTTTAAGCTTTGAATAACGGCAGCCTCGACAACACGATAGCAATGAGTTGAGCAAAGTTTAGCACAAGGACATTCCTTTATCTCATGGCTTTTTTTTTTTTTTTTGTTTTGTTTTGTTACCACACAGCAGCCACAACATCATGGACTCAGAAACCTTGAATAATGGTGTAATGTTTCATACACAGGAGCTTTGCGCATGTGTGTGTGTGTGTGTGTGTGTGTGTAAGAGGAGGTTGGTGAAAATGTCCAAAGAAAACCAAAACTTGTTGGAATATGCATTGGAAAAGTAAGCAAAGGTGAGTGTATGAAAAATGTTTGGAGTTTGCAAAAGACATTGATTATTTGGACAGAGCTAATCTAAAGGCTGAGGCGCCCCCTGTAGGCTGAACATTGCAAATGCAGCACTAAAGCTTGGAAGGACTACTTTTCCCTAAAGAACAGTGGATTTGACAGTTTGACCAACATCGATCAAACTCATTGTCTATTAATAACTTTAACCTTTGCCATGTTAACCATGTTAACAACACCGCAGACTATAGGAGACACAGGCACATTTTCTTTTCTTATTAACATTTCTGCCACAGATGCCAGGAAAATACTGTAAATTACTTTTTAAAAAAAGTTAACATTTCGTTAGATTTATACATTTGCAACATGTAATGAGATGAAACAAAAGCTTACCTGCCTTTTCTGTGTTGTTGAGGTGTTTGGTCAGTGATCCATTCTTGAACAGAGGCTCTGTCGCTTTTCTGTCTGTGCAGCCTGAAAGCTGATTTCTTTTTCTGTGGAAAAATAGTCTCCTCAGTATAACTGCATGAAAAAAAGCGGACTGCACAGGAAATGGTGACGCAGCGGTATGTAAATCACTCGGCTAAAAGAAAAGAAGATACTTAATGGATATCAGATATTCTTAGACAGCCTGCAAATTGAAGTATTCACGTTTTGGTCCAACAGATGTGAATGATGAGTTTTACTGGTCATTTCCAGATGTTTTAGTCAATAAAAGTTACTTCTTGAATGTGCTAGAAATTGATACATCAAATTAATCGTAGTTTTGCCTTTTTTTACCCAAATTAAACTGTAAACATACCTGTAGATTTTTATAGCATATTACTGAGTATCGGTATAACCCTAACCCTATACTTATTGATCAGAAAACCGATGTCAACATGGTGTTCAAAATTATCAAAAGGGTCATTAAAGGGAGATTTACTGAGCCACAAACGCATCAGTGCACAATACGTCACCTTATCTCGCGCAGATAAGACCACAAGTAGTTTTTACTTTATTGATCCATTGCTTGAGTAAAAGTATCAATACAACAATGTAAAAATACTTCATTACAAGTAAAAGTCCTGCATGAAAAATCCTACTTAAGTAAAGGTACATGAGTATTATCAGCTTGATGTAGTTAAAGTATTGCAGTAAAAGTAGTGGTTTGGTCCCTCTGACTGATATATTATGATATATGACATCATTAGATTATTAATACTGAAGCATCAGTGTGTAAGCAGCATGTTACTGTTGTAGCTGCTGGAGGTGGAGCTAGTTTTAACTGCTTTATATACAGTTAGCTAGTTTAGTCTAGTGGTTCTCAACCTGGGGGTCAGGCCCCTCCAAAGGGTCAGCAGATAAATCTGAGGGGTCGTGAGATGATTAATGGGAGAGGAAAGAAGAGAAAACAAAATTCTGATACACAAATCTATTTTCAGTTTACGGAATTTTTCTCTAATCTTTGATTCTGGGTGAAATATTGGATCATTTAAACATTTATTGAAATGAAACCATGTGAGACGTTTAGAGGAAAAAAAATCATTATTTGATGGAGCTGTTAACAACTCATAGACATCTGAAATGTGACCACGACTACACACTGCTTTATGTAAGACGTCAAAAGCCAAAAAGGTTGGAAACCACTGGTTTAATCTTTAACAATGTGTTGTATTTTAAAAGCTTGTTATATTATCCATTATGTCAAATCTTCATCTGAAAAGTAACTAAAGCTGTCAAATAAATGTAGTGGAGTAGAAAGTACAATATTTCTTTCTGAAATGTAGTAAAGTGGAAGTATAAAGTAGCATCAAATGGAAATACTCAAGTAAAGTACAAGTACCTCAAAATTGTACTTAACTACAGTAGTGAGTAAATTTACTTAGTTACTTTCCACCACTGCTGATCAATTACATATTTGTTTGGTGATAAGACTTTGATGGGTAGAAAAACATCCTTTATTCCACAACTGTACTATGTAACAACCTTCCTTCAAGTCTAAAAGTCATCACATCAGAGCACATATTCAAAGTGGCCTTGAAAAGATGGTTTTTCAGTAATATATAACCTGATATTCATAATGAAGGGAGCTCAGAGCATACAAACCATGCTACCTCACCTTTGTATATATTGTATATAATTGTTATCATGTTTGTATTTGTCCTATGTTCTTATTGTGTTGCTGCTTGTTAGCCTTTTTGGCTTTTTTGTGTTTAATTCTCAATGACTGTAACCATTTTAAATCATCTTAAATGTATGTTTATATGTACTAACTGCTGCACAAACTGGTGAGCACTTTGTTCCTGCACTTGGAAAGTTGCTGCTTCGGCCTGCTGCTAATGTAAAGCGCAAAGAAATTTCAATACAATACAAATGCAAGAATCACAAATATTACATAAATTTATTTCAAAGTTAAAGGTATCACATATACAATAGTTAAGAACACTTTCAAAGGACTCCCAGTTGTGATTCTTCATCCACTTTAGCCAAACTATACACAAAAGAAACTTCTTGTAACTCAAAATATCACCACTCAATCCTGCCTGTTAGACAACAAATATTATTTAGGACCTTGATACAGGAAGTGATGTTAGACCAAGCACACAGATGTGCTACAAACATAAAGGAAATACACATTATTATATTTGTTCAGGCAGTTGAAGAGAGCACTGAGTTCAAATGTCTTCAATAGTTAAGGATCAATAGCACAGCTACGTTTACTACTGTATGACATCACCAAGAAATTGCATCAGTACCTGCAATGAGGTTCAAGTGAAACTACTCTCAAATATCAAATTTCATTGAATGCATTAAATGATGGATTCCACACCAGATATCAGAAAGTAAATGTCGCGGTAAGGATGAAGGATTGAAAACACACTTATAAAAGATTTATTATAAAACATGCATTTTCAAAGAAAGCTGAAAGATTTTTATTTTACATGATGATTTTCCTTTACTCGATGGTGAGAGCAACAGTTCTAAGTTGAGTTAGTTGTTCGGTGGAAAATACCCATCAGCTACGTGCTAACTGATCATTACTGCAGTCAAGTGGGATGGACCATTTATCCCGCCATGTGGAGTGCCACCAACAAACATCTGCATGTTTTACGCTGAAAAACCTGTTTGACTTGTTAAATTGTAAGACTGGTCAGCTTCAGACTGTTGGCCAGAAGATTATAGAGATGGAGAATGTTGTGAAGCATGAACTTGGAAAGTTTTTATCTGGCATTTATTAGTCTCTACCATCAAATTTCCATTACAAATTCTCCAGTGACTTGGCACTTCTGCTAATTGGACAGCAGGCAGAGATTAAATTCTACTTCTGGAAAATGCTTTTAAAGACTTCTCATTCAACATTGTGCAAAAATGAATTCACTGTAATCTCTTGTGCCACCTGCAGACTGCACAACAGTTCCTAGCTTTGATTAAATATCTGCCAGGGACTTCTGCTCTACAGAGTCACACTTAATGAGATACAAACCACAAATGAGAGAAAGGAAGGGGAGATATAAATTGAGGGCTCTGTCACAGTGTTTTTGTTGTTTTGCTCCACCTGTAACTCTTTCTCACGGGACAGTTTAACTGAGAACAACGTGGCGGTCAAACACGGACTTCCTCTGTTCCTGGACCTGCCTCCTCCAGCGCTGCTGAGCGTGCTCCACTTTGTTCAGCATGTTGGGTCGAGAGTGTGAACGGGACAGGACGTTGTGAGCGTTGGCAAAAGGCTGCTGGTCCTGAATACACAGAATGAAAACCATGATCAGCTGAAAAGGTCTGATATAGTTTTATCTGACACCAGTCAACAATAGGCCTCTCTTATAGGGCCCCGATCAGACAGAGCGGTTTTTAGCAGCCTGGACGCCTTTTTGTAATTGTTTTCAATGAGAATGAAGCTTTTGCTTGCTGCTTTTGGGTTGCTGCGTGCCTCTTGTTTTTCCGCTCTGTGCATTTTTGCAGGAGTCCTGAACGTCTTGAAAAAACTTCAACTCAGAGTGTAAAAGTGCAGGACATTATTTGCATTTTGCCCCATTGTCCAATCGGATGAATTGAGAGGCGGGCCTTCTGTGGTGGCGACGATAATAATCATGGAGGACAAACCAGTAGTGGCTGTTGCTGGTTACCTGCAGCTATATGACTTTACCAAGCGTACTTACCATGATCTGAACAGAAAACAGCAGGCCTGGAGTGAGTTTACTTCACAGCAAAACAACAGTTAGGCTAAGGACCGGTGATTCGGTGGTTGCCTAGCAACAATTTTAAAAAGACGCAGCAAGCTGCTCTTTTAAATTGTAGGCTTCAACAAAAAAGGCAGTGCGGCGCGCCTTGCGTTTTGCAATCTGCGCTCTGTCTGATCAGGGCCTAAGACTCCTTGTAAGGAGACTTTATATAAACACAGTTTCAGCTTTCTGACAATGGTTACGTGTACATTTTAGAATAGATCCTGAGATTATATTTGTTCCACCGATCAAATCTCTTTAATAACAACGTAGACTTGCCTTTTCTTAGGTTGTCATTTCTTCTGAATCTTTTTGTGCTTTTATTTCATTCATACTTCAAAGGTAATTTGCTAAAATAAGATTTATTTAGTTGTGTTTAATTTGCTCTCATTCGTGCCCTTTCCTGGTTTTGTGTTTTTGTTTGTTTCTTTTGTTAGCATTTTGTAACTTGTTTTTTGGAAAGCGCAACAAAATAGGGTTGTTATTACTGTCATTATCAGAAAACCACGTAATAAAACAAAGTTCAGAACAATAAAGCATTGTGAGGATCACCGCCACAGCTGGCATCTGTGACAAACATGTTGAGTAAAGAAAACATTTTCTCTTTTCTTCACTGAACAGCCTCTCTGGATCAAAGATTGACTAAACATTACAAGCCCACCATTTCCTCTATAATTAAGCAGCGGTACTTCCGGTTATATTAGCTGTGCTTACAAATCTCTCTTCCTTTGTTCTGGTCCACTGACAATTTAAGTGGAAGCTACTGTGCAACAAATATTAAGTCTGAACTTTGGGTCAATTAGATAACTGTAGAATTACTGTCATTTCATGACCTCTCAGCAGTAGAAATGTTCTGTTCTGCTGCTTTGCCATAAATACAGGGAGCAGAAACTTTATCACATATCTTTCATTAGTTGTAAACAAACAGCAGTAACCTCTACAGTAACTTCTATAAAGTTACAAGTAAAGGCTTATTTACCACAACCATTTCTTCTTCATTAAGCTAATTTCTGGTTGCTGACTTTGTTGTTATTTTCCATTCCCAACTGTTTAATTAAGGTTAAACAGTTTTAAAGAAATCATTCACAAGAACCATGTGAAACATTTTGTGCTCCCTGTTTAGACACATTTTTACAACAAAAAGCTTTTAGAGAAAGCTCTCGTGTAAGGCTTCCTCATCCCTGAACTCTGCCAGTGAAAACACAAAGCACTCAGCAAGGCAGCTGCACTTCCCCTCTCCCCTCAGGCAAAGGACGAGGGGAGTCAGTATCTGAAACACTGTGTCATACTGAAGGAGATCAAATTGATTTACGGCTCTTTTTATGCATTTGACCATTTTAATGGCGATCTGTTTTACTTTAATTGTTAGAAATTGAAAAATTACAACTATGCAAACAGCCAGATTACCATCAGAAATTAGAAGAAGAAGAAAAGTTTGCATTTGCTGTAATTGTAAAATTACTCTAAAACACCTGTTTGCTTCAACTTGATCAGTAATTAGTTTTCTTTCCTACTCGCTACCAAACATTTCAACCATTAGAAATGCTTCATTTAAGGCTTTCTGAAAAAGATAAACTTCTTTTTTGTGGAGCTCGTGACAAGGCAGGTGCAAGGGGAGGAGAACAAGTTTTAAGAATCAGACTACTGTTCAACTAAAGTCCAACTTTACTTTATTTAGTTTGGTTTGATTTGTACTTTGGCTACAGCAACACACAGCTACAAATAGTGATTTAATCCTGCTGTACTACTACCAGAGACATAAAGTGCTTTCCCTTTCTGTAGCCTTTGTCACGTCCACATTCACATAAATAACTCAGTAGAAATCTTTTAACCCCTTAACCTGAAAAAGGAACTTATTTTCACAATGTTTCAGAATCCAGTTAATGCTGAAAACAAGTCAACATAGTGTGTTGTGAGGAGAAAATGCTTAGAGCTGCCTGCATCATGCACACTTGGTTTAAGTGCTTCCCTGCTGCAGTCTGTTGCCTGTGATTGTGGTTTCTAATGGATTCTCCAGTGATCCAGTGAGCCCTCCCACACATAAAAATCTATGTGATATAGAGCTAGGGAGCATTTTTTAAAACTATACATCACTCCCTCTGCTTGGATTATGGTCTTATCACACAGGATTGGTTGCAACATCTGTCCAGGTGGAACCAGACGGAGCTAAGAAATGATCTGTATTGCGTTTTATGTGTAATGTGGACATTAGATGCCTTTCTAGCATAATACAAATCCACCTATACAATGCCCTTGCTACCCACAATGGTTTGAAAATGATCACAGAGACCCATAAACTTGTTAAATTTTACCCAGATGGTGTGAATCATACGTGACATTTGGTGCAAAGAGAGGTCATTGACACAGTCTTTTTCAGTGTAGAAAGGGAGGGGCAGTAACATAACACAGAGCATTATTGAGTTCAAGTGCTGTAATATAAAGAGCCGCACATACCCCAACATCATCATCACTTTGGATAAGCTGCGAGTGTCCAAACAGACGCCTCTTCAGCATGGGCTCTAGGAGAGTCAGGTAGACCATGTAGAGAAGCAGCAGGCCCAAAATGGAGAGGTACATGATGATGGTGAACTAAATATGTAGAAAGATTAACGATGAGTTTGGTTTCCCTCAAACAATCCAAACATTGAAAACGTAGTAAAGTAGTGCTGCAACTGTTAGTAAATAAGCAATTAGTCAAGTGCCAGAAAATTATTCAACAGCAATTTTCAGAATTGATGAATTTTTGAAGTCATTTATTAAGCAAAAATGCAAAACATTCACTCAGTCCAGCTTCTCAAATGTGAGACGCTTTGCTGTGTTTTATATCTTTGGATTTTGAACTATTTCTCTGACAAAACAAAAAATTTGAAAACCTCACCTTCAGCTCTGGGAACAGGCGTTTTTTTTTTTTGAATCTCTGATATTTTATAGACCAAACATCTACCCAATTTATCTTTAAAATTAAACACATATGATGAGGTACTGCCAAAAGACGTCACAAGCATTTTTGCTTGAAAAATGACTTTAATGATAAACTGATGATCAAAGCAGTGGCTGATCATTTCTCTGTCAATCCACTAATAAAAATCAACTAACTGCTTCAGCACTGCTACACAAAAATAATCATTAATTGCGGCTCTGGTCAAAAGCGAAAGGTAATCAACAATCACTCACTGTTTGAAGCTCTTACTTCATCATCAACTTACCTTAATGGTCCCTGAGCTTCTCTCCTCATATTTACACTCGCAACGTAAACAATACGCCTCCACATCTTTCCCGTCAACCGGCATTGGTTCGACTACATGGAGACAGTTACTGGAAAAGAAGACAACACCATTAGTAAGCCGGTCAGCAGGAAACTTATATCATTCGGGGGAAGTGTGCTGTCAGCAGTCGTAGTGACACATCACTTTACATACCAGTCTTTGAGAGACACATTTTGTTTGTAGATCTGACCCTCGATGTCTCTGTACGGCGGACAGATGCATTTACAGCGGATGTCTTCAGAATTCTGTGAGAGATCGTTTGTACATATTATATCTTCTCGTTAGTTTGTTTTGTTCTTCTTCTCCCTCTTCGTAAATACCCCGCTTCTCTCTGGGAACACTCACACACACACTTTCATAACACATTTACAACAATACTGCAATATGTAGGTCTCCCACCAACTAAACCAAATCCAATTTATAACCTCTGTTTTGTTTTGTCAGCCATATTGTACCATAATATCTGTCCTGTCTGTTCTGTATCTGGATTACTGTGTAAGTTTCTTTTATTGTGTATGTTAAGTTTGGTGCACACACTACAAACCTATTTCTCTCTGGGATAATAATAAAGTTAATCTAATCTTAATCTAATCTAATCTTGTTGCCATTGTCTGTACATTTTGTTGCACGTATATCTGTCTAATTTAAATGATCCTTTGTGTCATTAGGTCCACACTGCCAGGGTTTCTGCAGGCTTCAACAAGTTAAAGTTAAGACTTTTTTAAACAGCACAATGAATGCAATTTAATACTTGTTTCACGTTCAAAGTATTAAAGATATTAATAAAAACCAATAGGGATTATAAGGCCTAGAATTATTTATCAAGCACAATGTGAAATGAATGTCAGTTTATTTAAATTTACTTCACATTTTTGTTTTTACTTCCTGGCAGTATATAACATTATATATCTATATCTATAAGCAGCAGAAAAAGAATGGATGAATGGATGAGTGGATGAATGGATGAATGGATGAGTGGGTGAATAGATTAACCAATTAAAAGATAACTAATTCATTTAAGATCAGAGGTCTGGAACAATAAAACTGAAGGTTTTCCAGCCAGGTTCTGCTAAAATTACATTAAAAAGCATTTTAAAAATAACATTCATGCCTGTGGCCGTCTAGAAAAAATATTTAAGACCTTCGTGAATGAAATTTAAGTCTTTTAAATCCTTCTGAGGCCCTTTTTTTTAAAAAGGGAAACATAAATCTTTGCTTTATAAAGACTTGCAGATAACCTGCACTGCATACAAACTAACTGATTTACTAGCAGCTACACGTGCAATAAATCCTCGCTTCATAAAGGTTATAATGTCTGCTGTTATTTGAATCTGTATCTAGACAACTAAGCCTAATAAAACCTATAAACTGAGTGTACGTGGTCACATCTTATTATAGCGTGACGTCACCTGCGACTTTTCCTCTCTGGTCGTAACGAGAAAACCTCAAACTGTCTTTTAGCTCATTGAAACACATTTTATCAGTAAGTGACAGTATCTGGGCGAAGAGATGTCGGTTTTCTCTCTAACCCGAGCTAACCTAGCCAGCATTAGCCTCACCTTAGCTGTCACTTGGATGAGCGGCACAAAACACGCCAACACGAGAGCCTGGAGCAGAAACACACACTTCATCTTCTCAGTGTGGCTCAGACCTTCAGTTTCCAAATACCAAACGTTCAACTGTTTCCACAAACAACGCCGGCGACGTTAAATAGTTGCAGCTCAATAACTGACGACGTTAGCCATCGAGCTAACTCAGGGATAAACACCCTCAGCTTCCTAGCAGCTGACTGGTAGTTTCCGGAGATGGAGGTTAGTTTCCGCATACAGGACCACTGAACGCGCTCAATTATTGTTACAGTGATGTCCCGGCGGGCGGTGATATATCGGTTTCCTACAACCGAGCGGCCGGTTTTTGGGTTTGCATCAAATCTAGCTCGGGGACAAAAGATGTACTGTTCAACAACTGAATTAGCTGTTTTGAATTAGTTTTGGTTAAATTCGGTAAAGCCATAAACGCAAAGCTACACTCCGCCTTTCCTGATTCCCGAAATAGTATCTCAGACATATAACGAACTCGCCGTTTGGTTCTACATCATAGTAAACAGTCTGATTACCAAACTTTGGTCCGCGAAACATCAAGGGGCGATATAAAGTCCAGTGGTGGACAGTAACTAAGTACATTTACTCAAGTACAATTGTACTTTACTCGAGTATTTCCATTTGATGCTACTTTATACTTCCACTCCACTACATTTCAGAAATAAATATTGTACTTTCTACTCCACTACATTTATTTGACAGCTTTAGTTACTTTTCAGATAAAGATTTGACACAATGGATAATATAACAAGCTTTTTAAATAAAACACATTGTTAAAGATTAAACCAGTGATTTAAAACTTCTTTGGCTTTTGACATCTTACAAAAAGAAGTGTGTAGTCGGGGTCACCAAAAATCAAAGATTAGAGAAAAAGTCCATAAACTGAAAACAGATTTGTGTATCAGGATGTTTTTTTTTCTTCTTGCCTCTCTCATTAATCATCTCACGACCCCTCAGATTTATCTGGTGACCCTTTGGAGGGGCCCAACCCCTATGTTGGGAACCACTGGACTAAACTAGCTAACTGTATATAAAGTAGTTCAAACAAGCTTCACCTGCAGCAGCTACAACAGTAACATGCTGCTGCTGATGCTTCAATTATAATAATCTAATGATGTCATATATAATATCAGTCAGAGGGACAAAATTTGTACTTTAATACCTTAAGTACATTTTGCTGCTAATACTTATGTACTTAAGTATGGTTTTTAATGCAGGACTTTTACTTGTAATGAAGTATTTTTACATTGCTGTATTGGTACTTTTACTTAAGGATCTGAATACTTCTTCCACCACTGTATAAAGCACAAGATTAGATATAGGATGGAGAACAGATATCCATCTCTAATGCAGCGTGTACAATATTTATGGCAATGTTACTTAAAGTTATATAACAACAAAAATATTTAAAATGTGTCTTTTTGTTGGATTTTGTGGATCTGTGTGCATTATGCACATAAATTGGGGTTTAATTCAAAAGTATTTGAAAGTCCGTTGGATTAAAATCTGGGCAGGTCATATGAATCTTTTCTGTCCTACTGGAAACCTGAAAAAAATACACTTTATCTGTGTATCTGAAATGAGTCACTTTGGACAGTCAATGTTTGAAGTGCGAATGTAAGTGAAATACAATCCAAAATAAGTTTCCTATCTTTATTTACAGCATATTAGATGTACAAAACCATAAAAAATATACATACATGTATCATCTAAAACAGGTGAATAGCTCAATTCTATTTTACAAGACTTTTCATTTATTTTGACCTCATATCACTGTTACTCAGAAACACATCATTCCTTTGTCCTCAATTCTCAGCAGAGTGAACAGCTGTCTTTGGTTGTTGGTTCACAATTTAAAAAATAAAATAAAATAATGCACACTGGTGTCATTTTGATGGAGCGGTTGATGTGTCACAAATGCATAAAAAGCCACAATCCTTTTTTTTTTTTTGGAATCTGAAAAGGGTTTTCAGGACAGTGGCGAGCACTGAAACAGGAGTTGCAGTAATTCTATACTGTCAAACATGTAGTCGCTACCAGACGTTATAGCGTTTCACCTAAAACTTTTTACATCATATACAAAACATTCATCAGAATAATTGCTTTTGTGGTCCCACTACTTTCTTAGTAGTGCTAATGTTCCCAAGAAAACATTTGTGCTATAATTGTTTCTTTCATTTAGCAGTATTTCTGTCAGTTCAACTCTACTTGTGAAAGTAGCCTATGTTAAAACTAGATACACACTCTATATACAGTATCACTGAGATTCAGTATATATTTGCTTAGCTACTGTATTTGCTTCTCGTCACCATGCTATTAGCAAAAGTCTCATAATGTTAGAATGTACAGTATTTAGCAATATTCAAATACATGAATACCATTAGATGAAAATGCAGAAGACTCTTCGGCAAACAAAATCATAATGAGGCAGACCAGCACTTTGGATTTGCATCCTGAGATGGTGACTTTAAAATTTTAAAGGAGGTTATAAAGTCATTACAATTCTTCTAATTAAAACACATTTCCAAGCAAAGGGAAGAGATCTTGATGCCTATTCGAGGACGCTCTGCACCACTTTTCTCCCTCTTAAAGCTCCAGTTAAAAGTCCACTTTCTTTGACTACTTTCTCCTCAGGATCAGTTTTATCAGGTGTGTGGTCCACTCTCGTATCGGTCCATGTGAAAACAGATAACAGAGCGGATAAAAACAGATACTGCGGCCAGTATCTAAGCTATTCATCAAATATCCAGAAACTGTGTGGCACCCAGCCCATCACTAGGGACGGAGGAATCTCAGGACTTTGGAGCGCAGGAAGCGGATGAAAGATTTAGGGAACATTTCTCTTGATTCTTGTGCTGTGTAGTTGAAGAAGTTCTGTGGGTGAGCCAGCACATCAAACAACGCCTTCATGAGCTTCTTGTCCTGGTGAGAAAATGTATTACGTTAATGGAAAGCACAGGCATTAATTTAACATGTGACAAACAAAGCCAACGTGAGCAGCAGCCTGTATTTCTGCAAGTCTCCATAAGAGGGCAGTACATGCTCACTGGATCCAAATAGAGGATGTCAACACAAATGAAGGAGTGGATCTGAATAATCAGTGTTTTTTCAACTTAATACTGATTTCTGCTGTTTTAAATACATATTGATTCAATGTTTTTCTTCTTCCATTAATATGTGCTATTCAACATAGATGCAGAATGACATCATAAATACACAATAAAACACAGGT
Organism: Scomberomorus guttatus; assembly: GCA_038419695.1. Lineage (NCBI taxonomy): Eukaryota > Metazoa > Chordata > Actinopteri > Scombriformes > Scombridae > Scomberomorus > Scomberomorus guttatus. Next base: position 22,690,088 of record CM076445.1, on the reverse strand, counting down.
ACAGTGACAAATTTTATATGAATTTTATGTATTATTTTTATACAGGGCAACATTTCTGCCAGATTTTTAATTTCTACACATTCCACCGGCTGGTGTCATTAATAATTACAACACTTCTGGCTAACTTTGGCCAAAAGTTAAAAGAAAAATGCAAAAATCATGCTCTTTGTTAAACATTTGTGCTGAACAGGTGTAAACTGCATACCTTCAGAATTTCCTGATGATTCTCTGAAGCGTATAATCGCCCATCTCTGACTATGTCTTCTATCAACTCTTGGTAGTCCTCTGAAAACAAAGAAAGTCCATAAACAGCTTATTAGTGCGACAAATGAATTCAAATTTTCATACATGCAGCAGTAGCAGCGTCACATCCATAGGAAAAGGCGTCACATTTCCTCTTACCATCATATGTAACATACGGGACCTGGAAGCCTTTCCCACTGTTCCCCTCATTGGACCTGAACTGTATCCAAAGCCTCTTGGAGCGGGAGGTGAAAGCGATGGGGCGTTCGTACGTCTGACAAGTCTCGTAGGTTGTCACGGAGTTGGAGAGAGCTGTGACATCAGAATCAAAGGACATCCTCCATAATTAGCTGACAAGAATAATGCTAGTAGTCTGTAGCAATCCTGACAACATAAATAAGCTTCTGATACATAATGTTGTTCCTGCTTAAGTATTGTGATACTAGCCTAATACATTTTTATATTATTTTGGTCACACAGCTTGTACGCACACTTGTTTTCATCCCTTGTGTTGATTTAACATTTAACTTGATTTAGCTTAACCATGATTGCTACATGCCTGCCTAACCATACCACACCTTTAACTTAAGCACATTTTTTTTGTTAAACTTTGACAAAAAAGAAAAAAAAAAGTCTTAACATTAAAATAAATGGTTAACCAGATTTCACTGATTATCACACACAAAGCTCAGACTCACAGCTTTTTCTCATGACTAAGTAGTCTCCACACTCGTCCTCAATTGGCAGGAAGATTTCTGGGACGACGATGAGGATCCTGCGTTTGGGCGGAGGGTTGATGGTCCAGGTGCATTCGATATTGGCGGGGTAATTCCCTGGGTAGTTGGGGGACTCGATGTAGCCGGTAAAATCTCCCAACTCTCCGCCACACTGCCGGTCTGTGAAAAGACACAGCCACAGTGTCAAACAGGCTTTTTGTTCTTGGTGTGGCAATACAAATTATCCAGAACTGAATCACCAACTACTGCTGCTATGAGTAATATAATACACAAAAAGTCATCACCGTGTACAGACATACATACTTTTGCACTGCATGATGTTAGTGGAGCCATCAAAATCCGTGGTGGTATTTCCAGGGCAGGCGACGCAGTAGTTCTGACCAAACTCTACTTGATACGTGCCCATGGGGCAGCGGATGCAGCGGTGTGTACTGGTGTTGTAGTAATGTCCTGGAGAGCACTGAACTACAAGAGACAAGGACAGTGATAAAGGGGTGTTAGTCAATATAATCCAACAAATAGTCACTGTTGGGTGAACAGTTTGCATCTCCAATTAGGGTGATTTTAATCTTTTAAAATAATAAATGCATTGTATCAAGCAAAAAACCTCTAGCCTAACCTATAACCATCCAGCAAGAACATTCTGACATGTATGATATGTATTTTTACTAACAGATTCAAGCACCATGTACAAAAACTACAGCAGCTGCAGAGGGCAGCAGACATCCTGTCAACGCCAAAAAAAGTTCCACAGAAGTCTGCCACAGTTTCTCCTTATCTAATAAGTCTGACAGGCTTTCATAAACGTTCTTAGCTCCAAAAGGACCAACTAATCCATCCATTCTGTTGAAACTTGACAGACAGAACAATATTAAAGTTATGAGGGTTTTACCCGCCAACAACAATAACAAAGATGACTGCCACACCTTTGGTCTCACACTCCTGAAAAGTAGTGGCGCCACTGCGCTTGGTGACCAGGTTTCCTCCGCAAGGGAAGCAAGAGGTGCGTCCCACCTCTGGCTGGTATGTTCCCAGTGGACACGGAAGGCAGGGGATGAAGCCGTCATGAGAGTACTGACCTGGGGAACACTGACCTGAACACACAGAAGCATTCGGTTGAGTCAGGGTGTAAACTGTTAAAAAACAATCTGCCAAAAAGTTTTCAGCCAAGATGATCTCTATTGCAAACCTTTTGGACGAAGTTGCGTAAGTTAGATTAGTTTTTATCTATGTTGCATGTGAAAAACAGAAAATGCACTCCCTTCCATTAAGACAGGAGCCTAAAAGAAAGAAATTTATGCCAGGTTTTATCTACAAGTGCACCACCTCTCACACTCTGTATCCCCTGGATGACTAATACAAACTGGGTGCCACTGGGAGTCTGCTGATAGCTCTCCTTGTTTAGTCTGTCAGGGGAGATGGGATCTGGGATTCAGCCACAAAGTGACTGCGATAACAGCAGCGGAGGAGACCAAAACATGGTGGCTCCTTCAGCTTTTATTCAGAACTGGAGTTCACCTTTTGAATTCAAATACATCTTTAACATCTAAGCTCAAGCTTCTTTGGCTTTACACAAAGCAGAACATCTGGCAGGGAGAGATCTTTATCGAGGCACCATCGCTTCCTGTGTTGTTCATATTCACTAAACATTTATCTACATTTTGTTTCCTTCTGTGCCGTTATTGCTGTTCCTCTGCTGTGTTTATTTGTTCTAGATTTGATATCTTATTTCCCTTTAGATTATTCATTTTCAAAATTTGTTTTTTTTTATTGCAAAGCTCTTACAATATCAAAGCATGAAAGAAAACTTTTCTCAGATCTTTGATGGAATCTGTTTGTACATCCTCCTTATATGATTTTGGTTGGCAGTGAATGTAGTTGAACTGTAGATGTGCTCTGTTCTTATATTATGGTGCTGATTACTTTAGAGGATAAGTCTGGCGATGTTTTAAACTTTTGTAACAAATGCCATGAAAAGACCAAAACAACAACAAAGCCTCTCTATGGCACTCAGACCCAAGCCATTTCATTCCTACTGAAGATATTATTCTTTAAAAATGGGTGACAAATAAAAGGTTTTAGATTTATAAAAGGCTAAATAAGAATAAAAACTCTAGTTTTTAGCAAATGTTACTCAAACAAGTAGATAGTTGTGTTAAATTGAGGTCTATGGCAAAGAGAAATAAGATATATCAGACTTTGGCTACACAGATAGTATTTGTTAGTAAAATCAATTAATTGTTGGTTTTGGGCTTTTCATGGGATTTGTTTTCAGATTTTGTTGCTCTTTAAGGTTTAAAAAGAGGTCTGCTTTCTTAATTTACAGACATTTTGCAGTTAAAGCTGTGTCTTAATTCAAAATATCAGTACAATTTCAAGCAAAACATTAAAATGTCTGATTTCTGCTTTGATTGTAGAGATAAAGACAAACTATTTCATTTTTGAAATGACAACATTATTTCTGTGTTTGTTGTTTCTGGATACGACAGGATCATTTATGTGGTTTGTTAAACAGTGTTTTACCTCCACACTCTGACATGTTTCGAGCCCCGACCACCTTGGAGACTTCTCTTCCTTCGGGTCCGGGACAGACCTCACAAGACATCTGTCCCTCCTCGTCCTGATACGTTCCCGCTGGGCATAAAACACACCTTCCCTGATCCCCGTCGTAGTGTGTCCCAACACTGCAGCTCACTAACGGACAGGTGGGGAATGACACCAGGATAGATTAACGTTTGTTTTTTTTTTTTCTTTCTGCAATAACTTACTTGTAGTAAGACTCACACAAACCAAACTTGAATGTTTCTACAAGGAGCTGCCAAGCTTGTGGTGGTTTCTCATATCTCTGACAGGTGATAGTTTTGCCTTCGTGCTGTGGAGAGTTCTCTAAATGTGTCTACTATTCTCTCAAAAAGAATGCCGTGAAAGTCTTTTATTCAAGCCGGTGTAATGCAACATTTTCCTCACAAAGTGAAAACAAAAAAATGAAGAAACACAAAAGTCAGTGTTGTGTCTGTACTTGTAATTCACATTAATTTAGCTGACAGATCAGTGTCTGGTGTGTCAGCCAGCGCTCTATTACAAAAACCATGAGAGGGGAGCTAGACAATGTAAAATACAGACATGAATCAACAAATATAGCGGTATGCCCTGTGTCTACACATAATCAAACACTCCTGACCACATCATATCTACACTATAAATACAGCAGTTCAATTGCATGACAAGAACATAAAAGTAAAGTAACCCAGACTTCACCAGCTGCCTCTCAAACAGGACCATGTAGATACTTGAAAAAGATAAACACAGTGAAGAGTGATTTAACTGCTCGGCATCTAATTATCACATCTAATTAACTGATTCTCGTCAATTTTAAAACTGATTCTGATAAAATTATCAGTCTATTAACAGATTTGAGCAGCGCACAGTGGTGCAGCAAACTGTAGCAAAGCAGGTGGAGAATGAAACAGCCCAGTTCAGTTCAACTAAGTGGACTCAACAGGTTTGCAGCCTAAAAAAAGTACATACTACTTTATGATCTATCTTAGCTGATCACAAAATGCGACTGGTCATGGCATTTTCTGAATATATGGGACTACTTGAAAGAAAAACTCCTCATAAACAGCAGTGTGAAAGAACACATCATGCTTACTGATGCATTATTAAGTACTCACAAACGTTTATATAACTTGCAATTATGTTAATTATTGTTAAATCAATCGGTCTTAAATCAAGTTATCAGTATAAAACCTCTGATAGAGAAGTAGTCATAGATATTGCTAAAGATGCCTGTAGTGAAGGTATTCTTAGTGTAAACTGAATATAGTGTGTTAGGTGAAGTTGCGTATTACATAAGCATATATGAAAATTGAGAAAATATAGAGCATGTAAATCAGTCAGGACCATCGTGTAGCATACTGGCTTTAGGTTTTGGCTGAAATTAATGTTCTTAAAGAGGTATAAAGTCATGTTAATAATGACATGCAAAACTCTACAGGCTCCTCATAGACATACAGCTTAAAGAGTATGTTTCTTAATTATATCTTTCTATTTGTTTGCCATTTCGTAACCAAACGGTGTGTGTATACTAAAATGAAATAGTTTTGCTCATTACTCATCTAAATTTAGTCACATGACCTTTGCTGTCATAAATTTGCAAATTCAACTAAAGGGAATACTTCCACAGAGGAAGCAAACGTTTTATCCAAGCTGGAGCAGTGTTAAAGCATAGCAACAAATTAGGAAATCATGGTGTTGAATAATAATTAATGAAAAGAAAGAAGAAGAATCAGGATTGGGATGTGTTTTTTTTTTTTCAATTTCAATTTGATAACAAAGGAAACACATTTAGCTTTTCATTTGTAACAGCGATGTTATTACTGAAAATATAACTGTTTTCTTACAAATGTTTACTCAAAATTAAAACAAATAACTTTTACAACAAGTAATAACTACAGTAACTAAACACTGACACTCTAAAGTACTTTTTTATGGATCAGCTCTGAATCAAATTTTCTTTGGACCACAGAACTGTTGCATAATCTTACGCACACAAACACAAACAGAGACACAGAGGTCTGCCTGCTGTTTTTCACATTTCATGCAAGGCAATAAACTCACACACATACAGTAAACAACTGACAGCGACACATCAAAATGTAAAAAAAAACCACAGCACGGAGTTGTTAAAATGCCTTTGCAAACCAAACTAATGCATCAATGAAAAAAACACTGAGACAAAAGAGCACCAAGGCTCTCTCCACAGCTGCCTTTGTGCCCTACATCTGACACTTCCCAGTACTTGATATAACATGGCTGTGCATCAGGGAATTACTTTTAATACCACCATAAGCACGCTCACCTCTTTTAAAAGCAAACACAGAAGCTAATCAAAGAGAGCATTTCCTTCTTATCTCACAAAAGTGCAAAGACTTGATTAAAGGGACCAAAGCACCGTTTTGCTTTGGTTCCTCCCACTCAGAGTGATGCCTGTAATTAATTTGGGAATTACTGCGTCTGTCTGAGGGTCTTAAGAACTTGACTTGAAAACTGAAGTTGATCTCACACAAGAATAAATCAATGAAATCCCCGAGCCTTTAGACCAAAATGTGCCTCGGTTGTAGCCTTTAAGCTGTAGTAGCAAAACCACTATCTCTAAAAGCTTGATACACAAAAGCTTTAACGCAGATCCATTATACGTGGCTCAGCAAATTGTTAGATTTTCCTTGAAAGAAAGAAAATGTAATTCTCTCAAGAGCAGTTCATTTTTTGAGGCCTATTGTTTATTCTGAAAGACCATGAGGAGCCATCATAGCATTGTCCTCTAACAGCTTTTATTTGACAGAGGGAAGCAGTGAGAGAAGAGAGAGAGTGAGAGTGAAAGAAAAAAAACCTTGAAGCCTTTCAAATGCAAAGAACGCTTCTATAGAGTCCTCGAATTGATGGCCCCAAAGAGGTTTAAAAGACCTTTCACCTCTATTCAAGTCCTCAGTCTTTGCCTACTTGATGACATAGGAAAACACTACGGTATCACAGTGGTAAGGAGCTGAACCCAATAAAAGGGGTCAGGTTTCTGAATCCCCCCATTCTGCTTGGCCCAATCGTTGCTTGCGCCCATCAAGCAGAGGCCCAAACAGCTGATGCTAATTGATTCCCATGGTGTGGCTGAAGTCAATTCTCTTTAGCAGTTTAGTGGCTGGGGGTCATGCAAAGTGGCCCCAGCTGGGGGGCAGGGGGGACACAGCACTCAAACTGCCAGCTTGAATCAACAGCACTTCCTAAACATCTTCAATGTTAAAACAAACATGCAAACAAGTTGACTACAACGGCCAAATAGACGTGAACACATGGACGCGCACTAGTCACAGCGACTCGGGAACTTTTTAATTGTTGACCTTCTCGCACTTGTTCACACAGTCACATGCTCACAATGTTAAGCTAAAAAATTACTAAAAGAAACAACTGTATGACAAAATAGTTACATAATTAATAAACTAAATGATTCATAACAGGTATTTAAACAGAATCAATGTCCAGGAATATAAACAAATCCATCCAGTAACCCAAAGACATCACAGACTGAGAGCAGAAATGCTGAAAAGAGTGCAGAGAAGTGAAAGCACATTGCTCCAAACGCACAGGAGGCTGCGTTGTCGTGGAGGGATACACTCCCTCTGAGGCAGTGAGAACAAGACCCAAATGGGGTTTTCAATGGAGTGGGCAAACTGAAAAGGACTAAACTGCACTCAGAGCTAAGCCAGGGTGGGAGGTGGGGGAGGAGGGGAAAATATAGCTCCTTTAAAGAGCTGGAGTTTAAGAATGCCTTTCAGTCCCCCCCCCCCTCCTCTCCCAAATTACATGTCTACACCCCTGCCATGGCCAATAGACTGCTTAATGTTGACCTGAAAGTGTAGCGGGGGAGTTAAGGAATCAAGACACTTAACACTGAGAGATAAAAATTGGGACTGGGACTGTTTATGTTTATATCATGTCAGCTCAGCTTAACAGCAGAAATAACTTAAATGTTAATGTGGAGGCCGAAAAAAACGCAGTGATACAAGGAGATATGTGCAACGTAAAGCAGATGGATTCTGTGACATTTTTAAACAAACATCTTCAGAAACTACTTCGTAACTGAGTTGTTTTGGTATCCAATAAAAATGAACAAACCTAGAGGGGAAGAATAACACCACCAGCAGCCCCATCCTTCAGTGGAGGATGGTGGTTCAAAAGGGGAAAACAAAAAACACTTGAAGAGTTGTGTGAGGTTTACTTAAGATCTGGAGATTAGGCCTACATCGGATTCCAACATCTTCGACACTGGTGGTAGACGTGTGCTTATTGAACAAAAACGCATACCATTTGAACAAATATTTAGACATTTCAACAGAGGAAAGGCACCAGTTTCGTGTAGCAGGCAGCAAACTTACTGTGAGGCCCGAAACTAGGGGCGCACGGTTGCAACAGCCAGAGAAAACACATGCCAGCCTTCAGCTCAGTAACACTGACAGTGTGCGGTCTTACTTAATGAACATTTGCTCCATCGCAGGTTGTATATAAAACCCAAACGAGAGGCAACAGCTACCACAGGACCTGCCATCAGCCCTCATGTTACACTCTTATCCTGGAGAGATGCTGGAAGATCTCACAGCTTAGAGGGCCAACAACAGTCTCTCTGTTCTTCCATGCGAGCTCGCTCTCCCCTCCAACTAGCTCATTACGGCATGTCTGCAAACCAAATATGGCACTCATCTGGCCAACACCTGCTCCAAATCCAATCATTAAACCAGCTTGTCTAAATATATCTCACTGGCATGGACTATTTCAATTACTTAAAGACATGACTATGAGTCTACTGTGTGTACAGGCCAAGGTGTGACAAAAGTGTCTGGATCTGTGCTCTTAAGAGATAAAAAAACATCAATATTTCCAATAGAGATGATGTCTGGGTGAAAGGTGCTTGTCCTTAACCTTTACCTTGGTTTCTGCATTGGATAAAAGGTAAATACAAAAGCCAAACTCACCACACTTCCTGCCCACCAGCACCTGTCCCGCCACACAGTGTCCTGGCAGTTCTGCCGGCTGACCCAGACTCTTGGCGAGCTCGTAGTCGGAGCCGGCAAAGTGGAGGTGGAACTGTTCCCGGTTGATGGACTTCCTCAGGGTCCTGATGGTCTTCCTGAGTCTCTTCTCTGACCGTCGACGCACACAGTTCAGGTCACAGCTCTCTGCTGAGAGAAGCACTAGATACCACAACTGTCTCCAGAGAAAATGTAACCTCGTACACCTGTAGTACATTCATGCCTGGATGCTCACATGCTGACCTAGGCATGCACATAAACAAACCCACCATCAAGTCGTGGAAAGAACAATCTTGGCCACCATTTATAAAGAATTCAAGTAAAAAAAAACAAAAACAAAAAAACCTCAACCCTGTGTCCCAAACTAGAGCCCACCACCACAGCCATGTCAAAACAGGAGATACTTTAACAGTTTGGTTTGTTAAGTGACAGACAGCTGCGAAAGAAATAGGTGGAGAACAAGAAGCAGAGGTTGCAGGCAGACAGGCAGGCAGGAAGCACAGAGAGACCAACCTGTTACCTCCTCTAGGTTCACATCCAGCTCAAACTCAGCTGTGATGGAGGAGCCGTCCTCCTCTCCTGCTTTCCTGCCGTGGCGGCTGCGCTGACGCTGTCCGGAGGAGGTGCAGCGGAGGCTCACGTAGCTGAATTGGACATTTTCAGTGAAGAGGAACCTGCTATCTGTGGACATGGGAGACAACCACCCCCCGACGACCACATCACATCCAGCAGACACACACACACACAACACAAACAATCGCACAGTTGTTAAAAAAAAAAAATATATATATATATATATAAAAGTATAACAGAAAAGTAACAATAAACTAATTTGATGTTGATAATAATACTACACCACACACAGATTGTTTAAAACAGCCCTTGTATGCAGTTAATATGATCATCTTTGCGCATGTAGACTGGAAAATGGAAAAGAATAGGATGTCACTGTGGCAATTTCCTTTATTTGAAACAATTATGTGCTCTTTCAGTGGCTGTGAGGGATGCAAAAGACCATGCCGAAACCCTCTGGAGAAGCAAAATAATCCTACAATCGGAAACTCATTTGATTGATGGCTAGGTCAGACCCAACTGAAAAGCATGCTATGGCTAATTACATCCTCCCCTGTCACTGCCAGACAAAGTGCTGCGCTGAGACATTCAAGACACTCAAAACCACATCACTTTCCCCACAAACTTCTTTCACATTTCCCTTTGTTTTTTGGTTTACTTTGAAGCAGCCTTCAGGTCTGCTTTATCTTCTAAAGATTGTGGCTTGAGATGCTGGCAGTTCTCGGTAAACCCAAAACGTTTTTTGACCAGTGACATGAAGGAGCTGTAATTTCAATCTTTGTCCATCTGTAATCTAAGTCTTGTATTTTGAGGAATTGTTAGGCTTGTTGTGTGGCAACCTCTGTACCTGAGTGTGCTGAGTTCAAGCTCTCCTTGAGTCTGTCTTGACTCCGTTTTAAGTTGCACTTTGTAGTGCCAGACTTGAAAGTGGCTGTGGTCTTAATGCGTGGAACACTGGACATTTCTGGGCCTGCAGGACAGGGGAACAAAAAAATCTTGTCATTTTGATTAACTTAAACACCAACTGAAAACAATCAAAGCGTGGGTTGTTCTTGAGTTACTGTTTTGTGTGGCAGAGAGGAAAGATAGAAGCTGATGTAAATCTGTGATCTTTTGTACTTGCCTAAGCAATGCAAGCCACTGTTGTTCTTTTGTGCGTCAGCCAAGCAGGGCAGAGGCATTCCACAGGTCACAGTATAGGAATCCTCCGTCCCTGAAAACACACAAGAGGCCGTGACACAGAGACCAACACAGACAAAGTTTAGGCCACAAAAGCCAAGTCGGTGAGAGCAAACAGGCAGCATGTAGGAACATGAAGCGTTGCTCTGCAAGAGGATGTTGACGACTATTCACACAACTAGACCTTGAGCAGGTTGACTTACTGACTAATTATGTTTCCATTAGCATGTTTTAATTCTGCTCGTCATTCAGTACTGTGGCGAGCTGTGTTTCCTAAACAGTCGCAGCCGTGTACCCCGGAACCTGTAATTTAGGTCCGGCTTGCTATCATGACCAAAACGTAGTGGTGTGCTCGACCTGTCATGTCACCTGATTGGATCAGACGTGTTGTAATGTAGAAGTCACTGTTCTGACATAATGACCCTAATGTAGTTCATCCACCCTTTACAACGTTTCAAACAATCACCAAACAATATCCAGAATTTAAATGTACACCAACTTTTATCAAGTAGAAATTTTGTACTAGTGGTTAAACTTTACTTTACTCAACACTTTCTACAGCTGCTTCACCGTAAAATCCTTCCAGCAGCTCCACCTCCATCTCTTCACTTCATGCCTGCTATTATACTTTGTTGAAGGAATGATTAAATTTTGGTGTTTAACCGTCAAAATGTTAATCATTACTATGCACTTGATGTCGCCTTTTAGGCTGCCTCAGAACTGCAGCAACATAAAAGGTGCTGTAAATGGAGGAATGATTGAGGCTGTCAATGTGAAACAGCTGCAGCAAGTGTTGAGTAGGGCCACAAAGGTTAGCTATTAAGGGCTAAATTGTTGTTTAATTATATAGATGTGGACATTTTTCTGCACTTTTCATCTGCAGAATCAGCATGTTTTTGTTTGAAATACTGTAAGTATGAAGCAAACCTCATTACAGGTCTGATGAAGCGCACCATGTGGAAGCAGAACGGTGAGAAAATAGTGATGCTTTCATTCGTTTGATGATTAATAAGAGCAGCAACATAAGCAGGAGTGTAACAAAACTGACAGTGACTTATATTATGCAAGAGCTACTGAACGAACTGTAGCTTTGTTAGTTTTAGTTTAGTTATGTGGACATCTGGCTTAACCAACTCACCACTGCTGAAATGAACTTGGGACTGGCATGTCAGGAAGCAGCGGTCCCCTCCCTCCTGCTTACTACAGTTCAAGGTAGGTTTAGAGGGGGGTTTTGCAGGTGGTAAACCCCCAGCCTCTAGATAGAAACCACAATAAAACTCCAAGGTAAAAAAGAAAACTTTTGACTGTAACAAGGAGGAAGAGGTGGCACAGAAAGAACAACAAGAAACAAGTCCAACATCTTGACAGCAACAACAGCATTGTAGAATTTTGAATATTTTTCTCAAGCACAAGAAAACCAAGTGAACAGAGAATTAAAGAGAAAAAGAGAACAGAATTCAAAGTATCTCCTGTTTTTGTCCCCCAAAATGTGCAATGTCATGTACTCTTTCGTCACACAATTTCCAAAGAGACAGCCTCTCATACAGAGGAGGCACTGGCTTACCAATACAGTCCTTTTTGTTCCAGTGTAGCTTATAGCCAGGATGGCAAAAGCATTCAAATCCACCCATGGTGTTCTCACAACCCTGCTCACAACCGCCGTTGTTCACACTGCATTCATTTATATCTGAGAGCAAAGAGGAAAATCATTATTAGAATTACAGGTTCCGTTTTTTTCCAGCACATCAATGGGCAGGTTCTCATTTCAACACATCTCTAAATCCAGCGCTCGTGTGTTACCCTTCGAGTTGTTACTGTATGTGTAGCTCCCCCCCACCCAACTTTGTCTCACCTCCGCAGTGGGCCAGTCCATACATGGTGTAGCCTTTGTTGCACAGACATTGAAAACCACCGGGGGAGTTCACACACGTGTGATCACATGTCCGCTCAAAAAAACACTCATCTATATCTGTAATCAAAATCAGACAGATGACATAATAGCAGGGCAGTCAGTGGCAATCTTTATCAGGAGGGATTTCCCACCCACAGACACACATTTACATTTGATCCTGAATCCTCCCACTAAATGAAATGCAGTGACGTGTGCGTTACATTAGGGAAGAGAGCATTAGCTTATGAAAGTAATTACAGGTAAAAAGAAGGCAGCGTTTCACTGCGATGCCTTACAGTTTATTGCAGTTGCATCAGGGCGGCATCATTAAAGGAACAGACCCTGATCCATTACCAAAACACAGGAATGGAAGCTGCAATCACTCTCACATTGACTGACAGATCTTTAATGTTTTCTGATGTTTTAAAGGTTTGATTAAATCTGTATCTGTATTTTTTCCCACTTATATATATCGGTCAAACTCTTTAATTATATGAGTGAATATACTTTAACAAAAATGATGGATTGGGCCTTTTGGGAAAAAAATCACAAGAAATGATGCACAAGGAAACTATGGATGTCCCAAGCGTCTCCTAGTGTCATGCCACTCTGTCTTATGCAACACAACTTTGTCCAAATCTACGGCGACTGTCCACAGTTTGAGGAAAACAGTCAGAAGCTATTTTCTACCTTGACAAGAACGTTCATCTGTCAGCAGCTTGAAACCTTTTCTGCAGTTGCACTCAAAGCTGCCGATGGTGTTCCTGCAGAAGTGTTCGCAACCGCCGTTGTGAAGCTCACACTCGTCGATATCTGTGGGAGACAGGTGATGGTCTGACATCACTTTAACAAGACTTCCTGCACAAATGCACAGAGCAACCGGAGTACCGTGAGTCTCATGCTCCTCTCTTGGAGGTTTTCAGTGGACTTGGCAGTCTGACCTTTGCATGTTTTTCCATCCGGCTGCAGCGTGAAGCCGATGGGGCAGCTGCAGCGCACGCCTGTGGATGTGTCTTTACAAGTGCAGTCACACCCCCCGTTGTTCACCGCACAGGTCTCTGAAATTACAGCATACAGCGTGAATGTATATGAAAGACCTTTCCCCATGTGAAAAATGCTACATTATTCCACACGATGCCGGATCCTCAGTAAAACAGAACCTTTCATTTCTGAGCATCTAGCTTGTGAAACACCTGGACTGTAGAGATGATGTAATGTTACTGTACATTTTAGACATTTTGGATTATTATATATTTTATTTTGGAACACTTGAAGATGTGAAAAATATAGAATTCATATTTTTAAGCATTTACGATTGCTCATAGATACAGACAAATGAGGCTCTAGTGCATGGTTGCTGTGGTGCAACGTTTGTACATAACACCAGACACTGGCTTACTGTAACAACATGTATTATTTATAACACAGGACTAGACTCCCAGAGCTCATGTGCTGGCCATGTACTTAGTGCCGAAAATATAAAGATTTTCATGTATAGAGTGACCCAAAATCACACAACTGATAAATACTAACTATACAAGAAAAGATTCACACTCTGCCCTTCCCAAATGGAAGGAAAATGTGAAATGTACCACACTGTCACAAATGCATATTTTTCCGGGGGGTAGCTGGGGGGCGAGAAAGCGAGTGCATAGTCATTTCACAGTTTGCTCAAAAGACTGAGGAATGCGTTGGTTTACTAGACATTACTCCTCTCCCCTGGTTAACACCCCTGAGTGGTTCCTGGCAGCTCAACATGCCGTCACGTACAGCACAAAAATTGAGCTGTCAGCCTCATTTGGTTTCAGTTTGTCTGGCGCATAAATCAAATGAATGCAGGCGTGTAATTATTACCCATTAAGAGTCTTCGTTTGACCCGTTTGTCCACCTCAGTAAAGGATGTGGCGTTGTGGTCTGAGGCCTCGGTGGTGGCTTCATCTCGCTCTGTGACGCGAAACAAATCAAAAATACAATGAAAAAAATGGTACACAAATTCACCACATTTACAAAATAACACAAGCATCGTGACATTCCTGCGCACTCTCGGGAAGTCATCTTAAGGTGAGCACCGCTGGGTGTTTGTGGTGGTCACCTTTCAGTAACCAGATGCATGTTTACACATGTGATATTCAACTTGTAGTGGCTTGGTGTTTGTCAGATAACGCAGCACATCAGGAAAGTGAATCTGGAGACAATCCTGCAGTGATACGCCTGGACCTCACACACACTGCTGCTGCAGAGAACAATATTACCTGATATCTGAAGGCTGATCCTTCATAACGATTGTAAGGAAAAATGCACTCTGCATAACAGAAAAACTGACACAGAGATGTTTCCAGTTACTGTGTTTTCATTCATTCATCAAGATAACGTCTGCTTCACTACAGAATATGCACTTTAGTTTTTGTTCCATTTTGGTTTTAAGAACAATTAATTTTGAGAAGCAAGAACCCAAAACATGAACAGAATCACATCTCTGTCATCCAATTTTATTAATATATGTATAAATACAACCAGCCAACACTGTCAGATTACTGCTGACAAGATACACTAAAAAGCGACTTTCCCGTTTTCTCCTTTTGTTTCCCCTCAAGTAGCTTTAAGGTTGTAAAAAAAATCATCTTATTGCCCATTGTCTGATAGAATTCATGTACAGTATAATCTATGTAAGCTTGTTTCAACTTAATTTAAATTATAGGATGTTTACACTGAGTCAAACATTCAAGCCCAAGACTCAACATTTTTACAGCTGCACCATTCTATCAGATGGATATATTCTGGGTGTCTTCAGTATTATTTTTACACACATTTCCCCAAAATGTATCCTGATATATTTGGTACATTTGGAAAATTTTGGAATCTCCTCTAGAATCTAAAATAAAGTTCTGTGACTTTTACCAACGTTTTTATAGATATAACATAGTACGATTTGTAATGACTGACCTACTGGCAGGTCAGTGGGGTTTAAGAGGTTAAGACCATATGGCCACATCCTCCTCAGGATTAAGATGTGACTTTAAAGGAGAGTTTTAATAATGGATGTGAGGATATTAGAGAAGACATACAGAAGCTTAACAGCAGCATTATGTTTTATAACTAACAGTGTTCTTACCTACACACGACCTCCTGTCAGGCTGCAGAGTGTACCTGATGTGACACTTGCATATGGGACCGCTCTCCGTGTCCTCGCAGGTGTGCTGGCAGCCCCCGTTGCCGTGGTTACACGTTACTGCCGGGTCAACAACATGCAACTATGAGCCAAATAGGCAGTGCAACATTTGAATTTGTGTGTGTGTGTGTGTGTGTGTGTGTGCGTAGGCAGGTGTGTGGTGTAAAGTTAGCTTCATGCCGCTGAGCACATACAGATGCAGCCTCTCTGGTTCCTGGCCAGCTCGAACCCTGGACGACACTCACAGGCAACGCCCCCCTTGGGTGTCTCTTTGCAGATGTGGGCACAGCCGTGCTCCTTATTCATACAGTTGAGGCCCTCTGGGATAGAAAGAGGTACACAATGAAGCTCTCCTACAGTGACTAACCGGCTACACACAAAGGCACTCATACTGAGAGATTAGTCTGGCCAACCTCAAAGACACTGATTGTTCTCACGCTTTACACAATCCAAAAAACATCAACCACTGTGTTATTTCTAACACCTCTGGAAAGAAAAGGAAATATCGTAGGCAGAGCAGAAGCTGTCTGAGAGCTCATCCCTTGGAAACAACAGAAACAGTCCTTGCATCTATTACATCCTCAATAATGCTTTGAGCTGGAAAATGAGACATGTAGCACCATTTATATAGATGGGTCACAGCTGAGTGGATCAGCCCGCAGGATTTAAAAGGGTTGTCAAGACCCGATGGAGTGGAAAGCACTTGCATTTTAGTTCAGTTCAGTCAAGAAGACAAAACAAAGGCACTTCAGTCTAATCTGTGACACAGACCACATAGACCCGAGTGTTGCAGTTATTAACTTATTTTGTTCTCCGGGACACAGAGATCCTTTTCCCACAGCATGTTGCTGCTGCACATAAAAGCTCAGAGACGGGAGCCAGCTTGAAGCTGTCAGCCCTCATTGTGCCGTCAATCTTAGATTTGTATGAGAATGTTGTAGAATTTGCTACATACGGCGTGACTGAATTAGCACATACAAGCATACACAAACACACACACGACAAATAAACTATAATATACAAATAATAAACTCAAAACGGACAAAGCACAGTTAAAAATTTAATTTACTGCAGACCTTTTAAACAGCATTTTAACATTCAGTTCAGCTCATCTGTGCTGTCAAGCTAAGAGATGCAGGGACGCCTGCTGTTTACAGAACAAGTGTGCATGTTGTACACTCACCCACAGAGCGGTGGATGCATGTGTGCTGGTTGTCGCTGAGGAAGAAGCCCTCTTTGCAGCGGCACTCGTAGCTGCCCATGGTGTTGACACAAGTGTGTTGGCACCCTCCATTGTTGAACTTGCATTCATCCACATCTACAGGATATCACATTGATTTAATTAATGAATAGTGTTTACGCTACTATGAAGAGTACTTTTTATATTCAAAACTGAGCTTTTCACTTATGTAAATAAAATAAGCCTGTTTTGTCTGTGTTTACAAACATTGCAAGTATAAATAAAGCTTTTTCTAGTCAAATTTCAGACAAATATTTATCAGTCTTTTAAGTGATTGCATGAACAAAACCAGAACTGTGTGCATTAGGCTACATTTTTACAAGTTTACAAGAGAGGGCTCAAGAAAAGAACTCCGAGTTAGCGTGAGAAACTTCACAGGCAGCCAACACAAAATGTTAACTCTGCCAACAGGTTTGATGATTTAAGCTCTCTGTCCAACACAAAAAGGTATTTACTTACTGCTGTAAAACTGATCTTACCTAGACAGTTATGTCCATCATGTGCCAAATTGAATCCGTCATAGCAAGTGCAGCGATAATTGCCTGGTATATTGTTGCATTCATGTACACAGCCACCATTGTACTCCAAGTCACATTCATCAATATCTGAGGAGCAAACACCACATAAATCAATGTTCACCTACTGAGAAACAAAGAACAAGAATGTGAGTGTAATAGAAAGATATATAGTGTATATTTTAAAGAACTACAGTAAGAATAAATGGGTACCAGTATCACAGCTAATTGTGTGCCTATATATGATACATAAATGATACATATAGATTAAATGGCAGTTACAAACATGTAGTTGGTTTTACATGCATATAACTATCCGAAATGCCACTCTGCATTAAAATATGTGCCTAAACATCCTGACTCTGTGATCCCAGCTTGACACTTAAATGCTGGTGGTTGGTAACCAGATACGAATGTGAAGCAAACAGCTCAACAGAAAGGAGACACAATTACCTTCACAGTGTTTCCCATCTCCTTTAAAGCCTGCTTTACACGTGCACTTGTAAGAGCCTTGGGTAGTCTGACAAATAGCATCAATGTGACAGCCATCACTTCCCTCTGCACATGGATCTGCTGAAAGCCATAAAGGTCTAATAGGTTATGACTACCTGAACACTTCAAATACTCAGAGACTATAACACTTACTAGATATTATTTAAAATAACTTTTAAGTTTGTCATATTTTAGGAGCACATGCTAAAAAAACAGATAAGACAACCAGGATTTTACTGACTAAAACATAAACTACCCTAATAATAACAGCAGCCTACAAGCAAATTGAAGACTAACCTGAGAGTAAATGAATAAGTTACATACAAAACAAAACTTGTATTATAAACTTATGCGTACAGCAGGGAGCACATCAAATCCTACAGCAACAATAGGAAATTTCAATTTTTATATAGCCACATATTAGAAACTAAAAGAAAATGTTTCAGTCACCACAGTGGAAACAACAAGAGCGCACCCCTGAAAGCGTGCGTAAAGTAGTGTCTCCACGGCTGGAAAACACAACACACACACATGCACACACACACACATTATAGTCCCACCTCGAATCTCTGGAAGCGCTGCGCTTTGGCGACTATTTAACAAGAGCAAAAACAAACAAAAGTCCCTTGCAGCCCAAATAGCTCCCATGGTGATATGATCCAAGTTTAGAGGTCTTCTCAAAAGGACGCGTACGCACTGAAGTCGTGACCGAGCGTCCGCCTCATTTTCATTCTAGCCTGTCAATCTGCTCCACAAGGGTCTTTTGAAAAGAGAAAGGAGTGAGTAATAGTGTGTGTGTGTGTGTGTGTGTGTGTGTGTGCGTGTGAGGGCGTGCGTGTTCGAAAGCGCGCGTGCACGGGAAAGTGAAAAACCCGCTTTTTGAAGCAGAGCTGCGTCAAGTCATTGTGAAGCACCGGAAGTGCCTAGACTTTACGTAAAACACGTAACAACGTCTGTGCGCGTAAGAAGCTTTTATTCTGAAAGCTATGGCCACACGTCCTTTTCGCGTATCGGTCAACTTGACTTGATTTACGTCTTTTAAAGTCCGTAAACACGGCATCTGTTTTAAAAATCAAAAATAACAAATTAATGCAATGAAAAAGAACGCATACATGTAATACGGCCACATTATATCAGTGATTTCCGTCAGTGACGGTTGGTTAGCTAACTTAGCTACCTACCAAAGGCTAGCTGTCCTAAAAGAGTTGATTTATGGTAGGTCGCTCGACACTCTTGATAAGTGTCGCTCAATAGAAATGAAAGAGTCGCGCGACGTCTTCAATTTATGCTTCTGTGAAAGGTTTCAGTCATCTCCATGGTAACCAGACGCTATGGTCCAGCCGGCTTGTTTAGTTACATTATATCATCCCGACCGGGACTAATTAAACAAGAACAAGTTATACAAGTTATCTAAAGTTACAGACCAAAATATCAATAAGGAAGTTCAGTGAAAACTACAATCTCCATGGCGACGTTAGTAACACTATCCAATCACATTGCGCGACAAAATGTGACGGTGTCCGCGACACAACAAAAGTCTCCAGGTGCGCAACATGAAAGGAAGGTGTCGAGCTACACTTTTTACTGTCGAAAATACGTAATTTCTGTCGAGCGACACTTATCAAAAGTGTCGAGCGACCTACCATAAATAACGTTAGTTAGTAAAAAAGAAAAAAAGAAAAAACGTGGTTGCTAGGCAACACACATTTGTCGGTTCTAACTTCGAAAATGGCTTCTAACGGCACATGGCCGTTAAAAATGTAGGGACTGTCTGTTAAGTGAACCGTTTATCATTCCACTACAGTGAGACATATAAACAATCCTGAACCAAATACACAAGACCGCATCAAAAAAACGCCGCGTAGCTGTCTTGTTCTGTTACCGTTTCAAAGAAATTATTTACTATTTTATTATTTTTCCCTTCAAACTATAACGCTAACTAAACCCGAAAAGCTTAAACAAAAAAAAAAAACCCTTCCCAATATAACTGACTGTAAATAAATGTAGCTCCAGGCGAGTCTTCAGCAGGGCTCGTTTCTGTCAGTAACCAGATGTTACACCACATTGTGTGACCCATCAGATAATGTGACCTAGATTAGGAATTTCAGCTACATTACCGCTAAAAACGTTTTGAAAACAATAGTTTGTCACATATTGTATTTAGATAACCAAAAATGGTACCTTCACAGTAATTAGAACAAAATGGTGAGTCTATAGATACAGAGAGGGTCACACATCTTGATAGCCTCCATTTAAATACCATTTTTGGGTAATATGTGGAAAAGTACAATTAAGAACGTTACAGCTGACCTTAATCGGGTAATTTAATACAACACCTGTAAACTAATTTAGTGAAACGCGGGAAGAAAACTCAAATGACCAAAAGTAAACCTTCACAACAGCGGTGTGTTCAAAGTGCGTTGATTCAAAGTCTTCCTCTGTGTGGCTCTTCTGCTCCATCTACCGGTCCCAATAAATACTGCAAGGACACGTTTCTTTTTTTTTTTTTTTTTTAATTACAGTACAGTTCTACTTTGTGGTACAGTATACAAAAGAAGCATAAAAAAACTACATTGCATGTTCAAAGGAAGTGCACAAAATCAAAAAAACAGACTTTCTGAAAGGCTCTACACCAGTTATCTCAAAATTTCAGTAAAAAAAAAAAAAAGATTTGTAATAAATAAATATAAATTACATGAGCATCATAATGAAAAGGTCAGGTAATTCATTAAGGCACATCTCACATCCCAAAATGTACCTCGCAAAAAACAATATGGCAACTCCCGAAGGACAAAACAAGCTTATTTTCCAGTTTAAAAGGAAGCAGCATTTCTCCTTTTAATAAGAATCATAAATCATGTTCAGCATTTAACTACCCTGCCGCATAAAGTTTATATATTAAGCAACTTAATAAAGCATTACCTGTCAGTTCATGAAGTTTGAGATGGTTTACAATATACTTTTTTTCTAAACCAACCGTTGTCATTGCAGTATTAATTTGAGAGACAGTATGCACCATGGCTAAAACTGTGCAATCTGAGCATTATTTTAATATGAAATACATTAGTAATATCTTCAGACAATTATGAATTGTGAATAAGAAAATGTAAAATTATTGCTGAAATAATGGATGCTTTTTACAAGCCAATTTGGTTGAATCAAGATCCATCACTTGATGCTATAACAGCACCAAGTGATAAGACAGCCCCAGAGCACTTCTCACATTCAAAATGTCTGCATAGTTTGAACTTTGACAATTGATTCTGAACATAAATGACAGCAATGACAATCGAAACACATTTTCACTAACATTTTTTAAGGAAAAAAAATGTAGACCATAGAATGGAGATCATGTGTTTCCTGTATGCTGTTTCTAACCACATATGTCCTCAGCTATGCATGCTATTAGCAACATTACAGCTCACAGAGACACTGATGCTGCAACAAAAGCATCTACCTTTCCCTGCAGTTTGCACACATTTCTGTGCAAACTTAAAAGCGCAGGCTAATGCTTTGCAGGCATCTAGAGAAACGCGTTTGAGGAAAAATCAGATGTAAAAATTTGATAAAACTTGGTGAATACAGATATACACTGGTTTAGCGTAAAAAAAAGTACATTTTCAGCACCTTTCAGAAACATTGTGTTAGTAGTGGTTTGCCATTCCTGTAATTTAAAAAAGGTTTGGATGGACCAAGAGCCAAACATTGTATTTACAAGATCTATTTTTAAAAACATTTGCTTTACAACATGCATTGTCATTTCATTGGAGGCTGTACAAAAGAAATAAATACATCATTTCTGTTATTCCAAAAAGGCAGAAGAACGTACTGCATGCATGGTCTAACCACATCTATTCGAGTCAATGTGCTCAGACTGCTAAAATTAAAATGGAGTGTTTCAAACGTGTGGCATGCTTAATCTGTGAAAACGCAAGAGATTATGCATTGTCATCTAATATACAGATTAAAAGCTCATTTAAATTCATAGACGACAGTTGGACTAATGATCCCTGGTGTCACCAACAGTCCTTTGTGTACTAAAAAAAATCCTACATATCACGCATTTGCACATATGGAGCAAACAAAAAAAGGACAAAACATTGGAGCAACACACACACAAAAAAAGCTGGTATTAGAAATAGCTGGTGTCTTTCATATGCACACTTACAATTTCACAAAATATGAAAAAATAGAACAGTCTTGATATGTATGAAAGTGACAAAATATTTACAAAACGTTGATCACTTAATACAAAAAACAACTCAGAATTAGAAACGGAGCCTCAACAGAATTTGCCTTCTCATCCTATAAATAACACTAATGCCCGTTAGATTTTTTTTTTCCTTTGCTTTCTGTAAAAAAAAAAGAAAAAAGAAAAAAGAAAAATCAACTCTATACAAAAGTTAAAAAAAATACCCATACAAAAAAAAAGGAATATTACGAAGAAAAGAAACATCTAACTAACTGATCTAATAGGGGGAGTAGAAATAGGGAGTCTGCCACTGGAGACAAATCCAGGTGGATGCCATGGATAACCCTACAGGGGGATTCAACAAAAGCAATCACCAGGTTTCTTTTATGTCTTCGGGGAGTTGTGGAGGAAGTGTGTCTGGAAGGTGTGAGGCCACTTGCGTTGACACCAGTGTCTTCTGTTTTCTGGAACTGCAGCAGGGCTTGAAAAGTCGAGGATCAATGATCACTTCTCCGAATCGGCCCTTGTAGACAATCCCGCAGCACACCTTCTGCCTACAGAAACGAAAGAGATGAAAGTTTGAGTTATTTAACAAAATGAGAAAAAAAAAAAAAAAAAAAAAAAAAAAAACAGTTCAATTTGTCCCGTCTAATAAGAATCAGTTCAGATGCTTGCCTTTTCCAGTAGGAACGGTCCAAGAAAGAGAAGATAGACGGAGTTGAGCGTCTTTGTTTAGACTCGATGTCTGAGCCGTCATCTGACTGGTTGCTGTAGCTGGGCGACTGGGCAGGAGACACACTGGAGGTTGTACTGTGGGCATCTGAGTCTGCTTAGAAAACAAAACCCAACACATCAGTCATCAGATACAACTTGGTAAACTGCTGTTTATCATAAAGAGTAAATCTTAATCATTTTCAACTATCAACAGAATTTACTTGCATTTTTAACATTTTGGTAAAAGTTTTGCTCTCAATAAGTGGGTCAAAAAACTGGGTGGGTCTAGATTCAAACTAGGTCGACAACTACAAATTATGGTCATTATTGATTAGTCTGCAAATTATTTGATCAATAAACTTTTTTTTGGTTTTTTTTGCAATGACCAATGTGAACAATTGGTCATCGCAGTCTCCCAAAACGACAACCAAAAAGATACTCTACTCTAAGATACACTATCATAGAGGACTAAGAAGATTAACAAATATTTACATTATAGAAGTTGGAATCTGGTAATTTTTGGCATTTTTGCCTTTGAAAAAAAAAAGGGGAAAAAAAGCTAAACAATTAACTGTTTATCAAAATTGTTGCCAATTACTTTTCTAAAAACTGACTAATCTAATCATTTCAGCTCAAGACACTGCAGTTACAGTGCGTGCCCTAACCCAAAGAGCCACAAGATGCTGCTCAAACAGTCATTTTTAATCCAGCCGTCAGTACAGGCTATCAAGAAAAACACACCAAACCCAAGACTGACTGACTGAATGACAGAGTGAAATTGCAGTTATTTGTCCAACAATGATAACATGTAGACTTCAACAACAAATCAGAGAAAGCCAATAAATACATCCTTGTCTCAAATATTCAAAATACGAGACATATGTCTCACATATAGTTAGCACTGCAGAACTGTACAGGTATGGATATTTTTAAAACAACCTACTTTGTCTCTTTAACTTGTGAAGCTTCTTTAGCTTGCTCTTCTTCTTCCCATCGCTGTTCTTGATCTTCTTGGGTTTTGTCACCTTGAAGCCCGGCCCGGCTCTGGCATCCACCACCTGTGTCAGGTCAAGTCAATTTTAAAGCCTTTACATGGCAATTAAAGCAAGACGGATTCTCACGACACTGCAGAGAGCAAACGTGACTTACATGGTTCCAGTTCTTCTTGGAGCCATGAGGCAGCTTCTTCCACCTCTTCACCAGTAACACACAGGCGTTGCAAATGTCTCCAACACGATCCTCTGACAACCTTAAAGAATGAATGAAACACACAATCAAGCACCATGAAAAGTACCATGGCTGAAGTTTAACACCCTAGACACTGCAAAAAAGGAAAATCAAGAAAGTTATCTTATTTTAGGATGACTGAATCTTTTTTTTTTAATTATTATTATTATTAAAGACAAATACTCCAAGCACCACATGCACTATAGGTTATTGGACTCAAGGTAGCTGGTTTTAAATGATCTTAGTAAGATATTCAGTCTATTCTTCAGCTTGAGCTGACAAGAAACAAGTATGAAAAGCCAATTATCACACTACTATATTCATGAGAAAACAAGATTGCTTTGCTTATTTCAAAAATGAGATCACAACTAAAGTGTTTGAAGATTTTAAATCCCAAACAGACAAATTAAAAAATGTAGGCAGTAGATGCATGCCACAACTCAAACTGAGATGACTTTAAAGACAAATAATCTAGCTTCAGGCATCTTTAACTTGAATTTCTGATCTTAAAAACAGGCTTAAATCAAAGTCTTTTTTTAAAAAACTAGTTTTAAAGGTCAACCAACTGGCAGATTTTCTTGCTTGAAATGATCAAATTTCTCTAGTTAAAAGAAAATTTTGTACCGTTTAGGGTAGCTTTTGCAGAGAATGCAATCTCTTCACACACAAGCTGAAACACGACAAACGGACAATATGAATGAATGACTGATATTTTACCCAAAACAGAGCCTGAATGTTTCTTCATATCGACTGCTGTCTGTGAAGCGTGAACTGGAGGACTTTGTCTTGCAGATGCAGCAGCCGTCGTTACTCCGGTAGATCTTTGACTTGTGAAAGCCAAACATAGTCGGTCAGTGTTAAAGCACAAAACCTGGAAACGTAAAACAAAGATCAGTAATTGCCTCAGCCCAGTCAGCCCCCGTGATAACCACCGTGGATGTCTGCAGACAGCCGTGCTTTTACTACTGAGAAGGGGGCGGTCCCCCACACGCAAACACACATACAGACATGCAAGAAACCAGTCGTTTAACCCGTCATTTAAACAAATGAAACACATGCACTCAGCATACATACAGTGCACAAACAACTAAAAGAGTATAACTAAGTTAACTTTAGCGAAAGCGACAATGTCAAAATATCCGAGGCTAAGTCGCGGGAAACCCAACACACTCAAAAACACACAATACTGACTTTAATTCAACAATACAACCCACTGCTCTTTGTTTTATTGTAGTAACAATGAATTAGCAGAGGTTACGTAACATTTGGTGCAATTGAAACCGATAAATAGCTTAACTGTCAAACACACCGCACGGTAAACGTTAGGATGAATCAGACACAGCGTTTCAGTAACGTTAACTGACCTCGGTTTTACTTTCCTTCACGGTGGTCAATAAATTGGAAACTTTGCCAATTTGCTAACACGCAGACAATTAAAAAAAGAGTTGATGTTAGACACTGTTCAGCTGGGTTAAGGGTTTGCGGGGAAAGCTCGGAACAAAAAGCGGGCGGCAGCAGCAGCTTTCTGGAGTGAACAAACAAAAAGCTACCGGGCTATTCGCTCATTTATGTGCAACACACGTGGATAAATATCACACGATTATCAACTTGGCACAATTTATTTATGCTGTCAAAATTTTTAACATGATATGAAAAGTTGCGATGAACGCATCCTTCCCTTTAAATTTAAACTTTTGCCCGCTAGAGCGCCAAATACGGCTCATTGTTGTTAGCTATTAGCATGCTGGCTACCATTACCACGCCACGCTCCCGTTCACTTCCACGTTATCTGGTTGTCGAGTCTTTGTACATGTAGCTCGCAACGTCTGGAAACGTCAGTTTACGATTACACCACATCACGACCGGTCTCATCACACAAAACGAACAAGCGACATTTCACAAATTAACGTTGTACATGGGAGGTAAAGAAAAGAGCGTACTTACTGAACAAAAACTTTGAATCTTCGCCGTATTCTTTTCACGCACTGCGCATGCTCTTACTACTACTGCATACAGCTGCTCATTACAATATCATTTGCATAAAAAGCCGGAATGAAACGGCTGAGCATGCAATGACCATATAAGGAGTGCAGCCGTTGAGTTTGAACCTGCGTTAACCAATCGCTGCACACCTCGCGTTCTCCTCAGAAAAACGGAATGATGGGAAGTGTAGTGGAAGAGCGGGAGATCTCTGTAGCGTCACAGTTGTTAACGGCCTCCTTTAGAACTCAAAGTCCCATAAGCCATCTGACGTTAGGCTTTAAAGAAAAACAGCTACTTGACATGGCGCGAACGAGTTTGTTTACATTTTCTCAGCTGAGAAAGCAGAGAATATAAATCTTTACAAGCAGTAGTGTAGGATTAGTATTTGAATCCTTTTACTACTTTAAAAAAAGTAGCAATTCCACTTTGTAGAAATACTCAATTACAAGTTCTGCAGTAAAAATGTTACTAAAACAGATGTACAAAAATATTATCAGCAAAATGCACTTAAAGTTTCCAAATCAAAGTACTCAATGCAGAAATGTACTATTATAAATCATTATATTGGATTCTTGTCAATCCATCAATGTGTAAGAATCATTTGACTATTGTAGTTTGGACTTCTTTATATTAGGGATTATTTTCTTTAGCAATTAATCTGCCAGTTATTTTATCGATTAATCGTCTTAAAATGGTGAAAACATTTGTAGAAGACAAAGTTCAGTCAAGATCAGATTTCAATCAGATTTGAGAAACTGGAACCAGATCATTTTTTTAGCACTTTAAAAATTACTTAACGGTTAATCAATTATTAAAATTGTTGCAGATAAATTTTCTGTTAATCAACCAATCAATAAATCACTTGATATATGGTAAGCTGTTTAATACAGTATGTAACAATGCAACATTTTAGAAGCTCATGTTTTGTCTGTAAAATCTTGATTTGTAAGGTAACTAGTAATTATGTCAAATAAATGTAGTATAATAGAACCATAAAGTAGCATAAAATCTAAATATTCAATTAATATACAAGTACCTCAAAGTAGTAAGTAGTCTTGAGTAGTTCTACCACTGACAACTACTCAACACTAATACGATTAAATCCACTTTAACGCATTACAGATGCTTTATTCTTAATATATTTTTACACTGTACACTGTTGCTCACTTAGTAAACACTACATTACACAGCTATGTCAATAAATGTACAACAGTATTGGAAAACAAAAATATATATCTCCCAAGATGCTCATGTGTGGGTCGTACACAGACGAGTACAACACAGTCGTTCCAGACGTTGTTGGCACAGAAAAGAAGTCCTTCACATATCAAATCTCTTGTTCTGCACAGTTAAGTTCAATGTAACGGAGGAGGGCCCAGTAATACCTCAAGAGACCCCGATGTAGAGTTTTGTAGGGGGTTACATTTTCTCTTGAGGATATTGCATAGCAAGAAACCATGACGACGGAATCAGGTGGGGGAAAAGAGCAGTCCTTTTTGCTCTTTTTTACATGGACAGACAAGCAGGAGTTCATCCTTTATCACGAGGAGTCTACAAAGACACTGCTTTTGTTCAGAAAGGAGGGCAGATATAGTGTAAGGGCTTGGATGGTGGTTGAGGAAAAGGGCTGGTTGGAGGTATTTACATGAAGGCTGTCGTTGTGAACCACTTTGCACGGAGAGCTGGCTCGAGCATCTCTTGGAGAACTTGGGTGTCTGGAACACAAACCAATAACTCGGGGTATTTTCTTTTATCCGACAGAATGCACCGTCAGTCACTGGATACAGGCTTAAGCCACACAGTCTCAGTATCACGCAAGAAGGATCCTTTTCTCTGCTGTAGGTATTCCATGTAAAAGATTTGCATACGAGTACATTTTCCCAGGGTAAAGGCCCTAATGTAAGAGCCTTTTTTATTCCTACGTAGGTGAATCACCTTCCACACTTCACCCCCCCCTACTGTCATACACATACTTATAAAGCATACTTCTACATCATTTGCTTTAAGCTCTGCATTATGACATTGGAAATCTGAGTTGACAACAGAGCAAGCAACCTGACTGATTTAACAAAATAATACTGTTTTTCTCTGAAAATATATTAACAGTTTTGATCCCCGCTTTCCCTTAAATATAGCCATTGTCAGCAGTCCACAGTAACAATGAAAATATTTAGCTTTCAATAAAACATTATAGCACAAGTAGGTCATCGTCAATAATGTGAAAATCATGGTTCATAATAGAAAACATATTTGAAACATCTAATGGCAACATCATTGAGGATAAAAATAACAACATGTCTTGAAAGGCTCATTGCACTTAATATATGGCAAATGTAACAGTAGCTGTAATATAAGCCAGAAGATATCCTTTGTTCAAGTCTGTTCCTGCATATAAAAGGTTCAGTTAATCTTTTAAGTGGTCCCCAGTGCTCTTCCTGGTCAGGTACAACCGGTGGGAGGTTGGTTTTGCTTTAGATACCAACACCTTTGACGAGCGAAGCCTCCAGGGTGATGTTGAACTCCTGCAGAGTCTGTAGTACTCTGATCAGAGAGTTTACCAATGAGCGGTCCTTGATCAGTGCCGTGTCCTCGTACATCTGAGCAGTGATTGGACAGTCTGCGAGCAGAGCAATCCAGTGATGCAGCAAATGGTCCCTGAGAGAAGCAGACGCACACAAACACACACACGTGGAGTCAACACAACAACGTCATACGAAAGAACGCAGCACTCTCCAATTAGAATAATTTAAAACCATGGTGGCAGGAAAGCTAGTTTCATAGACAAACTACATTATACTGTAATTAAAAATCTCTTCCTCTAGAAAGGCTTCATAAAAATGTATATTATGAAGTAAGGGTGCAACTAATGATCATTTTCCTTATAGATTTATCTTGCATAATATAATAATAATTGCACTGATCAATTGTTTAGTCAATTAAATGTCAGAAAATAGTGGAAAATGCACTTTGCAATTACCCAGAGTCCAAGGTAACATCTTCAAATAGCTTATTTTGTCTATCCAACATTAAAAAATACAAACTCATTCAATTTACTGTGATATAAAACAGTGAAAAGCAGCAAATAATCACATCTGAGAAGCTGGAATGAGCAACTATTTGGCATGTTTTGCTTAATAAATTAACAACTAATCAATAATCAAAGTTGTTGCAGATTAATGTTCTGTCAATCAGCTAATCTATGAACTGACTAATTGTTTCTGTACTACTGTGGTGTATAGAGGAAGAGTAACAGTCTCTAACAGACAAATGACCAGATCACTATGTGAGAAATGCAAAGGCACAGAGTCTTCGTCGGGGAAGGAGAGCTAAAGGAAGCAATTAAAATATCTGATACTTCAAGAATCCTCAGAGGAGAGATCATGTTCACTTGACCCCTGCAGGTCATGATGCAGTATCAGATACAGAACAGGCCTCTTAACCAAGGACATTTCTGCAGGGAGGACTGCTTTATATCCCAGACCCTCAGCACCCAAAATCCTCTTCATCCACAACAAATGTTTAGGTTGTTCACTACATATAAATCTGTTTTATCAGGTTAGTAGGAGTGTTTCCTGCCTACCTTGCACCCAGACAGACAAGCATCTGGAACTTCCCGTCCTTGCCAATGTTCCTGGACGTGTTGTTGATGGCGCGCATGAAGCGGCAGAAGTGGCGCACTCGGCTTTGCCAGTTTTCGTCCGGAGCCACCTCTCGCTGCTCCGCGCTTTCAAAGTACACTTGTGCCTTTTCTGTAAAAGCATCATTGAATTAAGAGACACATTAATTACTTTATAATTCCGTACCTAGTAGTATAAATGTGAATATGACTTTAATTGCTGATGGTCTTTACCCAAGAAGTCCCAGATGAAGACATTCTTGAAGAGTCGGGGTGATTTGAAACCATGCTGGAAAACTTGCTCCAGAGCCCAGACGAGGCCGTACTCCCCACAGAGGAGAAGGGTCAGACTGCCTCTCTGTGAAGAGTACAAACAGCAAAATGCAGGAAGTCAGAACTGATTCCTTTCATGTAACATGATAATGTTGTTGTTTTCTTCCAAAAGTCAATTTAAATGGAGCCATTTTTAATCTAAAATTTTTAGCAAAGCAACCCATTAACATACCAACCTAACAGGTCAATATGATGCAGGGAAAGAGGACCAAGGTGCAAAGACACAACCACACACAACAACAGAATACGAAGTGCGTTTCAATTTTTGTTTTTGTTCTTAGCAGTGTCCTTACATACTGGTGTCAGTCGTATTAACAGGTGGAGAAACAGTGAAGGGGATTCCCCTGTAAAAATCCTTTGTTCTTTGACTACACAGTGAATGACTTAAAACCTGCAATCAACAGTTCAGTTACAACCCGCTTTAAAAATCTCCAATATGCATCTCCTTTGAATTGCATGTTATCACTTCATGTGAAATAATTATCAGCTTTATATTAGTGTCTTCAGAAAAAGGAAAAACAGGCATCATTCTATGCCAGAAAAAATGAGTGATGTACATTTCCAAAGAAACAGCAAGAATTCTCCTTTACTATGTTTTTATAATCTGAATTACACCACACGGCCTGTTACTGAGTTACTGAGGGGCTCAGCGACCGCCAGAGAAGAAAGCTGCTTCTCTTCATATGTGATGAATAATAGAACTACATGTTGGAGCCTGTCTAGACTGCTGTCTCTCACCTCCTTCTCCGGTTTGTGGAAGTGCTTCACAATCCCGTTGATGGCCTCTCCCACTCCCTCCTGGATCTGACCTGTGTTTAACTCTGGATGAGAAGAAAAAAAAAAAAAAAAAGATGCTGTAAGACAATACAAGCAGTCACAGGGAGGAAAAATCCCCCATCCACGTTTTATCTATTGTCATTGTTTTTTCTCATTCGTGCGTATCAATTTTTACCAGTGAAGGTATTAGGAACAAGACTTTAAGCATCAGTGATTACACAAAAAGGGGGCTCTGTTATCTCCTGCTCCTCAGATAACAGTTGAATCTTTAATTGAAGTGTAAAAAAGAGAATCCAGGGGAAGCAAATGCTTCCTGTCAGCTAGAAAACGCACACCAGGATTAATTAGAATAAGCTCCAGATGATTTATGGTTATGCAGTTAAGTTACTTACTTGGCTTGCTGTTTGGCGAGATGGTAACAAACCTCCTCATCATCCCGGGAGACTGCTGCATCGGGGGTGTGCGGCACATCCGTTCATCATTCTCTGTGCTGGGAGTCATCAGCTCTCCTACAAGGATCCTCTCCAGACTGCCGTCATCCACGCCTTTCCCCAGCCACCGGCCACACGGAAACCTGCCCAACAAACACATTTTGTTCATTTTCTTTGAAAAGAAACATCTGGCTAAAGCAAATATTAGGCACATTTTTCTCAAAAGGTATGCTTACTTGTATGTGTGCCCTGTGATCTCATTGCGGACCATAACACACTCTACAAGCCACTTTGCGTAGAGCCCCGTGTTATCATGACCCATCTGCACGGTGGTCAGCTTGCCCAGGTTCTGGCACTGAAAGAGAGGGAAGCATGTTAACGTCATACTGAAAGTAAACATTCAATTAAAAAAAAAAAAAAGATCATAATGCACTTTCAATGTAAGTGATGGCGGACAAAATCCACAGCCCTCCTTCTGTGCAAAAATGTATTTAAAAATTAGTAAAATCGAGTCAAAATCTTTCAAAGTTGCTGTCTTTTTAGTGCCAAATTCAATTTTTTTGTTACAAACCGAGAATCTTTAAGCCTCACATTATCTTCAGATAAACTTTGAAAAACACTTTTGTTTAAAACGAGGACTGTGGATTTTGTCCATCACTTACACTGTAAGCACATTTGTGGATCTTCTAATGGTCAGTAATGATTACAGCGAGCAAAACCTGTTTCAATGTTCATTTGGGCAGCTGACTGTTGTTTTAAGACAGACTTGAAAAATTTGTGAACCTGTCCTTTATACACCAGTAGGGCAAGAAACATACAACAAACCCCTGCTTTACCAAACTTATTTGGAAGACAAAATAAAGGCAAACAGTAAAATGATGACACAAATTGTCAGTGGTAAACATCCATCACAGTTTACAGAAAAACTTCCAGGATCAACTTTTCTTTTCTTGTGCAATGAGGGATCGTTACTGACATTTCAGGTCTGGCCACTTTCAGTTTTAACTCTAAATAAAGTGGTTTAGATGATTTGCCTAAATTTTTGGCCTGTTTACAAAATGTCTGATCCACTCACATTTCTTGCCCTATTGGAATTCATTGTAGCATCATTGCCACATTCCCAGACCATAATCACTTTAATCACAAAAAAAAACAGGAATTATCCTTTAAATCTAATGATAACACAAACCTCAAAAGTGATCTCCAGAGTATTCCTCGGGACCTGCAAAACCCCGGTCTCAGCCAGCTCACCGGAAACACACACCCAAGGGTTGGCTGTAAACATGGAGCCTCCCAGCTTCTTACTGGGAACAACCACCACATGGTAGGGGATCACTGGGAGACAGAGAGGAGAGAAATGTCATTCAGTCACAAACAATCAATCTGGTAATTTATTGGCGGTGTTATCAGGCTGTATAGCACCAAAGTAGCACTCACTGATGGTGGTAAACACATTGGTGAAACAGAAGTAGTCCACAGCGTTGAAGGACAGGAGATGGTAGAGAAACTGCTCTTTCTCGTCATCACAGCGCAGAAAGGCGTACCGCTTGTACAGTTTTCTAAAATGAAGATACACAAAAATACTTTCTGCCAAACAGATACAACATTCCTCAACAGTGTCAGCAGCATGACAATTGACGGGTAACAAAGTGTGTTTTGCTTTGTATAAAGTAGAAGAAATAACAACAGCAGACAGAAATCCCCCTGACCCAGTTCATCACTCAGATATCAATTATGAAGCAAGCTGTGAATTATTGATGCGGCAGTGGACTACAGTATGATGCTTTGCAATTTCAAAAGACTTAATGTATTATAAATGAGTAGATGACACGTCATCTTAATTTCACATGAGACAGACATTTTTCCACAAGCACAGAAAGAAGGTCAACGGAATATGAGGTGGGAAAATATATGATGTTTAAAATGGAAGATTCAGTGTTGTGACTGTCCCGCTTCTGTTTCTTTCTCTGCTCACTTTGTAAGCTCGTGTTCAGACAGCAGCTGCTTCAGGTGTCTGGAAAGCAGCTTCTTCTCCATGGAGAGGCGAACCCAAGCTCTGGCCTTACCCACGTCCGTCTTGATCTCACTTATGTTTTGAATGTGTCTGGAAATAAAATGACAAGGTCGGGAGTCTGATGAGGAGAGGAACTTATACATACACAGAAAACAACGATCGTATTTTAAATCCATTATTATCGTGTGAAAATAATAAGACAAGGCAGGGATGGGGGTTAAGTGAATATAAAATTAATCTGCAGCACTGATAACTTCTTAGTGGTCATACACAGTATCAGCAAACTTATACACACAGTTCTTATACTGGGAGGAAAATGCCTAGAATAGACGTTATTTACAAACAATAAAGATCATAAAAATGCAGAATGCATCTTAGAGCACCAGATAATGGTTTCATTTCATGGTTACCAGCTAAACGCATCAGTCAATACTTTGTTATTTAGATTAGGTCTGAAAAATGGTGTCCATGCACTTTCATTTATTGTAAGATTGGAAAGGTGGAATCACCATGGTGATATGAATACATTCATATTTTGTAATACACAAGTCTATTGTCTAAACTGATACCAAGCAAACATTCAGTGCTGCTATTAATGCTTATTTTCTTTATTTGTCGATACTGAACTCACATCTTAAAATTGTTTTATTCGAACATCTCCAAAACCCAAATACATTTAGTTTGATATAATAACATGATATAATACCCATTTATACACATTTGAAAAGCAGCAACCAGTGAATTTTTGATATTTTTTACTTGAGAAATGACTGAAATGATCAATAGATTATTGTTGGCAGTTAATTTTCTGTCAATCAACTAATCAATTTATGGTAACACTTTACCTTAAGTCTCCTGTTTAGCATTTATAATTAGCATATAAACATTTAATAAATGGTTTATAACACACTACAGTGTGGTTAGAAGCAGGTATAAGGACATTTTAAGTGTTTATTAATGTACAGTGTTTGTCAACAATTCTAACTTCTCCTATGAAGACATATTTTATATTTTTACAACTGTGTTTTACTATATTTTCATTCATTATCTGTTTATATATCAGCCTCCACTTATGGGTGTTGACAAATACATTAATAATACTACATTATAGTGTGTTATAAACCATTTATTAACTGACTTAAAGTAAAGTGTTACCCAATTTATGGACTAATCCTTTCAGCTCTAAAATGTTATTTAAAATATCTGCCTTCGTTTTTACTTCTGCTGTATTTCTGCAGCATAAATTGAACGATCCAAACTGCTGTTATGGCCAGAAAGATGTCTCACTCTGCCTCTGTCGTGGCATTTTTACTGCAGTGGACCCCCTGAGTGTGTGAGCTAGTCCCTGTGTCATCGCTCCGAGCCACTATCATGCCTCTGATGTCCAGACACATTCCCTTCCACTCCACCTGTGCCATAAGCTTGTCTGCTCTCTGAGAGCTCTTCATGTCTCCTCCTCCACCTTCCATCCCCCCTCCATGTCTCCACCCTCTACTCACACTAGGTAACCCAGTTTCCTCTGCTCGTTATCTCCATGGCAACAGAGGAAAACACCTACTGTATGCACCAATATTACTGTGACCTCTTACCCAGAATATACAGCATATATCACCCATATATGATATCACCATCATATCAAATAAGTTTAAAAATATGATAAAATCACATTTTCAGTATAAACATCTATTGTCTTTTAAGATATTGCTGTCAATTATTAAAGCTCATTATGGGTGGTTGCTTGTGTGTCAGAGTATGTTTACGATCATGCCGTCAGACGTTTACATGAGTGGGGAGGGGGGGTCTACCTATCAGCACAGTGCGTAGACATGTGTGTTTGTGTCCCGGGTTGACCCCTCCTCTGTTCTCAGCCAGGCTGGCGGGGGGTCTGGTAATTAGGCTGGAAGTAACGTGCTGTTACACACGCCACACAAGTCCTGACTCCTCAACTCTGGCTGTGCACAGCGAACATGATGACAACGACGGCTGCCATCGCACACACGAACAAACACGCAAAGCAAAAACACGCAGCTGTTACAGCATGCGGGTGTGATGCAGGAGCTCCCATCTCCATTCAAAAAAAATTTGTTTTGGCAGTTTCAGTTTATGCTTCTGTTTTGTTGAAGAACTAATGTAAGAGTCATAGTAAGAAAAACAATATCTGGATTCATGTTGTGATTAGCATTTTAAACTTCTGCACTATTATGTGAAATTTTGATGTGTTCCTAAAGCCTTAGTGGCCTTTAAGATGTGTTACGACATGTAATCTTGTGGTAGTTCAAATGTTTCTTTTACTGGGATACTGCATTACATCTATTCATGACTTATTCCTAACTGCTCTTTGGTGCAGAAGAGTTCACTAGTCTGTGTGTGTGGAACAAGTCTTTTACAAGGCAGTTACTGTTACTAAGATTTATTTCCTGTCAGAGTTTAACTCGATAGTGGCAAATTTGGAAAACAGAAAAGAGTGGCGCTCCAACTAATTAACTGTGTGGCATCACACATTTTATTTATTTACGAACACAGTGAAGCCAATAAAGAGACCAGCGTAAAACAAACACATATTAAGTCACAAAATCACAAACCCCAAACATTTAGTCTGAAATTCTGGGAAAGCACTAGTGTTGTTGACTGTCGTTGTTTCTGCTCTGTTTGTGGGCAGACAGGCAGTTTTATACATGATTTCCATTGAGGACCTCTAATTATCTTGTGAACACTTGAACTCTGAGAAGGTATTGTTTGAAAGTCTACCACAAGGGGGCAGTATTAATCCAATTTACTTTTCTCTGACAGTACAGTGATACATTTCTATAAGAGTTTGGCTGCACTGGATGTAATAAAGGGACTTTATTCTTCATTCCTTCATTACATCAACATTAGCACATGCCTAAATGACCACCATCCTTCCTCACCTCATGTCCTGGATCAGGGAGACTTTAAGAGGGGGCATGGCTGATCCACCACCATCAGATTTGCGTCTCTCAGTATCATGGATGAAACCTGGGGTAGAAAGAAGGACATTAGGCTCTTTCTATGTCAAAAGTCACTAATCTGTTCATCAATTAATTCATTAGGTGAACTGATTTTAGCATTTACTGTACCTGGAGGTCCCAAACCACCTGGAGTCGCATTCTTCTTCTCTTTGCTCTCTTGGTAGTGCAGCAGGTGAGACCACAAGGCAGATTTACCCTGAAAGAAAAAAGAAAATACCCCAGGGTCATTAAATGCTGTGAGAGTTAGACAACCGGCTGTTGGGACTCAATTAGGTGCAGAGTAGCTTCCTGACCTGTTTAACCTGCAGCCCATGGCTCCAGATCCTCTCCAGCAGGTCACAGAGGCTCGCAATCAGAGTGTTCTCCTCCACACCGGTGATGCTGACCTCTCCGTGACCCAACTCCACTGCCTCTCGACCCATCTTCTCTACCAGCATACGCTTAGTCTGCAGGGAAATAAACAGATAAACACACACACTCTGTTGTTACTTGAAGTTCTAATGATACAGCAAACTAATAATTTTGGATTTTTATTTCGTGCTTTGTTTGCTAGTTTCACAACAAGCCATGTTCTGGTATTTATTTCCTCGCAGTAGGAAGAATGACTTCTAACTAAACACAAAGCCTTGCTTTGGTTTTGCAATGTTCCACTGTTTTATTGTCATTTCTGTGAACCAATCTGCGTCATTAACTGGATACCAACTGGATATAACTTAAGCCTCAGCTATAGTTTGTCAAATTTATGTTTCTGTTTTCATCTTTCTTAGCTGAGATAGCAGCAGCTTTCAAGAAGAAAGTTTGACACCATAAAATGTGTATTTTCAAAATGATTTGGTCCTGCAGCACTCCTAAGTAAGCATTTGTCAACTACAATAATGCTGCACTGAGTTGGTCACTGCAAACAGATCAAAGTGAGCAACTAAAGCTCAATCATGCACAAACCTTGTTCCTACACTCCTTCAGCAATCCTTCAACAAATTTCCAGTTAGTCTGTGCGATGACAGAAGGTGACAGGTTGGACAGTTTGGGCTGTCTGATAGTCGTGCCCAGGTTCCTGGCTTCCTGGATGTATTTCTGATAAAAGACAGACAGAATTCATGTAACAGCTAACCACAAAAGGAAACCAAGAACCTGTTTGTCAGAGAAATCAACTCGGCGTACCAGTGGGCTAACGTCACTAGTGGAGGTTACTTCAAAATTTCGTACAAATGTCTGTCTAACCACAGAGCCGACCTCACTCGAGAGCAGAAAGGGAATACCA
The DNA here is from genome assembly GCA_038419695.1 of Scomberomorus guttatus. Lineage (NCBI taxonomy): Eukaryota > Metazoa > Chordata > Actinopteri > Scombriformes > Scombridae > Scomberomorus > Scomberomorus guttatus. The sequence goes on along the minus strand of CM076445.1, from coordinate 22,652,931 downwards.
GAAAGAGTTTAACCACAGTTTATTCTACTAATACTGAAAGTAATGAAAGTTGTCTGATGATGTGTTACTTTATCTTTTATCTTTATGCTCTAAAAGGGATTCAAAGGTCTCAACAGTGTTTACTGTATAGAGTCAAATATACAACATATGTTTGTTACAGTTTCTTATCTCCTGCAGTACGCACTGAAAAATTCTGTTGTCAGTGGTAAAAATCTAGACTTTAGCCTTCAGATATTGAACTTATACCCCATATGACAGGTGAAACTCACAAAAATGACATTATAAAAATTGGGTTTAACAAAAAAAAAGAACCTAATTGATAGATTTGCTAAACTTTATAAAAGTAAAACCAGTGTCTAGAGAAACTACTGTTTCCAAGCTCAATTATTTTAACCTTAAATTAACTTTCATGTAAACAAAATCTAAATAGCACCAAACTGTGATGCCTGTGAATCAGGCTTAAAATTATTCAGGTATTTTACAAAGTAAGTTAATAATTTTGGAGAAAATGTATAATTTTAATTGTATTTTTAATCAACTTTGTTTGCATCATTTCATGTTTATGAGTTCAGACTCTCATAACCTAAAACATGACACGGCTTTGACATAACATGGATTATCAGGTAAAGCTCAGCTGGTGGTGGAGGAAGCAGAGGGAGGTAAAGAGCTAAAAGGTAGAGACCACATGAGTGGACAGGTCATGTGATCCCAGCGTGAACGCTAAAGCCTCACAAACTACCAACACATACCACATCCACAGTCACCGACTTTAGACAGGGCTTGAAGGACTGCGAGAGCCAGTAGTAGTCAAGAAACAGCAGGAGCTGCAGCTCCGGAAACAAACACTCTACATGCTGAGAGTGTGTGAGAGCGAGTGAGCGCAAGGCAGGCAGACAAAGAGAGAGAAGGAAAGAAAGTGACCAAAAGTGTGAGAGGGGGGGTGAACAAGATGATAAAAGCAAAGTCAAAATAAAGCAAAGAGAGAAAACGGTCATGCAAAAATGAACAGAGACAACAAAGCTGAGGCAGTCGATATGTATGAATACGAGTTGAGAAAGCGGGGACCTCTCACCTCTCTCTGGTCGTTGTCTAAATAAAGGTGCTCGGCGTGCTGCTTCTGTCGATCCCTCCTCCTCCACTGGGCAGGAGCGCTCCTCTTGGTCCATCTGTAACACGAGACAACGCTTGATAAACTGTGTCGAGAAACATCAGAAAAAAACGCAGTCGGGCTCAGGTCAAGTACAGACAAAGGTTAAAGGTAATGTGAAACATTTACTTGTTGCTGGTTGGCCCAGTGGAGAGCACGTCAGACTGCAGGCGGGGGAAGAAGCCTTGCTCGTAGCGTCCCTGACCGATCTTCATGTCCAGCAGGTGGGGATGCAGGGCAGTGTGGTCGATCTTTACCACTCTCATCTCAATGGCCTTCTCTGTGAGAAGATGTGGGAGGGATGCAAGAGTTGGGGATGATATTACAGGATGCATCCATCAGTTTCATTGTCTTAATTTGCCCAAACCATTGTAATTTAATTTTCAAGACTTGACAACTACTCATATAGCAATGGTGAAGAAATGAATTTTTAAAAAGATATTAAGGAGGCAAAATTGCACTCTGATTTCTCACATTAACATCTTCTCAAGTCATCTAAATATTTATGATTGTATAGAAATATGCTGCGTTGGAAAAACAGGATACTTGTGATGAAGGACCTCTACTTTTTCATTTAGTAAACAACTGACAACTGAAGAAAACTGTTCAAACTGAACAAAACATTTCATCCCAAACTCCCACAGAACCAAAAGAAGTGACAGATTAAAGACACAGAATAGAAGTTCTTTTTTTCTTTGAAAGAACCAGTTCAGAGTCATCCATGAATGCAGCTTTAGACAGTTATTCTCTGATAACCGCTTAACAACCCGCCCACACACATGGTAACAAAAGCACTCGCGAGTTTAGAGAAATACAATAGACTGTTAATAGATTGTATCAAAGTAGTCCATGTAAGGACACAAAGCAGAAAACCTTTCCCACACTGTCTGAAGCTGTGATTCACTGCTACAAAGATTTGATTTCCTGAAAATAACATGCTGCAAATTATCAGATCACCACTAAAAAGAAGAGTGATAGTGTATTAGCCATTAAAAAATTATGTTCACCAAGCTTTGAAAAAACCTGACATGTATGCAATGCACAAAGGATCTCACAGAGGAGTCTTGAATTTATAATAATACATTAAAAATACACTCATACTATCTCTAATCTAGAAGGTTTTTCTATATTTAACATTATTAGTGTGTATTCTGAGTGAAAGTGGACAGTTATTATGCAGACAAGTCCAAAGAAAGTCCGTCTATCCTCTGTGAGCGTACCACACGTAATGCATTGCACACACATTCAGAGAGCTGCCACCCGGGGACGTTTAAGGTATCGAGAGCAAATATTACGAGTCTTGTCGTTCTCGAGCCACATGGCATGAGGTCCAGGAGCGACAAAATCAGCTTTTTCATATCGCTTTTTAAGCAGGTTGTCTGCAAATAAGACAGCAATTAACCAGTCAGAGCTAACTTGACACAGCAAACAGTAAGTCTGTCAAAAGTTCACACTTTGAAGAGTAAAGGAGTTTTAAGGTCTTCTTTATTAAATCCACAAAACTTTAAATTGCAATGTTTTGGCTTTAGACAGGGTCATAATTAAACATGACAGAGGTCAAATTTTTACCTGTCTCAAGTCAAGATATTTAAACTAAACCTGTGGCTTTATCAGTGGAAACTTCAAGATGAGAGGTGACAAGAGGCAAACTGATACATTTGAGTACAACATTTGGTGCCTCAAAAGCTATTTCTAAAGTTTTTTTAAATTCTTTTTCTGAAATCCACAAAGCTTTCAAGGATTTTCAAGGCCGATGTGCGTCCTTACCCGCCTCTTCGATGTTTGTGCATTTCTGGTACATAGATGTACGCAGAGTGGGCGTGCGGACGTTCAGCATGCGGATCTTATCCACACGGGCGTCAAACACCCTCAGCGTGTGCTCCTTCTCCTCGTCATCGTGACAGAGGATCTTACTATCGATGAAGGACGCGAACATCTGTGTCTCCAGGAAGCGAGACAGGAAGGGCAGGTAGGGTTCTGGCTGATCAGACAGGAAGGAGGCCTGCGCGCACACACAAAAACACATTTAAAGGGTGGAATTCAATGTTATATGTAATAGAAAACAATTCCCTTCACTATACAATCTCTACCTGTGACACCTCACCTTATCAAAGTTCTGCATCTGGTCTCGGTTGGTGAACCAGGACTCCTTGTCATGGCTCGGCTGGATGACAAACACCTCATAGTCTGCGAACATCTGGGTGAATCGGTTGGCAAAGACCTCGCGCAGCTGGATGTTAACCTGGTGCATCTTCAGCTCCTCCTCGTCACACTGGACCCGCACATCCTTATTGCTGCTGGCATCTTCTCTCACCTCCAGCTGATGTGCACGGGCATGAAAAAACACACACACACACACACACAGGAAAAATACCAAAATAAAGAAAAGATAGAAATTAGGAAAACTGCTTAGAGAACGAGGTTAGATAAAGAAAAGGAGCAGATCAGTGTATATTTTCATGTTATCTTAACTGACTGTTATTGCAGGCTGCTAATGAAGCAGCAAGGTTATGGGAAAGGAAGTCAAGGACACACGTTTTGATTTATGGCTGAAAGCAAATTGAAACAAAGCTCCTATTTTTAGCATGTCAGTTGGTCCACTGTACAGATGCCAACATCTGGGGGGTTAAAATAACACAGAACAGGCCTACCACTGTGTGTACGTATAAATGAGAAAACAAAGTCACAATCCAAAGACATGATAATATGACTGGAGAGCCTCATATCCGAACAAATCCAGTACAGTAATAAGTATCTGTGAGGCCCGACCTCATAGTTGGACAGCTATACACTAATGAGCTAATCCGTTCATGGAAAGCTAATGCTGGCCACCGTTGCATAAGCAGATTAGGCTGCACATAGACTTTCTCTAGTTAGCAGTTAATTCATTCATTTATCAACCTTAAGAGTATTTCGTCATACTACTTACTACTGTCTGTAAAACACTAGAGCCGAAAAGGAAATTAGACTGTACAGATGCCAACTGCAACTGTTGACGTCTGTAAAGGGATTCTGCCATCCAAGCTACGACATGTCAACCAGCAGCATTTCAAAGGTCACAGGAGTTGATGTTTTGAACATGTAGAGGTCTCTTGGAAAACATCTTCAAGACTCAACACTACTATTACCAACCTGCTCCATCAACCTGATGCTCACAACACTGAGGCTCTCCAGCAGTGTGAAACAAACAGTATATTCAAAGCTGGCATTCGTATATCGATGATTACAATGATCCACCAATACTATTGAACGCATATGACATCTTTAAAAGACTTAAATGATCGTTAACTGGAGAAGACAACCCCCAATATATGACCCTCAATCAGTTGTGCATCCTGGCTTTGATTTATGAGATTTTGTCATTTCCCACCTTCTCCAGACTGACACCCGTCCTCTTGACGAGAGCCTGCAGTCTGGCAATAGTTTCATTCTCCCTCAGCAGGTAGGAGTTGAGGGGCGAGGCCAGGTTGCCGTTACGCTTGTCAGAGACCATATCCACAGATCGGAAGCTCCGGTACTTGGCCTGGCTGTCACTAGAGTGAATATTTCCCTCCGGAGACACGCCGAAGGACATGAGCACCTCTGAGATCTCCTGGATGAACTCTAGTTTGTTGGGAAACTGTGGCAACTCCTCTGGCAGTTCGATGAAGTGGTTATCAATGTCCACAAAACACAAGTTGGCCTGGAGGAAAACAGGACAAAAAATATAAAAATATTGAAGTTAAAGAGACAAGTTGGGAGAATAACACATTGTGAAATTCATATTTTTTATGCCCTTGTACATTTGACAGTTCGTCAGCATACATTACACTTATTTATACATGTCTGTGTAGAAAGGGGGAAGCCAAAGCTGATGACTGAAAAATGAAACTGGCACACAGTGCTGAGAGCAATAGCAGATGTTGAACTACCCAGGGGCGTTGGCTGGACTGTTAACCATCAGGGTCTAAGTCCAGATTCTTCTCCATCACAAAAATTTTAAAAACGTACTTCTAAATAGACTGTTTCTGCTTGCATGTGAGGGCTACACATTGCTTAAAAATGTGAAAACTGGAGAAGGAAGGGTTTGGATTTGATTTACCATATAATCTGCACATGAATATTCAAGCCACTCAAATATCTCAAACCAAAATGAGCGTCATATCAGATACCTTCCACCATTATTACTTGGCCGACATGATGGAAAATCCTCAAAACCCATAATACAAAGGCAATTTCACAAATGAGAGTTGAAGACAGCTAACTACTCAAAGTGATTTCATAATTTGGTTATAAAATCCTTGCTGATGGACCTACTTGATATGAACCACAATTCCCACCTCAATGGTACAGTTAGTAAAACATGAGAAAATATTATTACCTGTGGATAAATGAAGACAATGACTGAATTCTCTCTTTAAAATGATATCTGTTTAAATTTTGTCTACTTTAGTATTGTTACAACCCAACTTGTCCAGGCTGCAATATAAGAAAGGAAACAGACATAAGGTTAAGATTAAATGAAACAATGACTGAATTTATTTGCAATTAGAAGGAAAGAAAGAGAAAGAAAGAATGAAATAGAAGTGTGTTCTCTGAAGCTAATAAACAGAGCTGGCAAGGAAGTGAAAAGAACAGTCTCGAAATCTATGAATGTTTAATATTATTTAGTAAGCAGACAACACACAAATTTACATAATTATATCACCAGGGGACTATGGTCCAATACAAGCACTGAGTAAGTGCATTTAACAAATCAACGATTGGATGTGCCAGAATTTTCTTCAATTAAATAAAGATAAAATTGAAGTAATTGTTTTGGAGCCAAGGAAGAACGATTAAAAGTCAGCGCCCAGCTTCAATCGATAATGTTAAAAACCACAAACCGAGCCAGAAATCTTGGTATAGTCATGGACTCAGACCTCAATTTCAACAGCCACATTAAGACAATTACAAAGTCAGCCTGCTATCACCTGAACAATATATCAAGAATTAAAGGACTTGTGTCTCAGCAGGATTTGGAATAACTTGTCCATGCATTTATCTTCAGTAGACTCGACTACTGTAACGCTGTCTTTACAGGTTTCCCTAAGAAATCGATCAGACAGCTGCAGCTGATTCAGAACGCTGCTGCTGGAGTCCTCACCAAGACCAAGAAAGTGGATCACATCACTCCAGGTCTCAGATCTTTACACTGGCTTCCTGTCTGTCAAAGAATTGATTTTAAAATCCTGCTGTTGTATAATGCACTGAATGGTTTAGGGCCAAAAAGTATTTCTAATCTGCTGCTACGTTATGAATCATCCAGACCTCTCAGGTGGTCTGGCACAAGTCTGCTTTCTGTCCCCAGAGTCAAAACTAAACACGGAGAGGCAGCGTTCAGTTTTTATGCTCCACATATCCGAAACAAACTCCCAGAAAACTTTTACTCTCCTGTTTTATTTCTCTTATTCTATATTAGCTTTATTTCCAAAACACTTTTTAATTGTATTTAAATGTCTTTTTATATTGTCTTGTGTCGCTTTTACATTCTGTCTTGATACCTTTTATGTTTTAAAGCACTTTGAATTGCCTTGTTGTTGAAATGTGCTATACCAATAAACTTGCCTTGCCTAGTAAAGTTTGCTAGTAAAACAAACACATTTTTATAATTATCACTACAGAATGTTTTCTACAATCAAGACCTTTTAAATGCCCATTATCCAACTCACTGGAAACCATTTCTTTTCCATCAAGCCTTGGTTCAACTTAGCTTTTAGGTCCTTGCCTTTAAATTCCATTTGTGTTGACAATCAGTTCTCACAAAAATCTCCTGAGTATTATCAATCTACATTTACACAATATACTATAACATGAATAACACAAGAAACTAAACTGGTTTTTAATTAAGATCAAAAACTAACAGGTAACACTTCAGAATGACAAAGGTGCTCTCTAAAATTTAATAAAATTTACAAAAGTATTTTCTGAGTCACCCTGACATAGGTTGGTTTTCTCTCACTGTAATTAGAGACTAGTTCAAAGGTCGTAATTGTACCCACCAAGCCATATAATATCACATGCAGACCACTGATGTTAATCAGATATATGCAAATAAATGATCAGGAGCAAAATTAATAGTTTTGAATACTGATGCTTGTAACAATCCCAAAAGTAGTTTGGCTTCTGTCTTGTCAATCTTTGAGTGTAACTATGCGTGAGGGCATGAGTTAGAGAGAGAGAAGGGAAGGAAGGTCTTGTGACATTATGAAACTGAATCTATTTACTGTCCGCACTTCTCTCCTTCGCACGTTGAGGGTGGAAGTGCTAGGCGGAAGCGTCTTGCTTTTTGCTTTGCAAATCTGTCAATGACCTCCCCGTGGTCCACATCAGCCAACGTCTCCCTCTCAATTGACATTATCGCCAAATGAATTAGCCTGTCCTGTCCCATTGTATTCCTCAGCCATGTGTGCAGTTGGCACAGGGCACTGAAAGACCATTAACAACTGCAGCTGGTTACTGGGATGGTCAAAGAAGCGTGAAAGAGAGTTTTAACGGACGGAAACATGTCACTATCCAAAAAGGAAAAGACACTTTGAATGCTGGGTACTATCTCTTTTATTTTTCTGTCAAGGAAATATTTTGCGACAGTAATCTCTGCAGGCTGTAGGTGGAGTTCATGTTCAGCAAGATGTTTGAGTGCCTGTTCATTCAGGAAGTGCTCTGAGGCAGCTGTACGTGCCTGTATGCCCATCAAGATTTTTTCCCCCCCAACTCCAGAAAACCTATTCTCAAGTTCCTCCAGCTTTCTATCAAGAACCCCCCCTCTCAGATTATCTCCAGTAGTGAGTTCTGATCTTGTGCCACAAGATGTCTCGACTATAGTGTACTTTGAACTGCAGTTTTTTATTCTATTGCCTACAACAAATCAACTGTTTTTTTTTCTGCAGGCATTTGTGCAGGCCCTGAGTTACTGAGAGCAGTGTCTGAAACATGACAAGTATGTAGATGTCACTGAATCTCCAAAGCTTGCTTTCCAGTCCCTTAGCTAGAAGTGCTAAAATGCTCCCTAAGGTCTGGATCAAAGCAGGGTGGTTTTGTAGAGTGGCATTCACAGATTGAATCTGGCACCCCCAGCGAGTCTTGGACAGCTGGACAAGTTCTCTGTCACTTACTCCTAGTTGCTTCTTGTAATTTATGATGGCGGACAAGAGATGTGGAAAAGAAAGAGAGTCACTCCAGGAGATCAAAGAAGTCGCATGCCTCTGGGATGGCTTTGCAAGTGGAGCAAAGGATTAAGTTCATGGGCATAGCAATGAATATATAGTGCCTCTGGATGCTTTTGTCTGAATCGACCTTGTACACCTCTCACTGCTCCACTCATAACAGAAGCACCATTGTGGGATTGAGCAGCTCATGTAAGGTGTCTTATTCAATCTTTCTCAAGTTCCTTTACTATGGTGTCAGTGATGGAGCTAGCATCAAATGCCTCAAGCTGGGAAAATCCAGGGAATCTCTCTTTCAGAAGGCCCTATGGACTAACGTATCGCACACACACACAATGCAAGCTGCTCCGAACGATGATCCCTTGCTTCACGCACCACCATCGAGTACATTTTTGCTTCTTTAATCTCAGAGATGATCCTTGAAGTTATAACATCAGAGGTAATAAATGATGTCGTGATGGTGGTGGTAGGTGAATGGCGAAACTTGCCGGGTATGGTACTTGCATTATGCCATATGAATGATAACTGTATGAAGATGATGATGTTTGTCCAATAAGGTGTTATTAGTATATGGGAGGGGTGGGTCATACCTAATAAATAAGAATGGTAGCTATGTAATGTGATGTTTGCCCTGTATGTCATTAATATTAGACGTGTGAGTAGCAGCTATGTGTTCAATAATACTTGCCCTGGTTGTTACTGTCATTTTGTTATAGGAGTGATAATCATACTTACCATGTATACTACTGTTATGGTGGTACATGAATGATAGCATTATGGTAGGTGATGCCAATGCTTACCCTGTGTATTATTTTTTCTTTCTCATCCCTGTCTTTATTCCCTCTTTTCTTAGTTTTATTGTTATTATTGTTATCTTTTCTGTTTATGTCTTTGTTTTGTGAGACGTTACTACTTCTTCAAAAGCAATAAAAAGTGAATTATAAAAAAAATTAAAAAAACAACATCAGAGGTGCTTTGAATCATCTCATTTTGGGATGATGGTGAGAGGTAGGTCACGAAGGCGGTTTGTATGTTTGCAGGAAAAGATCAAACTATTGTCACTGCCTGGTGCTTTATTGTGACCTCAAAAAAGCAATCCCCTGCTTCCCAAGAAAGGCTGTCACTCCTGCTATATGTCTCAGATACTCTCTATGATCCACAATCTCACTGACGTTTGCAGCTTTTAGCTGCTCTGAGATATCCCTGTGGACCAGCTCTTCCAACACATCACTGAGGCCTTGTGCATGTTGGATTTTTCATGCTCCCTAAAAGAATCTAATGCTCTCTTCCAGTTTGTGTAACCTGTGGTGGTGAGTGTATCCTTGCCTGCTTTGGTTTGCCATATAATTTGCACATGAAGCAGAATGCTGCATTGGCAGTTATAGAGAATCCCAGCCACTCAAATGTATCAAACCAACTTGGTTGGAATGATCTTTTTTGCAGGCCAAACATGCTGGATGGAAAGCAGTGATGTTTTACTCGCCTCGGCCCTGTATCTGCAGTCCCCAAATCAATGAGTTCAGTTGGGATGTTTCCTGTTGCCTCTTGGGATATTGGCTGCCCTCTGTTCTGGTCTCCCTCATCTTTACCGTCTATTTTATCTCCCTTTTCTGTCTCCTTTCCTTCTGTATCTCCTGTTCTCTCTGTCTCCCTCCTCTATCCTGTCTGGCTCATCTCTAATAATTGTATCAGTAGACACAAAAAAAAAGGTCAATTCCCCAGCTCTACAACAAATAAATGAACATGAACATACATAAATGTGTCTCCATTAAAATGAGTGTCACATCAGATACCTATTATCATTATTACTATATGACAGAAAATCCACAACACATAATACAATGGCTGTTGTGTGCTGTCTCCCCCAAATGGTAATTTCAGTTAGGCTAGTTCGGTGTCGCTAGCCAAGCTATCATTGCTAATGGTTTAGCTGGGCAGTGCAATGAAAAGTATGTTAGCTGTATATTACTTATGCTCTGCTCATATCATGTTCACATAACTTCAAACTCATACAGAGTTTTACACACCTTGTTTTCTTGGCTCAGCATGAGAGGACGTTTGTGCCACTGCCTCAGCTTCCCTTTTACCAGTAAAAACCTGTCAATTTTCCCTCACACTGACTGACTGTATAAGCTAGCGGTTGGCATAGTAACCCCAAGAATTGACAGAGACCTGTCAGCCAATAAGACACAAGTATTTATGTATATTCCTGCTCAAAGTGGAGAATTATTTCGGGGCTAAAGAAAAAATCTTCAGGGCTACAGCCCCGAATGCCCAGGCCAGGCAACACCCTTGGAAACAGCCGTGTACAATGAGAGCACTTTGCATGTTATATATTAAAAGACAGAAGGTCAAAATATCTGGAGTCACTGGATGCTTCTAAGGAGCTTAAAAAACGCAGTCAAAAGAGGAATGCGAAGAGTAAAACTGTCCTCCATTAATCGTGTCTGCAGTACAACAAAGGGCCTACCTTTGCAGAATGGCAATAAAAAACTGCTTGCTCTGATTGTAAATAAAACCACTGACACAAACAACAATGGTTGTGTGCCTGAAGAACAAAAAAGCTAAATATAAGGAGGGATTGATCCGCTAAAATTCTGAACATCAAATAACAAACAAATAACAAATAAATGAAGGAACAGACAAGTTTAACTTAGTATAGAAAGAGTATACTGTGTGTATCAGTGTGTGTACCTCCTGTGGCAGCTCTAGCTTGGTGCGGTCATCCTGTCCATTGGAGTGGAGGCCCATGAGATACGGCACTGGCGCATCCAGGAAGTGGAGGAGGGAGGCGGGAAGAATGGGAACGTACACGTGCTGCCACTGGAAGGGGAACATTAAGGCTGTGATGCTCTCTGCCACCGTCATCAGCCTCTGGTAATCTGTTTCACACACACACACACACACAAAGAAAACAGTGACTGTAACCATATAACAAATACACTGTACCAGAGGTCATACAGTTCAGATTTCAGGGTTCATTTCCTGGCTTGATTATTATTTTAAAAGCTCTGTGAATCACAGCTAATGTAATGACTGTAAGCAATCACTTTTTTTTCTGAGTGGTGGTTTCCACAGCACAACCATGACATTCACCACATGAAAGTACCTGCTCAATGACAGCAGTAGGGGATTTTTAGTGTTTTCGGCTGTATTTTAAAGGGTAAATAGTGCAAATTTACCCCTGAAACCCAAAGGGAAGAAACCTGTAGATGTACTTGCTCATGATAATAATCTTAACAACTTTGTTTCCTTACATTGAAATAACATTCTCAGCTAGCTTGCCTTTGCCTGATAAAGGTTTTGTTAATTCCTCTAAAACAGAAGAGTTGTGCAACCTGATCGTCTTTTATATTTATATAACACAGATCTGCTCTTCTATTTACTTTCAGATGTATCAACTGTCTTATATGGCATTATAGCCAATCCTGCTAAACATTAGCCTTAGCTTTGTTAGCAAGGACATGTGTTCAACAAGGTGGACAACAGGAACACATAAAGGTCAGGACCTTCAACTGGGAATTTCCGATGTATCACTTTGAAATGTAGAAAAAGCAGTTGCTGGATGTGGCCAAATCAGTGATGTACAATATCTGTATTAAGAGCACCAGTTTTAGAGTGGACTAATGTAACAAAAGAAAACACCTTTATTTTGAAGTTGGATCAATGACCAAACTCACAGGACTTAGCTGTGATGACACGCGAGCTGTGTCCAAATTTAGGGAGTGGACCACATCTGTAGACCAAATATTTTATAACAAGCACACAAAGCCTGCAACATTTCAAAAATTCTTCCACATGCAGCCAGAAATGTGTCAACAATATGCCTGAATTTGGACGACACAACTGGTGCATCATTTGCAGCCCTCAGTGCTCCATTATCCACTGAACACTGGAGAATTTCTGGCAGGATGCTTTTGGTAAAGAAGCATTTTCACATTGTGGAATCACTTTTACTTAAGTAAAGTTTCTGAATACTTCTTCCAGTACTGTAAACAACTGCAAATTGTACTATAATCTCTGGTAGCATTAAACTTGTCCTTGTTTATTGCTGGTATTTACACTTTGTGGGCTATTCTGAGTACAATGTCCTGGTCCTTAACTTGGAAGGGCCTTTATGAGCTCGGGAAAATCTCACAGTCTCTGAACTATGACACAGCTAAACTCAGTGGGCCCTCTGGCTAACGCTAAATTCCTTTGTCATGACTTCACAAAGCAACAGTCAACGGGTATACATGCAAATATGTGTCCAGTCCTCCTCATCTGCATTCCTGCTCTATCCTGTTGACACCTACTGTACATTCAGAGCAGCTCTGCCTCTCCTGTTATGGTGCCAAAATAAATACCATTCCTTCATTTGGTCATATGCTGGTCTCCATGAGAAGAGACTCTAACCCCCCCCCCCCTTCATTTCCCCCACCAGGCGTCCTCTCCCAGGATGGGGACAAGAATACTAACATCCTCCGTCTGCTCTTAAATGAGGGCACAAGAAGAAGAAACCACTTCCACTTCTGAAACAGTCAAATACTCTTGCCTTTATACATGAACACAGCAAAATTTACTGTTAAATACTGTGATTCTTGTAAACAACAGCTATAAAAATCACAAAATGGGATTTAAACTTTCCAATTTTGCTTGTCTACACTGAAAACTAGTAGCAGTTTGGACTTATGCTTATGCTTGCACTATTCAGTTTACATAGTGCAAACATGCACTACAGCAAGCTAAAACTGGACACAGAAGTGAAACTGCTACAGATCTTGCATCTCAGCACTAAACTGACCAAACAGTTTGTCTGACAAAAGACAGCGTTCGTTTCAACAGTTTGTAACTTGGCAGTAACGGATATAACTTACAGATTCTGATACTGTTTGTCAGAGCAAATGTCCAGTTCTTGAAGTTACTAGTTTAAGCTACATTAGCTAACTGATATTGCCGATTAAGGAACAAATAAAATAAGAGGTCCTCAGAATAAAATGAAAAACAAAGATAACGTGTTTGAGGTTGTTAAAAGGCTGAAGGGAGAAGACACAAAGGTACAAACTTGATGAAGGGTGAAGTGGGCAGGCATTAAATCACTAATCCGATAAATGAAAGGAGGATGTTAATGCTATTCCCTAAAATGCAAAAAGAACACAGGAGAATCAGTAATTTACGAAGCTGAAAACCCTACAATGTAAATGTCTTTGGATAGCTGCAATGCAAGCGTAATTATGTGTCCTAAGATCACAGCAAAACCCACTGCACTGTCCAACATCCAGCTTCAAATCCGTGCTCTTAAACTTAATTTCAGAATCTATTTTGGTGGCTCACTTGGCCATCCTCAGCTCAGATCTCTCCTACACACCCCAATCCCTCTCTCGCTCAATTTTCCCTGTCACTCTCTACTGCACAAATCACATAAAAGCAGAAATTGCCCATGAAATAATGCTGATAAATAATGACTTTAACTGCAGCATGTCACAACGACTGACACATGATTGATACATGACGAGCTTCCCCTTTGAGAAAGTAGGAATAAGTAGCAGCCAGTATTTTCACATTTCTTATATGGCTGCATGAGAGAGATGCTGGCCAGTGTTTTTACAATCAGAGTTATGAATTCCAGCGCTATTTTTGGCACACAACACACACACACACACACACACACACACACACACACACACACACACACACACACACACACAGTTGTCTCCTTATTTGCAGAGCATCCCTCTCCTCAGAGTGTGTGTGTTTAAGTGTGTGGCATTTGTTCCTCACAATCCCCCATTTCTCCTCAGTGGAAGATTGCCAGGGCTCAACTCTACACAACACCCTTCACACGTTCTGCAGTGATGAGTCCCATGGGGGTTGGGGGGGGCCTTGAAGGCATGATGTCACTTCCAACCAATAATAATCATCCTGCATCACTGCTATCCTCCCTGTCTCCGGGTCGCCTAGCAACACCACAGCTTTCCCCCTTAAGAGCTTCTCCCCCCCGGCCCCGGCCGTTTTGTAAACCATTTGCCTTCTCTTGCCATTGTAATGGATCCAGAGAGTAGAAAAAAAAAAAGAAGTGTCACACACTCTGGCTCTATATGCATTTCCCTCAGGCCTTCTTCAAGATCAACAATAATGGTAGGACACAGGCACTAGTGTGTTATGTTGGCCACACCCCAGTAACACATCTGATTAGACGATCATCAAAGATCAAGAGGCCTTCAGCGAATCAAAACTCTTAAACAGTGACAGGAACTAGAGCCAATCAAATCACTTCAAACAAAGTGACAAGTACCATTGTGTCTAATACCACATACACAGATTTAAAATTTACATTACAATGTTATGGTTAAGTATATTCAAAAATAATAATGTAACTAAAATCAACAAGGATACTTCATGTTTTTGCATTTAATAGTGTTTCCATGTTCAGCAATATGAGTTTTCAGTGCTCTACTTGTCTTTCTAACATATGACTTACCACAAGACCAAGTGATAAGATAAATGACCCACTTAAGTGTGACATGAAATAACTCCTTTCATATGATCTCTTTACTTGTGTGAGGATGTTTAAAACTGTTACAATGGTAAGTATAATTACAATGACTACAACAACCACAGTGGCGGTTGCCTTCAGGGATAGGGGCTAAAGTAGCTTGGGCTGGTGCTGATTGAGGATGAGGTAAATATGCCAATGTTTTGTTATTATTCCCTTTATCTGTTCTGCACCCTGAGAATACTCTGTTGTAAACATTTTATGGCAATATATATATATATATATATATATATATATATATATATATATATATATATATATATATTCTATGGTTTTATTTCACTGTAGGTTTATTTTTTAAGAGATCAGACCTAGATCTGTCTTTTATTTTAGTGGCAGCATTATTTAGGACAGATTTCTTGTATCCACTTTGTTGAAAATTGTTTTTACACTTCACTCATGTTCCAGTCAAAATCAGTTTCCTGGCAAATTCGTTTTAATCTGCAAAACTGACTAAAAGGGAGACTTTTTTTTTTTTAATGGTAAGGGATGATCAGAGTCTGCCCTTGGTAAAGTATTTGTAGCAGTAAGTTTTCTGAAGAGATCTGTACAAGTAATTATTCTCTCTAGTGATCCATAAATCTATAAAACTGATGCGTTTGTAGTCATAATCCAAAGTAGTTCCAAAGGAACTACCCATAGGTACTCTTCTACTCTTTACATAACACACCAGTCACTGCCTGTGTCCTACTATTATTGTTGATCTTGAAGAAGGCCTGAGGGCTGAAACGTCATCTAAATAAAAGAGAAGAGCATATGGAGCCCCCCCCCCCCTTTATCAGATTCTTCCTGTGAGTTTGCTGTAAAGGATGAAGCAAAGGGAAGACAAAGACAGACTTATCACCACTAACAAAAACGACTTCTGTTTAGCATCCTAAATGTGCACACAAGCAGCATCTATATAGCAACTCATACAAAACCCTCTCACAGACATGCCCACATCTACATGTGAGTCCTGGCAGTAGGAGCCGCTTGTGATGGGTGAGGGGACCCACACTTACACAAGCTGATACTCACACTGCATCACTTTAATGGAAACACTCAACAGGTTACGTAATCTCCTGGATAATAGTTCCGCCATGCATATCAAACATGTGTCCTAGCCACAGTTTCTTTGCTTATACAAGCATCATCTGGGCATTTTAAATCTAGAAAAAAATCTCTGAAGCATGGAGCCACAGTGTAGCAACAACACAAGGCACAATATTTCCTCTTCTTGTGCTAATCTTTTATGTCTAGGATTCTGGGTGAGGCAGACGTTGCCAAGAAGTGACGGTCTAATTTGTCTTGACAAGCACAAAGAGCTCAGTAATTTTGTTTTTCGCCACCGAGTACACTGGGTGATGGTTTTTTCTGTTAAACCCTGACGAATTAAGAAACAAGCAAGTATTTAAGTATCACCTAGGAATTTAAAAGACCACCATTAGGTCAAAAAACATTTTCTGGACTCACAATAAATGTTTTACTGAAGGATACTCAAAGAAAATACAAATACTGAAAATCTAGGCAATAGACAAAAGCTTAAATCATAGTATTTATGACATTTTCTTTAGGTAAAACTAAATATCTGTAATATGAGACTACTTCTACACAAATAGTAACATAAAATCCATTCATCCATCCATAATCTATTTTTTAAAAGAGGAAAGAAAGCCTTTAAGCTACATTAGTATATAATAACCATGAACCCAGATAATGTTTAGTCATGTCCTGATACGGTCTCCCAGCCCCAGCTGCAACAGCCGATTCTCTAGAGACCACCTCCACTAAGGATCTCATTATTGTAGATCCTAGAAAACAGCTGTTACAGATAACGCATGATTTTCTTTTCCTGTTTTTCCCCCTCCAGCTCTTTAGAAAACTTAATGATGATGCTGATGAATTGTGTCCATGTTACATAAGATTTGAATGGAAGCCTTACCACTTGTCTATCAGGTTTTTAAAGTCTGGCTGTAACGTGAGCAAGATGCAGATTAACTTGTATCGTATTTATGCATCTTGATAGGGCCGGATACTAAAAGTTGCATGACAACACTGAGTGTACCTGTAGCAGAGCAGCTACTTACGCTGTGAGTAGAGCAGTATCTGCATCTCGAGCAGGGCACAGGTGAACAGCTGGAGAACGTTCTCCACCCCCAGCAGATTAAACACCTCACTGATGGCAAAGTCAAAGAGTGGCAGCTCTGATGTGCTCGGCCTCTGGCACACCACGGGCCCGTAGACGCCTGAGAACTTGAGGGAACGCCCGGAGGGTGGCAGAGGCACCTCATAGAGGATGTTGTAGATGTAGCTCTCCAGGGGGAGGGGCGGGGGCTGGGGGGAGGTGACAGCCTGGTGAAGCTGCTGCAGTACCTTCCTGCAGGCCTGGGCAAAGGCCATGGGTGTTATCAGGCAGATGCACTTTGACACGTACAGCGTGTCGCGACTGATGTCGTACGAGTTGAAACGCTGCAGCCGGGAGATGGCGGGCGCAGCGTGGAGTACGGGCCGAGGCTGGGAGTGTTGGTGTCGCTGCTCCTCGGGTCCATGTGGGGAGGTGGGAGTGTGCAAGATGTCGTACTGCTCTGCATTGTGCATGTGATAAAGAGTCTGCATGGCACTGCAGATCTGCTTACTGGTCACCTCCTCGAAAAAGGTGAGGGCGAAGCCGTAGGTCCGAGAGCCGTCCTCTCTGGTGATGATAAAGGAGTGGAACTGAGGCTCCCGAGAGTCAACCTGCGTCCTGAAGGACAGACCCTTTGGCATGCAGAGCTGTGGGAGAAATTAGTTACTGACATTTGTCTTTTATATGTGCTAGTATGGTCACAGTCCATTGCATTAAGCATATAATGAATTATGTAACTTTGCATTAGGGCTGCCACTAACAATTATTTTCATTATCAATTAATCTGTCAATTATTATCTCGATTAATCGATTAGTTGTTTGGTCTATAAAATGTCCGAAAATAGTAAAAAAAAATGCCAATCACTGTTTCCCACAGAACAAGGTGACGTCTTTAAATGTCTTGTTTTGTCCTGACCAACAGTCCACAACCCAGAGATATTTAAGTTACTATTATAGAGGACTAGGACTAAAATAGGACTAAAATAGTTGGCAATTTTTTAAATATTTGGCAACTAATCGATTAATCAGCTAATCGTTGCAGCTCTACTTTGCATACATTTGCGGTAACATGATACAAGTCAATGTAGGAAGACTGTTTTAGCTATGTAGAGATCATACCATGCCCACTGCATCCTGGTCAAATGGATTCCACTCCACATTGTCTGGATAATGTGCAAGAACTTTGGATTTAAAGGTTCTCCGCAGTGGACTCTGCTCAAAATTCTCACCTAAAAGTGAAAAAAAAAGAGGACAGAGCAGAGGAGAGGAAGAAGGAGAGCAAGAACAGAACACAGTCAGCACAATACTCCAGATGAGGGTAGAGGAGCACAGAACAGTTTGATCACAAGCAGCTTTAAAGTGCCAGGCACAACTCCAGAGGGAAGAGCAAGTCAGCATATTTGTCTTGAGAGGAAGACTGTATTGCATCATATAAAGCTGCCATTTGCATCCCAGGCTAGAAAATAAACAAAATATTCTCCAAAATTATGCTAAGAAAAAAAAAGAAAAGACAACCTTTAACGATCACGATGCTTTCTGACAGCTTTAATGGCAATACAAAGAAACACACAAAATAATCAATCAGAGAAAGCACAAACTGAGTTGATTTGAACCCAGAATAAAGCAGAAGTGATGCACACACCAAGGCAGTACTGAAAAGTCATTCAGAGTGTAGGGGGAGAGTAAACATTGACCAAGCAATACCAGCGCAGGCAGCACTGGATTTGTGTGTGTGTGAGAGGAACAGAAGCAGCGATTGTCAAACATCAGCTCATTGTTCAGCTGCTGCTCAAGAATGGGAGGGAGATGGAGGACGGGAGAAACCAGGAGGAGAGAAATCAAGAGTGTGCGCAAAAACAGAAAGGGCAGGTCCCCACACCTGTGCAGAAAACAACTGAAAACTTAGAATTTGTAGTAACAAAAGAGGGCTGCTGAGAAATTTAAAAAAAAAAAAGTGTGCTAGGTTAAAGGTTGAAGGGTTGAAGCTGAGCACAGGTTAAGAGGGGGGAGGAGAGTGTGTGGTGGGAGGGTTACCTTCATCTGCACTCGCCAATTTTCCTCTGGCCCCATCTCTGAATTTAGTAGCTTCTATATATTGGCATAAAGCTACACAACAAATAAAGCAAAAATATAATTAAAAGCCTGGTTTTGGATGGGTAGCGCATCACTTCTCAGTTTGTGCAAACACACCCTGACAGCTCTGCCTTCGAAGCTCTGCTCAGGGAGCGAGCTGCGCACAGACTCAGGACATTGATCGTGTCTCTGTCAGGTGGGTTTGCTAATTCAAGACAGCTGGTGCGGTTATGATACAAGGATACAATAACTGTGTGCGTCGTAGTTTTCCTCTTCTTCTGGAGATCATGCAAATCCATACTGCTCTGATATGGATTATATTCTCACAATAAACACACTAGAATGAACCTGCCAGTGTGGCAAAAATTCAGTGTTACTGATGGAAGATTGAATTGTGTAGGATCTGAGTAGCAGTGCAGAGAAATACTATTGGTATGTCATCATATATGCTACTATTTATAAGATATGGTTGGCAATATTCAATATTTTTCTTTTTGTCAACAAATCCCATGAAAATTGCTCCCTCTAACAAATATTCCTTGCCTAGTAGCAGATATTTCTCTATGCTTCATTCAAGCTCCATTATTGTCCAAAAACTACTAAAAACACGTCCGTGAACCACAGCGTTACACTGGCTGACATGTTCCTTCATTACCATGAACGTAGCCACTGTAGTTTATTTTCAATCGATCCGACACACACTGTCCTGCTGCCCAGAGAACCAAATGTGGATTAATCTGTGGCTGAAAATAGTCCCCAACTGATGCACTTAAACTGCTTGAGTTTAACATTTACTAAAATCTACAGTGTGCAGCTATTGTAGGAATTTACATAACCTTTTTAAAAAAATGAAACTAAGTAATTGTGACCTGTTTTTTCTTTTTTTTTTTAAAGATTTAGGCAGGAACAACTGATCTTGGAGCTGAGGGCCACAGACAGGGTTGCGAAGTTGGAAAGTAATGAGAGACACTAACGAATTGTTTGTTTTCTTTTCATGGGATTTGTTAACAATAAGAAAAATAAACAATAATGACAACCTCACAGATTAAGATGATTTACCAGGAGTAATGCATTGCACAAGTATTTTACAAAATGATGTGACATTTTGACAAGTTTCAACAGTTCGCCCTTTTGATCTCATGCTAAAAACATTTCAAATTGGTCTATATGGATATATGCATTCTATCAGTAGACAGTTATGGGTTTGACAAGAGTGAATGGCTGCTCTTGTGTTACAGACTAATTGGACCGGGGGCTGAGTTAGATTACCTTTACATAAAAAAGAACCTTTATGCAGCCAGGCAATGCTTTTTGCAGGCCTCTCCATGCATGACATTTGCCAAGCCTCAAAGAAACAGTCCTGCTGGCGGAGGCACACATTCATGCAGTATGTTGAAGCCAAATGAGAGCATGCCATCGACTGTTTTCTAGTTACAACATGTCAGCTTCAAATTAACTTTCTTTTAGGGCTACAACTAACAATTATTTTAATCTAACCTGCAGATTATTTTCTGGATTTATTGTTTTGTCTAGAAAGATGTCAGAAATTAGTGAAAAATGCATATTAAACATTTTTAAATAATCCTCACATTTAAGAAGCTAAAATCAGCAAATATTTGGCATGTCTGCTTGAAAAATGACCACTAACTAGAAGAGTGCACTCAGTAGAGTGCAGATCTCCATCAGGTGTGTCTGGGGGCATGTGGGAGGGGAACAGAAAGTGCAGGGCGGGCTATGTGTCCAACGTGTATGCATGAGAGTAGTGGAATGAAGGGGAGACAATATGCAGGTTACATTATCAAGGTGTAACCTTGACCATATGGAGACAAACCTTAGACACAATGTCCACACACACTGTATAAACTTAATAAGGAAACAATAAAACAGGACGATAAGTCTAAACTTTTTAATTTAAACATTGTTATTTAGAACATGTAGTTATTTATGTTGTCTTACCACACCACACAAAATAAAACCCCTCCTTACTCAATTGTCCCTCCCAGCTCCCTTATTGTCAAGATGGTGGCAAAGATAACAAAAACAGGGATCTATTCATCTCGTATCGTGCCTTACTTTAGTGGATTATAACATATCAGGTAAGGAATTATTCTGCAGATGCTCAAGAGGAGACCAAACTTTTCAGTCAACATGTCAGTTTTTGAGCCGCGACAAAGGCCAAAATGTGGCCTGCAACAGACTAGGTAAGCCTTGTTTTTAGCCCAGCCGATTGCCGGAAGTCGAAGTTTTATGATAGACTCATAAAGAATGGCATTATCAAATAGGTTTTTCAAAAATTGTGAATCACCACATCCACAAGAGTGCACATAAAAATATTAGGCTGATGGGTCCAGTAGTATGCAAGATGAGCTGTGGACAGATACACACACACACGACCAAACGCATGATCTCCTCCAGGCGTAAGGGGATAATTACTTATCAAAATAGTTCACTATTAATTTCCTGTTGACTGAGAAATCGATTAATCATCTAATCATTGCAGCTCCACTTTCCTTAAAGGGCTTTTTGTAGTTCGGGTTGCAGATAATCCATTTACATTACACTCAGAATATATGTCAGTAGTGACACACAGACACAGACAAGAAATGATGATGATGACTCTCTCGACTGTCTTCCCTGGTGATTACATGAATTCTCTTCCTTGTGCTTGTTTGAATATTTATCTTTAATCTACAGTCACATGCTAGCTGAGATTTTCAGGATGTTGGATAAATGTTTTGTCTTTTTTCGGGCTAGCAGCTGACATTATCTGACCACAAATGTATCAGAGATTAAATATCCCCTTCAGTCTTCTCTGTCTCCAGGCAGGAGGCGTTGAGTGGAGCGACAAACATGTTCACATTAAGTACATTGAAACTAACTCTGCCAAGGGAATAAAGGATTAAGTAGTTTAATCTGTTGGTTACTTTCATAGCCAAAATGCCCACAGAGAAGAAACTAGGCCAGGAACACAAACTCAGACTTCAAACACGCCAGAAACCACAGATACTGTAGGTCAGACAGGGAGATTATTATGATTAGTAGGGCTGGGAAAACATGAGTCAGTTCCTTTCCTTATAATTTCTTTGACGTATTTATACCTCACTGATGGCCCTAAAATCATGTTGTTGTTGTTGTTGTGTTACATCAGTACATTTGAGGTTCAGAGATTTTTTTTTTTAAACGCTTTAAGTGCATAGCTGAAATAACAAATTCACTTCCATTGTTCACAAGGATGTTTTTCCAAGACATGAACTGCAAACAAACAAGAAGCACGATGATGTGACTGAAACCTTGTCAAGTCTAAGTCAAGTATTGCAGTAATGTAACAAACATCTGGAAGCATCTGGCTTGACACCAACCAGAGTGAAACACAATTGAGCAAGAGTAAATGCAACATGTTGCTTTACTTGGCCAACAGTTGCAGTTATCGTTCTTTCAAAGTTATCAGAATTTAATGCGTTGTGTCTAATGTTCAATTTGCATAATTCACACCCACAGTGTGCACACAGCAGGCCTCTGCACCAACACAGGAAAGTTTGTTGATTGTGAAAAATCACACAGTAATTATCACAGCATATGCCAGAAGAACATTACAGGAAACTTACAGGCTACAAACAATAGAGAAAAAAATAACACAGTTTTCCAAAGTCAGATAAATATAAATTTGCTAAATGATAAGAGTGACTTTCCTTTATGGCGTTGCTTGCTTGACAGGACTGCTGTAAAGCTATTAAGAGATATAATAGCAGATATTTTCCATTTTCATTTTAATTGTTAAAAAATGATCCTCCTGTATATGACTGTCATAACTTCCCTTCCAATCATTTCTATGAAAACTAAATTAAATGTATAATTTTAGTTTTAAAGAACGGTGCTGACAATTCATTATTTCTCACAATGGGTGACCTGCTCTATTACAGTTGGCTGCCAATTCCTGCACAATGATTACATAGGTGCTCCTTTCATTCACATCTTCACCTGGTAATTATTACTAATTACAAGCTAACTGCTTTACCTGGGACAGAAACTCGTTGACATGAGCACCTACAAACTCTCACACTATATTGGTAACACTTTCTTTTTATTTATCATACTCTCCAACAAATGGACAGTGATGATGATGATGATGATCAGCGTGGACCGGTAGCAGTGGGAGTAAAGCGTCACTAAGCTCTGGCTCTTCGCCGTTTCCCTCATCCTGTAAGCCAGGGACCACCCACAGCTCCGCACCCCTCCTGCGTTCATACACCCTCACACCTACTGTCGCTTAGCCCACTAGGCTCAGACATAAAAGGATGAACCTCTCTGACTGGAACGTGATATTCATCTACAACTTGATTAGACTGCCTGCAGCAGAATGTGGCACAGACACGACAAACACATCAAAACAGCTCAGCAGCAAAAACACCAACACTTTATTCACCGAGAGGACCCGATGCTGACAGAACATGATAGTTCACTTTCAGCTTAAACTCATAGCCTTCACAGTTCACACTCCCAATAGAGATCGTTTGTTTTTTGTGTGATTAAAAAGGATTTTTTTTACTTGTGACAGAGTGGCAAAAAATTCTAAACTGGCAATTCAGTTCACTGATAAGTGGCACACTAAAGTCACTGTCATTTGCCATTTTCATCAGTGGTTAACACCAGTGGGGGCTTAAAGAGACAGGAGCTAAAACGGCCTGTTTCAGACAGAGGCTGAACTGAGGGGCTGCATAAAGGGCCAGTGCAAATTTTTTTTGAACTGTAAATCATGCAAAGATATTCCAGTTAAGCCTCAGAATATAAATAAATGTAGACCTGGAAATGTGGATGATATGTCCCCTAACAGAACACCTGGTTGACAACATAAAGGTACTGTACTGTATATAGCATGACAAGTTCTTAGCACTCCTGATACTTGTTCATTTTTCAGGGATGATGAGTTGCCTTGTCATGGTGTGTTTGAACTCTCTTATAGATGGATGATCAGGATGCAGAGGACCCTTTTGTTGCAAAGCAGACCTGGTTTAGGCAGGCTCAGGATTCTAACTTGATAGTACAATCAGGAGCTCCTCTGTTATCCTGAACTTTACTTCAGCTCATCCAACATTAATATCTGTCATATCTACAGATAACAGGAGGACAACATGGACAGTAAGTCGTTGAATCTCACACTGCTCTAGTGTCACAAGACAGCCTGAAATTTTAGCTCACAAAACATCTGTTAGCAGCAAAAAGATTGGACTGCAAACCTGACCCGCAGAAAATACAGTCTTGCAGACAAGAATGTGCAGGTTTAATTACTCTGAGCCGATGGGAAAGAATGTCCCCGAGAGGGACTGAGCAAATTTAAGCTGGTGACTGACAACCACCACAAAGTCTTATCCACACAGGGAACAGGAGTGATGGGCAACAATATCTGAAGTTCAGCAAGGTAAAGTTATGCTTATGCTGATATGTAGGGAGGTAAAACTCTACCCTTCCAGTCAAATAAATTCCAATAATTAACATCTGATTATATTAGCTAGTAAGGTGTATGTGTAAATGCAAGCTATTGTGGGCATTTGTGTTTTGTGGAAATAAATCTTTATCACAAAAGTAAAAACAGATCATTAGCAGATATTATTATCAAGCCTATTATTGATTAATAAGAAAATGTTTAATCTACAGCTTTTAAGCCTATGTTTATGCTCAGGTTCTGTGTGAAAATATCAAGGTACACATCACCATCCTCAGAGGACTGCGAGATGTCTAATGAATCTTCAAATTGCATCCAAAAGTTCACAGATACATTATCAAGCAGATTTTCAAAATCGCTGACAAGGGTTCCTTTACAGACACATAAATAAACAACTTAGAGTGAAAATATGAAAGCCCACATTATGCATTTAAAGCCAGCTTTCATGTTGAGCCATTCAACCTCATTTGTTTGCTGAGTAGGATTGGGGGAAAGAGGTTGCCTAGGAAATTCAAAAGGATATTTAGCATTTGAATAAGTGAAGCCTGTGTGCGAGTGTACATATGTCCCTCAGCTCCCTGTTTTCCAGTGTCGCCTGTGAGGCGGCAGGGTCATACATATGCTAATCAGGTCCTCACTGTGCTGCCAAACACTGCGCTTAAAGAAAGTTTTGGTCATTTCTTTGTGTTCCACTGTAGATGAATCACCACTGCACCATATTAAATATGTGGAACATAATGTGGTATTGTTAAATACTGGAGAAAGCCACTGGAGAGTTGGATTTGGCTCATTTCACACGTGGCTCTAAGTATTTATCAATGGCCGGCAATTTTGTTAGCAAAATTTTAGGCAGGATCCCTTTAATTAAAGAAATATTTAAAGGAGCCAAGACTTATGGAAGACGCTAACCCCCCATAAAACCACCACTTGTTTTTACACAGTTTTTCTACAAATTAAACAAACGTGATCTAACATGTTAATTAGTGAACTTTAGAGGTGCTGGTGGGCAGATTTTGTTACCTTTGGACAGATCCAGGCTAGTTGTTTTACTCTGTTTCCAAACTTTATGTTATTGCTAAGCTAACCAGCTGCCAAAATAATACCAAAATGAGAATTGCTGCAGTGTTTGTTACTGATCTACCCACATGGATGACACCAGAAACACCACCATATTAACATATATTGTATTTTGACTTTGTTGTGACAAAGGATTGGCGCTCTCTGAGAAGACTAAAAGAGATAAGTTCAATAACAAGTAAAGTCTAAAATATGATATAGTTATTAACTTCTATGCTTGTAACAACAAACAAACAAACAGGTGCATTTCTCTTCATTTAAATGCAAAAGAACTGGTAAGTATACCTATAGCAGATGTTAAGCTGACATAATCAAATGTAACAATGGAATTTCCACACCATTTCCTTTCTTTGACTCAAACCTGAAACAATTGATGAGGGCAAGCCCCTAACCTGTGTCTACAGTAAACAGCAGCAACATGCAGTAAGTAGAACAACTTCAGTGATGTACAACCACAGAGCCCCAGATCTTATTCCTGTGTCGCGTTTCTACCGCTTACATTTTTGGTCAGTGAGAAAGGCCACAAAGAAACCTTATTGAGAACATGAAAATATAGCTAAAGCCTGAGTGGTGTAGCCAAATTTCAGAACATTAATCTCTATTTTAAAAAAATCATTTGTATATTTATTTATGGCATTTACATGTGTCAGAAAAAACAAACAGGTCCAATGGTAACACAATGGTAACTAAGCACGCTTTGAAGAATGACAATCATACAACAGTGTTTTCTCTTTCCACACTAATGCAAGAACGGCATTTTCAAGTTTTCAAAAAGCCGTACTTTCACAAGTGGACAATGCTTGGCTGCAGACAATGCAGGCTTACTGTGCACGAAAGGCCAAAACAGAGAGAAAAAGATGCCTTTTCAGACTTAACCGCATTAGTGTGGACATAGGAAGCAATGTCTATCTGTTCTCTACTTCTGGTTGTGCTTACTTCAAAGCAAAATGGTCTGTATCTTCCCATTTGCGAATGAATTTGAAGTGAATTTGAACTAAACAGGAAGTTAAATTAAAGGAAGTAAAAATGAGAAGTACAGGGGGTGAGTCTTTGAAAAATTAAAATGATTTCTGGTTAAGTATTACTTCAAGGAGGAAACCCCTTATCTAAACTTTCCTTTAGCTACAACAGCCAACTGTACAGACTTCTCGCTACCTGCTGAGTCACAACAAATCACACAGAAACAGAACAGAAAATAGATAAAGTGACAACAGAAGTCAAGTTTATTAATCACTCTGTCACATTTTCGTGTTCACAACACCTAAAATCAGTAAAAAATGGTTGGTTGTCCGAAGCCAGAAGAGTACAGCCTGGACCACAGACCCAGTCAACTCACAACAAGCTTAAGGCTGTTATTTCACATTACACGATTTACACTTGGATACTATAAAATAATTTGAATGTGAATGCAGGAACAAGTACAGCATTTGACTTGAAACTATATATGTTGGTGGACATGTTTGTCTCCTTCAGCACTCGGGGTTTCCTCTATGATATTTCGTTTGCAGAAGTGGTGTTGTGGAAAACCCTGACATTATTTGGTGTGGGAAATGTCAGCACTACCAGGTATTCACATAAAGTCCAAATGACACAAACCTCCATAGTCAAAAACACTATTATTCGCAAACACAACTCAAACCTCCATATCCTGAGTCTACCATGACTCCCAGAGGTGACAAGGACTCAAGCGTATTCATTATTACATTTTTTTTCCAAGGTGGAAGGGCCTTTAGGGAAAACTATATTGACCACACAACCCCGGAAACTCCAATGTACCCAAGAAAGAGACCAAAAAAAAATCCAATACATTTCATTAGCAAAAGTCTTCAGTAACACTGCTTAAAAGGTATGGACAGGGAAGATTAATCATCCACAGTTTACACAGTAGATGCATTACTACTGTACATTTCAGTCTGCAGCACGCCTTTTTTTGTGATTTAATCTGAGATGATTGTCACTATTTTAAATCTGTATGTCTGTATGTGTTTGTCTAATCCAGTGAAATAAATACCTGCAAAATGAAGAAAGGTTATTACATTGATGCAAAAACCACACTTGAAACATACATCTGATTGACCAGCATTATGGTATAAGGTAAAAACAGCACTATTACCCTCAGTTCGTTGCTCAGGGCTCAGACTAACCATTGACCCACAGGCCACAGTTTCACATGCAGATATGCAGTATTTGCAGCATCTTCACATTTTCAATCAAGACACGTGGTCAAGTCACAATCACAAAGAATTTCAGTGGTTTAAGCATTTTATAGAATTGCTTGTGAAGGGTGTGCCCTCTAAGACGGTTGCCTGTAGAGGATGGTGTACATGCACTGAGTGGATGCTGGGGATGTCAGGGGTCAATGGGGCATCATACATTTTTTGATTCTGACTAGTAGTTTGCATCTGGCTAGGTTTTTTTTAATTTTTTAAAAAAATGTATTTCGGTCTGCAATCAACATAAATAATTAGATCATATACACACACACACACACACACACATACACATTCATATAGAGGCAGATACTCAAATACCACATTTGAAAACAACACAATGACATAACTTACAGATTTCTGCAGTCTGAAAAAGGTGTAGGCTGAAGCTTATTATGCCTAATCTTTTAACAATATATCCTATTTGACCTCAGAAGATAACGTGAAACAAAACAACCTACATATCCTGTAGCCTGTCCTTCTATGCCAATGTTCCTCTCTGATCACCCACTTTTTATATCCGTTCAGTACGTTATTTATATTATTACATTTTTTACATTTACTAAGTCTAACCTGCCCTGTGTGTTGTGTCATATAAATAGCCCTCTGACAGCTAGGAGCCACTGTACTTCTGTGGTAAAGAGGTTTTCTATTGACATCAGTGTTTCAGCATCAGCCAACACTACGGCCTCAACCTACTGTAAGATGAATGTTACACATCAAATATTTACAAATGCGCTTCAACATCGACTCTTTTTTATATGTAAGAGTATAAAAAAATCAGCAGGGAATTTATGTAGGCTGCAACCTTTAAATTAGAATTCATGTCAGGTCTTTAAAGACACATAACAAGCCAGTTAATCCTCTCGCTCTTCACCGAGCCGCGTTACAAACAAACAGGCTGGGAGAAGATGAGCTAACGTTAGGCCTGACATTAACGTTAAATACGTGTGTCTTCATCTTAACAGCCTCCAATTTATGTTAAACAAACAAATACACGACACATACAGTAAAAGCTAAAGGACAATGCTGGCTTGGTGTTATTATTTAACTGGCTACATCTTCGTGCCTTCTGCCCCCGACATTACCGTGATGGCTACAGAGCTTACCGGACAGTTCGTCGGGTTCCAGCCCGCTTTCGGTGTCGAGTCCGCAGATCACAAAATAATCTGCGAACCGGCAGGAACCGGAGCTGAAGCCGGTGGTCATTTTGAGACTGGTCCGGTGGTTCCCTTATCCCCTCAACAGGGAGCATATTAGAGGAACTCGGAGAGGTGATTTCTCCCTGCCATCACGGATGCTACGTTACTGCGAAGCTGGAAAATCACTACCGACAGATACCAAGCTAACGCGCTAACAGAAACCGTTAGTAAGTTAGCTGTTCAACATCCGGCCGGCATCAGAATAAAACACCATCTCCACAACTATATACACAAACTTTAATTTATAGGGTTTACAGTAGTGGAAGTACTCAGATCCTTTACTTCAGTAAAAGTACCAATCTACAAGTACTCCATTACAAGTAAAAGTCGTGCAGCAGTAAATGTAGTTAAAGTATTGCAGTGTCCAGTGGTTCCCAATCTGGAGGTCGGGCCCCTCCAAAGTGTCACCATATAAATCTGAGGGGTCATGAGATGATTA
The DNA here is from genome assembly GCA_038419695.1 of Scomberomorus guttatus. NCBI lineage: Eukaryota > Metazoa > Chordata > Actinopteri > Scombriformes > Scombridae > Scomberomorus > Scomberomorus guttatus. The sequence continues at coordinate 22,623,520 of CM076445.1, read as the reverse complement.
ATGGGAGAGGAAAGAAGAAAAAACTAAGTTCTGATACACAAATCTGTTTTCAGTTTATGGACTTTTCTCTAATCTTTGATTTTTGGTGAAATATTGGATCATTTCAACATTTATTGAAATGAAACCATGTGAGAAGTTTAGAGGGAAAAATCACTATTTGGTGGAGCTGTTAACAACTCATAGACATCTGAAATGTGACCACGACTACACACTGCTTTTTGTAAGACGTCAACAGCCAAAAAGGTTGGAAACCACTGGTTTAATCTTTAACAATGTGTTGTATTTTAAAAGCTTGTTATATTATCCATTGTGTCAAATCTTCATCTGAAAAGTAACTAAAGCTGTCAAATAAATGTAGTGGAGTAGAAAGTACAATATTTCCCTCTGAAATGTAGTGAAGTGGAAGTATAAAGTAGCATAAAATGGAAAAACTCAAGTAAAGTACAAGTACCTCAAAATTGTACTTAAGTACAGTACTTGAGTAAATGTACTTAGTTACTTTCCACCACTGAGTGTTTATTTTTTGTATTTTTTTACGTAACAGAACAGGTGTCGTCATTACCTCAAGTTCCACATATTATTTAACACTCTGATATCTTATATGACTTAAAAAAACATAAGTAGAAAAACGAAAAATGTATATAGATTTTATTTTTTTAATTCTTAACTTCACTCAGATTAATATTTATATCTACATTGGTATCATCATACTTCTATTTACATTCTGCTTTTTTGCACACACACAGTTTTTATCATGTCAGTAAGGAAGCGCATAGTCCCACTACACAAATGTAAATTACTCTCCCTTTCTTACACTGTTATGTTCATCGTTTAACATTCATGTTTATTGCTTTTTTTTCTGTTGACATCTGGACCACATTGAACTCCTTCAACTTGCTACTTGGTGAATAAATCTGATTCTAAAACATAAGCTACTATCATTTAAGTGGTTTAAGAAAAAAAAAATGCAGACTTACATATTGAGCCAAACAATGAATGACGACATTTTGAGTCTATGATGTGACTACTGTGCACTGTACGATTACTCTGCATTAATGCACAAATGACACACATGATCAACACTCCCAGTCCGTTTTGGTATCTATGCAGACTAATTAACTCTACTGAGTACTTTATGTGATTGTTGTTGTTCAGACTAATTAATGTCTTATTTTGAAGGAAATTCTCCTAACTTCCGGGTTCTCTCTTGTTTAACACATCTAAAAAAAAATCAGAGCGTTGCAGTCGAAATGCATTGTGGTCTACAGCTGTAGTCATCAAGTCACACCAGTCTGCTGATGTTTTTACATGCACGTTGCAAGATTATTGATGCTCAGCAGCCAAAGTGCAGCCATGGTTACTGTCCACTGGACCTCTTCTGTTCTGGTTCTTTGCTTTGAGGCAAATGATCAGTGCTTGTTGGCTGTTTGTTTACTGAAGCATTAAAATTCTCCAAATCTCTCATCTCCTCTCTCTTCTGATGCTCTGATTTTTACTGAGATGTAAAGATCTTTCATTCACCATATTGAGGAGATCACAGAGTGAGACAGATTAGAAATTACATACATACACTTGAATGTAATACTGGATTTGTTCATTGATTGATGGCTTTGTTATGTTCATACCAGGCTGGACTCAAGGTTTATGGAACAGTTGCTCAACATTCAACAGCAGGATAATAATAATAATGTTTCACAGTTTAACAATTTATGAGCTCACAATAACAACTTGACAATGTTTAAAAAAAACTCTACATCAAGCCTTTGAATGTCCAGGAGGCAAAACTAACATCTGACTCTCACAAAATTAGTTATTAACAAATCTTAATCTTGACATGCTGCTGCTGTTACACACTCAAAAAGAAAAACAAGATAAATTCATGTGATGCTCGGAATTAAGTTTTTAAATTGTATTTGTACTTTTGAGTTAAATGTAAATGAACCCCCTGTTAATACAGTCTCTAACCGTTCATACTGGAGTGTACATTATGTTTGAGTAAATGGTTAAATATCACTTATCCAAGCAGAGCCTGTCGGCCACTTATCATGTACAGTATGTTACAATGTCACCACCTGGTGGCATTAGCTGGCTTTTGTTTTGTGAATCGTGGTATGTGTTCACCAACCTGAAAGAATACAAAAAACAAACTAAGATATCAGTTTTACCAAACCAATTATCTGAATAATATTTCATTTTACTGGCATAATGTAGGCTATTTATAACATAACTGTAACTGCTTGTTGTCTGGTCCTCTAAAGCAGTGGTTCTCAAAATTTTTCTCATCAAGGACCCTGAAACTGGCACAAATTAGACAACAGACCCCCATCTGATAAGATTTTTGCTTTTAGATGTTTTATTACAGAAAGTGTATGAAACCCATGACCAAAAATAGTCGTACATTCTGTCACTGTGTTACTTGTGGATGAAATCATAGTGAAAATAAATGATTCCCCTTTTTGCTGAGGACCCCCTGGAACCATCTCAAGGACCCCTGTGGGTCCCCAGACCCCACTTTGAGAACCAGTGCTCTAAAGCACATGAAAACATTTTTGTCTAAACTGATCAGAAAACCTCCATCATGATGAAGGACCCAGGTGTTGTTCACCTACATGTTTTATAATTTGTCAGTAATGTCACCTTGTAAAGAATTAACCATCTCTACAGACCCCAAACACCAAGATTATCAGTTAAACCAAGCTAACTTCAGAAAATCAGGTTTATTTTCTGTTTCATAAAGGGTTAAATAAGTTTAAATAAGTCTAACTTAAGTTACAATAAAAACGGATCCCTCCAGACTAGCCTGATGAGTTTTCTGGTTTAAGTTCCTCCCTGAAGGTTCCTGTTGGCTGCTGTAACTCTGTGAACATGAGTCAGTTCACAGTACAATATATCAAATTTATGAGCTGTACTTATTGCTCAGATTTTTATCAATAGTATCAAAGTATCTGCACAGTATTCCAGTCAACATGTGCATTTTTGAAGGCACTACAGTTAAATAAAGCTAATAAACAACTTTTGAACATGGCTGTGGCCTCATCGCGAATACTGTTTTCACCATTTGTTGTTTTTAAATGTCACTAAATAAAATGAAAGAAACAGAAACCAAGACAACAAATTTGAAGGTATTAAAACTGTATTTTCACCACATGGAGGCTGATATGACAGTTTTACAAACCAAGTGGAAAAATCCTAATGATAGAAAACTTGAGTTTCTGGAAAATGCTAATTATTTCTTTCCTGGCAGTAAAATTAATTACCCAGCTGCAGTCCTATATGATACTTAAAATTACGTTCTGTCATGCTGCATCTTGATTAACTTGTACATTAATTTTGAGCAATTTGCACAACTCATACAGGACAATTTGAAAGGTTCGCAACACATTGTTTTGCTTGTTCAGTTGCAGCGGTTTTGTTATTTTTGTTTCATTATATCACTCTCCATATTATATACCGTATGTCCTGCTCTGTGGCTGCAAACACTGCAGTTTTATCGACATGTCAGTTTTCTTTTCTGTGAATTGGTGTGATCAATGCTCGATGTCTCAGGTCTGAGTCTCATCAGCTTTGAGTTGACTTTAATAGAACAGACAACACTCCTGCTTCGGTTTGTAAGACACATTCGAGGCAGGCTTTTCACATTTAGCCCTGCTTTTTCCGAGCCCCACGGGTGGCGGAGCTGAGTGGAGACACAGTACACTACAGTAAAAATCACATGCAGATCACAGCTTTATCCACAATCTTAAAGTAATTGCCAGAGAACTTCATATTCATCTTTTTTTTTTTTAAATCGATTGCAGTGTTTCTTCACCACAAAAGGCTGTAACACTGTTGATAGTTCCTTGCTGCAGCTGCCCACATTACATTAGGAGACATGAGAACGGCGATTCAACACGAACTCTACACATCATTTTCAAAACTCAATCATATTCTGTAAAGATAATTTTAATGATTCAATAAATATTAAAAAATAATAAATTTGATTAGATAGGACAGAAAATTGCAATCTGTAAACACTTCGAACTGCAATACATCACTGCTCAGTACAAAATAATACTGCCTTCTGAAATGTTAACAGTTACACAAGAATTATCACATCTTTGATAGGGTAATAGGACAAAAACACCAATAATATATCCAATTTGAATATATGTTCAGCATGAAGTTTAGAATGGGTTTAAATATTTTAGCAAATAGAAAAAAGAAATCTATTAAAATCTACCATCTTTCATTCCTTGGAAGATTCAGTGTAGTGGGGACCTTCTTACAAGAAACGTATCTAGTTTCTGTTTAAATATTAAGACAAAAAGTTGACCAGGTTATACCATTTACCCCTTGACTTAACGTGTTTACTGAAGTTGAATTTTCCAGATGACAGTGTATTTCAGGCCTAAAAAAAAAAAAAATGCAGCTTCCTCATCATAACCCTGTAAGAACCATAAACACAACCCGACACTCTTTGACTGATGATGAAAATGTATGAGCAGAAAATACTCATACATTACTACCTTAAAACAGAACTGTTCTAGTTTTACATAAATGGATGTTTATGTAGTCATTTCACATCGGGATTTGAGAAGTTAATAACATTACAGTGGTAGACAGTAATCTGTTCAGCATTAAGACGTTAAAATGACCGAACAAACAGAGTAAAAACAGAAAATGCGCCAAACCAACTGCTTCTATAAATGTGCAATTTTAAGATTAAAGAAAGTCTGTCATATAAGACGTTACCTGCATGTACATTCACTGCATCAATCTCTAACCTTCCAGAAAGGTTTTTTTTTTTAAGCAGCAGCAACAAGTTACCTTGGTACAGTACATGAGCGAAAAAATAACTAACATAAAAATGAAAAATTCAGTAAGCTTTTATAGCACAAAAATTAGTCATTCAGCGCAATTAAAAGAACACAAACTAATGACACAAATCAAGCATCATAATACATTTCTCCTGGTGAAGAGTGGAAGCAGTAAAAGCAAGCTAAGGCTTAGATACCTCACAGTCTGTTGGTAGTCTTACTGAGGGCACTGGTGTATCATCCGCAGCGTGGACAACATCTCCAGTTCTATACTGGCATAACGAACAAAATCACAGGTGTGGAGATGGAAGCACGTAATCTCAGCACACAGAAGTGCATAATTATCACCAAATGCAAAACCCATCTGACCATGAGGGTCTGTAAAGTTTTGATTTTTTGTTTTTTTACATTTACAGACCAAAATAATTCTGTTTGACTTTTTACCAACATGTCTGGTTTGCTTGCATCTTACTAGACATGAATCTGTTGTTTTGATATCTATATTAACTTCTTAATTATAATACCGATTGAAAATGGGTAAATGCTTTCCAAGCCATCCTGTGAGGAAATATTACCTCAGCTTAGCTTGTTCTTTACGAGTTTCAGTGACACAGAGCTGCTTTAGGTTACTATCGTGAACAGAAAAGGGTTGAAAATAAAAAGGGTCTCACGTGGCAGTGGATCCAGGCACCTTTCAAAGAGGAACACAGGAACTCACCCATATATCAACAGTTACTAAGATCAGTCGTGTTACATTTTCTCGTCCTATGTAACTGCATTCTTTTTTTCCTCCACCCTGCATACGTTTACCAAGGCAAGCACCAGGTATTAAAATGTACTTTAAAAGACTAAAATCCACTTTCACCAGTAGTGTGACGGTTATTGCTGTGGTGGTACACTTCATTAGGTTCAAATGAGACACAAGCATGTTGAAATAAATATTAGAAAGGGAGTGGATATTAAAAGGTGCTACAAATAGGATGTAGTGATTGATATGCCAAAGAAAATGTTTATAAGAAAACCTGTTCTAGGGATAAAAAAAAAAAAAAAATTGTAATAGCGTTAACAAGGTACTGATGACAATTACTAAGGGTTCAAATCAGGATTTCTCTGAAAGCTGTGAATTTCGACTGAAGTGATGTTTTTAGCAGTCTCTAGCAAGCAGAGAGAAACACCTTATTCCCAATGGAAAGGAGGCCATTTAGAGACACTGGTACTTACATTAAAAAAAAAAAAAAGTATCAAAATAATTGTGTTTTTATTCGACATCCTACAAGTAGCACCTTTAAGTCTCTGGCAAGAATCATACAATGATTAGCAGTGCCTTCAATAAAAACAAATAATGCAACTCCTCTTATTTACAGGATGTGGCAAAATCAACAACATAATTCACAGAAACCAAAAAAAATACATGTGCAAGCAGCGGCCAGTTTATACTTTACTTAATATCAGGAACAACCCACCACTGCATGCATTTTGTGGTCAATGAGTGCTTGCTGTGTCAGTGGTCAGAGATTCTTCCACCAGCACAACAAGCAGCTGTGTATGAGACCGAGGCAGAGCAACTTGAGTGACAGCTGCGTGTTCCTGAGCCGAGGGATGGGGATGTGGGATCAGACAGCAGATGAGGTGCTGCGGTGTTCAGTGTTCTACTCTAGTTTCTGCTGCAGCTTTTTCTGGAAGCAGACGGGCAAGATGGAGAGCACGGCGAGCACACCGAGCACAGCCAGAGAGTTCCAGGACACAGCCTCGCCGGCTGTGGTCAGTTTGTACAGCGTTGTACCTGCGTTGATCGCTACGAAGGATGGTGGTGCCACTCCTGTGAATGACAGAAGTTGAACACGAGTGAGCCAATGAAACCATTTAATAACAAAACATATTACCAATATCAAATACAACAAAAGACAGCCTTACCGAGAAAGGTTCCAATGAAGAAAACCCCTAAAGGCACATTGATAACAGGTGAGGTGATGTTGATGAACCAGTTGGGAAGAAACGGGGTTATCCTCAGGAAGATGATGTAATTGATTAAATGATCTCTATGTTTGTCAACCTGCAAGCAAAAAGTCATGAGCAGAATGTTTCAGACATATTGCCTGGAGGCACACACACATGTACACTGAGTTACCAGTTTAACAGGTACACCGGTGCAAGATAATGCAATCCAATACAACAAATCTGCAATGAATCCTAACTGTGAAGCTTATAATAATCAGTTTTTGTCAACACTGTGTTAGAGAGCTGTTGATTCAACACTATGGTCAGTTTTGAGGGTGTCATTGGGGTGTTGTTCTATTGTACTGCATTATATTATGAGAAGTTTTATCCTCCTCGTGTATGTAAAAATAAACATCCAAATCAAACATCTTGAACAGAAAATTGCTCTTATAAATATATTTTCAATCAACAGCACATTTTCCGTTAGAGCTCTTACCTGCTGGGACCATTTCAGTGCTCTCTCTGTGAGATATTTGTAGACCATGGGTCTGCCCACCAGATAAGACAGCATGTAGCAAAAGGAAGCACCCAGGCCAGAGCACTGCCAGAAGACAAAACACATGATTATTCATATTAGTAGAAAAAAATCAGTGTTTTCAATACACACACACACACACTGCTAACTATGACTCTATCAATTATCATATCATATCACACTTTATCTTCCACTATCTCTATTACCGGTCTATTTAGTTATGCTGAACACCAGGAAAGTGGTGTCAAAGCAGAAGTTTGGTGTTTTGACACATTAACCGCTGCCCCTCCTGATTGCTACAGGAAACATTGTGTTTTTGTATCCGTCTCTCAGAATTAGCAACATACAGGAAGAAGAAAACTATAGCAGATGAAGAAAAACGGCGACGAAATCGGCCACAATCAACTATGTTGCAAGGCAGCCACATGACGTGTAGAGCGTAGAGCGTAGCGTAGAGATACAGAGCTCAAACTAGTGACTTTGTTATATTTAAGTTGCGAAAAATACTATTTAAAGAAAACTAAATTACAATACTTCATAACAAATAAACTCTTGGTAGTTGAACATCACAAATTGAGTGTGTTTGTGTTTTTAAAAGTGGAGTATAATAACACAGCCAATACCAATTTATTGTTTAAGGTTTTTTATATTGCTGTCTTCCCCCAATGTCTGCAAGATATAACATTTTAATTCTGGCTTGATGAAGGTCTTAGCACCGGAACGTTGCAAATAAATGTGTCACTGCAAGTTAGACAGTGTGTGATAGTTTGTTTGCAAAATTTTGGCTTCACTGAAATGTGGATGTGCAAATGCATGTTAAAGAGTTGCAATCTCTTGAAAAAGAGCAGATTGCTATTTCAAACCATTACATACCTACGCATGTCCCACGGAGACATGAGCTCTATTTCAGTGCACAGTTGTTCGTTATACAATACAACATTTGTTTTCAATCACACATTTCATACCGTTCTTACTCACCAAGCAGACTAAGAAAAGAGCCAAGGGGAAAGGGTAAAGATATCCAGACAGGATGCTGAGGAAGATTGATCCGGGGATTGCAAATGTCTGGAGGCTGGTCGAAGTGTCAAGATAAACAACTTTGCAAACACATACAGGGCTATTAAATTAAATAAATTCATATATAAATCAAAAGTTGAGGTAAATTGTTGCTACACGGTGCATACATTTTCTCAAAGGATACAAAACATAAGTTGCAAAGTAGGCCACCAACACTTGACTGTAGTAGGTGTCTTTATATTTTGACAACACAGTCCCCAAAGCTTTGGCATCATCCATGTCTTTAGGGATCTTGATTTTCTCCATTTCATCGCTGAAAAAAAAGAAAAAAAAAACCTTCATATTCTACACAAATACTTTCTACTTGTTTTCATCACAATACAACATTTTTGACAATCTGGCTTCTGTAACGCAACGCTGGCAGACTTTAGATAATTGCTTTGTGCTGCTTCTGCATTGGATCATGGTATCGTTGACGGGTACAGAAAGTGAGTGGGTATAGCTGGAACTACATGCATGGCTTTATTCTCATCTCTCAACTCATTCACAAACTCTGTAAATGATCATGTTTCTTTGTCGGCCCCTTTAACAGGTAATGTGTCCCAGCGGTCGTTTCTTGGTCTAATCCTATTTTCTGAATAAGAAAATGATTCAGTTCTCCTCATGTGAAACTAGAAACTTTTCAAAATTGCTTCAGTCAGTGTAATACAAGAAAAGACTTTTCCCCAATAAAAAGTAGTAGTAGTTTGACTTTGACTATTCCAGACCTGTGAAACAGGTCTTGTTTGATGACCAATTAACTAATGTTTTACTTTTGACCCACAAAACATTACATCCAGTCTGCCAGGTCCTTCTGCCATTCAAAATATTAGCTGTCAAACCAGCGCCAATTCACCCAGAATTCACTGCACTATGCACAAATCCTTTTGTAACTGCTCAAAAGATTATTCTATATTTTTTGTATTTGTTTTTGTATCAAAAACCTATAAAGTTAATGTCCAGAGATGGACGTTGTCACCATGAAGCCATAAAGCAACTTACTCAGGAAGCTCTGGGAAGTTCCTGTAGACCAGGTACATGACTGAGGCAGAGCAGGTGAAGATAGACAGCAGAATCAGGAGGGACATGCGTGCTGAGCCCCCTGCAGTATGAGCCTCTGTGGGGAGGGACAGAGAGTAATTTACCTGGTTAACAAAGGGTTTATGATAAGAACAGACACAACTAGCTATCAGGGAGCCTTATGTAATTTGCTTATAAGTTTTGCATCACTTTTTCAAACTCCAACAGGGAACTGAGTCTTCCCCGTGAGACTCTTGCTGTTGCTGAGCCAGACTGCTCAGTCTGTTACAATAACTGTTAAGGGCTTTAATTCCAGGTTATCAGTTAATGTTGAAGGGAAAATTTGACTTTTTTTTTAGCAGTTCGCTTTCTACAGAAATGTGGAATTATAATTGAGAAATAAACCAGGAAGCTAGAGGCAAATTACTAGCAACAAATCAATACTAATTATGACTGATAAACAAATCAACACAGAAATTAGGGCTGCCCTATTCTGTATGGATATCTGCAAACCAAGCATACATATTCATCCAAGTGCTGGTGACACTGGAAAATACATTTTAAAAATTCCTCTAAAGCCACAAATCCTGCTGGAACTTAACACAGTCAAGTCAGAGCAAAAGTGACTTCATTATGCTAGCATACATTCATTTGACACTTCATTAAGTACACCTAGTGAAAACTAACAGCCTAATACTACTGCAATAAGAAGGTCATTACTGTATAGTTGACCCTCATTAATATAAATGGGGTTGACAATGTATTGTACACTTAGTATTACTCAATACAATTCAACACCTCTCTATAGCAGTTTCAACCAAAACTGAACATTATGCCCTTCATAGAGGTGGGACTTACAGCAGGGCTGTTTTAGTAGACAGCATTAGTTTAAGCAAGATGTACCTAATAAATTGACAGCTGAGTGTGGAATGTTCAGCTGGACCAACATAAAATTAAAGTATACTGTAGTTTATATAAAAGCTATTTAAATGCGTCATCAAATTTACATTCAGATAATACTCAAGGCTTCAAAGTACAAACAACACTGCCATCAGCACAGAAACTAAATATTTCACTTTAAGGGGTTGGGAGATGGGGTTTTTTTGTTCAATTTTGTTCGAGGATATTTTGTTCGAGCTCTGGTAAATGTTTGAGCTGGAATTACTAAGCTGGCCATTTAGTCAACCAGAAAGAGTAATGTTTTGGTGTGTGAGCTCCATCAGGTTTTGCAGGGACTGGTGGCAGCTCGACTTACGTGTTGAATATTCCTAAAACTTGTAACAGTGAACTGTATGGAGATATTCATCTGTAAATGGACTTTCAAAGGACTTGTGTGCACAGAGGGAGATAATGGTGGTCTAGTTCTGTGCCTCTGATTAATGGAATGATATCAGAATGATTGTCAGCTTTAGTTTTATCTTTAGATAAAGTAGATGTGTCTGTGTTTAACCATTGTTCAACTGGTTGGAACAATATCATCAGTATTATTACAATTTCTCCCTCTGTAATGTAGTGTAGTGAGTATAAGTAAAAAGTAGCATAAAACGGAAATACTCAAGTTAAGTACCTCAAAATAGTATTTAAGTACAGTACTTGATTAAATATACTTTCCACAATATTCTAATAATATCATATATATAATAGTGTAACAATCAAGGGGTCATTTTTCTGCAATGAGTGCTTTTTTTTTTTTACCTTTCAGTTAAGTAACATTTTCAATGCAAGACTTGTAATGGAGTAATTTTGCAGTGTGGTATTGGTATGTTTACTCAAGTAAAAGGATCTGAACTCTTCCTCCACCACTGCTCGTTGAACAGTGAAGCAGAATGAAAACATTCAGATATTTGAGATTTTCCTCTCTTGTTTTAACAACGGGGGGATATTTATTCATCCTCACTTGCTAGTTAACGGGACGTGACTATCACCTGCTGTATTTTAGCCACTTCAACATGACATCGTATGTTTTTCTTCTTTAGCTCTGGCGTTGCTAAGCTAACTTAGCCATCGAAGTCGTCGTCAATTTTAGCTGTCTTTTTGTGTCACAACAACCCCACTCCAGCTAACATTAGCTCCTGTTCCGCATTGACCTCAAGGCAGAAATGAGGTTGCCAAACAGTTAATATTGCTCAATCTATCTGCCTGTATTTCCTCCCCTTTGATCTCCATTCAGGTTAACACTTAGCCACCGCAGCCCGAGCCTACCTTTCAGTGCTGGAGAGTCGCCAGCATTCGCCTTCACCTCCTCCTGTGCCGAGGACAAGCCGTCGGTCTCTCGTCTTTCTCTCCGCTTTTTGGCCATTTTTGAGAAAACGTTAAAGGTGAGCTCGGGTATTGATGCGGGTGGAATGACACCGGTGCGGTGACAGCCTGCTGACACGTTAACACAGGTTGACCTTTTACCTCCACATCGAGCATCTAACCTCACATGATCCACAACAGCGCCCCCAACTGTAGCAGAGTGTCATCGTCTCCATGGTTACTTCTTTGGGTTTTAATGGCGGTTGGTAAACCAGCTTATAGGTGCATTAGATAGATTTAAAAAACCGACAAAATTCTCTCTATTCTTCCTGTTACTCTTAATTAATTAATTAGAAGATTGCGTATTTTCCATGAAATCTTTCCTAGCAAATTCCCCAATGTAGTATTATGTTTTCCATCATTTAGTACTGATGTTATCTCCATGGTTACAACGGAGTCCAAAGGTTTTCTACTGTCTGTAATTCAGCTAGTGGTGGAAGAAGTATTCAGATCCTTTTTTCTTGCCATAATCATTCCTCCTGTACATTATAAGATCCCTTCATTAATGCACTTATAATGTAAGCAATGGGCAAAAATCCACAAGCCTCCATCTGCGCAAAAATGTATTTAAAAGTTTATCTGAAGCTAATGTGAAGCTTCTCTTTCAACTTTACAGTCTTTTTAGTGCCAAAGTCCCTCTTTTTGTTACTATACTTCCTCTGCAGCTCAACAGGGAAACACTGTCCAAGGAAACACAAAGAGGGAATTTGATGCTAAAAAGACTGTAAATGTGACAGATATCCACTTGATATGACTAACTCAGACTGCTAAAGTTTCATATAAGCTTCACATAAACTTTTAAATGCATTTTTTGCACAAAATGACTGTGTGAACACTGTAGATTTTGGCCCCCATCACTTACATTGAAAGCACATTTGAAGGGGATCTTTTTATGTTCAGTATGAACAGGAGGGATGATTACAGTGAGGAAAACCTCTTTCTGTGTTCATATGGGCACCTGAAAAATTGTGAACCTATCCTTTAAGTAAAGGAACCTATACAGCAATGTGAAAATACTCCATTACAAGTAAAAGTCCTGCATGAAAAATCCTACTTAAGTAAAAGTACATTAGCAGCAAAATGCACTTAAAGTATTAAAGTAAAAGTACTCGTTTTGCAATAACTGATATATTATTATATATGACATCATTAGATTATTAATACTAAAGCATCAGTGTGTAAGCAGCATGTTACTGTTGTAGCTGCTGGAGGTGGAGCTAGTTTAAACTACTTTATATACAGTTAGTTAGTTTAGTCTAGTGGTTCCCAACATAGGGGCCGGGCCCCTCTAGAGGGTCACCAGATAAATCTGAGGGGTCGCAATATGATTAATGGGAGAGGAAAGAAGAAAAAACTAAATTCTGATACACAAATCTGTTTTCAGTTTATGGAATTTTTCTCTAATCTTTTTGGCGATTTTTGGTGAAATATTGGATCATTTGAACATTTATTGAAATGAAACCATGTGAGAGGTTTAGAGGGAAAAATCACTATTTGATGGAGCCGTTAACAACTCATAGACATCTGAAATGTGACCCCGACTACACACTGCTTTTTGTGAGACATCAAAAGCCAAAAAGGTTGGAAACCACTGGTTTCATCTTTAACAATGTGTTGTATTTTAAAAGCTTGTTATATTATCCATTGTGTCAAATCTTCATCTGAAAAGTAACTAAAGCTGTCAAATTAAATGTAGTGGAGTAGAAAGTACAATATTTCCCTCTGAAATGTAGTGAAGTGGAAGTATAAAGTAGCGTAAAATGGAAATACTCACATAAAGTACAAGTACCTCAAAATTGTACTCAAGTACAGTACTTGAGTAAACGTAATTAGTTACTTTCCACCACTGAATTTAGCACAATAGATTTAGAAGTGAAGCAATGACTGAACTTAAAGAGATTTTTGTATTGTTACTTTCAGCTAAGCAAAATATCTGAATACTCCTACTTCTTACCACTGCCTTTTTTATACATAGTACCCATTTTTTGAGCATACAGTAATTATAGGGCTTGGTTCCTGCACTGTTCACCCAATCTGGATGAAAACACAAAATAAATCACTTTGTCCTTACAGTCTATGTTTTTTTTTCAAACCCAATGTGCTGCAGTATGGAGCCAAAAATCATACATGTGTCACTGTCCAAATATGTGTAGATTGTAATGTATGTTCAGCCCAAAGGGCTCATCCCAATTCTTAATTATTCCTAATTCAAATTAACTAATGAATTAATTAATTTCAAGCAGTCTTTTGCCAGGAATTGCCTGAGATGAACTGTTAAAATACTGGATTGTATTTCTAAAGAGAAATATCACCAAAACACGGCTGGGGCCTATCTGTGTGGAGTTTGTATGTTCTTGTGCCTGTGTGGGTTCTCTGCAGGTACGCTTCCTCCCACAGACCAAAAACATGCAGTTTAGGTTAATTGGTGACTCTAAATTGCCCGTAGGTTTGAATGTGAGTGTGAATGGTTGCCTGTCTCTAAATTATATGTTAGCCCCGTGATTGACTGGCGACCTCTCCAGGGTGTACCCCGCCTCTCACCCAAATGTCAGCTGAGATTGGCTCCAGCTCCCCCGTGACCCTCTAGAGGATAAGTGGTAAAGAAAATGAATGAATGAATGAATATCACCAAAACACAAATAACAGCATGCTATTTCAGAGAATTTCTCCCTGAGGTAGAAATCAGACCGTCAGTCTCTTTGCTGTTCATCTTAAAGACATCCTTTTTAAAACTCACAATTTAAAACTGAGGTGTGGAGTGTGAGAGTAACATAGAGATTCTCCCTTTTAGGAATAGTCTCTGAACTCATGATGGATATGCAGCTGTCACTGCCATCAGCATCACCTTCCCATTCACTTGAATGCGAAAGTGTGTCCAAACTTTTGACTGGTACTGTACCTTTTTATGTTTTTACTTTGTGCATGTGTATGTGTGAGCTGCCTACTTAAACTAATAAAATAAACATAATTTTAGTTTTGTAATAAACAAATGTCTATATGAAGCCAAGGAAATGCTCCTGGCAGAATTTCTTTGCATATTGTGCAACATCTTGCAAAAGACTGACACACACAAACACACTCCAGACTCATACCTGTTTTCCTGTCCTCTAAAGTGCTGATGAAGGTAAGTAAGCGGAGCCTAGCTTGTCTGCACATGAGATTTTGTAATACTATCACAGTTATGACATCAATTTGCTTGTGGCAGTTACTATTCACCTTTTTGTTATCATCATTATGCAGTATTCAACAACGGGTTCAATAAAAAGACAGACAGACAGCTGTCATGTGTAAATAATATACATTACACATTACGGACCTATTCTCGTGATATTACAACTTTTTTCTCGAAATATCAGATTTTCTTTCCTGTCAGTGTGACCCTAATACTCCTAACCCTCTGCAAACATAACACACACACTGATAATATAGATATTTTTCCCGGAATGAAGGCAACCAGTACCTTCCCTATCCATTTTAGCCACCGAACATGTTATAATGAGGCGGTAGTATTAAAATTTGGCTGAAAACTACAGAAACTACAACTCCCATAAGTGTGCAGTAGCAACCGGATGTTCGTGTTGCACAAATTTGGCGCTGATCTATCCGGGTACTTCATTCACTCCTTCCTTTCGCGCCGGGTAACCGGAGAGCCGTGCGTCCATGTGCGCAGTGACTGGGAACTGATAGACCTCCTGAAATATTAAAATCCGAGCCGTAAACAGAGTTTTCGTAATGGATCCAGACGCTTTGATCGATGCCCTTCGGGGTACAATGGACCCCAATCTGCGAGAGGCCGCGGAGAGACAGCTGAACGAGGTAAAAAAGTTCAGATTAGCCGTTAATGGTGATGGCAGTTGTGGCGCGGTGTCGAGAATGGGCCTCGGCCGTTCACAACACCAAGATGGTGCGATCACGCAGGCTGGGCTGTGATACTTACCGTGACAGATGAAGCGCTAAATCCCGCTGCTCGACTCTTTAACTGCCTCCCACAGCCTCGCCTGTATCACAAGTTGACGGCTATCAGTCTGAAAGCATTTTTTTTATTTCGATGACAAACTCGCGTGGCGGAGTCCCAACGTCAACGCTAGCTCCGTGTTGAGCCAGCTGTGCCGCTAATGCTAAACGAAGCTAATTCTTGCCTTGATGAAGAGAATTTTTTTAGCTCTTGACACGGCATCAGAATAATATGTCTGGCGTGTTAAAACAACAAGTGACGCGGGGAGAATGTGGGACGGATGTGGGACATGTGCCAGTTAGGGTATTTAACAGCAGGATAACTGACTTCTAGCTGTGCGGCTAACGGCAGCTAACGGTTAGTTGTTGCAAGAGCTACCATAGCTGTTGCTCACGTGTCACTGTGACAAGCCCTGAAGTGATGACATTCTTTAACAGTGTAACAAGATTTACATCAGCCAACTCTTAAGCTGCTGTTTACTTTCTCCACGCTTGATTTTTGATCGGTGACTTTAGCTACTAAATGTAATAAAATAGAATTTGAGTGTTACGTGAGCTAACGTCACACTAAGTTAGCACTGTCTTGGTTAAGGCATTAGTCGGATTTTGTAGTTTCAAAGCGGTTGTTGTCTCTGTTTGACTTCTTACATTTAATGATGGGGCTAATCCCAAAACCTAAATGGGGAGTTTACAATGGATAAACTTGCCTTTTTATAGACAATTTGCCAGTTCATCAGTTAAGTCTTGACCAGACAGTGTGGTGGGCATGATATGAAGATAAGATTTTGTTATATTAACATCACAACTGTGACATCAGTTTGCTTATGGCAGCTATTCATCTCCTTTTTATAATTGTTATTATAATAATTATTCGGTATCCAACAAAGGGTTCAACAAAAATTCATTTAAACCCCACTTGTTCAATGATCATGAAGTCTACAGATAGCCATCATGTGTAAATATAATTTTTTATTATGTAGCCTATGTTGATATTCCTAAAATGTTTATGGTTAATGAAAAACCTAATGGGCCTTTTATTATTTGAAGATGAGACTTTATTGATCCTCAGAAATTAGCATATTACAGCTAGGGCTGGGCGATATGGACAAAATCAAATATCACAATATTTTTAACCAAATACCTCTATCGATAGAGAGATTTTGAGATAAATAATCATCAGTAATGTGGATATAATGACTAAGTAGATAAAGGCAAGTAAGAGAACAGCTAGAACAGTCTGGTAAGTTCAGAAAATGACATCACTTTACTATAATGCAGCCTTTGAAACCAGGAAAAGACACTTATGTCCTATCACGATATTACAATATCTAAGACGATATCTAGTCTCATATCACGATATCGGTTATAATATCGTTATATTGCCCAGCCCTAATTACAGCAGTGCAGGAAACAAGGAAAACATAAAAACTAGGAGTACTGAATGCAAACAAAATAAGAAGTCAAGTAAATGGAATTCAGTCTATATACATTATGAACATTATGATATTTAGGCTATATACATGACCTGACTTGTGAATTGTAAAAATAAATAAATAAAAGTTGTGCAAAATATGTGCAGTAGTAAAGGTTCCACTTTCTCTCTGGATGTGTGTGTGTGAAGTTGAATGACTCAGGCTTTATCCATTGTATTGGTCATAGAGTTTAAATGCACACAGGGTTGAGGCCTTCAATTAAATTTGTGCTAAATCACAATGCTGTGATGAAGCACCACACTTCTTCTACATCTGTGAGTCAGTGGCAGATAAATTGAAATGGATATAGTATGTTTTCACTTTGAATGATGATGATGATTCAGTCACAGCACATACATGTGTTCTGTGTGTTACGCCCCATGAAGTGAGCCTTCTTCCATGCTTATTTTTGGCAGTGCCAGAGGTTTGAGTTTAAAAAAAAAAAATGTAAAAAAGATTATTTTTACACCCACATAAGCACCGATAGTGATGGTTCACTTGAATGGTGTAGCTGGGGTTGTGCTCACACACAGCTGGCTGGTGTTATTCAAGTTGTATACAGAATAAAAATCATGTCTTCTGGAGGAGGATGGAGTAAATCTGTTGGAGTGCATAGTTTCTAAATACAGTGCTTTGCTTAGTCATAAACTGTTACTCTGTTTTTCATGGAAGATGGCCAGATAAAGACTGAATAAGGCTTGACAAAAATGCTTGAATACATAACATGACCTTTAAAGAATTGTTGATATATTGGATCAGCAGGGTGGCTGAAGCACACAGTAAGGATATAAATACGGTTTGTATTGGGACTCTGCACACCATTATGACCTCTGGAATCAGCCTTATATTAATACAGGACAAATGTACCAGTGGCTGACCATCCAGATGCAAATGGTGAAGTGACAATGAACCAACCTAATGCAGCATCGGTCATCAGAAAATTCAGAGCATTTCGGTGTGATTTACAATCACATTGATTCATGTTTGCTAGTGTGGCTGCGATCAATTTTGGGTTGTGATTTGTTTTCAATGAGAATATATCATCTGAACGACCCACTGAAGTGGTATTCCCATAGCTCAGAGTTTAGTAGCTGATACATTACTGTTTTAAAACATGATGTAGCCCAGGGGATTTAGCTTTTTTTATTCTTGGTAAAACATGATGTCAAAAAAGGAAATAAAACACATTTTTCTTTTCTTTTCTTTTCTTTTTTTTTTTTTTTTTTTGAAATGGTAGCAATAATGCAATTTCTGTTTTGTCATTCACCTTAAACGGCCTAAATGCCAAACATGATGTCAACTCAACTTGCTATGTCAAAAATGTGACTTCACAAGTTCAATTTCAAGGTAGCATATGTACCTGGTAGTTCAGTTTTAGAGCCAAGGATATTTCCCTACAATACAACTATATATCGACAACCAGAAGTACCTCATACAAAATAGTTTGAAATAAGAGACTTGAAGAGAATCTGTATGTTGAAAATGTTGTTTCTGTGTGTATAACTGGCTTAAACTTAGCTGTTTTTGATTCTGATTTACAGGGTCACACCCAGGTAAACTTTGTGTCTACTCTGCTGCAAGTCACCATGTCTGACCAGCTGGATTTGCCTGTCAGGCAAGCAGGTGAGTCAAGACTGACATGTAAAAACAATTCTGCATTTGGTAAGATTATAAAACTAGATGAAATGGAAGTTCAGATCTACAGGTGCATGTTAAATAGTGTTTATTTTTTTTTCTTCATTCTGTAAGCACTTTTTAATATAATCTCAGTTGTGTGAGAGAGAAACCTAAAAGCTGAAGTGGAAATTCAATACAAACCGTTAGCTTTGCTCTGGTAAACACAGATTGCAGGAAGATTTAAAAAAAAAAATACAAAACACAAAAAAATAAAAGCCATTCTTCTAAACCATTTCAATGCAAGAACACAAGCAGTAAGCATTTTGCTGAATATGAATGAGAACTTTACATGCTAGGATGGTTTCTCTGAGATCAAGACTGACATTGAATCCTAAACAACTTCCACAGTTATAGTTTTTTGACAGTATTTTGATTTTTTAACAATTTCCAGTATTTCTGTTTGAGTCCTGATCATTAGTTTTTTATTTTAAAGTGGAGTTATGACACAGTCTATTCTTTTTCCCCCTTGTATCCACTTGATTCACATAAGGTTACTGAAACACCCTGGTAATGTGTGACTTGCAACTTTATCCGGCATCTGACTCCAATTTTGTCGGATTGCATTAGATGAGAAATGGACTAGATATTCTCCACCTAGAGAAAGTTTAACAGGTCATTTATGTAATGGTTTTGAAAAAGGTAACTTAGAGATGATACATGATTCACACTTGTTTTTGTAAGGCTAAAGTGCCACACTGAAGTGCAGTGGACACGTGGAGTTGGTTAAATATAGCTTGTTTTGCTTTAGTCAAATGCTGCTCTATGAGGAAGGTGTTCATGGAGTGAAAAAAAAAAAAAATCAGTGTTCAAAGTTGAAATCTTGACCAAATTTGTTGCAGAAAGTGCGCAGGCATGGTGGTATCTGTATTTTTGCGTCCACCTCAAATATTCATAGCCATACTAACAAATTAAGATCGTATATCTCACAGTACTGTGCTGTAGTGCAATAAATCACTTTTCCAGCTGCAGGACAAATGTGACGGTGTTAAAAGACCAGTGTGTTGGATTTAGTGGTATCTAGCAGTGAGGTTGCAGATTGCAAGCAACTGAATACTCCTCCCCATCTAAGCATGAGGGCCAATCGTCAAAAACGAAGCGAAAGGCCCTCTCTAGAGCCAGGGTTTGGTTCGTCCGTTCTGGGCTACTGTAGAAACACGGCGGTGCGACATGGTGCAATGGTGTCGATATAAAGTCTGGCTCATTCTAAGGTAACGAAAACACAACGATTCTTATTTTCAGGGGATTATACAGTGATTAAAACATACTTATGAATAATTTATTCCATTTCTGCCAAGTTCCTCCTGCTAGATGCCATATACGTTTTTCTTTGTATTTATTGTATTGGTACGAATTATTATTCATTTAGATTCCTGTCTGGATTCCTGTCTGGTAGGCAGCCGAAAATAAAAATTGCTGCCATTTTAGTGATAAAATCACCCTTTGCTACCTTAATAGTAATTGTTTTATAACATACTAGTTCAAGGCAGCATGCTTGAATGCAGGTCCATGTTTTTTTTGTTTTTGTTTTTTTAACATTCATGGTTCAATACCACTTGGGTTTAGTGAGAATTTTTGATCAGGTTGAACTGACCCTTTAAAGTATTTAGTTCTTATGTATGTTTGGAAAAATGTGTGCCAACACTGACACACTGAGGTAATACGGCCTCAGTCTCTACCGTTTTAACATCTTACTACTTTAGAACCATGTTAGTTAGTTACACAATGACAGGGTGAGTCTGTGGCGTTAGTTAGAAGATGGTTAATAGGACTAGCTGAGTTTAACATTTACAACACCACTGTTGTCATACAAATATAGTATTTTACTATATTTGTATGCCTACTTCATCTTCTCGTAATTCGTCATTTTCATTTATTTATCAAACTTGCAACAGTTTCATTCAGCTAGACATTTTTAAGAGGTGATTTTTCTCTTGTCCTTTAATCTAATTTATGAGAGAGTTTCAGTAGTGGCGGTGCAGGGTTGGGCGATAGTGTAGTTTTGTGGTCATAGGCGGAGGGAAGTGGGGTGGGGGGGGGGGGGGGGGGGGGGGGGTTAATGCTCTGTCAGCATTGATAGGCTGGATTATGATTGCCTCGCCAGCGGTGTAGACATTTGTGTCAGCAGTCTGATGTCAGCCTCCCAGCCCTCACTCCTCCACTCCCTCGGATACCTCAGACAGGGGGCCCCACGCTGTGGACGTCAACCCAGATAACACCCTCGTGCCACATTCAAAACTACTGAACTACAGATGAAGGGATTTATTTCTGTGTCTTAGGTTTTAGGGGGTTCTGAATGCACACTGCTGCGTTGTACACACTCATAATGATATAAATGCAGTCAAAATGTGTGGGTGCACATTGGGGAGAGTTGGTTCAGGTGGTACACCAGCTGAATTTTAAAACCATACAGATAGTTTTACTTTGATATTCCTCTGTACAGCAGCTTGAAGGAAAACTAGAATCATTTGCAGATTCTGATGGTTTTTTCTTTCAATACAGAGAGCTGAATGTTTAATGTGCAGCAAAGTATCAGGTTTTTAACTTAAATGATTTATACTGCGATAAAATAATATTCACAAATGTGTTTAATTTTTAAGAATAAGCAAAAGTCAAACATCTCAAGCTGAAATGTACAAGTTTTTGTATGTTTTAAACAAAACTGAATCTCAAATTTGTATTTCCATTTACATCCTGATGGTTTCATTAATAAGCTATTTGACTAAACACGTGATATTTGTCAGTGTTCTTACGATGTTTGTATTCCGAAATGTCACTCTATGGGCTGACCTTTCTTTTTTTTTCCCCCCTCTGTCTAGGTGTGATTTACCTTAAGAACATGATAACCCAGCACTGGAGTGATGGAGACGGTTCAGGCACAGAGACGCCTGTCAATAACATCCCTGAGGAAGACAGGCAGTGTATTCGAGACAACATAGTGGAGGCCATCATCCACTCTCCTGAGCGCATCAGGTAACTACACTCCCTGCTGGCTGAGGAGAGCCACGGGGAAATCAAGTTGTCATCCTTGTTCTCTCAATCATCACTCTTACTTTTTTTTTTTTTGGTCACCTAAGCTAACCCAATCTAAAACTGTCCTCTGGAATTTGTCAGGGTCCAGTTGACAACCTGTATCCACCACATGATCAAGCATGACTACCCCGGCAAGTGGACGACCATCGTGGACAAGATTGGCTTCTACCTGCAGTCAGACAACAGTGCAGGATGGCTGGGCATCTTGCTCTGCCTTTACCAGCTGGTCAAAAACTATGAGTAAGTCAACGTTTTCAATATGTATGTATATTGTGCTTTACCACATGACGGGGAGTTACCGTTGTGCTTGTGTGGTGCTAATGTAACTTGCTTGTGTGAAACAGATACAAGAAACCAGAAGAGCGTCAGCCTCTGGTGGCGGCGATGCACATCTTCATGCCCATGCTGAAGGAACGCTTCATCCAGCTGCTCCCTGACCACTCCAGTGATTCTGTCCTGATACAGAAACAGATCTTCAAAATCCTCTATGCCCTTTTCCAGGTATAATCACTATACCTAACACCTTCAGCTCTTAGCCTTGTGTTCTTCTAAAGTTCTTTTTTTTTAAAATTTTATTTGTGTACAGTCCACCATATTTAAAGGTGTGCTCAACTCATATTAAATCACACTAGTTTCAGCTGAAATCAGTATTTTATGCTTAATCGTATAATGTCCTTTTTTGACATGAACACATCTGAATATCTGGTCGAATTGGAGTGAGTTTTTTTTGTTTTTTTGTTTTTTTAACTGACTTTCTCTTTTGTCTCCACAGTATAACCTCCCACTGGAGCTCATCAACAGACAGAACCTGACAGAATGGATGGAGATCCTCAAGACAGTAGTGGATAGGGACGTTCCTCCGGTGAGGACACAGTAGAATACATATTGCAAATCACTGCTAATCACTGTTTTGGTTTTGTCACATGTGCACATTTGAGATCTTCACGAGCTCACTGCGTCGATGTTGTCTGTACAGGAGACGATGCAGATAGATGAAGATGAGCGGCCTGAGCTGCCATGGTGGAAGTGTAAGAAGTGGGCCCTTCACATTTTGGCCCGGCTGTTTGAGAGGTAAAGATATAATAACTAACAGGTTTCTAACTGTTGTCCAAACATGTTAACAGTACTAATCACTGTATTAAACCCTCTTTGCAGATATGGAAGTCCAGGCAACACAACCAAAGAGTACGCAGAGTTCGCTGACCTTTTCCTCAAAGAATATGCAGTTCCTGCGCAGCAGGTAAGGACTTCAGGAAGTGTAATGTAAGCAGCAGCAGCTCTCCAGTCAGACTGGACTCTGTATCTTTTGGAATGCAAATTCAATGAGTTTTTTTTGTTCATGTGTCTACTAGGTGCTGCTGAAAGTCTTATATCAGTACAAGGAAAAGCAATACGTGGCTCCCAGAGTACTCCAACAGACGCTCAACTACATCAACCAGGGCATAGCACATGCTCTGACGTGGAAAAACCTCAAACCACACATCCAGGTATGCATACAGTGTGTTTTGAATATTCAGTACACACAATACATGACGTGTTGGATGTTAATTGTGCAGTAACAACATCATGGTACCACACTGGTAGAAATATGAAGCTGAAGCATTTCTAACTGGTATTGGTTCAACCAATAGATGAAAGAAGCAAAAATTTATGTGAAAAATCAACCCTCATTTATACTCAGTTACACTATAACTACACAGAGAATGCTGTTTGATCATTAAATAAGTAGCCTGCATAGTTTCAAAACCTTCTTGGGTTTAACAGTGAAAAGCAGAAGCTTAGTACGTCCTGAACTTTTACTTTACAAGTAAAAGTCAAGTGCTTAACAACCACCATGTTCTTGCTGTGACCTGATTCTGACTTGTTGCTTTTGTTTTCCTTTTCTCAGGGAATCATTCAGGATGTGGTTTTCCCCCTCATGTGTTACACAGACAGTGATGAGGAACTGTGGCAGGAGGACCCATATGAGTACATTCGCATGAAGTTTGGTAAGCAGAGAAACTTTGACTGTAATCCAAAAGGAATCATGTGCATCGGTGATGACTAACCATTCATCCAATCTCTGCTGTCCTCCTCAGATGTATTTGAGGATTTCATCTCTCCCACGACAGCAGCCCAGACACTGCTCTTCACTGCCTGCAACAAGAGGAAAGAGGTCAGTTAAAATGCTTTTTTTTTGTTCATTTCTTTGCAAGTTTGACTTGACATCAATGTTTGATAGTTCTGCCCACAAGATTTATATTTAAAGAAGCCTTACGTTTCAGGCAGTAACAATGCAATGTCTTTTATTTATTTTTGTGCTGTTTAGGTGCTGCAAAAGAGTATGGGCTTCTGCTACCAGATTCTCACTGATCCCGCCTCTGACCCCAGGAAAAAGGATGGTGCCCTCCACATGATAGGGTCTTTGGCTGAGATCCTGCTGAAGGTAAACAGCAGCTCGTTTGCACTGAATCTTCTGCACAGTTCCCCTTTTTTACACTCATTCAGAAGACGCGATTTAATCCTTGCTGAGCAAAACTGGGGTTGAACATTGTCATTGACCAATTTCCCCAAATTCAGTCTGAACATCCTCTTCAAAATAAACTATTGATTTCACTTATCTTTAAGTATTTATAGTAAGTTGTGCCGCCTTGTCTAACTTGACAACTTCATTCCTTTCTCTACCTAGAAAAAAATTTATAAAGACCAGATGGAGTTCATGCTGCAGAATCACGTCTTCCCCCTGTTCCGCAATGAACTGGGCTACATGAGAGCCAGGGTAAGTAATAACGTCAACACACAGACATGAGACTCGTGTTGACAGAACTGAATGATGTGGCCTTGAATTAACATTAACTTCTTATATTGTCACAGTAATGGTTCTTTACTTTTCGTTAGGTACTTTAATTTGTTCAACCTCTCCGTTTTCACACAGGCCTGCTGGGTGCTGCATTACTTCTGTGAGGTGAAGTTCAAAAGTGACCAGAACCTGCAGACAGCTCTGGAGCTGACCCGCCTTTGTCTAATCAATGACAATGAGATGCCCGTTAAGGTGGAGGCTGCTATTGCCCTGCAGGTTCTCATCAGCAACCAGGAGAAAGGTGAGCAAGTAATGCAGCTCATGGTTTGCTGACTGAAGCGCATACAATGATTTTCCTGTTGGAAAATTCAGTTAAGTGTCCAACTAAACTTCTGTATTATACTCTTCAGCCAAAGAATACATCACCCCCCACATCCGGCCAGTGATGCAGGCACTCCTGCACATTGTCAGGGAGACGGAGAATGATGACCTCACCAATGTCATACAGAAGATGATCTGTGAATACAGTGAGGAGGTCACTCCAATTGCAGTGGAGATGACGCAGCACTTGGTAAGTGCAGTCTGCGCAGAGTATATGTGTTTATGTCGTCATTTCATATGATTCCATCCCCTTCAAAATGGGGATGCACCAATTCGACTTTTTCGGTCCTGGGCTGCGGGTATCGGCCGATACTGAGTACCGATCCAATATCAGTGTTTAATAAACTGTGTGGAAGAGACTGGGATCATTCTTTTATGTGTAAGGTAACATCAGGCTTGACTTAAACATTGCTTTCCTAACTTTGTAAAACAAAATGTAACAAATAAAAACCGGTTTGGCTGAGTTTTCAACTGTGTGATTGCTCTGACGGTAGATGCAGGATGCCACTGAGGGGGACACAATCACAACAATGTCTGTGTTTGCTCTTTGACAGGCTATGACGTTCAACCAGGTGATTCAGACGGGGCCTGATGAGGAGGGAGGAGATGACAAGGCTGTGACGGCTATGGGCATCCTCAACACCATTGACACATTGCTAAGTGTGGTGGAGGACCACAAAGAGGTTAGCAGTATAGTCACTAAGTGTGCTACACAAACACACACACACACACCGGCTGATCACTCATCTCAGTGCCACTTCCTCTGCAGAAACAGCTCAGGTCTGCTGTAGCGTTCCTGCCAACACATTTCAGCCGCCCACTAGCTCCTGGGAACACGCTCTGTTCTCACCATGTTCAAAATGATTCAGAGGCTGAGGCAGACGCTAGAAATAGTGCCGGGGCACGCTGCCACCATGTCTGCCGAAACATAGGACTGCTGGTGCTCGAAGCCAAGAAGCCATTAGATGTGACCAAGCATTGCTTTACAGGGAGGACCTTTGATTGCGTAATGGTTCAGCAGTTTTCAGCTATCCTGGAATACGTCACTTTGCTGCAAAGAATTGCTCTTATTTTTATTTGGCCAGTCAGACAAGAATACAAAGAAATTTTACTGTTTAAAATACATTATAGGACAGATGACAATACAGGACTGACACTTAATGTTAACGACAAAACAAAGTCTGACTCAGAATAATTTACTCATTCACTAAATTTATAGTTTGACTCCAAACCTACACTGTTTGTTTTCAATGCAGCAAGGATGGATAAGTAAGTTATGCCTTTTATGCAGCTTTGTCTTTTATGAAACATTTAGTTTTATGAAGGTATAATATTTGAAACATTTGTTATAAATATGTTTTGAAACAGCATTTCAACAGCGGTAAAACAGAGTTTTACCAGATCTGCCCGAGCGGTTTCTCAGCAGCATACTGGATATAACACATTATTGCTACACATTTTGCACAAATATCGAATTAAAAACCTTCTATTGGATTATATACCCATAATATCTGTTGACTTATGCTGTTTAGATGAAACTGTACACAGCCTTGATTACAACAGCCTTATCCTCTCACTCGATTTATATTGATTGTATCCTAATTGCCTCCATAACCATCGTGCTGTTTCAGATCACCCAACAGCTGGAGGGCATCTGCCTGCAGGTGATTGGCACTGTGCTCCAACAACATGTACTGGGTAAGCTGGACCAGTTATTCCTGTGCAGCCACATTCTACCTGCATGTTATTGAAAACTAGTGATGATAAACAGTCTGTTTACCTCACGTGATTCACCTCTCTCTCTCTATTTTTTTTTTTCCCCCCTCTTCTCAGAGTTTTATGAGGAGATCCTGTCTTTGGCTCACAGCCTCACTTGCCAGCAGGTGTCGCCACAGATGTGGCAGCTCCTTCCACTGGTGTATGAAGTCTTCCAGCAGGATGGATTTGACTACTTCACAGGTACTTGTTTGACTAAGAGCAAGTACTTGCATTCATATTAGGATGCTAAAAATGTTTCTTAGAGTGATTAACTAAACTAAAAGATGAAATAAGGGCACTGGTACCAAGGTTTTGCTTGTAAGGTCAGCTGTGTGAATAATAAATGTGTTTCTGTTTCAGATATGATGCCTCTCCTTCATAACTATGTAACAGTTGATACAGACACCCTCCTATCTGACACCAAATACCTGGAAATTATCTATAGCATGTGCAAAAAGGTAAAATGATGCAGTCGATAACACATGTAAAACTGTCTGTATACAAGCTCAATTATTTGGTGATCAGTGTTTATGAGAAGCTTTACCTTGGCGTGTCACTTCACACAGGTCCTGACAGGTGATCCCGGGGAGGACCCAGAGTGCCATGCAGCCAAGCTGCTGGAGGTGATCATTCTGCAGTGCAAAGGTCGCGGCATTGACCAGGTCAGTATCTAACGAAGAGAATCACATTTACATCTCAAACTGGTGAGCTGAAGAGGTATAACTATAGACACTCAAATCCACAGCTACAAGAAATGTATCTACAGACCTGTATTGGTTCCTGAAATTGAAAAGAAAAAACAATTTCAACTGCAACAATAACATTTGTATTGTTGCAGGTTGTGCCCTTGTTTGTGGCTGCTGCGCTGGAGCGTTTGACACGGGAGGTGAAGACCAGCGAGCTGAGGACTATGTGCCTGCAGGTGGCCATCGCTGCACTTTACTACAGCCCCCCTCTTCTCCTCAACACTTTGGAGAACCTGCGCTTTCCCAACAACACCGAGCCAATCACAAACCACTTCATTACCCAGTGGCTCAAAGATGTCGATTGCTTCCTCGGGTAAGACATTGCAAATTAACACCACAATATACCTTATTCTTTTTAATGTCCATAAATGGGTTTAATTTGAAGACTCCAGTCACATTAAATCTCATACTTGAAGTCACTTGGCCTGTAAAATGTCACAAATAATGACAAATGCTGATCACAAGTTTAAAAAAAAAAAAAAAAAAAAAAAAAATTGCTTGCCTAGTCTGACCAGCAGCCAAATAAACTCAAGAGTTTAATCCACTTTTATTTATTCAAATGTCATCTTCTCCTACATAACTATCATCAATTATTTATCACTGGTATTATCAGAAATCCAACCATCTTTTTTATTTTTATTCTTTTAATTACAGCCTCCACGACAGGAAGATGTGCATCCTCGGACTTTGTGCTCTCATCGACCTCGATCACAGGCCCCAGGCCATCAACCAGGTGGCCGGCCAGCTTCTCCCAGCAGCCATCCTGCTGTTTAATGGCCTCAAGAGGGCGTACGCCTGTCGAGCAGAGCATGAGAACGATGATGAGGATGATGATGAAGACGGGGAAGAAGAGGAAGACAACGGTGAGAAATAAGTGTTTTGATATCCATCAAGGTTGCCATGTCCAAATAGTACTGTGCAAGATGAGTTTAAGCGAGTATCGAGCGATTTGTGAAACATGTTTCTCTCAATGAATGTAGCTGAGCTGGGCAGTGATGAAGATGACATTGATGAGGAGGGTCAGGAGTACCTGGAGATGCTGGCGAAGCAGGCAGGAGAGGACGGAGACGATGAAGACTGGGAGGAGGACGACGCTGAGGAGACGGCACTTGAGGGCTACACTACAGCTGTAGATGATGAGGACAACTTAGTGGACGAGTATCAGATCTTCAAAGCCATACTACAGAGTAAGACGACAACAGTCATGGAAGACTTGTGTTTTACACTCTTCTTGCAAATTAAAATGAAATGGCTCATGCTGTGCGTCAATCACTGTAAGTAGACGACTCATCTCGCTTTACTCTGATGCAGATATCCAGACTCGTGACCCTGCATGGTACCAGGCACTAACACAAGCCCTTGACGAGGAACAAGGCAAACAGCTTCAGGACATTGGCACACTTGCAGACCAGAGACGGGCGGCACATGGTGAGCATCAGCTAAGACGATTCTGCTTCAGCTTCAATTAGATTTATAATACTAGATTTCTTTATGCTCTAGTATGTTGTGTTTTGGGTCATTTATACAGGTGTGTTCTGTTTCTTACAATGCTGAATGTTATCACTGATGCCTTCCATTTATAATTTACATAGAACTACATGAAATGTATATTATTCATTGCCAGCTAGTTAGTCAAGTATACTGTGAGCATGGAAACATTGGTCTGTAATAAACCGAACTTCTGAAAATCCTGAAAATGTTGCACCTTTTATTGGCATCTTATCATCACAAAATGAAAGGAGTAGCGCATATCAAGGCTACAAAACTATAGAATTATACGGTTGCACATTTCACCAAGCAGTCTGGCTTCATCAGGACTTCCTGTCATCCTACCATCAGGAGTTTGGGATGTTAAATATCACATATTTTCACTCATCAACAAAAATAAAAACTGTCATAATCTTAATTTTGTGGTAAGAAGGTAAACCGTGGCTCACCTAGCAACCCATCAGCACCTCGCCAAAGAGCAACAGAGTGGCGTGTGAAGTGTGAAGAAAGAACAGCTGAATGGCATGTCTGGTTATTCATTTCTAATTTTCAATCGCACGTTCCTCTACGACTGTTAGTTAGATTGACAGGTATGTCATTTTTCAGTCTTAAAAGACTAGGTTTAGAAAATACTGTAGCCTGCCTAGTCTGTTAACCTGTGTCCTGTAGACTGTGACATAGGGAAGAGAAAATTTTACAAAGCCGAGTCCTCAAATAACCACACTAAATTTGTCTTGAGCTCCCCTAACCGAGTTAATAGACAGCTTTTAAGGGGAAGCCCTGGCACAGCTGTGTGGTGAATGAATAGTGAGCAGCAGTGAGCTGTGTGGGAACATTATTTTTCTCCTAAGGTTCTTAAGTACTGTACCGTTTGTCTTATTGCAGAATCCAAGATGATCGAGAAACACGGCGGGTACAAGTTCACAGCACCAGTGGTGCCATCTACTTTCAACTTTGGAGGCACTGCTCCAGGAATGAATTGAGTCATCTGTTCTACTTTTTATTACTCTGTGACTGATTGTAGTGAAGTGAAAAAAAAGCTTGTGTTGTTCCCTTAAGTAGTGGTTCCAGAACTGGTTCTTCTCAGTCATTCTTCAATCTGTCAAATGGGAAATAGCACCAGAAGATGTGGGAAAGCAACCAATGGCTGGGGAAAACAAACCAAGAACTTGAGCACGATGCAAGAGAAGAAGCTCTGAACAACGTTGTCTTCTGGAGTCCAGTGTGGAGGGGATACCATGACGGCAACTCTTTTGTTTTTTTTCCCACTTAAACAAATTTGGGGGATTAACAGTTAGAAATTGATAATGGGACTAAATATTTCATTATCACTGTTGTGGCCAAACGGCCGTAATAATATTATACCTCTGGTAGTGGTGATATCTACGTTATTTTCTGCATAAACACTCATGTTTATGTACATACAAGCCAAGGTTATTGATTTTTCAAGTAGCCTTGAAAAACAACCAGAGGCATTTGTTAAGGTGTCAACAGCTGTATTCATATGTAGCATATTGGATACTTCATAGCACTATGTGATGCCTGATCTCTGTAAATTAATGACTAGCACTTTCATATTGTTCAGGTCTCCTAGCCTTCTGTATCAGACTGCAAATTTTTTTAAATTGAAGACTATTTAAAATGAAAACAGCTGTAACTTTGTTACTTTGCAAGCGACTTCTGTAATGGCTGGTTGTCATGCATCTGGTTACAGAGTGGATCAGTGGGCAACTCGGAAACATTGATTTCAGGAAAAAGAGAATGCTCTTGGTGTTCAGTATGGCTACAGGACATGTGTTTGTGAGCACTGAAAGTACAATTGGATACATCATTGAAGCATGTACAATTGGACTTCTCGTGAAGGTCTCAAGCTTTTGGTTGGTGTATGGATGAACCATCTATATATACAACAACATATTAAAAAAAACAAAAAAACACAAACTAAGGGAATCCATGACCATGAGTGTTTCCTTACATAGGCACATTGCCTTTCATGCATTATATGAATTTAGAAGTATTTTGTTAATATGTAAGCTTCATGTTTTCCAGAGGTGTTCACCAGAGTGTAGTGCTCTCCTGTGATTACAGAATGACAATGATGGTGTTTTTGATTTTTATCAAATGCTGTTTGTACCCAGAGGCCTGGCTAAAAGTTGTGTCCCACCAACGCCGCATCTGAGACAAATATGTATTCACACCCCTTATTATGTTTGTCCACATTTTTCATTTGTCTGAGACAAAAACCCAGTGAGTTGTCCAGAAACCAGCAAGAACACATAATTGGTACTTGACACAACAAGCAATACAACTACACCTCAGTAAATAGCAATTTGGTTTAGAGCTGCAACGATTAGTTGATTAGTTGATCGTCAGAAAATTAATCTGCAACTGATTTGAGTATTTGATTCCTGCTTCTCAAAAGTGAAAAGTTGCGGTTTTTATATATTACAATTAATTGAATATCTTACACTGTTAGTCAGACAAAACAAGTAATTTGAAGACCCCATGACCTCTGAGAAATTGTGAATGCTATTTTTTCACTTTTTAAATTTTTTTTTAAACATTTTATAGTCTTAACAATTAATTGATATTCAAAATAATTGTTAATTACAGCCCATTATCTTGGCAGTTACCAAGCTGGCAACTGTCCTGGGGCCCTGACAGCTCTAGACTTACTGTGTCACCTGGTTTGTGCCAATTTAATTGAACATTTGTTTGAGAATGTACACCACTACATGTAAGCACAATATCAACATGCATGATAAAGGGCCTGAAGGTGGTTTCCAAATGGTTTCGTCAGGTTACTACACAGCAGATCTGTGGCCAGTTCGTATTTAAGGCTTAGAATAGGAACAATTACACATTGAAAGGGAAGTTTGTCTGACCATATACACAATACTTGCCTTTGGTCAGCTGAGGACTCACATTTTACCTTGCAAAGAGTTCAAGGGACTTTTAAAGGGCCAATTCAACCAAAGAAAACCAGTATCCCTTTTTACCCCAGTATATCATCTTTGGCTATGCTGATAGCAGTAGTGGATGCTCGTAGAGGATGTGAGCATCCTTTACTTAAGTACCAATACAGCAAAGTAAAAATCCTGCATGAAAAGTCTTAAGTAAAATTACAGAAGTATTAAGTTAAGTACTCGTTCTGCAATAACTGATATATATGGCATCATTAGATTATTAATACGGAAGCATCAGTGTGTAAGCAGCATGTTACTGTTGTAGCTGCTGCAGGTGGAACTAGTTTAGTCCAGTGGTTCCCAACCTAGGGGTCGGGCCCCTCCAAAGGGTCACCATATAAATCTGAGGGGTCATGAGATGATTAATGGGAGAGGAAAGAAGAAAAAACAAAGTTCTGATACACAAATCTGTTTTCAGTTTTTGGAATTTTTCTCTAATCTTTGATTTTTGGTGAAATATTGGATCATTTGAACATTTATTGAAATGAAACAATGTGAGAGGTTTAGAGGGAAAAATCACTATTTGATGGAGCTGTTAACAACTCATAGACATCTGAAATGTGACCACGACTACACACTGCTTTATGTAAGACGTCAACAGCCAAAAAGGTTGGAAACCACTGGTTTAATCTTTAACAATGTGTTGTATTTTTAAAGCTTGTTATATTATCCATTGTGTCAAATCTTCATCTGAAAAGTAACTAAAGCTGTCAAATAAATGTAGTGGAGTAGAAAGTACAATATTTCTTTTTGAAATGTAGTGAGTTGAGTTGAAGTATAAAGTAACATTCCCATAAAATGGAAATATTCAATTAGTTCAAGTTCAAGTAGCCCAAAATTATACAGTACTTGGTTACTTTTCACCACTGGCAGGTAGTCATTGTGCTACTTGAAGTTTTTGAGGAGACGAATAACATCCACATTTACATGCGGCAGCAGGTTGCTAATGATGAAAATGGTTGGCACGCAATCAAGCGTTATGTGGCGCTATTACACACTTCTCCCTGCTGCGCCACCAACATCGCACAGTATTTGAGAGGCGGACAGTTAAGAAAACAACAGACACAAACTAAGACACAGACAGACAGACAGACAGACCGACCTTCTTTGGTGCTACTGCGGTTCAAAATGTGGCTTCGTGAGGAGCTTTTGAAATCCATATGGCACGCATTCACATCCCTGGACGTGGACCAACGTGGAAAAGTTTCCAAGTCTCAGTTAAAGGTGAGTATCACTTCTGTTTTTTTTTGTTTTTTTGTTTTTTTGTCATTTAAAAGTTGAAGGACAGGCACTGAAAAGTAACGATTTATTATAGCGTTTGTAACGGTTCTCTTCCCCCTGCCGTTATGTTAGTTGATGTAACGGTTCTCTTAGTTGATGTAACGGTTGACGTTCCAACGGTC
This sequence comes from Scomberomorus guttatus, assembly GCA_038419695.1. Classification (NCBI taxonomy): domain Eukaryota; kingdom Metazoa; phylum Chordata; class Actinopteri; order Scombriformes; family Scombridae; genus Scomberomorus; species Scomberomorus guttatus. The sequence goes on along the minus strand of CM076445.1, from coordinate 22,590,223 downwards.
ACTACGGAATAAGTTAACGTCTATGTCCATCATTCGTCACTTGATATTAGTTTTCTGGACACCGGTAGCTTCTAAAAAGACATTTTGTCTGTAACCTCATTTGATGAAATGAACATGCGACTAAACTGCATCCTACTGTTTATCCCACTGTCATATCAGTGCTGGAAAGTAAGTAGTTTACTCAAATACTACATATGTTACCTACGTTCAGGGACATTTTGAGGGGGTGTTGCTGTAAGGGAGCCCCCCCACCCCCCGAACCTAAATGGTGTAAAATATGTTCATTTAACTAACCACAAATCAATTTTAAATGTGTAAATTGTTTTACATTAAGTTACCATATTATTGCAGATATTATTATTATTATATTATTGCACAAATTATTGCAGATATAGTTTCTTGTAACTAGTTTAAGCAGTAATATAATTTTGAATCTTGAGCATAAAAGATGTGTACCTGTATAGTGATCACACTGTTTCAACATGGCATAATGGTTCCTTATTTTAGAAAGCAAAAGCTATGTAAAGCTTTCAAACTTTGAGGAAACGTTTTTGAAACCAAAAAAACTGAAAAAAAAAAGAAAAAAGTGAAAATCACAATATTCAAACTCCAAACATAAGCTCAGATGATTATGAGTTGATATTGTATGCATCCTGTAAAGTAAAAATTTAAAAGTAGATTTTGCAAATTCGAGTAATTGTAAATGTAATATGCCTCACTGTATCATCCCAAACCAAGTATTTGATTGTACTGATATCTCATATCTCCATGAATGAATACCACAGAATGTCTGGATTACAATAATAACATTTCTGTCTATGAGCTTTCTAGAAACAATAATATAAAGACATATAAAGCAAGGCCTTAACAACAACAAAAAAACATTTGGTTCTTCTATATGAACAAGAGCATAACTCAAAATTTTGCAAGAATAACTACAATTGTAGGTGATAGCAGCCAAGAAGTTATCCTTCAGGAACATATTGCTATTTGAACAAAATATACATCATGTTCACTGTGTGTAAAATAATACAATGTAAAAGCTTACAAATGATAACAGAACTGACTCAGCTAATAAACACCATATTTCAGTTTCTTCATTTTTCATTTGAAAAAGAGCGTTCTACAGTTGCTGTTGAGACAGGCAGAGTGGCATATGTTTTGATGAGCTTTAACAGTGTGGGGAATACAGTGTGAGCATCAAATTCTTTAAATACATCCAGCATCGCCTTGGCAATCCTCTTGGGACATTCGTATGATGCATGCTCTCAAATCTGTTTGGAGTTGGGTCCCCGCCCGGAAAAAACAGAACTCACACAGTGAACGCACAGTGTTGAGACCCTGGCCAATGTTCTTCCACTGTGCCGGGTCAGTGAGGCTGTGCAGTGACATAATGATGTCACTGGCGTGTCCTTCACCTCAGAACCAGATAGGTGAAGTACAGCCATCCCCTGTAGTGTCTGGACCTGGTGGTCCTTGGTTGCCAACTTGGAGCTGTACTTTTTTTCCGGGAACTTTTCTGCGTCTTCCTTGGCCTGGAATCTCTTCCGGCATGTCAATGTCCACTGCCTCTGCTGTTATTGTGGCTTTGTGGAAAATGTCTGTGAACTGGTCATCGGTCCTCAGCTCCTCCACTTACCACAGGACACCATTAACAACAGAGTACGCAGCTGCCAAGTCCAGGTCTTCTTGCTGGAGAGCGTTGGAAGCATCTGATGTTTCTAGGAATACTGCTGTTAAGATTTCCAAACAGAGGAGGAATTCAGAACTTATGCTGCGTAACAGCAGTTTTGGCTCTCCTGCAGCCAGATCAGGTGGCTCACACTTCCTCAGATCCTTCATCATGTATTGCATGGCAGCAGGGAGGACCTTTCTGACTGTCTTCAAGGCATTTTCCCTCCAGCTCCACCGAGTGTGTGAGAGCTTTTGTTGTTTAAGGATGTGCTGACCTGGATTGATGGCTTTCTGTGTCTCCACAAATGCTCAATGGCGTTTTGGAGAGTTGGCAATGAAGGTGTAATGTTTTTCAACCACTGTAAAAAAAAATCCACAAAGTGTATGCTTGACTTGCACTCTTCACTAAAACCAAGTTTAAACAATGTGCATGGAGCTCATGTTGGCTGCCCTGTCATATCCCTGCCCACAAATGTCTTCTACTTTCAGCTGATTCTCCTCCAGTAGCTTCATCACCAAGTTTTCAAACGCTTTACCGATTGTTAACTGGACATCACAGAGCTGGATGAAGCACTCCTTTATGGTCATGTCATGCACATAACGCACAACGAAGGACGCTGTAATTTTGTGTTCTGTTGGAAAGGAGAGACACCTGCGCTCTTTGCTTTGATGCTTGCTTTTCCTTGATTACATCAAGATGAAGCTTGAGGACACTGTCATATTGACTTAGCAAATTCACCAGATGCAGAAAATTTCCTCTGTTTGAACTTAGTGAGCTTTCATCACTACCCCTGAAGGCCAAACCTTGTCTTGCTAGGTACATTGTGATGTTCATTAATCAGAAGATAATCTCTCTGATCTTCTGCCTCTCCCTTTCTTTGGCTGCTCGCATTTGAGAATCAGCCACTGCAAAAACGATGTCCAATGTCTTTCTTTTAAATTCATTCCACCTGCCTAGCATGTGTGATTCATTGCTGCAGTGCTCCTTCAGTCTGACTTTGGCCTGCCTCCACATGTTTAACCCAACAGACTTCCAATGCAGACCTGCTCTTATACTTTTCGTCACTAATAAAAAGCCGGCATCTGAAGCAGTACATGACATCATTCTGAGGAGAATACTCTAACCAGGTGTTTTCATCATACCAGTGGCCCTGAAAAGACCGCCCATCTTGTTTTTTTGGGAACTGGCCACTAGGACGACAGGGCCCAACTAAATTTGAGAATTTGACGAAGGTCTCATTGTACTTAATATTGTTGTTCTGAACATGGGCTGGATGGGCTGTTGGATTTGGTAACAAAACATTTTTAATCCACTTTAACTGTTGTTGAAGTCATAGGAAACCTTGTTACAAGCCTTTTTTCTGAAGGAAAGGCTAGAGAGAGGTGGTGTTTTGCTGTATGACATTCTGGATCTGAGTTTGTTTGCCTGCTGGGTTTGATGTCTATGTGCCCAGCCTGATAAAGACACAGTCTGACTTCAAGGATCCTGCAGGGCTTTTCATGTCACACATATTCTCTTTCAACACTGCAGAGTGGCCAGGAAAAACTCTAAAAGTCCCTATTTTTGGTGATTTATTTATGGTCTTTATCCCTATCCCTGTAATGGCATGTCTATCTCTGGACTGTCATAGGAAAAAGTTTGCAAGTGCAGTTTATTGGAATTAAAACATGGTCATTGTTGATGTGAAGCTACAGTGCTGCTTAGACAAAATTACGTCAAAATTACACATTTTCATATGTGAAACACTTCTATTATCCACCTTCTGGGTGTAACCCTCCCATTACTGTCCCTGCACAACTACTATTAGAAAAACGTTCAGTTTAACGAATGAAAGTTCAGCTTCAAGAACTGAGGCAACGCTTGGCCAGTAATGCTTGTAAATGTCAGTGGCAGGTTTTTGCATGTGTGGTAACAACCCAAAAACCACAGAGCAGATCTGGGGCTTGATCTTAACTTACCCTTTATGTTCATGATGCAGGGAATGCAATTACTTACCAATGTGAATGAATTATTATTTGTTTCTTTACCTGCAGTACTCATGTGTTATACAGGTACTATCTAATTCACTTACCTGTGGTTCTTTAGGTGCTCTCTCACAGCCTGTGCACAGTGATGAAGATCCCTCATGACCCTGTGGCCCTTGAAGAGCATTTCAAAGATAATGATGAAGGGCCTCTGTCCAACCACGGCTACATGCCCTACCTCAACAAGTTTATTCTTGACAAGGTGGGCACCAAGAAGCTGAAAGAGCTGTTGGAGAATAGGAGAATGTATAATTTTCCAAAGTGGAAACAAGGGCTCGGTATCTTTGGATGTTTTTTTTAATAATTGTGCCGATAGTTAGTATCAGAGTTTCAGTACTGATACTAAAACTGTACTTTTTTCTATATGTTTCTTCAGCCCTCACTATACATGTTGGTACACAGTTATGGACTCTTTCATTAAAGGTTGATGACAGCAGTTGGCCTTTGAGGTTTTTGGAGGAAATAACAAGGAAACTGGATTTCAAATTAGTTACATTGACCATCATGCCAGGAAGAAACAAAGTATCACCAGTAATCAGCAATAATTGATTTATTTATTTATTAGCATAATGTTATTATGCTAATAAATATACATGTATCCCACAAGAGTAAAAGTAAAAAGAGACATAACATAAACATAACAGTTAGCCTGACAGTAAAAGGTAGCATTAACAGTTACAGTTGTTTAGTATATTGTATTAGGAACACATTAGCCTCATACACCTTGTATAAATGCTAACTTTTGGTTTGCACTAAACTGACTGTAGAAAAGCTAAATGAACAAACGGCAAATCACAGAACAGTTGTAATAAAAAGAGGACCAGAAAATAATCCTCAAAAAATTGCATTTTAGCAGGAGATAAACAATGTTTGTCAATATTTGCTTGGTTACAGATCTGACAGGCTGAATGTAAGCTAACATTGCTACTGCTAATATAACTGAAACCAACTGCTAAAATATTAAATGTTGTCTGAACACAAACAGAATAAAAAACAGTCTTAAACTGGCATTTATAACTTTAAATCAGAAGTTTTCATCAATACCAAAAAAATATTTATACCCAGCTATAGTTGTAGCAAAGCTCTTATTTATACTGTTTGTCGCACTTTGCCATGAAAAAGTCTCACAGGGCCTTTTTTAGACTCAGACTTACACTGAGAAAACAACTAGCTAGATCATTTCACAAACAGTAAAAATAGAAAATAATATCCAAATTTCCTTTCTGTGAAACACTGTATGACACAGACTAGGATGACTAATTATGATCTATTTTGCTTGGTGGGAGAGGAAATGGTTACAGCCACTTCTCTGTTACACCCAATGTCACAGTCTATTATTTATTCATTGATAGTGTAACAAATGTTATCGGAATTTGTAGATAAAGTGGGCTGCATCCTTGTACACTCTTCGCTAAAGGGAGCACGCTCTCTGATAGATATTTTTTGCCCTGTAGTTTAGTGAGCGGCAGTGTAATACACTGCAGACACATCTGTTGAAGTGTTATAAAACTAACTCTGATGTCAATTAGTAAACTGCTTGAGTTTCCTTGTTTGCACTTGGAAGCTGTTTTCTTGCCTCTCTCTTGTAGGCTCTGACTTGAATAAAAATGAGGCATTTAACTACATCAGGTTTGTACCTCACATCCTGAAGACTCGAGGTTTTGAAAGGAGACAAACACTAGTCCCCTGCTTAGCATTTGTAAACACACTGCCCTCATTGGTGCTGACCAGTTTGACTTTGACTCTGGCTGAATGCTTCATGTTCAATCACAGGTACGAGAGGATTTTGATGCACTGGAGATCAACAAGATGTGCTGGACAATGTGTTACAAGAAAAATATCTGCACTAAAAAGCTACTCATCTCAGACAACGATTGTTTCAAAGTGTGGTGCATTTTCAACTTTCTGTCGGAAGACAAGTACCCACTAGTCATCATCACTGAAGAGGTTCATTTTTAATTTACAGTAAAAGCAAATCTAACAGAAGTTTTTAACCATCACGTCCACCAGATATGGTTGTAAGCTCTTATCTTGTCCATCTCCTTAGATCGAGTACCTCCTGCGAAAGCTGATAGAGGCCATGGGGAGCGGATGGAGTGAGGAGAAGTTTACGGATTACAAGCTCCAGCTGAACATGAAGAAGAAGAACTGCCTGACTGCCTGGGAGCTGATTGAACTGGTGGGGATGGGTTACTTCAGCACGGGCATGAACCGCCAGACCCTGTCCATGGGCATCGCTGAGGTCTTCCAGGAACTCATACTGGATGTGCTCAAGCAGGTTAGACTGACCTCATGGTGCATGTGTACTGTGTACGTGTGTGTAGACATTATAATTTAATAACTCCAGAACAATACATACCACGTAATCCACAGATTTGCCCCATTTGCCCCATAAAGTGCAAACATCTCTTTCACTAGTTGCTGCATGTAAATGCAATATACTGTGCAATGACCACATTAAAACACTGTCCTTGAATATGGAGACATTTGTACATGCTACCTCACATATGTTGATATTAGTTGGCATATTGTGGCACCATAATATGGTATAATTTGTATGATGTATTATTTATCAATTGGTTTAAAAAAACAAATGCTGTTATCCACTGAATCAGAAGCATTTTGTGCTTGTATACATCATATACTGTAAAGAGTTGCTCCAACAAATATAGTGTTACACTTCCTTGAAGCTCAGTTTCTTCTGGGACTCACAAGAAACAGATAATTGATGCAGCAAAGGTCCAGATATCCTTTTAGTTAATGAAATGTGCTCCAATAAATGAGATCTTGAGAAATATGAGATTTGCGGTGAAGCAGCTGGTTTTATCTTTCCATTAGACTCTCTGCCTGATAAACGCCGTCTTTCAAACTCTAAGGTTGCAGTTTGATCAACTCCTTGTTTGGGATAATAGTACAGTGTTAATGTCAATGTAAACAAGGCTATACAGAATTTGCACCTTAAACCACTGCAACTCTTAAATGCTTGAACATACAATCCATATTACTATATATTTTTCTGTGCACATATTCCATCATTTTTGCTAATTGATAAACTTATGATTGACTTATGTAATAACCTCAGTGACATAACTGGTTATTTTTAAATACTGTATATCATGGTGACTATCAAGGAATATTGGACAGCTGAAGTGTCTTTGTTTAATCCTATTGAAGGGCTACATGATGAAAAAGGGCCATATGAGGAAGAACTGGACCGAGCGCTGGTTTGTGCTTCAACCCGACTCACTGGCGTACTACATGTGCGAGGATCTTGTGGAGAAGAAAGGAGTTATCATTCTGGACCGAAACTGTTGTGTGGAGGTAAAGTTTTATTTATGTTAGTGTGTGTTGTCACCTGGATATAATATATAAGCAATACGGTTAGTTTTTATTGATTCAGTCATTTTCAGGTCCCTCGAAATTTTATTTTTTAATTTTTAAAGCCACGTTTTTGTCTATATAGAAACATGAGTCATGAGTGCCACGACTTGTTATTCTCGCCTGCAGTCTCTGCCAGATAAAGAAGGGAAGAAATGCCTGTTCATTATCAAGTGCACTGACAAAAGCTTTGAGATCAGCGCATCAGATAAAAAGAAGAAGCAGGAATGGATTCAAGGTAGTTAGTCATTTTCCACTGCTCTATAACCGCCTCATCATAAAGAGTTTTATCATCATCATCGTCTCTTGTCCCGGAGGTTGGGTGATTCCCCTCTTTCTCTGTCTCATGGCAGCTATTCAAACTTGCATCCAGCTGCTGAGGTTGGGCCTGCTGTCTCCTCACCGTGAGGCCCGGCTGAGGCGCAGGGAGCTCCGGCAGAAAAAGCAGATGGAGGAGGGGGACCTGGCGGAGAGGATGAAGCAGCTCCAGGTGGCCAATGAGAACAAACAGAGACAGCTAGAGGATATGAGGAAGGTACTATTTTGTCCCCAGACATAAAAACTGATATTCAGAAGGAAGATTTCTGACAGTTCAAGTAACCAATTGCACAACTCAAATGTCATTTAAAGGAATTCACTCTCTAGAATGTCACACTGCTATTTCTAGTGCAGAGGCTCCTTCCTTCTATTTCTTGCCTGATTACCATTTTTCTCAGTTGTTCTATAAAATTTCCTTTAATTCAAAAACAAGCATCGAGAAAACATTTTGACGTTCACAAAGGGTGTAGTGCTCCCTTTGGGCCAATCAGTGGTTTATTTTCTAAAAAGATTTCTTGTAAATATGTTACAATGCTGTTCAATGCAACAAAACAGGAAACTACAGCCTCAAAAGTCCTCAACAAAAACTGAGCATATAGTAATGAGCTATAAATATAGTACTTATTGTATTGTATTGAGTTTTCAAGTATCAGTATTTGAAGCTATATGTAGGTCTGTGTAATTTTAGAAATCTTGGATCTAGATGGCAAAACATGCACCTGAATTTCATTAGCAGTTTTCACTCTTTTCGGCGTAGCTTGTCTTCTTCAGGATGTTAAAGAAGATCCTTAAGAGGGCAAAATGTGGCAAAACTTTGATCTATCTTACTGATGACCTAATGGTTGTGAGTTTGTGAAACCGATAGTACAGTATAACAATCAAGAGTTTTCATCCACTTCCCTTTAATTTCACATATTCTGGTTCAAGATAACCTAAATGCCAAACTGATAAAAAGAAACACACTTTCACAGATGATACAGCACAACACTGATACTGAAAAGGGAAGCAAAACCAGCTATGCAAACGACAGTATATATCAGTCAGGGACACCTGCATTTGGTGAAGAGCAAGGCGTATCAACTCAATTGTTTCAGAGCTGCAGGACATTATTGATGGCTTCTCACTTCTCTTTTTGCCCTGCCAGATGGCCTTTTTTAAATGTTGTAATGTAAAAGCGTTTGCATCTTTTTTACTGATTAATGTGGAAAGTCACCATTTCTTAACATCGAGTCTAATCTCCACATCATTTTTGAATAGTTGCATTTTGCTTAATACAATCTATTGTAATTAAGCACAATATTACATAAAAGAGACTACAGGGAAAGAGAAAAGTATTGCAAATCAATTTATATGACCTTGAAATGTGTGCTGAAATGATTCTTTCAAAGTAACCACGGATTCAAAAACAAACCAAAGTTTCTCTGTTACGTCTTGTTTCTCAGTGACGCACAGAAGTTCTTTCCTCTTTTGTGCTTCGCAGAAAATGGAAGAGGCCACAGCTAAAGCAGTGATAGAGGAGGACAGGAGGAAGAAGACTCAGTTAGACTTGCAGGATCGCTACAGATTGGACCTGGAGAGAGAGAAAATGGTAACTGCAGTCTCAGTCTGCCTCTCACAGCACTTCTTGTTTGTCCTGTTGATATGGGTTGATAAGTGAGACACCGCATATGTGGTGAACCATGTCGTCAAAGGTTCAAAAAGAAAGTCTGGTGAACTAAAGCTGTCTTTCTGTATCCTGCATATTTTCTGATGAAATCACCATCACCGTCTGTGTCTCCGTCCTTCCAGGAAACACAAGCTAAAAATAGTTTAAATGATATATCCCATGATGTTGACTCATCTTTTGTGTGAGGGTCAGATGCAACAACTCTCATTAATCATAATGTTAATACAGTGATTACACAGATAAATGTCTTTAAGATAATATTAATTTTATTGTTTCCTTTCCAACATGGAGGATGTAGATGACACTAGAACACAGTAAATGTCACCAGAGTGTCAAAGGTTGAAGATTTGCAGTTGTTACATAGATTTGTCCTTGCTTAATGTGTAAGAATATGCAACACTGATTATCTACATTATGTGTGTGTGTGTGTGTGTGTGGACTCGCTCAGGTGCGTCAGCAGATGGAGGAGCAGGTGGCTCAGAAGTCCAGTGAACTGGAGCAGTACCTGCAGCGCGTCCGGGAGCTGGAGGACATGTACCACCGGCTGGAGGAGGCCTTAGAGGACGAGAGGCAGGCCAAGCAGGATGAGGAGGCCATGCGCAAGCTGCAGGCCAGGTCCCACACACACACACACACACACACACACACACACACACACACACACACACTAATTAATTAATGACAACTAACAATACTGTGCATTCCAGTACAATAATACCACAAATACACAATCTGCTTTTCTGTGTATATTTTGGATCATCTCACTGTGTTAGTGTGGGTGACATTTGACACAAAGACATTCAAGGCAGATATTCTAAAATTCTCTATTAGAGTGAATGTGAGTGAACTGACAAACTGTCCTGGCTTCAGCTCCTTTTGAAGGAGGACAGTTGAAGTACACTTTAAGCATGCTTGCTGTGCGTTTCCTCACAGGCTGCTGGAGGAGGAGGCAGTGAAAAGGGAGGAGCTGGAGCAGCTCCACCTGCAGCAGCAGAGGGCGCTGTCTCAGACTCGGGCTGAGAAGCAGGAGCTGGTGGCCGAGCAGCTGGCCAAGGAGAGAGACCTGCAGGCAGCCATGCAGCAGCTGGAGACACTGGAGAAAGAGCGTCATGGAGCGCTGGAGCAGTATGAGGTCAGGCCAAAGTGTAACAACAGAAACAGAATAAAAACACATACTTCCACAAAAAAACTTTTTTATATATAACAAAAGAAGTCAAAGTCCTCAAACACGATATGCACACAAGAACTTTGCCTAAATAAATCACAGTATAACTGGCTAAATGTTTATTTTTGTTTTATTTATCAGATGCATCTGATCAAAGTAAGGTTTTGAATCTGACCTGACATTTGTTCAGAGTCTATATGGTCTGAATGCTTCTTCCTCTTTCCTCTTCATATCTAGGAGGTGTCGAAGAAGCTTGAGCGAGCAGCTAACAAGACCAAGACTTGGAAAGACAAGGTGGCCAAACATGAGGGGCTGGTGCGTCTCATCCAGCCAGGTGAGGGATCGATAGCTGCTCATTAGTGGTTGCTCGTTACTTACTTATATATGAACAGTCTTGTAGTTACAGGTATTTAATTGACCAGCATTTAACCACAGAGATTTTTACATTCAAGTTCATGACAGCTGTGTTTTTGCAACTTTATGTAGCTGTAATGTTATCCATATACAACTAGGCGCTAACACAGCCCACCCCCAGTACTTTATTCTGCATCAGAGTAATTTATAACCCAAGTGTGTGACAAAGCTGAGAGTTTAAGCCTAAATTATTGTTGTTCCGCACCCAACAATGTTCTGCTTTCTGGACATGTTTGAATCAGCGATTTGTCTTGTTTAAAGGAACCCCCCCCCCCCTCCTCTCTCTCTCTCTCTCTCTCTCTTGGTCTTTTAGGCCATAAAGGACCTCAGAGGATCACTAACTGGGGTCCGGCTTCATTTACTGACATTGAGCTGGAGATGAGAAAGAAGTCATGGCAGGAGAGTAAAAACCAGGGGGCTCAGTCTCAGTGAACGCTCACCATGTTTCCATGGACCACACACTGATGAGGAAGACCATAATTAACTGTTGAGCTGATGTTTTCACATTCTAAGTCTGAAAAGGTTTTATAACATGAACTTACTGAGCCACACGATAGCTGCAAAAATACAAAACTATGTTACAGATTTAATTAGAGTCACATTTTGCCTTTACATGTACAACTTGGATGAACTGCATTTTATCTGTTTAATCTTTAACATTCATGTTCTTATTCAGTTTTTGTTTTGTCTTGCAACTGGTAATTTCAGGTAATCCTTTCTCAGTCCACGTGCTGACTATATTTAATTTCATTACTTTGCTGTTGTTTCATGTATTTGTGTTTTGACATAAACCTGCTGTGATATAAACTATGGAAAATAACTGATATCCTGCTAATTATACATTTTCCTATTGACCACACTGGCTTCATTTCCTGATAAAAAAACTTTTGTTAGCTAGAGTAGAGTGAAGGCTGTCAGTCAGTCGTAACCAACATGATAAAAAAAAAAGTAAAAAAACAACTATTCTTTAAGAAAGTAGATTTCTACTTCATAAATATGTACATTTTATAGCTTGAGGAGGCTGTTTCCAAATAAAGACACCTAAATGTGTCTCAGAAGATGGCAACAAGTGTCACTTTTTCTTTCTTTTATTGAGGGTCGTTTGACTCATCTACCTCCCGATCAGGACAAAGAGTGTCCACCAGGTGTCACCATATGAACAGGATCCTCAGTTCATTATAAACTGAGGAGCAATGGGAGCCACTGTGCAGGTGCTACAGGCTCATGTGGAAGCTGTGAGAAAAACTTGCATGGCCTTTTGAGATGTTTTAGGGAGTCTTGGTGTATCTTGAACTGTGGATGCCGAGTGTAAATATTAGTGCTCGGTGTTCCTTTTGTTTTTTTTTTGTCATTTTCTTAGGACACAAGGGGAGAGAGAAAAAGGTATGACATGCAACAAAGGTGCCCAGTCTTAACCATCCGGCTCCCAGGACGCCCCGAGATATTCTCGAAAAAGGAGCCACGTTGTCCAGATGTTGCACGATCCTTTCATTTTCACTCTTAAAGGTTACGGCTGGTCTTATTGTAGTGCGGCAGGCTCTCAATGCATTCTCACCCTGCCCTACCCTGTCTGGCACTCAGCCCCAAGCTCATTCATTCCAACTGAAGCTAGAGTTTGTGACCCATTTTTAAAAAGGCTAAATAATTTCAGCTAGGCACTGTAGTTAGTCAAAGAGGAGTTTCAGGTCTATGGCACAGAGGCTTTGGCTATACAAACAATACTTGTACGATCAACTCAGTGTTGTTTTTAGTCTTTTCATGGAATTTATTGACATTGCAAAGCATTGCAGTTACCCGTGGGGATGCACCAATCTGTTTTTTTTTTTATTGCTATCAGTACTAATACTGATCTGATTAAACAGATCGGTTATCAGGCCATGGTATTACAAAATCCATTGTTTCTGCCATCAGTTATATTCATTCAGTCACGGCAGGCTGTCAATAGTTTTTGGTGCCACAGAGATCTATGGCCTCATGATACCTTACAAACAACTTCCACACAGTGAGATACACAGATGTTAAATTTATGAAAAAGGCAGCACTGGCGCCAGATTGGTACACAGTATCGGCAGATGTGCTGAGTTGCAGTATCGGAAGAGAAAAAGTTTGGCGTCCCCAGTCACCTGCCTGTTAGTATGTGTATGACTTCATTGTTTCGGTTATCATAAAACAAGTTGAATCACACGTGCAGCAGAAGGGCCTCAGTTTCGCTGCGGCCCGTGTCAAAACATATCAGTTTGTGCAACAAAGGACCACTGTTCTCACACGTACACCTCAGCTTTGTCTTCCCTACCCTCATGTTTCAGTGAAAAAAGAGACGACATTACAGGAATATTGTAACTGGGTGAAACTATCAGCTGTGGGTACTTGTTTGTCTTGTGTCTGCCAGTCAGTCCGCACAATGAGCGTCTTTACTTTCTGATGTCAAAAGTCTCGAACCACCTTAATTTGTCCTTCGAGAGAGAGAAGCTGAAAGGAAAGAAACAGTTCATCTTGAGTTCAGAGTTGTCAGAGCAAGAGATGAGATAAGAACCTGCATGTATATACTGAACTAACAGTCAGCACCATCTCTTTATACCGGTTGTTTACTGATAAGATCAGATATAGAGACGGTTTGTCTAATTTTCTGACCTAATACTGTAATCAGGAATGTGATTTATCACCGAAAAAAGGATAATGTAATCCTCATAGCTTCTCCTTTTATGGACTTTTTTGTTTGTACGATGGACAGTCCTTTAATTAGTGCACAGAGACAACATTTAAGACAAAAGATAAACAACTAATGATTGATAGAATTCAGGATTGTCATTGCAGTATTTGTCTTGAATTGTTAATCCGGTGTGCGATAAATAGATTTGCTGTTCACATTTCTTCTATGAGAAGTATTTTTATCCCAGAATCTGAGAAGAATGCCTATTGACTATTCTCAGAATTTGGAGTTTCTAATCTGCGTAGCTAACTTGCACAAGCCCTTGACATTCCAAAAATAAGGATATCTCGAGCTGTCTCACCCTTGCCCCATGTGTCCGAAAAGTACCCTAATGCCCATAACCAATCCATCAGATTCCCGTCCAACATATCCTCATCGAAACTGATTTGAAATGGGAACATTCTTTGGGATTGTCTGCTGGTGAAAAAATGTCTGGCAGATGCCTGTTTTCTGGGTTAGGTAACTTCCCACAGTGACCTCACAGCCCCGAGCATTTCACAGGGTTGAACGGACTCTGGGTTTAGTTGTGGAGGGAAACTGCGGGTCACTTACACTGGCAAGAGAAAAACACCAGGGCCTCAGACAAAGAAGTCTAAGTGGATCAAGGAAACAGTCAATGCAAACATTAGAAACTCCCAATTCTGTCCCTTACAGCTATTAATCAAATGTGTAATTGTGCTTTTCTATTCATGGATGAGCGGGCGGTGTCCGGGTAAGATTATCTGGAGCAAAGTTGATTCATGCATTTGATAATCTCCCAACAAGACCCCCATGTGCTGCAGGCAGCTGACATCATCCATGATTTCTAGGGTGGGACTCGGTGATGTGTGTCGAGCAAGTGAGATCAGTGTTTGGAGTGCTGAATTTTGGAGCAGGTGCCCGCCAAGGGGCCACAGGGCTCCGAGGCAGAAAGGGGCCCTCAGCAGCGGTGCAGTGGCTCTCACATTGCACACATTGCAGAGGCACCCAGGAAATAGAAACTGCTACACAGCCTGCATTCATTGCAACTGCAGGGCTACATGGATAATAGGATTTGGAGGACCAATAAAATAAATCAGCATCATCTGTCACTGGAGTATTTTTGGGGCCCGTGGAAAGGCCAGTTAGCTTATTTTTCAAGCTGTTTTCTCGGACAAGAAGCATTTACTGCAGCTGTGACTGTACAACGTACAACAGTGCGGCATCCAAAAACAACAGATACGTGCAATCTTGAATTTATAGACTGCTTTTGATTTGTCTTTTTATGTGAGAGCAGCATGCCTCCAGCCAACCAAGACTAATCACACTGAACTTAGCCAAGTTACACAAGATCAGAATTACACAGAACCGCATTTGAAGCACTGTTGTTCTTGAGGATAATGGCTGCTTTTATCGATAATCTGTCTCAAACTTCTGAGGAAAAACCACTTGTGGAGGCCACAATGTAGCTGAACTCACGTCATGGTTACGTAACAGCAAGGATCTTTCATCTCCTAATGTAACTTTTATACATTTGCATGCAATGAAGCTATGTGGAATCAGTAATTGATTGCTGTTGAGTGAAACCGCTGCCATTTCTTCTTCTGCCGGAAATGATTCCTATCATGCCATTCCACACAATCCTGCTGGAAGACTTCCGCTGCATCCTTCTGTTCGTGGGCAGAAGTCCTAATCTCCGTACCCAAAGCGAGAGGCTAAATATGGAGAGGCCTTCCAAAGGCTATGCCCAGATGTTGGCCTGCTGCAGCTCTGCACCTGCTGCCAGTACAAGCCAGCTGGGAGAGGGACAAACACCCACCATCCCACCCTCCCCCCCAAAAAAACACCCTCTGCTCTTCTTCTGAACCCCGGCTCCCTCTCAGAATCAAACCTTACTAGGACTGCAGGAGCCCTGTTCAGCGCCGCCATCCAGGCGCCACTGAGCCTGAGCTGGGGCTCTTGCCCAGTCCCATATTCATTGCTGGCAAGTGAGACACCCATCATCATCCTCTCCAAGCTCCTCTGTTTTTGGCTCTGAGCAAGAAAACATGAGTTGCAGTGGTGTCGGATTACCTTTCATTGAGAGAAAATCTTTAATAAAGACGACGTGTTCATAGGAGGCCAGGAAAACAGGCCATTACAAATGGTTTAAGTTTTCCTCTTGTATCCTATGACCCATTGTATAACAACAGTAAGAGCTATGTGAGGCTATACTTTGGCACAGTGGTGCTATGAGCTCAATGCTAATGTCAGTATGCTAATACTCAACATGCTGATGTTTACCAGCTATAATGTTTACTAGCTATAATGTTGCTAATTATAGTGCCTAACACAATGTATAGCTGAGGTATTTGGTCATAAACCAAAGTAATGGACGCATTTTTTTTTTTTTTACCTGATTACTGATTAAAAGTTAATCGACTGCAACTAACAATTATTGTCATTATCAATTAATCTGCCAATTATTTTCTTGACTAATCTTTTGGCCAATAAAAATGATTAAAACCAAAAAAAATGTCCATCACACTTTTGCAGAATGCAAGGTGACGTCTTCAAATGTCTTCAAAAGCAGCAAATCCACACAAAGAGGAAACTGGAACTGAAGAACTGTCATTTTTGCTTAGAAAAATCACTGAAACAATTATTTGATTAACAAAATAGTTGCTGATTAATTTTCTGTTGATCAACTAATTGATTAATTGACTAATTGTTGCAGCCGTAATTGAATTTATTACAATCCATCCTGAGGGGGGACAAGAATGTCTGTACCAAACTTACTTGCAATCGATTCCCATTGTGTTAATAACTATCAGATGGATCCATCTAATAGTTGTTGAGACATTTCACTCAAATACACAAACTTCATGGTGCAGGAATAGTCAGGGGATCACCAAAGTCAGTAGGATTCATCCTCTGGGGAACATGAATGTATCAGCCAATTTTCATGGCAATCCATCCTATAGATGTTGATATTTCCCTATAGCCACACTACTATGGAATAAAATTAGGGTCATATGTATTATAGCTGCGTATCACCGTATCGGAATGTGTGAAAACATTTTGTATGAATACATTCAAATGTGTAAAAATGTTTTGATCAGATGAATTCAAATGTTTGAAAAAATTTCTGAACAAATAGATTTAATTTTTGAATCCGTAAGGTGATCTGTAGCTGTGCATGACATTTTGTGAACAAATGAAAAAAAGGTTTGCACAAATAATTTCCAATGTGTGAGTGCATGAAGAAGATTTGCACAATGGTTTGCAGTCACACATCTATCTGTTTGTGAGTGAAAAAAGTTCACACAGAACTCAATTGTATGTGCGAATCACCAGTCAACAGCTACCAAATCTACGAGTACAAATACTTTTGTCCCACATTTGACGGCTGCTGCCTCTGGCTTCAGCTTCAGCACTGCCTGTTCAGCTAGGAGGTCCCTGGGGCAGAGAGAGAGCATTTGCCAGGCAGCACTTCACCAAAAAGCACGGCGTAAGAGGAGTTTGCTCCAAGGACAGCCAAAATGAAGCTGTCAGCAGACTCTTCAGCAGAGAAACGTTAACAATGAACAGCACTGAAAAAAACAATTTAACAAAATAATGATTGGCGATGGATTGCTTGTTAACTAGTCATTTAAGTTACATTTTTACTGACAAAATGGGTGCCGAATTAAACAGTGGCTCCTAACGTTACATTGTTACTTGTCCTACACCTACAAACAAGGCCTATTTTAAATTGTGAAATTTTATATGGGAGTTCAGCATGAGTGTTGTTAAGTTCAGACGCTGTTCAGCTGGGGCATGCTTTCAGCACCTTCAGCAGACACGCCCCCAGCGTTTCAGAGCATCCCATTGGCAATTCAGGAGGAAGTGTCAAATGTGGGACAAAAGTATTTCTTCTCGTGGATTTGGGATTCACACATACAATTGAGTACTGTATGAACTTTTTTCACCCACAAAAAGATAGATGTGCAAACCTTTTTTGTATCTGCAAACCTTTCTGCAAATCTTTTTTATGCACTCACACATCGGAAATTATTTGTGCAAATCTTTTTCATTTGTTCAGGAAAATGTCAAAATGAAGCCAAAACCAAAAATGAAAAAGGAAGCTAACATGGAAGTGCCAAAAACTGCAGTTCATAGAATGGCTACTTGAGGCTGGCTCCAAAAGCGAGTCAATCCCCATAGACCTCCATGTTAAAATGCTCAACATTACAGCAGAAATAAACATGTTTACAGCCTGGAACAAAAAAATGGTTTTGTCTCCATATATAATTTCATGACAACTGAATGGGGGGTGAACTCACCTGGTATTTATTGTAATTTTATTGTAATTTTATTAAGGCTTAAAGTTATGCATAATTAAGGACGTGGCCGCTTTGAGTGACAGGTAGGTGCTGTCACAGGCAAGTCGCTACCACGGCAACAACGTTGGTTAAGTAACGTAACCATGGCGTAACCCCAGATTCACAGGGTATAGGCGTAGCCGTCGCTATGTAAGTGTTTTTTCAGTTCATGAAAGTTAATTGTAACATTTTGGTCACCTAAAAAAGTCTTGTTCAGCATTTAGTTGTACTAAAAGACCCTCTAAGGAGTGAGATGTTCAGTTTTTCCAGTAAGTACATTTTGTTTTAATGGTTTTAAGCCTGTTTTTTGCTAGTTAAAATTAGCATTAGCATTATCACAGTTAACCATAAACTTTAAAAGCACCATACTATCCAAGCTAGCAGCTAACGTTAGGGTCAGCTCCACCCTCTCGTCCAAATATGGTCACTTCTGGTTCCAAAAATCCAAGATGGCGATGGTTAAAATGCAGACTTGAGGCTTCAAAACAGTCCACAAACGCGGTGGCTACGTCCATTATTTCTTACAGTCTATGTGCACAGCTACAGATCTAAATCTGTTTGTTTGGATATTTTTTACACATTCAAACATTTGAATTCATTTGATCAAAATGTTTTCACACATTCAGATATGGTGATGCACAGCTACAATACATACGACCCTAATTTTATTCCATACACCGCAACATTGGATGTTACAGAACAAGTCAGGAGAGATATTAAACCGTTCTGGCATCACACGGGAATGTTTGTACAAAATTACATCTCTTGGTGAAACACACCTGTCCAAACAGCTGTACACTTACTGCTTTAATTTCTTGGAATCATGAACGTCTGGCAGTCCATCCAAAATCTGTGTTATTTCCGTCTGGACAGAAGAAGTGGACCAACTGACTGATATCTCTTGAGCCATGTTGCTATTTATTTCATGTGTTATTGTAAACATGTTTCCATCACATTTTCACATGGATTTCCATTACGACATCTTGTTGCACCATCTTCTTTTCAGATAGCTGCCATGTGCTTCACTGTGAATTAGCCTGTGCATAGTTATTAGTTTAGTAGAGCTATGTTAAGGTAAGAAGATATGAATACTATTCATACAGATTTTATTTTAACTAACACAGATTCATGTTTCAGATTATGTATTAATTTACGGATAAATGGGCAATAATTTTATGACTCTTTATGACACTTTATGATCAGCATTTAACATTTAAAATAGTAAAAATGAAGAGTAACAGTACAGTAATGGGGAAATATTTATGTTAAGAGTTGTTTTTACTATATTTTTAAGTTAAGAAGTTCCCACTTAGTAGTTTTGATAAAGACTTTCAATAATATGCGGTCATAAATGTTAGTAAGTCTTGAAAAAGAGTTATGGGAGACTGTTCATCTGTGTAAATACACACTAAAACTGTAAATGTTCTGGCAGTTTAACGTCAGTCTCAACAGTCACATTTCCATCAAAGTTTAATGTAAATCTTAACCACATTTTGTAGAAAATCAGCCTAAGAAAATGTGAATTCATCTGTGCTTCCATTCACAACTGTATATGCGAATATCAGGAGTTGGATGCGTTGATTGGGTGCTAATTCTCCAATCGGGTACCATTAAACCCTCTTATTTAGTGGTTTAATGGCAATATGGAAATATAATCTCAAAAATATTCCCGTGATAAATAATATTTATTATCAAAGAATGTTAAACAAGCGCACAACAAAATAAATTTACAGTTTATGCTTTGTAAAGCCTTCAAACGAAGGATGGGAGGAGATCGAAGGTGACAACGCAGCACCTGCCAAGGAAGCTGCTTACTGTTTGCTGTCGTCTACATATTCATTAGCCTTAATTCATTTGGCTTGTTATATGAGAAGGTAAATTTAAGAACAATAAATTAAAAGCTTGAATAACAGGTATTGTTTCGTTTGTATTGAGGCCTGTCCCTGTAGTTAGTTAACAGAAAATGTCTTCACATTCTTCACATTTTTATCCTCCTCCCATCTGTTGGTGTAGCTGCCAAAAAAGACATGAGTTTATTTTGATGTGTACTTGTACACAGGATTATTTGGGGTTTATATTGGCACATGTTGAGGTTAGTTGGATAGCTAAATAGAGAACAGAGCTTCTGTCATGTGTGGACTAATACATACCTGATCATGTGTTTATTATTTTAAATTAAAAGAAAACTCACTTATTTTCTGACTCCAGTGGTGGAATGAAGCTAAATACATTTACTCAAGTATAATTTTTAGGTATTTGCACTTTACTTGAGTATTTCCATTTTAGGCTACTTTATACTTCTGACTCTTTAGACTTAATAGACTCCACTACATTCTACATTTATTTTACAGCTGTAGTTACTTTTCAGATTAAATTGTTAAAATTACATTAAATAATATATATTGATATGATATAGCTTAATAAAGATTGTGTGAGTGATTGTGTGTGTGTGAGAGCAGTCTGTTGCACAGCTTTTGCCCTCCTCATGTATGTTAATGGAGTGGACAAAATATTAGGAACACCGTTCAATATAATGCACTCCAGTACACCACCACCACCACCCGCTACGACCTCAATAATAAACATAAAGTAGAATTATCACCTTTCTGACAATGTCAACAAAAACTGAAAATGTATAAGCTTTGTAAATGTAGGATTTATGGCAGAGCTGTTGTATTGTATCACATTAGATTACACAGGTGTTCCTAATTACGCGGCTGGTGGGTGCCATAGGTTAATGAGACACTAGGGGGCAACAAGAGTCATTAAAAACATGTCGTGTATCCAATATAGAATTAATAGAAATAGACTAAGAGGAATGTCACACGTCATGTATGCATATAGATCCTAGAAAAAATAAGACAGGAGAATTTTTTTATATATATATACATATACACCTGAACCAGGACTATATGTGTTAGAGACACTGGAAACTGTAGTTGGTCGAAACGTTGCAAATAAAGAAAAGGGAGCTCTGATTCAGTGTACGGGTACTTCATCGTATCTTGTTTATCCTTCGGGGACCATGAATGTGATCCATGTGTAATTTTCTTAGGGTTTATTTTAAGTAGAGCTGCTGGTGCACATATTTTAATTTGAATGTACTTTTTTAAATTCATATTTTACATTTTTACCCAAGAAGTTTCCATCAGACAGACAACTTACTAACATTTCGTTTAATTTGACAAAGCACAATTCCTGCTGTGTGGGCTGGCCAGTGGTGAAAAGGAAATACGTAAATGTACCCAAGTACTGTGCTTTTTAAAAATGTATTTAGTTATATATTTCCATTTTATGCTTTATACTTTTTACTCTCCACTACATTTATGTGACAGTTGTAGTTCCTGTTACTTTGCAGATTTGTCACACACATATCAGCAGTTAAAATATGATCCATCATTATATATAAATAGAGACAAACAGCATATAAACTTGTTAAAATGAGCTGTGAACAGCTACAACATTAAATTACATGTTAAATAATTAGTTATTAATTAGTTAATAATAGTTTTGTTGCTTGATAATGTGCTTATATTAAAAGTCTGCACATCACCTCACATTTATGTAGCTTTAACAACAAATGAATGCAGACTTTATGTTCCCTGTGATGATTACACAACTCATACAGAAATAAATGTGACCAGTGATTTGATGATGACGACTGAACATTTTCGTGATACTTTGACTTTAGTAAGACTTTAACTTGTAACAGTATTTCTACTTTTAGTTTTACTTAGGAGAATAATCTGAATACTTCTCCACTATCACTGGCAGCAGCGAAATCAATGACAAACCCTGATACTCACTCAGTAACACAAGACACAAGTGACGGGTTGTTTCAAGTATGTTTGATTTATTTCCAAAAAATTAGTGTCACCACAAAACATGGTACAAAGATACAGTAACAAAAGAAGCCTCTGACGTCTTTGAATGGCTTCATTTGTCTTCTCGTTTTCTTTTTTTAATGAAACTGTAAAGGATGCACAAACAGAGAACAGATGAGACGACAATCTCAGAAAACCACAATGACCTACTTGATATATTCATTTACTTCTTTAAAAGCCCTTAAAAGACACAGAGCCGGCCTGGACAACAAAAAAGTCTCCATCTCGTTTTCATTACAATGTTTCATCACAAACTGGGAACAGGCCACTCAGGTATTTGCACCAGTAACAACACATTAAAAAAAAAGAAAAAAAAAAGTTGTTGGTCACATTAGAATTAAGGTTAGAAAAGTATACTTATGTTCAGCACATACAGTATATAAAATGAAATGTCACACAAGTATTTACAGAAAAACATGAAGACACCACACTTAAACAGTTACACTTTTAATAAAAAATAATAATTTACATTACATGAGACAAATGTGTTATGCAGAAGTCAAACAACATTCAACAAAATAGAGAAAACATCACATATTTAAATAGAAAAATGTCAGGTAATTCTTTTGAACTCACTGTGCAAACTTTTTTTTTTTTTCATTTAATCCGTCTTGAGGAAATGTCATATGTACACTGTAAGGTAATGCCTTTAGCCTCACTGTCTGCATCTGTTAGAAAATCTATATTTGATAAGGAGTGCATACTTTAGAGCTAAGTGCAAACAAATAGCTTTTTCATGTTGTGCATTAAAATCTCTGAGTTTTTGGCGGTTCATATGTTTCCTTTAAGCAGCAGTAACCTCTCCTCGTAGTAAAATAGAAATTCTTTTATAGGCTATCCTCTATAGTTTAAATTCTAAAATTGAACCCACAGTTTGAATGGCCAGTGATATTGCTTTGATCTATTTACAGCTTAAGTAGGATAAGATTTCCTTGGTAGTGCAGTGCCCTAAAACATCAGCTTATCTTCGTTTTATCCCTGTCGGAGGCACAGAGGAGGGAGCTGACAGCAGAGACGGACGTGTTCGACTGACTCCAACTGAAGCTGACCTGCGGAGTGACGACAGTCTGACAGTAATAGGCAGAGAAGTGGATCCAGTGATGGATGGACAGTATTCATCCTCCACTACCAGGCACTTTGTTAACTGTGATCCACAAAATTAAAGACATCTATGAGCTGTGTTGAGCGATCGCCACGTCTCTGCTCTCAACCACCTGACGCCACCTCTAATGTTCATGATATGCTGTGATGACCTCGGTGCTCAGGCATCAGAGATGCAGTTCTGGATCTTGTCCATCCACAGCTGGGCGCTGGGTGCGTCTGAAGCGCAGAAGTTGTAGACTCGCTTGCTGGTCTTCAGCTAAAAAAAGATATTTAAAAAAACGGGTCAAATGTGAAGCAGAGGGACAGAAAAGATTTGAACAGCAGGTCACTTTCAGGGATGCAAACTCATCAGGGGTGAAAAAGGTGAAGAAGAACATTTTTTTAAATATCAGCATTAAAATGTGGGTTTAGAGTTAGCATGAGGATATAGGGAAAAACTCACCCTAGAATTAATGTAATCTTACTGCTACAAAAATAATGTAAGGGGGATGGGAAGGGCACAAAAAAAAAAAAAAAGTGCGGAGTCGGGTCCAAAATTGTAGTAAACTGCATTACATTCATTATACGAAAAACAAAAACACAACATGCACAACAACTGACAAAACAAATGGAAAACACAGCTTATGTTATATTTCGGTAGAGAGACAGATTGAATCAGACACTCTGGGTCTTTTAGCATTTGAACTTCTTGCCGTAGTCCAACATCAAAATGACAACAACTGCACACTAAGAGCCAAAGCTAAAATGTTTTGACCTTAAACTGAAAAGAAACTACACTGATAATTCGAGAACTGACATTACAGTTTTTCTCGATTGCTAAGACACATTTCTTGAAATTATGCTCCATTTCCCAAAACACTTCCACTCAAAACATCAGACATCAAATACACAAACACTACAAAATAACCGTCACACACTGACGAGATCAATTCAGAACACTACTGTAAAAACCTGATACTGTAGTGAATAATGGCTCTTATGATTTTTCCCCCAGAACAACCTCTTTACACGATGAATAATCAATATAATTCCCCAATGTACTGTAGTAAAATAAACTGAAATTGAGTGAAAAAGTAAATATACTGTAAAAATATGCAAATGATAAAGAACGTAGAACACAGTAAATTAATTTAATAATGTATTTACTAATATAAACCAATAAAAAAAACAGTTTGTACATAAAGAAAGAAATCACATTTATTCCTCCTCAGGTCTTTGTGGATCCTTTATTCCAAAACAAGTGAACTGACCCGCTGCCCTTTTATCTATTCTGAGGCTCTGATTGGTGCGTGAACAATTTTAACTCTCAGTGTTTCCACCTGGAGAATTGTGTGTTAATTGGGTTCCAGCTGTGATGACTTGAGTTAATGATATTAAATGCCAGTGTTTTCTTAATGAGCACATGAGTGAAAACAGGGGAATTGTGTTTATAGTTTTGGGAAACGGGTCTGTCTGTTGGTAGATGAGTCATGGTTTGGGGCATTTAGTTAATAGGTCCAGTTATTGTGTGTAAATGATGGAGAAAAACTGTAAAAACCAGAATAAACTTGAGTGTTATCAAACACTAAACAGAGAGATGGAACTGGCCAAATACCTGACCACTCCTGAGACTGTTTCATCATTGTGAAATGTAATTCCTTCTCTCATGTCCAAAATATGACAAGATAAGGGAAACATATTACTCTAAATTCGCAGAAATATTCCCACATTTTAACATCCTTTCATAAACACATAAAGTACCAATTATTCTGGGAGAGAATGAGAGGTGCTTATTATTGGCAGCAAAATATGTAACAGCGTGCCGCAGCCTCAGAGAGGGAACAGACTAAAATCTTGTACGATGGTAATTCAAAAACCTGTAGGGGAGAACCAGCTCAAAAGTAACGCAGCGATTTTCTCCGAGCCCAAACAAGTCTGATATGACCAACTGCGTCAGCACGTACAGCACGCAACACTTACCAGAACCGCGAAAAGAGTTTTACCCGAAAAGCTGTTTTCAATCACGGTAAGTAAATTCACTCAGGCCTGCGACAGCTGCAGATACCGGATTTTTTTTTTTATTGTCAGAGCATTTGATTTATTGATTGCTGTTGGGATGTACAGAGACTTTCAACAAATATAACAAAAAATGCTTCTAAAAAATACATAACCTAACCTAGCTTTAAACCTGTTCTACGGGATAATAAAGTTTTTCGCTGTAAAAACTTTCACACTCCTGCTGATGTCACACAGTTCATAAAAACATCAGGGTTCAGGGTTGTTTGTAAACCTGAAGTTAATCAAACAAGTTTTACCCTTTACCCTCTTCATTCACTTCAGCACACCAAGTAACTGATGAGGAAATGTTGCTTTCTTCAAACTTACGGCTGACTGAAAGCGTTTAACGCCCTCTATAAGAGGGGATCAGGTAAAATAGTTAAATGGAAAGCATGAATTATTAAATCGAGAACGCAGATTAGTTTTTTTTTCCCTCCTGGGCTACGTATGTTTTCAACGCTGACAGAAAGGTTAAAATGTCGACCGGATGAGGCTGTGTCACATTCTGGCTTTCACACACATCTTTTCTCTGCTCCACTATCTTTATGCAGCAGGTGTATTTTTGCCGAGGCAGCTTGCGTCTTATTCAACGATATTTATTGTAAACTGACATGAGTTAAATATTTAATGATGCCTAATGAATGCTTCATTAGTTATTGACTTTGCCTTTCTGCCTTTTTTTTTTGTTCTTCTCTACTTCTCCAAAGTCTGTGAAGGAGATGATACATACAGTTTTTTGTCTGCAAATATACACTCTTCAGAAAATATGGATAAAAAATTTCAGTAAGACAGTGTGCTGTGTACAGTAATTTAAACAAGTACATCCTGAATCTGCCAACACATCAGTCATGAATGAGCTGCAACCAAAATGTACTCACGTCAAAGAAAGCCTTTTCACTGATGTGTTTGGGGGCTCCTATAGTGGGTGCAGCAATCGTCACGGACTCCACCTCCGCCAGATCGATGTGGCCTCTGCAGTTGGTGTCCTCCCCGGTGTCGTAGTACCTCAGCTGTGAAGACACGGACGTTAACCTGCAGCCTGAGGATTTACTGCTGCTTAAATAAACGTGATGCTGCTTGCTCACCTGGTGTTTTGTGATGTCCAACACAAACCAGCGAGGCTTCCAACCTTTCAGCAGCGCTCCACGTTTATAGAGGATCCCCTCATAAGACCTGCAGATCGACACAAAGTCTGGATGTAACGTCTCTGTAACTCTGGGTTACTAATGAGAGTGTTAAAGTCGGCTGGATCCATATTAATAAATCAGTGGAGCCAATTCCAGCATTTGTTGCACATTAAGGCAGAGACACACAGAACAACAAGCCTGACTGACATGTTTCTTCATATGTACCATAGCAACTCTGGCACTCTTTGTACATTGTGTTCCCATTGTGTAAAGAGGCCCAACAGTGGGTTGCTGTGTTACTCTGTAGCAGAAAAGACCAGAAAAGCTTCACATGTTCTTTCAAGGGCTTCTTCTAGAGATCCCTGCTGTCATGTTTCAACTTTCTTAAAGCAATTTAAATGATCGAAAACCAGCCTCAACCTGTCAAGAAGCTTCAACAAAGATAAGTTTTTGCTTTTTATGTCCACAAAAACAATTATACAGCAAAATACCACAGTTATCTGTATCAATAATGAGTGAGAGTGAAGGTGTGAAGCTTTGAAGACATCTGATTAGGTATTTTACAGTAAGAATAAGTTTGAGGATTATGTGGGTTGCAAGCTTCAAAATACTAATCTGTTATAACTTTTATCCATCAAAGGATTATTTGGACTGTGAAAGATGAAGATCACATACAAAAGAACAAAAAAATGTACACAAAGTACATTTGAATCACTGTTTGTCTAATTCAGAAAAGAATATCCAGATGTTAGAGCCAAGAGACTGTACTTTAACCTCTCAGTAATTGTAAAAATTACACACCCAGAGTTTAACAGAGTACAGACAATCCTCACAAACATGACACACAGCATACCACTGCGCTGAGTCATCTTCCAAAACTGGACTGGACTGACCCCTCGGCAACAGTTGTAAGTGAATCAAATGTGGACTTCTTTATTTGTTCCGGGACTTTGAGAAGTTCACAGCCCACCTGTTCTCCTCGCTCTTGGGGGTGAACTGGTTGTAAAGTGTTGCGGCGCGGCGGTTGATCCCGTTGGCTGTGGCAGTGCTGCGGTCCTCGCCCAGCCCGCTGTCTGGCAGGTGCAGCATGGAGCGGCGCTGGAAGGCCTGCAGGCTGGACGTGGGAATGAGGCCTGAGATGGACACCGACTGCTTACGGAGCTGCAAAACACACAAGAGAGCAAGTATGACACACAGAAGAACTGTTTTATGTCATTTAATTGTTGAAATTTAAGGCACACTCACATTTCCTTCTTGCTTAAGGTCTTCCTGAATGCTGATTCGGACTCTTTCCAGAGTGGTCTGCCATCTCTCAGGGCTCTGGTTCAGCTCACCCTCCAGCTTCTCGATGTCCTGCAGCACCAAAAACAGACAAATGTGACTGATGATGTGAGAACTGAACAGGATAAAACTAAAGATCTAACTAAAGAAGTGTCTGTAACAAACTCTTACAGCGAGGAGTTTGGTGATGGCGTCCGGCTGGGCGCGGCTCACGCTGCTGTAACACGGCCACACAATCCTCCTCTTGCTGTTGGAGATGGTTTCTGCCTCCTCTGAGCTCTCCAGCCTCACAGCCATCATCCTCCAGTCGTAACACGGCCCGGTTGACAGAGTCTCATCCGTGAAGAAGTCCCATTTATTCAGGCTGGGGATGCTGATGGAGGGCTTCAGGATCACCTACAAGACATAAAAATATTATTATTATTTTGTAAAATTCTGTGGAATAACTTGAAATATTATACAGTGTAAAGACAAAGATAATCAAAAATTTGTAATGGTCAAAACGTGTGAAATAACAAGTCCGTATGTTGTATTTCTAACAAGATTAATCAAGAAATAGTTTGACAACAAGCTCTGCTCACTGATTTTTTATTCTGCTGGAATATGAGAGGAGTCGTGAAAAGTCATCAACACCTGCTCATTCATCATAAAAAGGCTGAAATAAGTTATAGAGCTTTGTCAGGAAACTGGAACAGCACAAGAGAAAAGAGAGATCAAGCTTGATCTCCAGAGTTTGATATATTTATTCCATTATTTATATAGAGCCCAACAACCAATATTTTTAATTGAGAGACAATTTCACATAGTATCAAAGAAAAGAAAAATAACAGAAAACTTTGCAGACAAAAATTACACTTGAGTTCATTACACTTTTTTCACTGATGCCAGAGACCAACCATTAACCGATGGAAACCTTCAGTATGAAGAAAGTTGCACGTCGAAAATAGGTAAAATAGGCTTCCTTTAAAAGAAACTAAACAAAAAACCCGGCGTTCACGCAATAAAAAAATGAGGGACTATCACTATGTCAATCTACACAGTACATTCAAAAAGAAAAACCAAAGAGATTAATGGGTGAATTGGAGCGCTGGGTGGTGCGACTGGATCGACAAGACGTACATGACACACTCAATGTATTTGAAATGATCAGAACAAGAAAAGGGGAGACTGAAATGCTCGATTGTTTTAAAAAAGCTGAAGGAAAAACAGACAGAAACACTCACTTCGCTCTCTGAGGGGCTGTACAGATAGTTGAAGAAGATGGGACTCCTCCTGTGCATCCTGTTGATGCACTCCCAGATACAGATACCTCTCCGGGCCTGTTTATCACCCTTATCCTCAAACAACAAGCCTGCGAAAAAACAGAGAACCGTGTTCAAAAAGCTTGTAATTCAACAGAAGGGCTCATGTGTTAAACTATACATGGGTTCATCATCTGAGGTGTCAGGTGGGTGCTAGCGGTGTGAAAGAAGACAAATATATTAATTGGATATGCACAGATAATGAAAATTATTCACATTTTTGCAGTAATATTTGCCCCGTTCTCCTCCCTGACATGTCAGACTTCAAACTAACTTTGTTTTAATCCTAAACCTCCTCCCACTGCATGCACTGCCTCCTTTAATTAAAAAAAAGATATATGGCCAAATGAGCTCTTATGGCCTGTTTTTCATCAATGACTTTTTAATTTTCTATCACAGACACTCCAAACCAACTTTATTTTCATCATTATATGCACAACCTCCAGTTTTTAATGAACATCATGCATTATGGCCCAATACAATCCTCTATTTTTTCCACTGAACCTCTGCTCTATTTTCACTATTCATTTCCACCCAGTGACACAGCCTCCACTTAGACTCAGTTTAGACTTAACGTTTAGCTTTTCTTTATGAAGGTGGGATCCAAAAAACAAATCATGTTGGCAGCTAAAAGTCTAGAAATATTTATGTGGTCAGTACATTTCAGTAGAAAACTATTTAATGCAGAAAATGAAGCGGACTTCCAATATACACCACACAAAATTCAGATAAGAATCTGTTCAACACAATCAAACTCGATATATTTATCAATTGCATGACCAAATGTGATTAAGAAACTCCTCCCAAGATAAGCATTCTTACATCCATTTTTCATCCTAT
The DNA here is from genome assembly GCA_038419695.1 of Scomberomorus guttatus. Classification (NCBI taxonomy): domain Eukaryota; kingdom Metazoa; phylum Chordata; class Actinopteri; order Scombriformes; family Scombridae; genus Scomberomorus; species Scomberomorus guttatus. Next base: position 22,560,998 of record CM076445.1, on the reverse strand, counting down.
AAACACAATTTAATTTATGATAATATAATACGTTATGCAATAAAGATGTGAAATTTGCAGCAGGACCCAAAAGTTCCTGGAATTGTTAAAAAAAGCCTCATTATAAATCTTTCAGTAGTGCCTTTCTAATCCCCATCAAAGTACTCCCCATAAGATGCGATACATTACTGTGTGGGTGAAGTGATCATAATTTATGGGTCACAAACCAGGTTCATTTTGAGAACTATTAGTTTTATTAACCCTCATTTCTGAGAGGACATTTCATTTTGGATGGACGTGGAGAGCTCATTTAAACAACGTGTCACTTGTCGATGCCTGCCACAAAATATTCAAACCTTGATAAGTGCACTAATTTATAAAGGTAAACTTCAAACTGTAAGTGTGGTTGCTTATACAAAATATGCATATAGCCACTGGTAATATTAAAAAAAAAACAATCCCCGCTGGATTAGATTGTACAGGACACTGACCATGTTCCAAGCGCTCATAGTCGGAGTCCAACAGGAAGTTCTTGAAGCGGTTAGAGATGTGATGATAGGCCAGGAACTTCAGATAATACTGATTAAACTCAAACTCCAGAGGATGCTGCTCCAAAATCTGCAAAGAAATGAAAAGATGGATAAAGAGAGACAGACAGAGAGAGGGGAGGAAGAAGAGACAGAGAGAGAAGGTCAGAGTCTGTGTGACAGCTGGATCATGTCCTCGTGTTGTGGCTTCACATCCCTCCAGAGGACAGATGACCAATTAGGAACAGGAAAGAACTTCTCCTGTCCTTGAGGGGGCAAAGGTTAGTGATATCATCGCCACCAGACACAATCCAGACTAAGCCGGCAGGACTGTAGCTCTATTGTTCCCATCCAGCGGTGTGAGGTGGCCAACGAGAGAGAAGTGTTGAATATTTGAGGCCACCTGGGTCTATTGGCAAAAACAACAGCTGTTTTGGAGATGAGGCACTTCTATTTTCAGCTCTTGTCCGAACCCCCCCCCCTCCCCCTTTATAGCTCTCCAGACCCCAGGACCCCCGCCAAACTGTTGTAGCTGCCAAGACTACAGTTTCAAAAGACAAATGCAGAAACTATGTGTTGATGTAAGTGTATGGGAGTGGGTTTGTAAGACCCCAGAGACACAAAAAAACCAACAACATTCTCTAAAGTTAGCATTTCACAGCGGACACAGCTCTCTGGACCTCAGCTGGGCGAGCTTCATTCTTAACCCCCCCCCCCCCCCCCTCCCCCCTGAAATCCTGAAATCCTGAAACCCTGAGGCACACCCAAACCCTTCCTAGAGACTCTCAATCCCCCAAAGTGCAATTTTCCACATGCTGCTCTGAACACACACTGAAATGTGAAAGGATGCTGAAACACGCGAGCGCACACAGCTCAGCGCTGATCACTGGGTTCACAGACCATCTGGGTAACAGCCTCCCTGCACACTCCCTGGTGCAATACACTGTCGAAATTACATCTCCAGTGTTTGGAATGCAAAGTGCAAAACTAAACCAAATGTATAGAAAATGACAGCTAAGCTTCTCGCCTTCTTCGCTCTCTCGCCTGTAGTCTTTTGAGTAATGTGATGAGCTCATGTTGAAAATATGAATAAGTTGTAGAGGGAACGCGGAGAGAAGTCATGTTGCAATGTTGTTGTAGTAGGGAAGGTGGAGTTTAAACTTCACCTGGTGCACGCAGTCCAGGAACTGCAGGAAGATGGGAGTGAAGCCGCTGCCCTGGCTGCTGGGACTCAGGTTGCTCCGCTGGCTGAACTTGTGGCCGAAGGAGAGCCACTCCTTCTCCAGCAGCACCTGAAAGCCCTCCAGAGTGCGGTAGAAAGGATCACTCAGTAGCTGCACCAAAGACACCACCTGCAGAGAGAAAGACAAAGGTGAGAAGAGAAAAAAGTGAGACTGAGATTTCTCATATTTCCAGTCTGTCAATTCTCAGAACAGACAGATGTGTGAGGAAAATATAGGTCAAACTGTTTTAAAAACAGATTTACAATAATCCATGAACAAGAAAAGAATAGTTCTGATCTTTGTGTGTTTAGTCCTGTTACAGCCTAAGGCACACTACTTAAGTCTTGTTTGCATTAAGTATTTTTTGGGCATTTTAAGCCTTTATTAAAGACAAACAGAGATGCAACAAAGGTCCCCGGCTGGACCCAAACCAGGGACGTTGTGGTTCATGGTCGCCGTCTTAACCTCATAACTTAGGAGACATCTTCATTTTCTCATGAGGATGTAAGAAAAACATCGATATGAACCCTCTGAGTTAGTTACACATAAAGCAGTCGTCAGTTTAAAACATCCGATGACATACTGTCATAAACATATATCAAACATTAAGGATCAGTTAAATTTGGTTATTAAAGAATTGTGACCATAATATGTACTGTGCTGGATATTTTACAGTGAAAAGAAGACAGTGTTTCTGAATTACCAAACATATTTTTGGCATTTCTGTACTGACACTTCATGTAATTTATCAGCTAACATATACAGCCAAACGACTGCAGTTCTAATGGTAGTATTTGATCAACAACTGACTGTCACTAATTTAATTTGATAGTTCTCATTATGTTAAATATACAGGGGTTACATATCACGATCAGTTTACCACTAACTGAACTCTGCAGCATTTTTTTCCACTTCTCATGCATGATTACAATACAGCGTATGACATGTTTTTAAAGTGGATGGCATGCAGTTGCATTGCACCCCCTCTATAGCTGAACCCAACACAACGCAATGTTTAACTGATCATCTGCTCTCAATAACATTTATATAACAATGTAGTTCAGGCACACTTGAGCTCACTCTACAAAACACCAGTTGAGACCCACTTGTCTACACATGCAATATGTTTGGCCTGCCTCCCTGCCCGTGTCTCCTCCAACACAACTAATGAGCCCTGACGCGTGTGGAATGAGCGGGAAAAACAGTTCATGGTGTCCCCATGGGGTTTACAAGAACATCCAGCCCCGAGTGGTAGAGAGAGCCCCCCGCGCCCCGGCACAGAAATAAGCCCCTGGGATTACAAAGAGACTGAGGAGAAGTCTGAAAGGAAAAGCGAGGCACGAAAAAGGAGAGTGGATAGGAGATAGAGGCAGATGGTTAGACTGAGGATGAAGAAGAAGAAGCAGAAAATAAGACAGTTCTGCATCCTGTCTGCTGGGTGTCTATGGTCCGTGGACAGAGGCAGGAGAGCCAGAGCATATGGAGCCCATTTGCCTGTGCAGGCCTGATCAGGACCTGGCGTGATGGAACTGGTGGCCCGTGGAGAGAGATGCTCCGGGCCTAACACGTGCCTGGCATAAGGGATCCACAAATTGTGCTTTTAAACAGCAGCCCAGGGCTTAATAAACCCCCGTAAACACATAGAAACACACACACTTGCAACACAAACATGTGCACTTTAACAGGTCAACATGGAAAATGTGAGCAAAGAGAGCAAAAATGCGACAAAATACTGCAGTGAAACGATACCGACAACTGATCGGGACAGAACCAGGCTTTTTTTGTTTATGTGCCTTCAAATCAGAACCATAAACTCTGATGACTGAAATCAGCGCAAATCAGTCACATAAGGCTTAAAAACCTTTTCATTTTTCTTTGCCATCTTTGCGTAATTGGGTCAACAGTGACACAGTTGATTAGAAGATGAGCAGGAAAAGCAGGTGTGGCAGATTTATGATTCACACATGACCCATTCATAAGTGAAGTCTGCTGGATGCCACGGGTGACTGTGGAGCATCCCTGATCACAGTAATGATCACTCTACAAAGTTACTAATTTCTACTTTGGATTGCTATTTCAATATTTGGGTGGCAGACCTGTGTGGCAGCTCTCTTGATCCATTTGTGATAAAAGGACCAGTAATGCCAAATTTGACTATTGTCTGAACAGCTGCTGTCTATAAATGAAGAAATATTCATCTTGTGTGGCTATACCCGGATGTTTGTTACATCTTTTTATTTCTATTTATTTATTTTTTGTTTGTTTTCATCTTTTTTTCCCCTTGTGTTTGGTTGTGTCGACATTCCGGTGGTGTGAAGTTGGGAACTACAGAACTGTTTGCGTGTTTTTTTTTTTGTTTTTCATCAAAAACAATTTAAAAAAACCAGTACATTAAAAACAGATACTCACTGGTAAACAAATGCTTTGTGAAACATTTTCTGTCAGTGAATTTCTGAACTTGGGGCAAAATATATAATGTAAATTGCTACATGTTTCTATCAACTATCTTTTTGCAAATATATGCAAGAGGATGTGACAGTATTACATGATTAATCAAGTTTTTAAGATGATATTTATGTGGTTTTTTTCTACTAATCTATAAATGTGTCTCTTTTGATCCATGTGTTCGCTGTGGTGTTTATATCAGCTGATAAAGAAGGGAGGGTGACATCTAAGAAGAGCCCCCATCTTGACCTGTACCGGGAATGTTGTAGTTACTCAACACCTCAAACTCTTTTTATTCTTTATTTTACACATTTTCTGGTGGAGGAGAGGCACGTAACGATGAGTGGCAGCACGACATGAACGCTAGCTTCCATCTGCATTCACCACCTTTCACTTCTATTCTCTTTTTCCATACGTCAACTTTCCTACCTCAGCTTAAGCGTCACACTTATTTCATGATATTTCTGCTGAAAACTGAAAATGAGCATAAAAACAGGTTTGAAGGAAACGTCTCTCTGTTCTACACACATTGAACTCAACCTCTTCTTCCTCTCCACATCTGTCTGTGTTACTGTGTGTTTATTCATAAATGTATTTGTCTCACTTGTGTAGTCATATCCCAGCCATCCTCCAGGCTGAGGAGAACAGATGAGCCGCTGTCCAGAAGCTCCACCAGAATCAGTGCCAGCTGCAGGATCTTGTGAAGCTGTGGGCGATCAACATATGTGCAAGTGAACACACAGACACACACATACACACACGCACAATTAATCCTCTCTGTGCATGCATTACCATGTTTGGTCTACCGGTAAATTACTTGCTGAATCTGCTTGTTGCTTATGTAGGGTTTCCCACAGATAATATTTTTCTACGATATGTTCAATGTAAGGACAAAGGCTGCAGGGGGTCAATCAGATAACCAGCATGATAAAGAGCTCGGCTGCGATCTCATCGTTGTGAATCCGCTTCCCTTGGGAAAATGGCTTCAGAGTGGATTTATCCATTATGTGAAACTCGCACACAGAGCTGACTGCAGGGTTGTTTCTCACACAATTTTTAGAAGCCGACTCTCACTCACAGTGGTGCTGTGAATGTGTGCTCTCGATAAAAATACAAGAACAGTGTTGTGTCTGTGTTTTGTCACCTGCAGGATCCATTCGGAGTCCTCCAAGGCTTTGAGGAAGGAGTCCTCCGAGTCGGATGAGGTGGCGCTGGGAGCGCAGGCCCTCAGCAGCTTCTTAAAAGAGGCTTTCACCTGCCGCGTGTCTGCAAAGTCCACCGGCACCAGTTCACAGTTCAGAGAGGAGTCCACTCTGAGGCCCTATCCAAAGAGACACACAGAGGAGTGGGTGAGGCTGCAGAAATCTAACATGTTCAAATAAAATTACACTTAGTGATCAGAAAAATACAGACATGTACAATATAATTCAGTGCAGTCTGGACTTATGTTTTACTTTAGTTTTGTTTGAGAGTTGATTAGGTTCCATGGTAGGTTTGGAAGTCAGTGTTGTATCATTACATTGAAAGGTGTTTCTAATATTTGGCACTCCTTATTTTTCACATATGGAGATGGAAACATGTCAGAATCGCTTTATAGCATCATGAAAAATCAATATAATATCACAAACCTTAGTATCTGAGGTGGTTTTGCACTGTGGTGTTCTGTACCTCTGCCTGATTTGTTATTTTTACATATTAGGATACCTCTTCTTGTATTATAGCTTACTTACAAGTCTGTCTTTGTTCATATGTACTTGTTGAAGTACTGATGTCTATTGCAGATAAATGACAAGATCCTCAAAACATCTTCAGTGCACCTCAGTATCCAACTTACAAGACAAGTCTGAGTTTGATTTTTACTCTGCATCCTTGTGTCCTGTGGGTCTATGAACTGTTAATCTGGGTGATACCACCTCTGTCTTGAACAGGTGCTGGATGACTTCATGTGCCAAGAACAATGACTGTCTTACTGGCACTTGGAAACTTGGAAATACTTGATATGTTAGCTTTTGGGAAACTGAGTGGACTTGAATCATTCCAGAAGATGTACTCCCACTTTCAGTAAACTGAATGTCTCACTGACTTATCAATGCATTAATTGAATACGGACATACAGAAAGCAATGGCAAAAAACCTTCTTAAATGTGAACTTTAAAACCAATGGCTTGTTACATGACTGACAAATCAACTGTGTTTTTATTGGAATATGTTAAGTAACTATTTTTCTACATATTTCTTTATTTATACTGTAAGTTTAACTTGCAAATGGACCGCTTATTCCCATCTGCAGGTTGTGTGAATGAATAAGAATGATTTGAAATCAAAGGTCTTTTAATAACAGTGTCCATTTCTGTGTTAGCCAGAAGCCAGTGTGGAGAGCTGTTATATCATGACTGATAAGAGATTTTACATGATTGTAGTTGTGTTAAATATACAGAACTGCTTCTACATACTTATAACATGCTTATACTTATCCTTTATACTCAAGGAATGTAAAAATTTTATTTTATATCCTTTGAAAGTACAGATATATTCTTAAACAATCAAATTATTCCTCAAAAGACACTGTACTTATTTTGAATGTACCATTTTCTTTTATGAACTTCAAGCTTACACATGATGTGATAAGGTTTTAAAACTAAACTTCTAATGCACATAGGAATGTGCAGATTTACAATGATAAACTATACCAATCTCTTAATAAAATTTCCTTTAGAGCTCCCAGACAGCAGCTTTCTTTTCTTTCTCACCCTCAAATGGGACTTTTCTCCGAAGACGTAGAGGGCAGCTTGCTGTTTGAGGAGCTGAGCCTGCAGACTGCTGCTACCTGCAGGGGGCGCCAGATCCTTCCCTGCTAGTCTGGCACCCACGTCTGCTACCGTCGGGTGCTGGCTGAGTCTGTTGCTTGAGCGCAGGCTGGCCCACATCCCTGCAAACACACAGATGCAAACAAAAGTTGTACACACACGCGGGAGCTGGCCTGTTCCAATGCCACTGATGTACACATGCCGTCAAACAAACTAAGATTGAATGATGAACAACACATGACATGCGGACTACGTTTACATGCACAGCAGTACAACAGGGATTATGTAAACACCTCCATTCTTTCAGTCAACCAACAAAGCGCTTGCCTCTGTGAATCAGGCATTGAGAAATTAGAAGCAGAAGTAGTTGGAATTTTTTAGCAAGTCAACAAGTCTAGAAGCCATTCTCTTCTCTGAAAACCAGCATGCAATACCTTCCAAACAGCATCAATCACTATCAGGAAGGACATGATTTTTCACAGTAATCAGTTTCAAACCTTTCTGAGTGGCATTTGTATGGCTGTTAAACAGCTACCAAAGTCAGCTTCTGTAACCGAGGCACTTACATATGAGCCTTTAATTAAATGGACTCATTAATTTCATACAGATATCTTGATAACATAACTTGCTTTCGTACTGAAGTTGTATCAATTTCAAAAGCTGTTGGTAACACTTTTCAGTTACTATCAATAGTGTAAATTACCACCTGCCGCTGCACCTGATTAATTCTTTATCTCAATGTTTATTTTTTAACATGGCTGCTGTTTAGATCTGATATGACTCAGAGATAAACAGTAAAAGCAAAAATAAGGGCAGTTATATAAATTTTACACTTATCTGAATCTTGTTTCATTTGAGTCATGTTTAAAATTCATCCAAGCTGTATTTATTGTACTAAAGTGAGCGATCTGAGGCACCTCATTTTGTGTGATTCATGACTGTCTGCCATGACAAACAGCTTCCTTCCCTCCTAAGTCTGGACCCAGCTCTTAACTGACCACAGTTAGCCCTGCTGAGCTAACACATTAACAATAGAAAAGGCCACATTAGAGCAGCCACTTTGGTTTGTGAAAAACCACAGCTCCCAGTAGAGCGCCCACAAAGTCAGTGATGATTAGTACTAGGCCTCACAAGGTCTTTGTGAGGGGTTTTCAGCATGATGCAGTGTAGTACGTGACCTGGTTAGTCCACTGTATCGGTTAGAGAGGGAAAAGATGATGAGGCTTGGACGATGTGTTAGAAGGAAAAAGACTGTAAGAGGAGTGGCAGACAGTTTCACTATACCTTGATTGTGGATTCTCTCCTTACTGGCAGGTTTTTGGTTTGAGTGAGTGAATAGTTTATCTCTGTACTCAAGCACTGGGGTAGGTTGTTGTGTACGGGAGGTAGAAAAGAAGATGAGGGGAAAAAAGTCATGTCAACATCATACAGACACTTCAGCCTGAAACACACCCAATCCTGCTAACCTTTTCAGACCACAGAAACATGCATGTTTAAATGAAGAGTTACAGTTGAGGGTCAAAGATCGGACCACGAAAAATGACAGAATGAAAAACGTTTTTTTTCATTTTAAATGATCAAGATGATGAATGTCATAGCATGCATGAATATGAATGTCCATTGTTATGATTGGTGGTGTGAAGACAAGGCAGTTGTTGATGTAATGGTTTTTGCAAGTTAAGCCTCTCTACTTTCAGGTGAATCATGTATTCCACTGCATTTATTAAAGATACAACAATTTGGAAGGGTCAGTTTTGGATGGAAAATTTGGTGACTCCGAGAAGCAGCCATAAAAATACACCGATCAGCCACAACATTAAAACCACTGACAGCCGAAGTAAATAACATTGATTATCTTGTTACAGTGGCACATGTCAAGGGGTGGGATATACTGTATTAGGCAGCAAGTGAGTCAGTTCTTGAAGTTGATGTGTTGGAAGCAGGAAAAACGGGCAAGTGTAAGGATCTGAGCGACTTTGACAAGGGCCAAATTGTGATGGCTAGACGACTGGGTCAAAGCATCTCCAAAACAGCAGGTCTTGTGGGGTGTTCCCTGTATGCACTGGTCAGTATCTACCAAAAGTGGTCCAAAGAAAGGACAACCGGTGAACTGGTGACAAGGTCATGGGCACCCAAGGCTCATTGATGTGCTTGGGGAGCGAAGGCTAGCCCGCCTGGTTTGATCCCACAGAAGAGCTACTGCAGCACAAATTGTTGAAAAAGTTCATGCTGGCTGTGACAGACATGTGTCAGAAAACACAGTGCGTTGCAGCTTGCTGTGTATGGGGCTGCGTAGCCGCAGACCGGTCAGAGTGGCCATGCTGACCACTGTCCACCACCGAAAGCGCCTACAATGGGCACGTGAGCGTCAGAACTGGACCATGGAGCAATGGAAGAAGGTGGCCTGGTCTGATTAATAATGTTTTTTTTTTACATCATGTGGAAGGCCGGGTGCCTGTGCATCGTTTACCTGGGGAAGAGATACTACCACGATGCACTATGGGAAGAAGGCAAGCCGGTAGTGTGAGGCTCTGAGCAAACCTTCGGTCCTGGCATTCATGTGGATGTTACTTTGACATGTACCACCAACCTAAACATTGTTGCAGAACAAGTACACCCCTAAATGGCAACGGTATTCTCTGATGGCAGTGCCCTCTTTCAGCAGGATAATGCGCCCTACCACACTGCAAAAATTGTTTAGGAATGGTTTGAGGAACATGACAAAGAGTTCAAGGTGTTGCCTTGGCCTCCAAATTCCCCAGATCTCAATCCGATTGAGCATCTGTGAGATGTGCTGGAAAAAAAAAGTCCATGGAAGCCCCACCTCGTAACTTACAGGACTTAAAGGATCTGCCACTAACGTCTTGGTGCCAGATACCAGAGGACACCATCAAAGGTTTTGTGGAGTCATGCCTTGACAGGTCAGAGCTGTTTTGGCGGCATGAGGGGGACCTACACAATATTAAGCAGGTGGTTTTAATGTTTTGGCTGATCGGTGTATTGCAGATAAGATTTTAAGGAGACACAAAGAAGGTGAAATCAAATGTAAAGTAAACTTTATTCTACAGAAATCTCAGTGACAGCCGACAAAGAGTGACCACAACACCAAACTAGCTATTTAGAGACCAACACTGATTTATACTACCAGTCAAGGTTTGGACACAACTTTCCATTCCCTTGAATGAGAAAGTGTGTCCAAACTTTTGATTGGTACTATAGATAATTATTTAAAAAACTCATTTTCTATACAATATTATATTATAACAGCAAACAGGCGGTCATGGTGTTGCAGTTTTTAGTTGTGTCTTGAATTTGAACTCTTTTAAAAAAAGACACTGTATGACTGCATTTAAATCTAGTGTGACGTCGTATCAACACCATCACCTCGCTGCACCTGCTCTGAGCTGCTCCACCTGCTGCTTTATTTGGTTGCAGTTTTTTATATTTTGCAACAGAGCTGCAACAATTAGTTGATTAATGGATTAGGTGGTCAACAGAAAATTAATTGCCAACTATTTTGATAACTGATTATTTGTTTTGAGTCATTTTTGAAGGAAAAAAAGCCCAAATTCATTTGTTCTAGCTTCTCAAATGTGAATATTTTTGGTTTCTTTCGGTCTCTATGATAGTAAACTGAATGTCTTTGGGATGTGAACTGTTGGTCGGGACAAAACAAGACATTTGATGGTCTTGGGCTTTGGGAAACTGTCACTGTCATTTTTTTTTTTACCATTTTCTGACATTTTATAGACCAAACAACAAATCAATTAATCAACAAAATAATCAGCAGATTAATTGTTATAGACAGTTTCTGTTAGGGGGAATTGAACTGCTGTCACTGGATCAAAATAAACACTTTTGAATCAAAAACTTTACAATATCACTTATTTTCTGACTTTAGTATTTGCAAAAATGTAAATGATAATCCTGCACTTATTATTACAAGACGGTGATGTAGTTGTCGTGTTCTAAAAAACTCAGAACTGATGTTTCATCCTCTTTAGTGTGCTGAAAAATGCAGTCAGTTTTAGAAATCCTTTTATCTTTGACCTTCATCTGAAGCAGTGACTAACACCTCAGACATGCAGGGTTGCTGCACACTATGAAATCAAATTTAATGCCCTTTTAAGACCTTAAGAGAGAAAATTTAATACCCTTTCCACAGCAAAACGAATGCACATTAGGGCTGATCTTTATGTTTGAAATCAATTTGACAATATTAATAGGGATAATTTTGTGGACATTTTTGTATCTCCATGTAACAATGATATGTAAAAACACATAAAGTAATAAAATTAATGGTAAATGCAATGAACTGTGTCCAATTGTTACACTTTACATTAGATCAAACTCTTTGTGTTAAAAAAAGCATTATAATTTAAAATTTTAATTATAATTTGCTTGGAATTGTTAATTTTGACAATATTCTGTAAAACAATGAGGCAATATGATAAAATCATATCATGATAAAATTCCACTCAATAAACAATAATATTGTATAATTGCCCTGCCCGAATGCGGACAGACAAAACTGTCAAACTGCCCCAGTCTAAGACTGAACACAACAATTTAAAGAGTTAGTCCAACTGAGCCTGAGGCAAGCACCCATTTAAGGACTTTTTAATTCTGTTATTTAAGAGGTAAATACTGTGACCTTATGATTCAAGACACATACAATAGTTTTAAATATGCAGGATCCAGAAATCTGCAGTGGTGAAGTACTATAGTGGGCAGTACACTGACACTGGATAATATACTACAAAGTAAGTCTTGTAACCATGACCATATGGTACATTCTGCTACCAGCTTACTACACAACTGGAAATTACAACTCATAAACTCACTTTGCCTAACTGGTTGTACTTTGCCACCTTTCCTCAACTAACTCACATCGTCTATCAAACTAAAACACCAAAACGGTGTTTCCTGTAAGATATGCTCTCTTTTACTGAATTGTTAATCTTATCAATTAGCATAAAGGACAGATTTAATTAAACTAAAAGCATGGTTCAAATTGCACAAACACACACACACACACACACACACTCTCATCCCCGTGTGACATTACACACTTTAGCTGAGCATAATCTGCTGTTTTGTGTACTTCTTTAAAAAGGTATACTATGCAGGATTTTCCTAAAAAACAATGTATAGACTCATACAAAAATAATCCCTCTTAATCATCACTCATGACCCACGTGTGTGGCGGTGTATTTATCTGCAGAGACCCTGCCCTCTGCCTGTATTTTATTTTGCTGCCCTCGTGCATACAGGTAGAGAGCAGAGGAGAGAGACGTTGGGCTGTGGAGGAGGGGCCAACTTTGAATGTTGTGTTTACAAACAACAACCGACAAATTCTGCATAGTATGCCTTTAATCCTGTTACCTTTGTGAGAGCAGGTGGCGGCTTGTGGAGAACCAATCGAAAAATTACCACAAAAAGAAAGAACTGGACTGAGTCATGACCGAAGACCAAACCATATTTAAATAAGTGAATCCTGTGGGTAGATATTTCTCATTCAACTAGCCATCACCTCAAAACTTAAGACCTACCGTAATTAAAAATAAGACTTTTTAAGACGTTTTATGACCTTAGATTCTGAAAATCTAATTTAAGACTTTTTAAGGATCCGTGTTTGGGTGTTATTTTACCTGGCAGGAGGAAGACACAAAACGTGTCGAGTAGAAAACAGAAGACGACACTCACCTCCTCTAGTAAAGCTGTTTGAGAATGGGATGTCTAAATGGACAGGAGTCATCTTTGGTATCCTGGATGTCCTCCTTTCGCTGCCTGGAGACAAAACATTCACACAAAACGCAGGACGTCAACACAAGTGTATTTCAGGAAGATATTATTTCATACAGTATTAGCATCAAATATGAACAACACAATATGACAAATGTGCACTCGCTACATCTACAGGCAGAGGTGGAAAGTAAGTACCTTTTCTTAAGTAAAGGATCTGAATACTTCTTCCACCACTGTCTAGAGGCAAAGAAAATGATAGCAATGCTTATTTATGCCTGTTGGCACTACAGAAATTAGCTAAAATTCAAATTTCTCATTAGGAAGCCCTTAATTTGATTCTTAAGTCTTAGATATACCTAAAAATTCAAGGTTTGATGCCATTAATCACAATCTGGAGAACTTTAAACAGTTTACATTGGCAAAATATACATACAGATAAATGAAGGAGAGAGTGTTTGCCCGTATGTGTGTGTGCATGAGTTTCACTTCTAGAAACAGGGTATAGTGTATATTCAGTACGTTCAGGATACAGTGAAGTAAGAGGAGATGATGGATGGGCTGGGCAGTGACCCCAGGTTGCCCTGTGATTCTTAAATAACCTTTTATTGTACAAATTTCCTTCCAATGTTACCAAATATCAGATACAGTGTTTCTCCCACACAGTCTCTCTGTCTCATAGACACACAAACACACGCACACACACACACACACACACACTCGCACACACACACACGCACACACACTCGCACACACGCACACACGCACACACACACACACAAGATAAGTGGTTAAAAAATAACTGCTGACCAGAGCAAACACTTATGGGAAGAGAATGATTGCCTGATGGCAGAGAAAAACAGAGCTGGAGTGAACAAAAATAATTCTGAAGAGTGCAAGTCTGCAGTTTTTTCTCTTTATCAGAAGATATGCACTCCACATGGCCTCTTGTCCCTTGCAAACAAACCAAGTTTTTTTCCCATGGCCAAGGCTGTCACACAGCAAATTCAGGTCAGGTAATGAGCATGGGGAGTCAGGTGACGTAGCTTTGGTTTGAGTGAATTGATGCCCAGAGTTAAGCCTCACAGGCAGTGCTTACTCACCCCTGCAGACAATCCAACAGTTTACGTTAGAGAAACAATTCTCAACTCAAAATTCAGTCATGAAGATGACTATACCAGGTGACTGTAGCTCAGATGGTCGAGGTTTGATTCCCTGAGTCTTCCTGTCGATATGTCAAAGTGTCCTTGAGCTAAATACTAAACCCCAAATTATGCCCAGTGTATGTATGTATGCCCACATCATGTTTTATCACCAAAACAACTTTGCAATTCAACTTGAGCTCAAAGACAAATCATAAAACCAAGTGGCAGAAACAATCTTGAGCTGTATGATGGTAAGAACACTTGAAGTCATCAACATGGGAACAGTCTTTTATTCCACATTGGGTGAAGGCAACATATGCCTTTTTACCAAATTAGCAGTAAATATTACTTTAATAACTTGACTTGCTAATAACTTGCTAACTTGACTGATAGACTGATGTGAGATCTACATGTACGTTTGTTTTTCAGCACTACTCGGTGCCGAGTAAAATATATCAGCTCTCATGAAAATATTTCTGTACAAACTGTATTTTCATGTTCGAAACTGAAAACATGATAACTTCCATATGAACTGAACGCAGCATAAGGCTTGGGTTAGTCTCACCCAATGCTGGTAAGGAAATGTGTGCGGAGATGTGTGTTACCCGAGAGGCTCAACTCAGGGCAACAAAGTGCTCTGTTATGTTTAGTTTCAACGGACCTTTCTCACGCCAGTCAAATACAGGGGTAATTGATAATATTGATTGCTGCATTCCATTTAGGCGTACCAGTTTCAGGTACCTACAGGCTATTGTGTGTGCAGGGTGCAGAGTTTTACCAGTGTTTTTTTCTGTTAGGAGAAGTCAAAATGTCTTGTTGCTAACTGCATTATCAGAGATCTAAACAATCACAACTTACAACAACATACTGTAGCACACAAACTCTGTTTGCAGACATGACCTGCCGCTTGTCTTAAAATATCCAAATTATCCAAGAGGAAGATCAAAACAGTCAAGTAGAAGAGAGAATTGCGGTATTTAGCATCATCAGATAAATAAAAATAGGATCTGGATGTTATCATCTGTGTACCTGGTGAGAGGCCTATGAGGGAGCGGTTGGACAGGGTGTTATGTCCGTTCATCTTGAAGTAGATAGGGATGGAGTCCAGGATGGCCTGCAGGTACTTCTCTTGTTCAAGACTACTGGATGAATCTGAGGACGAGGCAGGGGCTACAAGCAGAACACAGCACTTAATTTAGACAGAAGAAAATAATGACCAGCATTTTAAACGTTTAGCTTTACAGGCCACAGTTTCAGTGTTTTGCAGGCTAAACATCAAACAGGTTTAATAGGTTGAGTGAGAGTATCTTCTAGAGGCAGAGCTGTCTAAATGCTAGAAATAGTGTCATTTGTTAAGATGAATTCCAGTACTACAAACTAAAAGTTACAAGCTAGTAAGCTATAGTTAGCCTACCTCTTTTTCAATTTTCCCAATTGGCTGAATGAACACATAAAAAGTTCTGCCTCTTGGTAAGTTCACACAACTATACTCCTAGCTGCTGTGTATGCACACCTGTTGAAGAGGGGTTCTGTGACTTGAACAGTCCCACCACACTCTTGCCGTGGAAGCCTCCTGAGCGGAGCAGCACGGCTTTGGTGCGGGGATGTTTCCAGCACACTACAGGCAGACGGTTGTGCCTGTAGCAGCGGGCCACTTTGTGTAAACTGCTGTCCTGTACAGCCTGAGGAACCACCAGCAGCCCCGGGTAACTGATTAGAGAGACACAGAACAGAAGTGTCAAACATACAAGTATTGATAAAAAGAAGGTCCACCTTTAAGCAATGCAATGTTTTTATACACTTGTGACAAGACACAGAGAAGCAGTTGAATAGATGTTTCTCTTACTGATTTAACAGCCAAGAGCTCAGTGAGATTTTGACTGTTAGTCACAGCATGTGTGTTTTTCTGTAACAGGCTGGATTTGAACCTCGCTGTCTCATTTAATAAGTGAAACATCTGTCTGGCAGGTTAAAGAAGGATGACTCCTCACTGGCCTTTTGAGATACTTAGGCTTACAACACTTCCGACAGTGCTACAAATCCTGAAAATTAATATGCTCAGCACCGCTGTGCAGCGATTAGTAGAATCAGAACAGATCAGCAGGTTTCTGGAGCCATGCTGGAGCTAAAGCGATTTAACTGGCAGCAGGCATCCAGCTTGTGAGGTGGTTTACCTGCGACAGAGTGAGTACAATCTGTTCACAGCTGTGATCCTGAACTGCTCGCCTGACTTGGAGCGGGACGAGCTGGCGGTGATGGTGCCGAGGCCCAGACGCTGGTAGTCACGGAAACAGGACTGCTCCACCAGCTGCTCCATGGTTGACTTCTCTGACGCTCGCAAAGTGCTGCTGGGCGGCGGCTCACCATCATCTGATACTGGAACACACATGTGCTAAAGTGAATCTTTTAAAATTTTCTTAAGTGTTTTTCAACATCTCTCAGAAAACTGCTCACACAAACACACACACACACACACACAGCATAAATGAATAACAAGAGTCGATATCCTGCAAGGATCCCACATGTGCTGTGTCATTTCTCTTACTTGAAATGTCATCATCTTCATGCCAGGTCATTCTGCTGCCTCTGTCATTCTTTTTCAGTGTGGTCTGGCTACCACGGCCCATGGTGATCTTTCCAGCCCTCTTGGCTCCCTTGACAATAGTTTTGGATAGTGTTCTGTGAGGAGGACAGAGCAGACGGCAACTTAACTTACTGTGAACAGTTTTGGCTTCAAGTGAGAGGATTCTCCAACCTTTCAGAGAGGAAATGCTGAGACATGTATTTATTTACAATAATATTTCAGATGGCAATTTGATTCACACCTGAAATCAGCATTCAGTGAAGTTTGCTAAATTTGTTTACAATAATCTCAGCCAGTGAAGCTGCACCACAAACCTAAAGCCGGTGTTCCTCTCTTTTTGCTTTGGAAGGATTAGCTGAGGCGCTGTTTGTCCTGCAGCAAATGCAAACGAGGTGAAGATGGATTGTGGGTAGCGGATCCTCTGGAGGTGCTTCCTGAAGATCTCCACCATCTCTGAGCTCACCTCCTCATCAAAAGCCACCTTTATCAGCTGTAAAAGATATCAATCCAATGGATTTTTTATAAACAGCAAAAACAGCTATTTATAGGCATAACATATATTTGTTGAAAACCACTTGCGCAGCTTATTACAATCACATTAACACTGGAGCCTCATGTTGTGAATGGCAACATGTGTTGAAGTCATCTTTAAATGCAGTAAAGCATATGAATGAGTCACAACAGCCGTTTATCACTGCTAGGATTCCTCTCTGTCCAACCCCCAAACATTTGCTAAAACGTGCAGATCTGCAACTTCCATCTCTAAACACAAGCTTGGTAAAACAGTCCACTTATAGTTTCCACAACACACACCCACACTCATATTCTAGCGTGTGTGTGTAAGCACAACAATACTAAAGAGATGTCCACACAGGCCAGGTGACCCACACTCCAAGAGCATGGCCACTTTCATCATCCGTGTTAGTAAAAAGGAATGAGCCATAAAAAGTTTTGCAGCAGTTCAGCTAATGACTAAAAACACATGCTTGGCTGAAAAATTTCACTTCAGTTCTAAGAATCAAGCTGATATTACAAAACACAGAGACAGAGTTGTTTCTAAGAGATATGCAACACTGGATGTTAATTGTAATTCAAGTGCCATTGCTGTTAATGTTTTCATGTGTTATTCTTGTTGTCATCTTAGAAACAGAACCACAGATGAAACTACATTTCCATCATTGCAACAGGTTGCTCCCAAACTTGTTTTTTAATTTCTACAGAAGACAACTTTTCATCTGAAATCTCAAATGAACTAAAATACAGTTCTCTGTGTCTACCCATCTGTCAAACATCTTTAGTGACTTATTGTGTCAATATTGGACTAACATACAGTGCAGTGTGTTTCAGTGTTTACCTGGAAGGATGCAGAGCGGAGCTGAAGGCCTTCCTGCATGTTCTGCTGCAGCTGGTTCTGGATGCTGATCTTCTTCTCTTTGGTCAGTGTGGACACGGGGAAAGCTCTGATCACTGCCTGCTCCCCCACTGAACACAAAGCAACAAAGACTAGCGTCACATTAACAAACCTGGCAAACAAAGACGATTTTATTTGATTTAAACAGAAAAAAATGGGATCGTTCGAAGATCAAATTAGGCTGAAATTTGTGTCTGAAGTCATGTGATGAGGTAACAACTGAAGATGCACTGCTATCCAAAAAAAAGGTCATTTATTGATAAAAAGGTGCATATTATTACTGAAAATTAGCAGTTTTTAAAATTGCGACTTCAAAGTTGTTCAGCTAGTGATGCTGTTTCAATAGAGTTACCCAGTGGATCATGAGGGATGCCTTTGAAGATGATGCGGTATGTGGTGAGAAAGAGAGCTCCCTCTGCTGGCAGGATGTGTGGCCCCCCCAGCAGGCCCCCAGTGGCCTCCTCCCTGCCGTCAGGATCCAGAAGCACCCGCAGCCCCTCCGACACCAACTCCTCTCCAGGAAGCAGCGCTGGACGCAGAATTTTAGGCTGACGGGAAGACACAATAAAAACAAATCATTTGCTGGGACTGCAGCATACGCAGAAACTTGTTTATGAACTTGTTTTGTCACTGACAGAAGCAAAAACGTGCGTCAGTGAGTTAAATTTGAAAAAGCCAGGAAATCAATTAATCATTATCATGTCAAATCACATCACCACATGACCTTGTTGGACATATTGCAGCTTCACATGCGCGTCATCATCAAAAACACACAAGCATACTACGCATTAGATGGCATTTCTAAAAAAAACAATCTTGCCAACAAAAACAAATTCATGCTCTCTGTGGAGACCAATTTGGCATTTCAACCCTCACAGCAAAACTCATCATCTGTTTTTCAAGTAAAAACTGTTCTGTTTATCCAATTTAATGAAATGGGCAATTGCCGGTTTATGCTTTTAACATTCAAACATATGAACACTGACTGACATCTTGCCTGCTTTCTTGTAGAATAAAGCCCATTAACCTGGCTGTTTCTGAATTCCTTGAAAGGTCAATTGTTTCAGCGAGGCAGAAATCGAAAAACAATGGCAGACAATGACAATGGAAACTATAATGCATCAAAATGCCATTCACTCATTTTAAGATTCAGTCATTTTAAGATTCATCACATATGTGATTTAAGATGCAAGAACAACTGCAGCAGTCACTGTACAATGTGTCCTCTTGTCAGCAACCACGTTGTAAGAGTAGTTGAATTTCAAACTGCCAATATCTTGTATATGCAGGATCTAATTTGTAACTCTTCACATTAACTGTGTGAAGTTTCTTAAAAGTCAGCAGGCTGTTTCTAAAGAAAGAGGAATTGGAAATGTATTGGAACATGCATTACTTGGGTGTTGACTGCATTTCGACTTTTTGTTTTCTTAAAGGAAGTTGATATAAACCACATACTAGAAACAAACACTACACTGTAAGACCATCTTCTGCTACTGTATCAACTGTTACTAAAGGCAGTGAAGTCTGCACCTTGTGTAGCTTCAGCTCCTTCTGGCCTCCAAAGCCAGCAGAGAAACACTCAGTTGTTCCACTGTCACAAATACGAACAAGGAGGGACATTAGATCATTCACAGCATTCCCTATTAAAGCCACAGCCAACCTGGGGGAGTTGAGGTCTGGCCAGGAGACAATAAGAGCTTCTTGAATCCGTCCTTGAATGCACAGCAAGACCAAGAAGAGAGTCCCTCTGCACCTCATTACTGCTGCGGGCTCGCCTTCTCATTAGACTGCACCTTCAACGCGTTCACTGTTTTTCTTCTTAGTATTATTGCTGCCATTAACTGCTACTATTCTGACTTGTCGTGAATCCAAAGTCCATGTTGTTTACACACTTTTTAGTATTTGGCATGCTGCTTGCAGCGAGCAGTCCAGGATGGAAGTGTGGAAGTGGAAGAACAAATAAACTTGTGAGAAGTTAGCCACCAAGTCCAGCAGACAATCTACCCAGACTGCTCACCGCTGTTTCCAGGTTGCTCCCAAGGCAGTGCTGGCATGTTGTTTGTCTGTGTGTATGAGTATGTGCGAGAGGAATTACCAAGAGCTGGCAGACATATAGCACAGCAGAGTCCAAAAGACCAAAAGACCAAAATACGAAGGTGCAATGATGACTCGAAACACTGGAAGTGATCGACACTCTCGAGCACACACGAGCAGCAAAACAACAAAAATGAGCACGTGGACTTAACTAAGAGTTAGGATGTGAGTAAAAACATTTATTAAGACATTGTTGGAGTTCGATATAGTGCTTGACATGAGGTTCAAGTATTATTCCATGTAATTCTGGATTTTTATCAGGTATCAACAGACAGGAATCGTCTCTGTTCCACTAGCTTCTGTAACTTAATACAATCTCTCATTAAGGGTTTCTTCAATCGTCTTTCTGAAAATGTGAAACATGTTTTTTAAGGTTTAATATATCCATATTCTAAAATAATATAGTTTCTATTACAGCACTTTCTATTACTGTTTCAACCTTTTATAAAAAGTTTACATGCTTACACGTTAAACAAGTAATTTGTTAGCAATAAAAAGCTCCCAAGCAGAACGTCGTCATCTTGCCAACTTTTTTGATGTAGTTTTTATTGCCTAAAAACCATCTAGGCTGTCTTGGCCTCTCTTCCTTCATTCTCATAGGCTCCCACTCCACTGGCCCTTATTCCCTCAATCTGGTCATGTTTATAATGCCGTGTACATGTCATATGGGAGTTATCATTTGTGAGAGTTTCTGACTTGTAAATAGTGTTTTTGTCAACATCCAAGTCGTAATTACGACTGGGAAACTGAAAATCTGAAATCCCCGATATATCCAACCTGGCACTTAATAATACAAAGGTGCCTGAAAACCAAACAAATACAGACACCTTTCATCACCCAAATACTGTTGTACAATGTGGATAAAATCAAATTTAATGGATATTTTGTTATATTTTCAATGCACAGTATTTTAATCCCTTATACAACCAACTCTGTGATCATAGCAAAAAAGGTTGATCATCCAACAGTAGTTGGGTACAGGTCCAGGACAAAGAACCGCAACAGGGGAAAATGAGAGGCTGTCTACATGCTGAAATTTGCAAGATCCCAAGTATTTATTGCAATGTTTCAAACTCTATATACATAGAAACAAGCTATGTATGCTTAAAATATGTGGCAATAAATGACAGCTCCGCCTACAGTTAGATCACGATACAAAATAACTGAAATAAATAATCACTGTGATCATACAAATGTCTTGATGACGTGAACGCTCGCAATTCATGAACATTGGAATCTTTCCCATCTCTACCTTCCATCCCATATGACATGAATGCAGCATTGACCTGTGACAGTACAGGGCTTGTGGGAAATGTTATGGCCCTAAAACAGATATATTGCAGTGTTTTGTTTTTTTAATCTCTAGCCCTGTCTGTGATCCACATGAACACAAACTGTTGAAACTGACATTGAAGGTTATGTTGTTGGGCTGGCTTTTAATACTTTTCTATATAACAAGTATCGTGTAATATAGTGTTTAGTATATAGTATAGAAATGTGTATGAAGTTTTTTGGACTACACATTTAAAATATTTCTAAGAAAGTTTAGATTTTAAAAAGTCTGACCCTACCATGCAATTGTATATAAAATGTATGTTTCTGAAGTCGTGGCAGTCCAGTGTAAAGCAACACTCACCTTCTGAATGGGAGGTAACCTCCTGCTCTCCCTGTGAACTGCCTCTAGAGCCTCCATCTGCATAGCAACGATGCCTGCGGGTCAGAAGCTGAGGTCAGTTACCATATGTCCACACACAAGTGCACACAAAGAGCTGGTACAGAGAAACACATGTACGTACACACATTCTTACAACCAGAGTGTGTATTTGTAGATTTTAAGGCCATTTAACATGTCAGGAGTTAATCAGCTCAGAGGCCTGTGCTACTGTTGGCCTAAGCTGTGAATACACACGTCCAAGGGTTACTCTGCACAAAGCTGAGGGAATTAGGACAGCAGCAGAGTGTGAATGAACACCGTGAGTGCTGTACCTGGGATCATGCTGTGCAGACTCTTGATATGTTCTTGGGTTACTCCGCTCTCTGTGCACACCTTGTCGATGAAGCGGGCAACAAATCTGACTACAGAGTTGGCCACGTCGCTGTTCTCTGAGTCCTCAAACCCACTCTCTGTGTCAAAGCTCTCTGCGACACTACCGGCAATGCTGTAAAACATAAATGATGACACACACACAGAGTGAAAATGTGAAAGGTCGAGCCATCATGTCCACGAGGAGATTTGAGCTAAGATCTGAGAGTTGTATGTTGACAGGAATGGATTTAAAGATGGACTGTAATAAAGAGCAGTGAAAGAGTGATTTGCAGCCTGGCACAAGCAAAGTGTTGATGCCTGGATCAATCGTTCAGACTCTATTAGCCAAGAAATTGTTTCACATGAGACGGTGATGCAACCTCCCCACTGGATTCACAAATAGTGATGAGATCCAAATGTCCTCTGTGAGAAACAAACAAGTCTGGGGCAAAAATGAAAGAAAAAATGAGAGAAAATTTCCACACAAACAAATTCTTGGCAGCCCACTCATTAGAATTAGAAACAAACCAAAAAATAAAATATTATCATTGCGTTCTTGATGGTATTAAATTAGAATAAAATGTGAAATTTAGAACAAAATGTTTAGCTATATACAACTCACATACACAACAAAAATAAAAGTATTAACAATGTGTTCTTGTGACTATTTGGAAAGTTTGAACAAGATTTTTTGGCTTCGTGCCAAACAGTTCTAAGAAAAGACATACATGGAGGGGGTCTTCCCAGATTTCTTTCACTTTGCAGTTACTGCAGAGCACGGGAAATCACTTCCTCTGCTATTTTGTTTGGTTTGGGTGAGTACAGCGAAGCCCCATTAAAGACGCCTTGAGGGGTTTAAACTTCCCAACAGAAGTAAATGAGCCTCACTCTGTTTTGTGCAGTAGCAATGTACTGTAAGCCCACAGGATGGATGTGGGCCGGATACACAAGACGTACTGTGTTCCATTTGGCTAAATAGAAAGGTATCATGTAGACTGTGATTTACGCCACATCCACCCACATACTTATCATCACCTTATTAAGAGAGGTACACATACTCCCAAACCATGAAATTTTACCTTGAGGCTTCCTCCAGATAAGACTGATTGTTCTACCGTACAAACACTGAATGTGCCAAAGATATGTTCTAGTCCAGCAAATGTTTGATTGTAGTGGACAGTTAAGACATGTGAAAGATATTAAACAACAGTAAATTAGATCCTTTCACCAATTTAAGTGAACCCTGGCATGCTGTCGCTCTCCTGACCTGTTTGTGACAATGCTGTTGCTGCCGCTCTCCCAGTCGGCGGCAGGAGCGTTGCGGAGGAGCTTGTTCTTGCTGGTGTCCAAAGGAACCAGCAGGTAAACCATGAGGCTGGCGTAGTGGATGGCCTGGCTGAATACGGTGCTCTCCTCATTCTTCACCAGCTCCTGCTGCTTCTCCTTGCTCAGGCTGGGCCATGAGCGCAGCTGCTCTGCTGCCAGGTCCATGGCTGTCTGCTCCTCATCTCTGCCTGCTGCAGGTGCGGAGCCCACATCCTGGAGAGGTCAGGGTTGGAGGTTGGAGCAAAGTGGAAGGAAGTGGTCAAAAGGATTTCTCAGTTCAGTAGAACTGGACAGATTTTTTTCTAGGATTGTGCCCACTTTACAGTGATGTCTAGTTTTATTGCTAGTTACAGAGTGTTGATTTGCAGAGTGGTTAACACTTTGAAAGAATGATTTTCCCTTTAAGGTGTTTTCATTTTTTACATATAGTTTTGAAACTATTAGGTATTTCACAAGTAATAAGAATAAATAAAAATAGAAATCAGACATAATAGTAAATGTGTAGAGAAAAGAATCCCAAACTCCAGCTTGGGAACTACTGTACAAACACACACATTACACAGAATCATATACACTGAACAATATAACAAATTTGCAATTGTGACTGCTCTGCTAATGTGGATTAGGCCTGCATTTAACAATTCTATTATCCATTATTCTAGCAATTATTTTCTTGGTTAATTGACCAATTGTTTAGTCTATAAAGTGTCATACAATTATGAAAAATGCCAATCACAATTTCCTACAGCCAGAGATGATGCCTTTAAATGTTTCGTTTTGTATGACCAACAGTCCAAAACCAAAAAATATTCAGTTTACCATCACCTAAGACAAACAGCAGCGATTTAAAAGTTGGAAACGGTGATTTTTTCAAGCAAAAAAATATTATTAATAAATTATTAGTAGTAAAATAGTTTCCAATTAATCTCCTGTTGTTCAGTCATTCGGCTTTAATGCAGATTAAAAATAGTGGGGGTTACACACAATATCTACTCGTCCTGGTAAATTTTCCTGTCTTACCTTTAGCCTGGCAGTGATGCTGCCCTTTTCCTCTGGAGTGTTAAGATACAGGGCTCGGATCTGGCTCTGGACCTCGCTGTAGAAAGTGGCTTCCCAGAATTGCTGGTTGGTCCAGATAGGATGGTCCTGTATGCAGGTGTAGGCAAACTGGTTCACCCCAGCAGCCAATTTCTACAAAACAGAAAGTAATTAATGGAGTCAGGACAACAGAAAACTGCTGACTATGTTTGTGGTTAGAGGTCTGTTTGAGGCTCTTTTGTCTATGTCACGGGACATCTGACCAATACTGTAGATGCACCGTCCCACTCTTGCCCGCAACCATGTGTTTCAGTGTAAATCTGTGACACATGTAGCCCCTTAAAAATATCCAGTCTATTGTAAAGAAATTGACTTTTCAATGAGCCACCTTTAAAACATGTGAACTGAAATTACACCTTATTAAATGCCTATAAAAGTAAAAAAAAGTTGAGGGAAGTAAAAGTGGAAAAAATGCAAAGGATGGCGTCCCTGTTTTTTTGATAGTTTGTGTTGTTTCCTATAGCAACAGATACAAACCAGATGCTGGATTGTCAGGCTTCAGAGCGGTGTTGTTGTTTACAGTTTAGATTTGGGTTAGAATGGCAAAATTCTTTCATGTAACTGATGTTCAAATGAAATTTATGTATTGTACACAAGCAGTCTAAATAGAAACACAGACAAACTAAATTAAAACTTTACACTCATAACCTTTTCAACCCCAGTCAGTACAAACACATGCTGTGTAGCCAAACTTCAAAACCACATGAACGTATTTTAAATTCTAGTGGAAATCACAGTTTCCAAGGATACAAAATATGTCAGGATACATTTAAGAAAATGTGCATAAAATAATATATTTCCATGTGATCGAATGGTGTAGCCACAAAAAACATTGAGTCTTGGATTTGAATATTATACACCATGTTAACATCATACAGCTTCAATGGAGAGTTGGAACAAGCTGATACAAAATTATGTGTGATATTGTCAGACAGTTTGGAAAAAGAAGTTTTTTCCAACCTTAAAGTGGACCTATTATGCTCATTTACAGCTCTATATTTTTATTCTGGGACTCCAACTAGAGTAGCTTTGCATGATTGCCAGTAAAAAAAAAAACTCCTTGTATATCTTATACTGGCCCTTTATGCAGCCCCTCAGTTCAGCCTCTGCCTCTAACAGGCAGTTTTAGCTCCTGTCTCTTTAAGGCCCCCCTCCCAATGAGCCCACTCTGTTCTTATTGGCCAGCTTTCCGGAAGCCTGCCGAGGGGCGACCGTATCAGAGTCGTGTTAAGTTACTGCTGATGAAAACCCAACATTTCCTGCTTTTGCCACTTCATATTAAAAGCTTTTAAATGACTAAATAACGGGAGACTTTTATTGTGAAGAATTTACAGGAAATGTGTTCCTCACCAAATCAGCAGAGCTTCGTTAGCGGCGCTAAAGACACAACAACATACGGAGATATTTGGAGCTATTTGTTCAGCGGGTCAGTTAGAAATAATGCAGCGCGGAAAAGTAAATATATAGTACAAGCAGAAACAACCACAGTGATGATGATGTTTGATGAAGAGCTGCAGACAACCAGCACGCCTCCAACAGGTAAAACTACTTATTTTACTTTGCCGCGCCGTGCAATAGCTTGGCTCAAGTCATGGCTCTGCGTGACTAACCCCAAAACAGTGGAAAAATGCTATAATGTTAGCAGAGCAGAGCAGTGTATTCATATATGTAATTTTTTTATGACACTGACAGCTGCTCCTATATAAACATACCCTCTGCCTGCAACATTTGTGTTCGTTCCTGCATTACCCATTGGATCCTCATCCCACTGCAGCCCTCTTTTTGTAGGCAGTCAGAGTTGGTGCAGGTTTGTTTCTCATTAAATATTTTTGTCAAGAAGGGGTTGGGCTGCAGTGAGTGCCGCTTGAAAAATGAGTTTGTCAAAATGTTGGGGAGAAGTGGGAAAACAAAAAACAAGCCAGCTGTGAAATTTTAAGTGAAATCAATCATTTTCTGTGAGTCGTAACTTTTAAAACAGATAACAACCCCTAATGGAGCGACAGACCACCCCTCTTTCTCTCTGTTAGTCATTAGTGTGGGCTGAAGAGTAAAGCACCTGCTGCTTGCAAAAACAAACCCATGAGGGGAACGTACAGTGCTCAGCTAAAGGCGCTAAAGCTGGCCCATATACGCATAACACATACAGGAAAACACCACAGAGCTATGCCGGGAACACCACCAAATGGTCAAAATGTCATGGTCCTCAACCAGAAGTACTGTGTGTCAAAAAAATGACCGGCCACAAACCAACATTCACCAACGGTCCATCTCCCTGTAGAGTCTGAAGGCCACGGGTATGGCTCGAGCCTGTTATTAGATTAGCTTCTGATTTCTTTCCCCTGAGCCTGACACAGTGCAGTGGTTTCCATTATCACTTCATAGTTTACCTTTGAAGGATGAGAACTGGAGGGGTTACTGTAATTATAACAGACAGAACCAAAACAGCTCTATTCCCAGTGTGCCGGGCCAGAAGCCAAGAGAGAGGAGAGCCGGGAGGACGGGGCGAACAGAGAGCTGATGCCCATACAGCAGCTAACATGCAGGTCCTAGCTGCGTCTTGTTTTTGGGTCATAGGAGTTAACATTCAACAATTATGATTGAGATAGTACAAATTGTTAGTCTAAAGTTGGCAGAAGTCTGAGGATTTTCTGTAACAAGTGTATTGAAATTTAAAAACTAACATGTTACTGCACAACTTTGAAAGTTTCTGCAGAACTTTCAAAGTTTTTAAAGAAAGAACTTCAGATATCTGGCTAATGACAGAAGCCAACAATAACCAAATAGAAACGATCTCAAAGAAAAAGCATGTGAGACACTTTAAGGTACAGATATAGAACACAGAAGTTGGTAAACTTTTCATTCATCTAATTTATTTCATGTTCAGGTACAATATTTTATTATAGAGTCCGAAGGACTCTATCTAAGCCTTTTATCATTTCCTCAACGAAACAATTCAATTCAGTCTGATGTAACCAGATACTTTATCTTTTGAGGCTGATACCACTATTTTTTTTGAGTTATATAAAATATAAAAATCTGATAACAATGTATTTTCCAATGTTTGTTTTTTGTTACAAACATTTTGTCAGTGCTCTCTGGTAGACAAAGTATGTAATGGTGAGAGAGTTTGAGAATAGAAAAGTGGGTTTAGTCAGTCCTATGTTATGCTTTGCTTCTAAACTATAAATCCTATAAATCTCCTTCAATCTACACTACTCTCACTCAGACCCAGCATTATGGGCAGGCCCCGAGGGACCAGGCCCGCCCATCCAGGAATTTGGCTCTCCCAGGAGAAATCAGGGGCTCAAGCCCCAGGCCCAACGATGTGAAAGAGCCCACAAGGCTCGGGGAAAAAAACAAAACTAAAATTCACAGGGAGGGAAAAAAAACTTCTGCCTCATTTGTACATTTTTTTGTCTGTTTGTGGTATCTGGATTTAGAATGAAGGGAGACATCTGTCCTGTTTAGTATCTCTGCTCTGTAATGGAAACCATCCAGCAGGTGTTTATGGGTGTGTGATGCTGTAGCAAGAAGTTTGAAAGCGGCTAGCTAAGGTTAGCATGCCGGGGCTAATGGGCCAAAACAAAACAAAACAAGTTAAATTAAAACAGAATCATGCTTGACTTAACATGTCATTGGAAAGTGACATTGTTAGAGGCCTGGACTTTACTGCTCTAATCAAGGACTTTGCCACACATACAACCAGGAGAAAGATGTTTAGGTAGGAACGGACCTGCGGTTATTGATTGATTTGTGCAAATTCTTATGCTTGCACCACTTGTGAGTGGACAGAAGGATACATGCAGGCTTCACTTGCCAGTGTTATATAAGTTTTGTTTTTGGACATTGGTGCTCCCTTTTATTGTGGCAATTTATACTTTATGGCACTTGAACACCCATAAAAACCAAATGCCAAATGCCGGCCAGTTACTTTCCTCTGGCGCCGGGACTGCTCTCACTAAACACCAATATCACCTGAGATGTACAAGTTGTTGTTTAGATGATCTGTTTTTCTTCAGAAACAAAGATGATTATAATAACTTTGCTATCATCCGAGGAAGAAATCATGCTGCCCTGAGATGACGAATCTCCTTAGGCCAGAAATGCTTTGAAGGGTGGCTATAATGAGAGGCTGGAGATGAATGAAACATGGCCAATAAATAGTGACAAATACGAAAAGAGGAACCGCAGCCCTTTGAGTAGTCCTGTAACACCTCTCTGTCACAGCAGTGTGCTACGTGTCTTGCAGCAGATGTTATGTGGGTGGGGTGGGTGGTTGTGTTTGTGTGTGTGTGGGGGGGATCTGTGTGTGTGTGTGATTTGTCCATGCTGTCTTGCTCAGCTTGCTGTACTTTTTTGACTTCTGAGATATGCGCAGGTCATTTTGACCGAGGTCATCTATTCCTAATATGATAATACATTGAGCGTACGGAGACATCCACGAGACAGATGGGCAAGAAGGAGGACAGGGAAGGGGAGAATAAAGGAAAGGGAGGAGGAAAGGAAATAAGGAAGTAAAGATGAAGGGGAAGGAGGGAGTATACCACTATCAGACCCATCTGGCTGTGTGAAGAAGAGGAATGCAGGGTTGAGGGAGAAAGGGTGAAAAACAAGCAGAAAAACCACAAGGGGAGACAGAAAGCAGAAAATGCTGTGTTTAGGTCAAAAGGAATGAGGCTATCAGGATTTGGGATCTAGTTTTGAACTTTGGGACATAATCCCAAGGTTCATGGTATGATGGACTGTGGCCTCCAAACATCAGCTGGACAGGCATACATCATCACACGTCAACTGTGTCTCTCAGAGACAGAGATGATGCATGTTGTCACTGAAGGGAGTATATGCAGACACTGAGTGAAGACTGTCATGTCTGATATGTCGCCAGCCGTGGGGTAGCAACATTATTTACAAGTGTTTTGGAAGAATTCGTAGCATTCCTGAATTGTAGATACAAAAACAGACATTATTTCTGGACAAATGCTCTGTGGGAATGCATGCCTGACCTGCACACAATCCATCTCCTCATTTTCGCAATTCTCCATGAAGTCAGTGTATTGTGAGGAAAACTACTAGCATCCTGAAACCATGAAAAAGCCTCCGTTCGAACAATGTATTTACAGTATTTAGTCACGTAAAACAAACACAGAAAATCCAAGTTGAAAGTCAGACTAATAAACAAACCCCTCATGGCATCCATAGGGCATAACTGTGTAAAAACATGATGTACAAGTAACATAAATGTTCCAAAAACGAAGTAAACATAGATATGGTAAGTCAAGAGCTGGACATCTCTGAGATATACAAGGGTCACCTCGTACGTCATTTTCCTTGCGAGAACATGGTGGAGAGCAGTTTGACAGAGCGAGCTGCCAAATCCCCCCATGAATAAACTATGGCTGAAAGAATGCTAACAGTCAAGTGTTGTGTTTTCACTTGCTGCTGGATCCTTTTACTCTGGTGACATATTCAAATGTAAGAAGTAATATTACACAGGACTGCAAAGGGCAAAATAACAACTGACTCAGACGTCATTGACACCTGCTCATTTCCTGATAAACCAACCCTTCACTAGATAATGAATGCCAGAAGAACTGTCCGCAGATTAGAGAATCACAACAAAATGTAAAACCTCACCTTTAACAAAGAGCCACTGTACAAAGGTTGTGCTGCGTTTAGATAAACTTTACCAACAGGGGACGAATGACACCATCCACGCATGATCCAGGCTAAAAGATATTCTGCAAATTAGCTTTAAGTTCCTTCTATCTGAAGTATTAACAAACAATCAAACGCTAGTCCATGTGTGCTTTAGTATGAGCAAAACATTCAAGAAGGGTCACATTGAGGGGAAACCAAAGAAATGGGACCATAGAATATGGGTCAATAGCATAAGCTGTTCAGTGTCAACATGTGGTCTGCAATGTAACTAAACACTGTCTCTCTCTGGCAGTACAGATTCTGGGAGCAGACGGTTGCAGTGCAAGGGAGCTTCCCACGTTCCCCGACCTGGAGACTTAAGGGCCATGGGGACAGTACCACTGTAAGCATGAACACAGCGTGAGCTTGCCAAAGCCTGTCCAAGAATACCAAACAGGGACTTGACCAATGTCTGACTCCTGAACTTCAACAGTCTTTCATGTTCACCCGCTGTTTGGCATCCACTTTATTTCCTATGAATTGCACAATAAGTGCAAAATATCCACTATGCATCAGACACATGTAGGAGATGCAATAACACGACCACCTCTGACTCAAAGAATATCAACAACGGATTAATCTTCAAATTAATTCATACTTAGTCTTGCAAAACATGAAAATGTGCTGGAAATCAAAAGGGAAATACCTCCTCTCCTCCTGCTTTGGAATAAACTGAGCTAAACAAATAAAGTTTTGCTTGCTTGCTCTTGAGACTAGTTTAAAATTAATCTCAACATGCAGTTAAGTGGGTCAGTGCAGAAGGTTTGGGCAGGTCAATGGTTTGATTCTTGATACAAACAACCTGCTGACTTGGAAAACTTTCAAATCAGTTTCCTAGTAGTATTTAGAAGTATCTGACCCTTCCTTAAACAGTGGAACAATAGCGTTGTATCATTATATTCTAATCAGGGTTTCCCGCCAGTGTATTGCAAGCCCGGCGGCCTGCCAGGCCTTAGTTGACCCCCTGCCAGGCCTAAGCATTGGGGAATTAAAAAAAAAGTATTTTAACATGTTTTCTAAACTATAATGTGTTATACAAGTAGCGTAGCTCCTTTAAGGAATAGCTCAGTGCATAGCTAGTGTATGGTCGAGAGAGAGAGGGAGATCGAGATCGAGATCGAGAGAGAGAGAGAGAGAGAGAGAGAGAGAGAGAGAGAGAGAGAGAGAGAGAGAGAGAGAGAGAGAGAGAGAGAGAGAGAGAGAGAGAGAGAGAGAGAGAGAGAGAGAGAGAGAGAGAGACAGAGACGGTGAGGCTGCGGAAAGCAGAGCACAGAGTATGAAGTTAGCATTATAGCTGTGAACAGTGCAGTGTGTGTACAGTTTAAGCTATTTGTCGGTGAATACATGCTACAACTCCTCAAGACCCGAGCCAAATTCCTGTGTCTTGCTTGCCACCCAGTTGAAGTGAAGGGTGTTAGCCCGAAAGCTAGCGAAAACTTCAGCCCAGACTCACTTAAGGTGGACTCTTTTAAGGTGGACTAGCTATTCCCATTTTAATGACAATCTCAGCCGCTCCTGAGAGTTTTTGCTCAGCCCCCAACCTGCCGGGCTTAACAACTTTTCTTGCGGAAACCCTGCTAATTGTAATCATAAAACTAAAACCTATAGGGATCCCCTGCTTTACTGGCAGATTAATTACAAAGAAGTGCAATTAAATGAGTCCAACATCAGCTCAGCTGTGTGAGAGATTTAGTTTGAGATCTCAGATAAGAATGTGCTGGTTCAAAGAAATGCGTCATGAAAATAATTGTGACCACATGGCCCACAACAATCTAAGTGCTACATGTTTCTAGGTTAAACCAATTAAACAACAGCTCAAATGAACCTGTCTTTCCTGGGTTTTTACAGGCAGCACTCAACAATGTCCTACCGATTCCTTTTGGGGGGAAAAAAAAACAAAAAAAAAAACAACTCCAAGATATGAGCCACTCACAAACAAATGACTTTCACAGTCTAGTCTGGCCACATTCAAGGACTGGTTGATCATTTGTCAAATATTCACAACTCTTTGCAGAACACATAGCTACTGTGATATATAAGCAACGGTTAGGAGACCATGGTAACAGTCTCTCAGGTTTCATGCTATAAAGATGATTGGGGGTGGTGGGGGGCTTCTGAAAGATGAGATGGTACACTTTGGATATTTTAAATGCCTGCTATCTAAACCCATCATGTTATGCGTGCTGCTTTGTCATAGTACATATTGTTCTTTGCAAGGCATCCCACTCTATGCTATCGAACTTCTAATGCTGCATTTTGTAATACTCAAATTTGCAAATGTGGGAAAAAAATGTTGGTTGAACATGTCCAGAAACAGGGTGTGAGGGTATTAATGGTGAGATGTCAGGATCATGTAGGGCCTTTCAATCCACACCCATGATGACAGCTGCTGGGAAATGATGGGATGCTTCATTACCAAGCTTTGTTTTTGTCACATTTCCACTGCCTGATCCTTGCACCACTAAACCAGAGATTACAGAATCATTTTGGCAGATCTCCTCTTGACCTCACTCTACTTTTCACCCTTTGGGTGAGGCAGAGCTCAAGTTTGTCACCAGTTCCAATCATCTGTAAATAAAGAAAAAACTGTTGCATTCTCAAAATATCGTTGTATAATTAGCTGTCAGTGCCAGATAAGAAATCATTTATATTCTTCTAACTAAGGCAACAGGAAATTGCTCCATTGTGTAATAATTGTGACTATAGTTCAATAGATATTCTTGTGAAACAGAAATTGAATTAAGAAAACACTGACATAATTGATTATCTTTCAGTGCTGGTGGCCCTAAAGAGAAACAAAGAAAAAGAAGACATTCGGCTTATCAGAGTGAGTTACATTAGCCTGGGGCATGTGAACTGGATGAGTCATGTGGTGGTGGAGAGCAGGTCAGGTCCCAGACCAGCCCATCAGGGTATGGCACTGGTACCCAACAAAAAGCCAATGCGGACAGTTGTGTCTGTTCCCATAGCAACGAGCAAGCTGTGGGAACATAGTTGTGTTGAGCACTGCAGCTACCCTCTGTTGATAATGTGGTTTGGAAACCAAAGGCCATGGCCAGTCCACAACACTCTGCTGTTGACGTATTAACATATTGCTCTGTGCATGTACTGTACATGTACATGCTCAGAGATGATCAAAGGTCAGAGGTTGAGAAAGCTGCTCTTCCTCTGGCTACAAACATTTCTATAGTGCATTGTTAAAGGGGACATATTGTGCACATTTCCAGATCTATATTTATACTGGCCTTTATGCATTCCCTCAGTTCAGCCTCTGTCTGAAACAGGCCGTCTCTTTAGGCTTCTGTCTCTTTAAGGCCCCCCTCCTGATGAGCCCACTCTGTTCTGGCCCCTTGGCAGACTTCAGACGGCTCAGGAGGCTACATAAACAGCAGTAGTAGGATTTCACTTCTTTTTCTTGTTATTTACTCAAAATGGAAACTTCTTAAATACACCTGTACATGCTCGGGCATGAATCTGATTCAAAGTATGCGAGTAGACAACGTGAACAACCTCAGCAACAAAAGCTACAGAATGGACAGCCATGTGGGATTGTGTGAACAATCTCATGTCATCACAAGGAGGAAGTAAAGGCAACATTGCAAACAAAGTTCAGAGCAGACTGAAACCCTGCAGGGAGCATTTTTTACATACGTTCACCTCAAGTTTTGGAACTTTGACCATGTTTAACATAGATATCCGACATCATAACAGTATATAAATAACAGAAATCACAAAAAGCATGATATGTCCCCTTTAACATGATGTACTCGATTTTTGAGGCAGATACGATTTTAATTTTTGAGTTACAAAAATCCAGTGTTTCTTTTTTTACATGAATACATAACACACAAATTTCTTGTTACATTTTGGCTGACAACACCAATATATCTGCAATAAGCTAATATCAGTTGATATATTAGCTCAGCCAATGAATTACCATCAGTCTAATATTTACTAGAGATGCACTGATACCAATACTGATATCAGATATTGGTCCAATACTGACTCAAATAGCTGGATTGGGTATCGGTGACAATGGGCCGATCTGGTATTGGATACCATTATTTAAGTTAGGAATGCAGTTTTTAAGTCAAGCCTGATTTTGCCTTACACATAAAAGAATGATAACAGTCTCTTCCACAAAGTGAGGTACACAGCTTATTAATTAACCCCTTGACCCCTGAATTTATTTACAATTGTATAAAAAATTAATTATTTGTGTTTTTGCTTTCAAGGTGATGCTAAATTAAGTAGAGATTGTTAATTTGTCTATAGCACATAAAATAGATATACATTTAGGTATGATGCAAATTAGTGACAACCAATGGTACATTTTTTATTGAAGCCACAAAATTGTTTACAATTATTTACACTATTATTTACACTATAACTAAGTAACTATAACTAGATACTAACTACTATACTATAACTAGAGACCAACTAGAACAGGGGTGTCAAACAAACAGTCTGTGTCCACTTTTTTTACACCTTGAAAAGTCATCCAGTGGGCCGAATTGGACCCTTTGGACCTTACTCATGGAATTTACGAAAGCAGTTGTGGTTTGTGTGATAACATTGCACTTTGAGCATTTGAAGACAGTCTGGCCTTTACATTTTGGGTGTTTGCAGCATTGCTGCTCCCTTTCAACCACTAGCCAGTGACCCACAGCATCTGAACGCACCTCCTGTGTTGGAATAGCCTTAGCTGGACCTCAATGTTTCTTCTTTTGAAACTCACTTTCAACATCCAACGCAGCTTTCCATGAACCGGATGTAGGTCACACTCAAAACGGTCCTACAGTAAACCAGTGCTTGCAAAAGGTACTTAGGTACATATTTAGAATGCACAAACCGGCATTGGGGGAATGCATACGCTATCTCGGCTGCAGTCTGAATGCAAACGGTATGATGCGAATTCGCGACAATCGGCATTAAGGGGTTAAACACTGGTATCAGATCGGTACTCGATATTGGCCGACACCCAAAGCCCAGGTATCGGTATCAGTATCGGGACTGAAAAAGTGGGATCGGTGCATCCCTAGTATTTACACAATGTATAACACATCACTGCAGATGTATTGTCAGAAACACTGCTAACACTGCTTATACTGTTTTCTACTGAATAAACTGTCTAAATGAAAACTGTCCACGTCAAGTTATGTGGACAGTTTTCATTGTGGACATGGAATTGTTGGTGGACATGTTTAAAACCACTTTCGTGGAAGTGGCTTTGGGGCTTTTGTTGAGTGTAATTTTTCAGTGTTTGAGAGCCTCAAACAATTTTCAGGGGCAGATATCGCAAAACCTTGGCAGATAAAATCTAAACTATGGATGGCCAGATCCTACTCGTGGTTAATGTTTTTTGTTATTTGGTTTAACTAATCCTTTTGATGCTACATAGTCACCCTACACTTGACCAAGTAGTAGTTTGTATGCATAACAAATAGAATGAGAGAAACAGAAGCATTAAACTGAACTTGGGCGGCTGTGGCTCAGGAGGTAGAGCGGGTCGTCCACTAAACGGAAGATCGGCAGTTAGATTCCCGGCTCCTCCAGTCCACATGTCGAAGTGTCCTTGGGCAAGATACTGAACCCCAAATTGCTCCCGGTGGCTGTGCCAGCACTCTGTGTGGTAGCTTGCTGCCATTGGTATGTGAGTGTGAGTATGAATGGGTGAATGTGGCTTGTAGTGTAAAAGCGCTTTGAGTGGTCTTGAAGACTAGAAAAGCGCTATATAAGTGCAGTCCATTTACAATTTACCATTTAACTCACATACTGTACTGTACATCCTTCCTTTTAATTAACTTCCTTACCCTGTAGAAGGCTGTTGACAGGGGCAGCAGTGCAGAAGCCACAGTGTACTCCTCTGAGCTGGAACAGTCCTGTGGGTCAAACAACAGGGATGAAGTGAGAGCATGGCAGGACACAGCAGGAGACATGTTACACGGCTCTGTGAACACCTTTTTTCACCGGAGGCCCAAAACAAGCAGCGCTGGCTCCCAACAGAAAGGTCACACGCACCAGGGCCGGAGGGGAAACTTGACTGAAGACATGAGTTTTGGTAACTGCGTGTGTTTTGAAATGATTATGTGTTCCTAAGATATAAGAACAAACATTGTGTCTTTCAGCTCATGACTGATGTGAGTCATCAATGCAGAGAACACTCGAGGGCAAAGAATCTATCTTCAACAAATGAAACTTTTACATAAAGACACTGTGTCCTGTTAAAGGGAAACTTCAGGATTTTTCAACCTGGACCTTATTTTCCCATCATTTTGTGTCTAAGTGATTAATGGGAACAACAATTTTTGAAATTGGTCCAGTATTGAGCGAGAGTGCTTCAGCCGGCAGCCGCAAAACGGGCTACAATGTAATCCTTTGGGGCAATTACGCCGCGTCAATGAACATCCAATAATGTGCTTGTTTTTGCTACTGACAGGCTCAGATTGTTTTTGTAAGTGTGTGACAACATTATGGAAAGGATCCTTACAGAGAAATAAAACGTTTTTTGTGTCTTACCATATCTCCCTCAAGGAGAAGTCTTGCTCTAAAATCTCACGAGTGTTGAGTTGTTGCGGGAAGACAGCTAAATATTCAACCAGTAAAAAATTTTTAGATCTCTTCCCGGCACTCCTGTCTCCAACTCTCACTCACGGTTCCACTGTTGTCTTCCTGCAACAACTCAACTCTCATGAGATTTCAGAGGGAATGGGAAACGTTGAAACATCCCGTTTCCCTTTAAATGTCAGAGTGGAGCAATATTGAAAAAAGGTCTGCCAAAACCACTTACTTTCCTCTGCTCCACTATTAGGACATATGCTTTCAATAGCCTTATATAATCCCTGCCTTGACACAATTGTCAGAGCGCTCCAGTCTTCAATTTATTGGTAATTTTATGTTTTGCATTCTTGAACTAGACTGCCATACAAGATTCATTCGAGACAATCACTAGAATCCAGTCGTTTTGGCCATAAAATGCTGTGTCCATTTATCAGGCAGCCATGACTAGCCAGAAACCAAATTTAATTCTCTTTTTTATTTTGTTTTTTAAAATCACGGAATAGTTGAAAATATTTCCCCCTTTGACATTTAGACACCATGCCAAAGTGTCTTTGTATTTAGGATTGTTTCAGGTCAAAGAGGCGGCGCTTAATAGTGCTTTCAAGAGAATGGTATTAAGATGAATAGTAAATTAAGAGGCTTACAGCGGGGGACTTAGGGGCCCAAACAAAACTTAAAGTGATCACAGAGAATGATGAGAACAGGAGAATAGGAGAAAAGGATGCGAGTTGGACTCAAAAGTACTTCATTCACAGGAAATTGGTACTTATCTGTGGTAAGCTCTGTTGGGATTTATTTGTTGAACTCTGTAAATGAGAATGGCTGGAGGAAACTTGATTTAAGACCGTGTACTAACAGCAGCACTGATGCTGACCTGGTGCCGCACCTCATAACCCTCAGTGGGACCTCATACCCAGAAAACGTACACACGTTTTCTTTCTTTTTTTACTCGTCTCTCTTTAGATGTCACGTGTGAATGCAAAAGCAGAAATCTTAAGTTCATGACTGAGTTTTTCTAAAACTATGCAACATACTATCAGTCTTTAATTTTGGCGGGAGAGATAGGGAGAAGAATGCTGCACTTTCTGATAGCGGTCTGTAATGGGGGCCTGTTACCGCTATTACTCCAGAAAAAAAACAAAAAAAAACACAAGAATGTACAGAGGAGAGAAAATGCAAAACACAACTTCCACAGCTACACATGAAAGCCTGGCCCCCTGTGGACTGAGCAACATAGTTTCTATTTTATTGTTCTTGTCGCCTGTGTTTTTCTTTGCAGTTATTTGGGCTGCGGTAAAATGTTCCAGCTTGGAGCGGCACCAAAGCATTGTTTACCAGCATCCTTAACAATGCTGCAGGTAATAGGAGTTCATGGACCCCAGTCAAAGTAAAACAACAAGTGGAAATGCAAGGGCAGAAAAGTGCAAATATTTAACAAAAGGACTCAAAGCGGTTGATATCATCAGTTCTTTGGAACAGAGACTAATGATGACTGAGGTTTTCAACACAGAAGTAAAAACTGAGAAGTGAAAGAGATCTGTTTCTATCAGCATCACATGAGGAACTTGACAAAGGTAACCCAATTGTATTCAGGACTCAGAAGGCGATCATTGAGATGAATAGATTCACATGGTGCAGGGTGGGGAGAATGTTAGCTTGTTTGGGATTTCAAGGATTGAGGGAGAGGAGGGTGTTTGCTAGGACACCCTGCTGTCTTCTTTTCCTCCTATTATTTACTGTGTATCTCACCATTTTTCCCTTCATTCATGAAGCTGCAGGAGTTATAATCATGATGATGACTCAGACATGTATACAGCGAGTAAAAAAAAACAAAAAAAAAAAAACACGTGACAGAAAAACTACAGGGTGTGAACAAACAGCAGCTTCCTGTGTGTTCCAGGGAAGTTAGCACTTTCCAGGAAAGCTGTGAGATGAATTGACACTGATGGCGGTTATGACTTAACTAAGAATTTACTGTTAATTGCAGGTTGAGTCACGAATCGGAAAAGGAACAAGCCACATAGTTGACCTATGCGGTGTCCAACAAAGATTGAATAGCAAAAGCATGAAATCTGATTAAGGCAGGTGACTGACACTTATGGCATGCCTTACTGAGATTTTTGTGACTACGGATATACAGAAAATTCTAAACTAAGGGGCTTTTACTGTTAATTGCAGGTTGAATCACCAATAGGAAGAGGAACAAGTCACATAGTTGACCTCTGTGGTGTCCAGACAAGCAACAAACAAAGATGACATCTGATTAAGGCAGATGTTTACCTGGCCATACTGGACATCCTAGAGAAACAGATATCTGAACATGGGAATGATACCCAGTGCAGATTCCCAGTGACCGTGTTACGTAAAGCAGTCCATCAAGGCCACTAAGGCCGACAGGGGCCATGTTCTCACAGCAAGAGACTAATTTATGATATAAATAATGTAAAAATGTAATGAAGTCATCTATTCACTATTAAAGGAGATGTTCAAAGTGATTAAAGTGCTGCAGGGGAAATGGTGACAAGGACTGAAACTATTTGTCAAGTTGCTACAGCCTTTAGGTTCCAGTTGGGGCAGAGGGTACACTCAGTTGGTAGGCTCCAGTTCATCAGCTCAGACTTCAGCAGTCTGCATTCAGACAGGACAGTGAGATAACGTGCCTCCTACTTGTCCGACGACATCTGTGTGTAATGTGTGTTCCTGCACACTGTTCTACATCAGACAGTCAAGCTCACGATAATGCGGAACTCATGGACTCCATGCCGTTGTAGCTGCTTCCCATGAACCTCCCGCCCTAATCCCCTCTCACAGTAAACTGCCATTCAGAGTGTGTTTTTGAGCACCATCATGAGGCCCTCGGCCATGAGAGAGCAGAGCACAGAGGGCTCATAATCCTATCTGACAGGAAATGGTTGGGATGCCAGGATACATCCACAGCAGGACTCATTCCCCCACATGGCTTGCGCAACCATTCACTTCAAGAGCTGGAGCACTGACCAGCGAGTGCGTGCGTGCGCACACGCACACACACACACACACACACACACACACACACACACACACACACACACACACACACACACACACACACACACACACACACACACACACACACACACACACACACACACACACACACACACACACAAATAAATTAGCTCAAATTCCTTAATGAGATTGTTACATTGCATGATTCATGGCAGAGAGACAGCACAGATAACACAACAGATTTGAAAACAGGAAAAATGTGTCATTGTAAATGGTTTCTGGCCATGCCAACTCATTCTGGAGAATGTATCAACATTTCTCTAAGTGTTACAAGTTATAACAAAATAAATGGAAGAAAGAAAAACAAATTAACAAGCGCTGACATGTACAGTACCACCTGATTCTAATGTCCTAACATTTGACCTATTGTACATTTTTGTATTACATACTGCTTCCTGTGGCTGTGCTCCTCTGCGAACCTTTCGAAGGAAAACATTGATTGCAACCAGACAACATAACGGTTATTTAGCCTGAAGTTGACAGTTAAACGATAAATGTTGTAATTTTCCTCATAATAATGTCATTGTGAATCAATGTGTCATATCAACACATATGCCAGAAATCCTAATGAGGCATCATGCTGTCATTGTACAAAGGCTAAGCAACATTTTTTACACAAGAGGTCACTTTGGCTTTGTAAAGCACTCAAGGATCCCTTACAAACACACACACACGCACACACACACCCATGCAAAATGCTGGCAGTGGTGCATGCACTGTAATATTTTGGGGTTCTTGCGTGGCTGGGCGTTGAAAGAAAGGGCAGAGTGCAGAATATGAAAGTAATTACTGGCCCAGCAATTTACTATTTATATTCCTTTCACAGCTCATCTGAGACAAACCCCTCACAATCGAGTTGAGACCAAGAAATGAAAGCCAGGAACAAATGCCTGGCTTCAATGTTAAAGAAAAAGAAGAACTGACAAACAATACACAATAAAATCTACAAAAAAAAAACAAACAAAAAATTGTCAGAGAAAGGCTGACTGTATCTTATTGTGTGTTGTGGTTAACAAAAGTCAAATCTCTTCTCCATGTGTGAACTTATTACTTTTTCCCCCACGTGTGGCTGTGGATCATTGGTGTTTCTGCAGCATGCCAGAAGGACTCAAATTACTCTTTAAAACTCACTTGGAGACTTTTATTTTTAATATTACTATATGGTTATACATACAGAGAGATTTAACGCTATACTTAAAAAAATAAAAATAAAATAAAATGGTCTTTCTATTACTATTATTATGAACATATCAATTCAAAAATAGACAATGAATATCAGCATTACCCCCTGACGTGAGTTCACCCATTTGTGTTGCAAACAGCAGACAATGTACAGATAACATCTGCATTTTTCCAGATGTGCATGACAATTTCAGTTCACTGAAAGCTGTCCTTAACAAAATGAGGACTTAAAATATGAAATTGACTAGAAAAATGCATTTCATACTTATTTATCTTTAGTGTTTAAACGCATTTCACTCATCTGTTCAAGCAAAAGTTAACACATCAGGAACTCATCAGTTCGACACAAAAAAAGACATATTGGCTGACAGGCTATCAGATAGACGCACTACAATAGCCAATTTAAACAATGTGCAAAAGAGCCTTGCAAGAGAGATGATGGTATTAACCGAACATCTTGCAACTCTTCACCTTTTCAACAGATACATATCACTGACAAACTCCTGTTGAAGCTGCACATAGTCATCTCTGATCTAAGAGCTCAAGACAGACATTACGCAGCATAAGTGGGATGATGCAACAAGTCTTCCTGCATGCGTGGAAAGACATAAGTTACTTTGTTTACAAATCAATAGCCTTGTCATGTAGACAGAACTTTGGCCAAAATCATCAGTGGTGCACTCGGCTTTATTTCCTCCCGTTTTATAATTGAGGAGCAAATGACACGTCAAATGACCTTGCGTGTTCCTGGCCCGAGCAGATGGTGGGATTAATTGGCTTTCTATCATTTGGGGGGAAAAAAGAATGACTGGAATCCAAAGTTACTCCATAAAATCTGCACTCCGTGAGGACTGCTTAAAATTATTAAAATCCCTGGAAAGGGCTGATTCAAGGCAGTAAAACATGTGGAACTACCAATAAAGACTCGGCTGCTCTGGTTGAGTGAAGCCTCACTGACTCTTTATGAGCTGCACAAAAACACATTACTTACTCACTTTGACAAGTAGCCGAGGCATGAGGGCACCAGGAAGAGACAAACATACTATCTGATAAACAATGAGCAACATTGTTGGGATTCAGTCTTACGACACGCTGCCAGACTGTTGTAAACGAAGACAAACTTGGGAATTAAGGAGAAAGAAGTTGAGAAGGAAGGGCAGGCATGTACAGCAGGTTATGTGTACAACTGCCACAATTACACATTACTTTTGCTAAATTAAAACCAGTTTTAACTCATAAACATGAAGCATCTGCTGAAAATTTGGGGCAAACAGCTAAAAATACAGCCAGATATGTACTACAGTGAACTTTGGCATCAGTTTTACATATTGCTTGGGTCCTAAGTCTGGGGAAGAAAATTTATTTTTTGTCAAAATTTTGGCAATTTCCTTTATTTTTAGTTTTTGATTGTTTTAACAGCTTTTAAAACAGGTTTTAACAGTGCAGATCTGTTTAGATCTTGTTTGACTGCCTACCACGCATCTTAGTTATTGATGTATGATGCAGTTTCACTGAGTGTTGCTTTATGTAAAGGGTTCGAAACAGATGTAGTATAACTGTAGTTTTCTCCAAAAATTTTCATTATCTCATTATCTCTATTTCATTATCATTTAATCTGTTGATTATTTTTCAGATTAATGGATATTTAGTGTGTTAGATGCTAGAAAATAGGAAAAAAAAAAAAAAGGAAAAAAAAATCATGATTTCCCGAAGCTCAACATAACATCTCCTAATTGATTGCAAAACACAAAAGTATTTAAATTACAGCATATAAAACAGCAAAAAGTAGCAAATCCTCACTTTTAAGAGGCTGTTTAGCACTCTGCTTAAAAATGACTTAAACAATAAAACACTTAACAAATTGTTGCCAATTAACTCTCTGTCGAGAGACTAATTGAGTGATTGTTTTAGTACTAGTCATGTGATGCTTCTCTTGAAGACAATATCAAGTTCTTGACGTGCAAGAACATACTTTGCCTCCACGGCTGCACAGAATATTACTATATATTACTGTATTACTGTAAAAGCTGTAAGTTTTTAATCTGTCCACAGTGTGGATGCAAGACAGGACTGAGGTGTGATTCTGTGAATTACCTGGAGGGCACAATTCATCATCCGAATGATATAGTCAAACTGTTGGTGGTCCAGTATGGCACGATTTTGCTGGACGTGAAGACTCAGTTCCTCAGTCAGACACTGGCGAGCTGCTTTGCCTTTCATGGCGCGCAGTGCAGCTGGCAGAGTCTGTTAATAGAAAGATGGACAGAAATAATTTTGGTAAAGAAAAAAATACCTCGAAATACAGTGACTGACCTGATGACATTCAGCAACAAAGTAAATTAGTGTGTGCAGCTTATATGTTAAACTCACTGCAATCTTCAATAGTCACTGCTGGAATAGTATGCAAGTAGGTCATATTTATCAATATTTATAATAATAAATGTACTGATGCATCTTCTGTACAGATACTTTATCACACAGGTTCTTTATAATTATAAAGGATTAAAACTCCTATCTTTTTATTGTTCACTAATGAGAAATGCGTCTTGAGCTGGACAGACTTTTGGAGAAAACAGACCCTTGCTGTTATGTAACCTGATGAAGAGCACTGATTAATTTCACTTTGATATTTAATCACTGCTTACAGCTACACTCTTTACTGACACAGCACTTCCAGCAACTGTGACCTGCTGTCTGGTTATTAGTGTTCAAACTGACCATTTGGCCAAGGAGGATTTACAGGCTCATTGGGGGTTCAAAGGATGAATGCTGTGCATTCTTACATTTGGACTAAGATGCATAATTGATCTGATGGGATTGTATAACTCCTATATGAAGCCAGTGGGATACATAAAGCACCTGGCTACCATCCCATTTCAAACATTCTGGATACATACTGGGCAGAATGTTCACCTGTGACCTCACATACTGTACACGGGGCCTTGACGAAGGAAAACGTAAGCAGATATCTAATGTAAAGTGCTTTTAGATGCAAACTCGAGCATGAAGAATGGATTAACCTCAATATTAAGTTATTGCTCAGCAAAGTTAGCAAGACAACAACACAGATT
Source organism: Scomberomorus guttatus (assembly GCA_038419695.1). Lineage (NCBI taxonomy): Eukaryota > Metazoa > Chordata > Actinopteri > Scombriformes > Scombridae > Scomberomorus > Scomberomorus guttatus. Next base: position 22,517,029 of record CM076445.1, on the reverse strand, counting down.
TAGAGTGTTTGATTACAGACTGTATCTAATTCTGTATGTGAGCGTCTGTGTGCCAGCTGGGAGATATTAGGATGATGAAGGTGTGGACAGATCTACAGCTCCAGCACAGGCTGCTGGATGGGTGTGACACGAAGGACAGATGCCTGCAGCTAGTGAGCCTGTTCAGAGGTGGAGGAGTTCCTCTGCTGAAAGACAATGTGTATCACCTTTTCAGTCTCCAGGATCTTGTTGTCAAAGATGAAGGAAATGCAGCTCCTCACCACCTCCAGCCTGCGAGCGCTGTTAAACACGGAGCCACTCTTACTCATAATCGACGCTGGACAACACAGAGGGACAGGAATAGGTGAGGAATCGCTGCACACGAAAACTACACTTGCTACAAACATTAGATGCATTTCTATGAGTTAAAGACAGATTCTGCAGATGTCAGGTATGTCTAATCAAACACTGCTTGTACATACTGTATGTAAACATAACATGCAGTCTTTAAAATTTTGATTGATATTCAAAGCAATTTAGGGTATTATGATAGTTTAAAATTGGCCATACCAACAGGTGGTCCGGCAGGTACAACACACTTCCTCTCAGGTCGGGTGGAGGGAGGTGCACTGGTGTACTTTGCCACACCTTCCTGCAGCAGCTTCTCCACCTTCTCATCATCCAGCAGGGGGAAGGGTACCTGATGCACCCGCAGGTGGGATCCCTCCGACGGCCGAGGCACTTTCTGGAATGCCATGTGGGGGTTTGGGTTCTCCTACAGTGCACCCAACCATAGAACAATATGTATTATTAGGATATACAGCTGTATATTCGGTAGATATACAGCAGAACAGATAAAAAGAATAAGGAAATGAGGATATCTTTCTATTACAGTACAACACAAATTCAATAACAAAAATCCACCAGGCTTACATTTCTGTATAGCTGCTCAGAAAGTTCCCTGATGTGCTTCTGCAACTTGGCAGGGCTGACCTCCTCTTCCTTAAAGCTGTCAATGTCTAAGGCCACCAGCTACAAAACACACAGAATAAAACAAACAATCCAATAAAGTAGCATTCAAAGGTTTTATAGATGAACAGTATTCCTCATCAAACAGATTGTGCATCTACCAGATGTGACAAGTCCACTTCGGTGTAAAAGGAATGTTGGTGTAAAATGTCTCCACTTATAGTTAAGAGATACCTCATCAAAGAGATCGCAGGCTCGGTAAGGCGGACCTCTCTCCGAGACAAAGCCAGCGAAGGCCATGCCATCCAAAACCTTGGTCAGGAAATCATTCTCAATGAGGCCTCGCTGGCCCAGAAAGGCAGTCTGGATAATGTCAGAATTAGAACAGTTACAATCCCACACAGATGGGAGCAATGTAATCTTGTTCATATGGATATGCTGTAGACTGAAAGCAAACATAGTTTTCACAGCCATTTTTAGAATATGATTACAAAATCTTCCAAAATATCTCTGCAAGGGGGCCTGAGACCAGCTTCTTTTAATGTCGAAATAAAAGATAAGTTCTTCAGCATGTACAAAAAGGGAAATAAATCTAGTTATAAATGACTACATGCAAATGAATTTAATTTACTTTACGAATAATTATTTGTGCTTGTGGGTAGAAGAGATAAAACACAGTTCACTCAAGCCTTCCACACACTCAGCGATTCCAGACGAATAAGCTGAGCGTTTGTTTATAATAGAATCCATGTGGGGTACTTTGAGGATGATGTGCTGTGGGGTTACCACGGAGACACCACAGACACGAACAAACAAAAACCCCGGCACAAAACAAAAATGTAAACCTAATATGTTTCATATGGCCCATTGCCGGGCTTTGCCCAAGGTTAGAGGACTGTGTCCGAGGCTTGTATAAACAAGGGGATAGCATCACGGAACAGTCATGGAGCTGCCTCAACACATTTAAAACAACATGCATACGCACACAAACACACACTCTATACACACTTGACAGATTTATCTGTCTTTACGTGTAATTCCACCCTTGCTGCTGGACTCTGGCTAAAACATTCTTGGCAGATTAAAAGAACAATGTGTTTACTGAGCAGCACTTGCTAAAGTAGTTTAATCTAAGGTCACATAATGGAAAATTAGGTTTTTGAAACTTTTGAATTCAGCACTGGAAATTTCATTGTCATTTTTCTTACCTTGTGAAAGTGAATAACAGGTTCAGAATGGATGCGGATGAGCTGCAGGCAAGACCTGTAGCCCTGGAAGAGTTGTGCAAACAGCCTGAGAAAGACAGTCCTCACCTCCTTGTCCTGAACACACAGACACACACACACACACGCACACACACAGACACACAAGACTCATCAGACTCAAACAGCTATGCCATGAATCCAGTCTGATAAGTTAATTATGCAACAGGCATGTTTTATTTGTCTTTAGGGTAATGTGTTACGTTAGTTCGTGCCCTCACTCCCAACACTAACCTTTATGGGATAAGTGACCTTTTATGTTGAAAGCAATCATGTCCTCCTCATGTGGGAGGAGGAAGACATCACTCTTTACAGGAAGACATCCTGGGGAGTAACATGTAAAGGGAGGGCTCGTGATAGTGACTGACTTACCAACAACTTGAGGTTGGAAGGTGCAGTGCGAGGTGGAGGGAACGCATTGTCTGCTATCTCCAGATCAGGATGCAAAACCTAAGAGAATGAATGCAACAGATGCTCTTTCCTGGAAAAACTTTCGATAAATGCAGCAACATTAAGTGAACATTCCACTTGCATGATGAGCAGCTAGATAATACAGCATATCATTAAAAATGTTGGATTAAGAAAGTAAGTGTATCAATTTTACCAGAAGTCACTTAGCTTGTTTGCCTATAACAATCCAAGAATTATTTTAGTGCATGAGTGTGTTTGTACACAGATGCTGAAGAAGGAATTTTTGCTTGCTCACTTCAAATGTTATTATCATGCCATTCTTTAAATGAGGTTGCGTGTGTGCATTTACCAGAGACAGGGCACTCTGTGTTTGGTGTAACAGAGGTTCAGGGAGCAGGGACAAGTGAATACACTCCGGTATTTTTATTGTTCCTCCATCCAGGTCAGCAATAATAACATCCAACTGGTGAAGACATATAAAACACTGACAGGTCAGGTGGTTTGGTTGCAGCTGGAGGGAACAACACTTATGCCTGACAAAGTCCAGCCAAAACCAGCTAAATAAACATCTCAAACAAAAGTGCGGATTACTTCACCTTCATGTGTAAGAAAACTTCTAGAAACCAAAATGCTTGTGAAATTAAAACTCTCCCGGTGAGTGGAAAGAACAAGTCCACAACTGTTACGAGGCATCCTCACTTTTTAGGATATCAAACATTAAAAGACTCCAATATTTGTTAATAAATGTACTGTTTAAAAACATTCAACAATTTATGATCTTCACGTTCTGAATGCAAGAAGGATATTGAAAGATGCCTGTGACACTTTTTTTTTTACTCACCAGATCCTGGATTTCACTCTGAAACATGGAGTGCACTCCGATGATGAAGGGGGTGGGCGAGCTCAGCACCTCCAGCAGCCGCGAAGGCAGAATAGGGATGTATGGATAACTAAACATACAAGAGGACATGTTAGTGGAAACATATAACAATATATATAATATAAGAAACAATAAGACAAGGAAGACAGGAAGGAGGAATTACACAATGAGCGGTCAGCTGAGAGCCTAAAATATACTTCCTTGCATTCTAATTATGAATGCTGAATTATGAAACTGAAACGCGAAGGAGTAAACTTACATTAAGTGACACGACAGCAAGAAAGATAGAAACTGCACATGGCACTCAGATGGTGTTCCTAAATGTTGTAATAATATCCTTTATAGGCTCTGGAAATTTTATGCCATCATCATTTACCAGAAACTTAGGTGGTGCAAAATGGGCAAAATTAAATATTGTATATTTTTGACCAAATTTTATATAGATACAGTATACTGTATATTGCTATAGTAATAGAGTGATAGACATAGTGAGTATTGCTGCCTCCATTGAATATGCACACACACAAAACGTTGAATCATAAATAATGAGGTTTAATTAACTCAGCTACAACAGTCAGATAGTCAGCTACAATTCACTCCACTTGAAATGCAATCGAGCCTTTTAGAACAAGAAAAACACTTCAATCTATGTCACAATGTGATGATAAAAAAATGCCAGATGATATCTAGTCTCACATTGTGTGATATCTGTACATATCAGCCAGCTCTACTTGTAACACCGGACTACTCATCATTAACAGGATTATGCATCACTCACCTCTTACTACTCAAAGTCATGTTGTGAAATATAAAATATTCTCAAGACTAATTTCAGCAAAGTGTCTGCGTAATTTCTTACATTTTAGAATGACATAAGGACTTATATTAGAGTTATATTTTGCATATTTAGGCAATACAGGCAAATAAACCATTACTGATATTTGAAAGTTGTTATTATTATTGGTAATGTAAAAGAGGCAAATTCAGCACTCAGCCAGTGGTGGGCGAGACACTGAACATTAGAGGACATAAGCAGTTCACAGTCATCTGCTAAAGTCTGAAATTTCTCTGTGCTTACCAAAAATCTGAGTTTAAGGTGTGTGCCCTACAGGCATGATATATGACATCACAACTAATTTTGAGCCAAATGTGTCCAGTATGCAACTTAAACACATTTGATGTGGAAACTGGAAGCCTCCCGTGCACAAACACTGAGATCTGACTTTTCTAACAAGGTGATTGCACTTTTTTTAAAGTGAAAAACCACAGACACAAATTATTATTCTAAGCAGAGTATTTTCGTATGTTTTAAAACATGTCTGGAAGGAATCTTTAGGTTTAATGAGGTCATGATGTGGATCATGAGTGATTTTGTGACTTCACATAAAATTCCCTCTAATACTCTCTTTTTTCACAAGACAAGACAGTGATGCTTGCATTTGTTCTAAAAAAGGGAATGAAATTAATCACTATAAAAGTGAAAGGCACTTCTAGAAGTGGATTTTGAAAAGATAGAGAGTGGACAAATATAACCCATTCAAGTTATTAGATATAAAAGGTAAAACTTTGTGATCTTAAAGGGGGATTTTATCCAGGAGATATAGCCGTTTCTAGAACTGAGTAAAATAATGAACAAAGTTAATCATCAGTCAGATCACAAGCCATGGAAGTCATAACACCAGCCAAGGTGTTAGTGGAAAGTCACATGAGAATCTGTCCTGCTGCTGGGGTCTAACATATACCAACCTGTATTTAAGGGGAAACATGAGAGCTTCCAGGGCGCGACATGCATCCCCGAGCCTCTGGTAACTGGTGGAGTGGAACAAAACCTTGTGTTCTGTCAGAACCGCACAAAACAGGCTTAGAACATTATGGATTCCTGCAGCAAGAAAACAACAAGAGAACGAAAATTAATGAGGTATTTGTTGGAATGTGACTGCCACATTGTTCCAGATCATTTATCAAACATCCATGGCTATTTAGGAGGGATTTCAAACCTCAAACACAGATTAGAACAAACAACATTCATTTGGGAGGTCTGCGCGTATTCTTAACAGCTTCAAGACTGATTACTGAAATTCAAAACATACAATATTCTGCCAGATATTTATAGCAATTTTGGCAATGCTATGCAGACCAACCATACCGATCATATAGAAGGTCATAGTGCTACTAAAAGTATTAGTGTACTAGTCTCATTTTGAAAATCTGTCTGCCAGTTCTGTAGAAAATGTTGCATGACTCCACAATCTGTTGAACTGATTCAAATCTAATTTTAATTGTCAAATTGAAATGAAATGTGTGAGACAGCTGCCTAAAGCTCCCAAAAGCCTGAGTTGTGCTGGTTCTTTGGTGAGGAAGGCAGAGCCCTATATCTTTGGTGGGTGATTGCACTGCCTTTCTGTTTTCCGTGGCACTGGGCATACACAGTACATACTGAGCTGAACCTGGTCTTGAGCAATATTTAAAAAATGAACAGTGAAAAGAACAATTTATGCAGTAAATAAAGTAAGTAAATGCTGAATTTTTCTCTCGCAACATTGTTCAGATTTGTTTAATTTGTATTAAACAGTTTTTGTAATTTGTCATCACAAAGTTCGCTGTCACAATTTGAGGTCTTAATAAGAAAGAACTGATGAGTTGATCCCAACAGATGCCAATAATAAGAGTTAGAACCACTGCACGTAATCTCCAAGTTGTGCACAGTTATTTTAAGCCATGTAACCAGCTGGCTCATGATGACAACGTAATAAAAAAAACATTTCCACAACCAAATGGGACAGTTTATGTTAAACACTGAATATAAACCTATGGGAAACTCATCTTGGAAAAACAAAGGAAATTACAGGCTCTCATACAGTATAAATAATATTTCAAATACCGATGTGACAATCAGGAAGAATTCTAAGTTTACAGTTCCTGTTATTGTTTCCTATCAAGCAACTGACAGACCAATTCATCACACATTGGAGTGATAAAGAGAGAGGAACACTGGCAGACATATCCGTGCCACTGGGGGCGCTGAGTCTGGATGTTTGGCTGCCTGAGTGGAGCACTTGAGAGATAAACAGGAAACTGAAGGTTTAGGTCCAAACGCAATGAAACGCTATTTTGGTTTTTTCTATCAAAAGAGCTGCAAATTAGTGAGCTTTTATCATCTCCCGAAGGCTGTTGAAGCTACAGTTGCATAATCACACCTCAGGTTCAGGTGTTTACTTATCTTATGAAACAGTGCCACATTTCCGAGCCCTAAATAAAATGTGTCAGCAACAGCTCCAGACAACAGAGGAGACAAAGGCAACAAACAACAAACAGCAGGGCTGTTGATGGCCGGTTTTATCTCGCCCCGGTGGGGGATGTACTTCCTGTGCAGTGTGACATGTTTAACACACATTCCTCTCTGATGACTCGGGTGACCTGTGCACACAAACCGATGCGCCGACCTGCCAGCTACTCGCCAATCCTTATATGGACAAGAGGACGACCTAATAAGTGGAAACGATACACTTGTTCTTGGCTTACGTGTAACTGATCAGCAGACCACAGACATTTGCCTTCCTGTCAGCATGCAGGGGAATCACTTTTTAAGGGTGGAAAAATGATTAACTCTGCCAACTCTGTCAGTCACTTTCACTCGGTATGCCCTGACTCTCATTGATCCTGCTGCGCAATCAAAAATAAAGAAATAAATAAAATTATATGGACAGTCAATCAAAGTGGGATTAAGGACTCAGCCAGTTATTAACAGTAACTATAATAGTTATTTGCTACAACAATAGGAGGACAACAACTGCACTACTTTCTTTGTATTGTCAGACGATAGACTGCACCATTAAATGTCCATGGTTGGGATGTGAAAACATTAGGTCCTTGCTTGTATGCATTGAGCATAAGTGGGTAGAAGAACACAATGACACTGTTAAAGGGATAGTGCAGCATTCACTTTCTTGCTGAGAGGTAAATGAAAAGATCAAGGCCACTATCATGTCTGTACGATAAATATGAAGCTACAGCCAGGAGATGGGCCTTAGTTTATCTAAGACTGGAAGCAGGGGGAAACAGCTCGCCTGGCTTTGTTCAAAGGCAAAAAAAAATCCGCCTGTCAGCACCTCTAAAGCTCACTAATATCTAGTTTGTTTAATCAGTATAAAAACACAAGTGTGAAAATGACAGGCTGTGGTTTTAGAACTAGCTGTTTCCCCCTGCATCCAGTCTTTATACTAAGCCAAGTGAACCGTCTGCTGGCTGTATGTAGCTCCAGATTTCGGCATAATATGCATCATCTCATCTAACTCTCACAAAGAAAGTAAACATTTATCATATTAACCAAAATGTCAAACTAGTCCTTTAATGATGATCACGTACTGCTCAGCAAGCAGGAAAAGCCTAAACCTCTCATCAGTTAATTGGAAACTGGTGGAAAGAAATACAGTAGTTTGCTGTAAAAACATCTAGTTTTTACAGCAGCGCAAGCAAATCTGGTTGTTCAGAAGGCTTGGACACATACAGTATCATATCAACGTGTTTGTTTAACTGCACGTATTAATAAACAACAGTGACCAGACTGTCATGTAACTCTGACCTCAGATGACCTGACTGTAACTAAAGCAAGTAAGACATTAACAAAACAAGACGTTCCACCTCTTACAACATGACTTGACATGACATTTACTGGGCAAGATAATTACAAAACATTAAGAGCAATGACACATATTCAGCACCTTTGCACCACATTCCAGAACAGCATTTCATGTTCTGTACTGATTAATGAGAAACAGGCTTATGGAGACTGACAGACTATGGTTGGGTATTATGTGAAGATTGCTTTGTTTTGTGTATGCAGATTGGCTACAAACAGATGCCTTCGACATGACCCCGATCACGTGCGTGTCATGTAAGTACACCCCATGTACATTCTGTCCAAACAAAGAATGGTGTTAATGCACTCAGGAAATAAAATCCACTCTGATTTGAAGCACATCCTTCTAATCAAATGAGGCTAGATGAGGGCCAATTTTCCATTACAAATCAAATTTCAGGTGCATCAGATTCAGCTTCGCTCGCAGCTCAGGGTTCAAAAAAGAAGTATAATTCCTTTAAAAATATAATGTACAATATCTGGATTTATGATTTATGCCAAACTGTCACTTTCAAAAGCATTTTCTAACCACAGTTGAACTGCTCCATATATGAATCATGATGAGTCAGGCACATTGTATCTTTAAAAAAGCACGTATTGCCTGTTCGACATATTGTGCAAACACGGCAACTTGAAACCAGCAAAGTGCATCAAATCTTCATCATGTGCTCGTTCTAGCCCGGACAAAAATTACAGAAACACTGATGGGACAAAGCAAAAACCACATAATCTTGCTTCAGACACATTCAGTGTAGAATTAATCCAAGTTCTTAATGGCTCGTTGCAAAGGTCTCCTGATTGTTAAAGTCCTAGAGCACTCTAGTTTAGCACCATGTGATTTGCAAAGTAGAATGGAGCCTCTAAAAATCTGATAAGGATCAAGACTGCATGAATGTAAAATATGTCGCACACATTAAGCTGCTTAATTGAATCAACTAAGACGATGACGCCAGTAATATGATTAAGAGAAATGTTCTTCTGAGTGTTTGCCGTCAGACGCAGCAATCACAATGCCTTCAAACTTAAAAGGGATATTGTGTAGACGTGACAACCTGCAGCAGGAAGCTTTTGTTTATACAATAAATACTTGACAGGATCATCATCAACAACAAAAAAATGACACACCACCACGGTGAGGCACCGATATTGTCGTTAACAGTTCATGTTCTGACTCAATACATCACTTCCCTTCTCACTAGTTAGTAATTATCAAAGTGCCTGGACCCACCCAGCTGCTGGAAGAGCAGAGCAACACTCTTGCATGTGACAGGCAATGTGTCGTTCAGAGGCGTCTGGATGAGCTGCCTGTCTCCTGCTCCCAGGCTAAACAGTTTCTGTAAAGAAAAACGAAAGCAGCAAAGGTCAGAAAACAGTCACGGAAAAATTTCAACGGCCATCTTGCCTACAGGGCAAAGCAGCTCTGCAACTGACACTCATCCATTCAGATTTATAGCAGTGTGTACTGTGGTTGCATCAAATGAAGAAGACACATGCTGTTCAGTGCTATACACACGCTGCAGCTGTAGGGCTGAATTAGCCATTTGAATAGGCTTGCTTGTAATAGAGAAAAGAAAACCTCAATTACATGTTCACCAAAATATAACTGGTACAGCACACGGCTCCAGCAATATCACAAGATCCATTAAACAGAAAACTTATAGGGTACTGGGAACTGAAAAGTGGAAGTGACTTTTAAAAAGTAGAAAATAAAAGTGAAGTTCTCCAGTCAAGTGAAAAATCGAAGATCTCTATTCATACAATTCCTGACATACCTGTATGTAGGTGCTATTTTGACAAATGTGTCTGTCCTCCTGCTCAGGTTCTGCCTAAAGGCAGAGTTTAGGACTTGGGATTTTAAGTGGTTTCCTGCTGGGGAACAGGGAACATACCAAATTCTTTCCTCTTACAGCACATAAACAATCGTTTAAAACAAATTCTCAATTTTTACCAGCGATGAGGACTTTTCCGCAGTGGCAATAGTAAAGATGTATAATAATTTTCCAACATGATTGAGACACTCTGGGTTTTTTTTTTTTTTTTTAAGGTGCAAGTAAGTAATCTATTGCCTAGTTCACTGCATTTATAGTAGTATCTTCTGACATTTGGCCACCAAGTGATGTTTTTTTTAAATGTATTCCTCTATAGAGCTATAAACACAGTTTAATGACTCTACTCTCTTTTGCCCCACTCTAGACTGAGGTATTTAGCTCAGAGTGACACTATGGAAAAAAATAAGAATATGTATTAGAAAATTACAGCCTGTGGCTGTTCAACAATCTCTGGCACCATCTGAACAAGGCATTCCTGCAGCTGCACCATCGAGCCATCACTTCACAGGAGAAATGGATTCACCTTAACCATTTCAGCAGCGGAGTGGATCTGTAAGAGACCGGTAGTTTGAGCAGTTAGTTAAGACTTACCTGGGATCCACCAGCAACAGGAACCTGGAATACAAAGAGATTGGCCACCAGACCCTCTAAAGGGAAAGTCAGGCTGTCGATGTACACAGTGTAGATCAGACCCAAGCACCCCTGGTAGGACAACAAGTGAAATACAACTTAGACATTATACATGGACACAAACTTTATATAGTGTAATCATCAATATTGCAGCTTATGTGTAAACTTTAAAACCGTCACTGACCACACTGGTTCATGAATATGTGACAGCATATAGGATATATATATTGTATTATGTAACCATCATTGGTCAGTTATATTGACAGATTTAGTGACAAACAACATTTTCAGAGATGGACTGCATTTACATAGCGCCATTCTAGTCTACCGACCACTCACCACAATACATGCCGACATTCACCCATTCACACACACATTCATACTGATGGCAGAGGCTGCCATGCAAGGTGCAAGAGAGAAGTATGATTATTCACCCAGTGCTTCCTGAAATCACAAACTGGTAAAGTTCACCAATATTTCAGTGTTTGATTCATCTGTATCATTTAGATTTGATAGTCCACTTTATTCTAACAGTGTGCCCTAAGAAGAGCAGAGAGCTTGTTGGGATGGATAGCATGACTGACAGCGAGTCTGCAGCATCAACTTACTAGTCAGTGATAAAAAGATCAAGTACTTATGCCTCTATATCACATTTACTTTACTGAAATGTGTGCTTATGCTTAACCAAACTTGGCAACAGCCTAAAGTAGATTAGCATCATCTCCGAAATGCAAGATGGAAGCACTGATTTGAAGAAAAAAAAAAAAAATTCGGAGTATTCCTTCTGAACGAGAAAAATATTTTTTAATGAAGATTTAATCATATGGTGTTTTATTACCCGGAATATTTCGGGATAATCCAGCCTGGACACGAGAATGAGACTTTTTGGTGCAAACACTTGAGCTGGCTGGATCAGACCATCCTCCTCTTCCTCTTCCTCTTCATCTCCATCAGCCTCAATACTCTTTGATCCCTGAAACATTGAAAAAAGAAGCTATTTCAGTTGAAGAGTTCAACAATGTGCCATAGACTACAGCCCCTGAACTGTAGTGCAGAGCATGCCAGCACCACTGAGCTCCCGGTTTAGCCTGTAAATTCATTGTGTGCCTCAAACTCATCATGTTTGTTTTATAGTACGTGAAAAATAACTGATGTGGTAATGTATAATACTGAGTAATGTATGTTTAAATTTAGTTAGTTTAGTTTATTGATGGCATCGTAAAAGACGCTTGGAAATGTGTTTAATTACTCATACCAAACAAAAAATGACTCAAACTAATTGCATTAGACAAAGTCATGGATTCTGCCCATAAAAAAATCGTAAAAATGCTCCAGAGAGGAGATACAGATTTATGACAGTTTGGGCTGTTAATTATCCCCTTTCCCAATCTGTCCCCATTTAACATAGTTGCGCATCCCACTGGAGCCACTGAAAGAACACAACACATATTCTAAAATTACGATGGAGTTAATAAAAGATCTCGCCCACATAGAGACAAAGATCATATGATTGGATTTCCTTAGAGAGGAGCTAAAATGAGTTTAAGGGATTGTTGTTGCTTCCCTTCCAGAGTCACATACTGTACTAACACAGCAAATGCAAAACAGAGATACCAGTGATGATTCCAAAAATGCTAACAACTCCACAATGTTTAGTAGTTATTTTGATTAGCAGAATATTATTGTTTTTTTTTTATTATTATTATTGTTATTTCCAATTATCCATTAAAACAATATCCTTAATCATAAACCACAAGAAGTCTTAAAGCACTTATACATTGAATTTGTTGAATATTGCACACATACTGTACTATATGTGCACAGTATATATCCAAAAAAGACTGTAACAGAACATATAAGTATCCAATTGTTTGACTTATTAGTATTATAATGCTTATAATACATTACCAGAAGGAAATAATGACCTGGAAAAGTAAAATTACTGCAGGAAAGCTGCTACAGATATGAAGCATTAAAGGCCAGGCATGACTACACAACTCACTATCTTATCATTTTTGCCATTTGCTCTCTACGTCTCCCCCAAAATCACAACAAGCTTGTCTTGCAAGCAACAGTGTCAGTCTAGATCTAATTGTCTCTATTGTGGATCGTCCATCAGGACACTGATAAACCAACCCCTCAGTGCTCATTCCTAACTAAAGCCCTTATCACAATTTGGTATATTTCTCCAGGCAGTGAAAACATGCCGTAAGTGCTTCAGTATCTTGGGACAGAGGAGTATGGGATCAAAATACCCCATTCAGATGGGGGGTTACATTTCACCATTATTCTTAGGATTTGGTTCAATTATTAGACAAAATACATTCCTCCGCCGCCTGTCTAGACTCTCTCTGGAATCCAATTGAGTAGATAAGGATGTCGGTTTAGAGAGTAAAGATTGTTAAAACACCCTCACGTTTTCAAAAAGATCTTCAGTGCCATACACTGAATCCAGGAATGTCTGTTTGTTTTGCAGTAACATGATGCCTGGACAAGGCCAAATATAGCCTAATCTCATTATTAATGTGGGGCTGACAAAAAGGTAAGGTAGTATATTGTGATTAGTGCGTCCATTATACTCATTCAAGTTTAATCTTCACTATACATATAAGCATCCATGTTTCCTGGTAAAATGTATTTTTAGAATATACAAACATCTCAGTTATTGTGAGCTGTTCTATATAGGAGAATAACTTAAATAGCTTAAAAGTAAACTAAATGAACAAAAAACAAACCCAAGTGTATGTATAACAGATTTAATCTCTTCCTGATAAATTTATGTCCGCATTATGTTTTGTTTTTATAAGTATGCATCACACAAACTCACTGATAGCTTGTGTTGTGAAGGCAATTGGCATCTATTCACAGTATACATTTCAATTTCAAATTTCAAAGTCAGATATTAATGTTTTACTCAAATAAAGGGTCATAACCTACACTCTCTGACAGGTTGCGATGACTTCGTTTTGCATAACTTCCCGCTTCTGGCGTGGATGCTTCGCTGAAAGCATAGTTTGTTTTAATCAGTGGAACTTATACAACCTTTTAATAATCCTGTGAGCTTCCTTTAACTGATGAAGTGGGAACTTGACACTGAAGAAGGAATTCTGATTTAAGTCAACATTTTGAGATCAAGTGAGAAATTTGAGACCCTGTGCAGACGTGATTTGATTGTGTTTTAGACACTGGCTGCAAAATATTTCAAATGGTTACACTATTCCAAAGACATATCATGCCTGCTAAATATATCAGGCTGAACTTCTTCTGCAAAAGTAGTTTCTCTATGACTTGATTTCATCCTTTGCGGACCTGATATAAACATTAAATGTAGTATGTGTGAAAAACAAAGTTCCTGGCCCTCACTAATAGCCTTGGCAGTCCCTAGACAACAGTAAACAAAGACACAGTTACAAAAACATTAGAACCCATAATCAAGTCTATATATGTTGTTAATGACAATTTGTTTAGGATTAAGGGTTCAATACTGTGTGTTTTTTTTTTTTAAACAGCTGAGAGACTTTAGCAACCAGTGACAAGCAATGAGATTCAGTCTGTCAGTAGGCTCTTCCAAAAATACCCGATAATAGTTAACAACAGGGATATTTTTGGTGATTTACTCTCTTTGATGTGGCAATTCTCCCTAAATCCGTCCTGCGATGCTTTTGAAGCAGCGCGGAAAAATGTGCTCGGTTGTGCAAACAGAGGAATGTCTCTGTAATTACTTTCTGATTCACACAGCAAGCTTAAATTGTAAAGTAAAGAGGAGGATGCAACACTACAGTGTCGATTCTGAGCATTCCACCAAAGTGACTCTTCATGTATTTCTCATACACGGCTTTAACTCGAACTCGTTTGCTCTAACTAGAATGGGATTGACGACGACCTTCCACATATGACAGGATGTGAAATCACAATGGGCAGAGGGACAGGAGTCATTTAAGGCCTCTTACAAAGGCAAACACAGTGAAACAATTAGCCTGGTATTCTGTGGTCTCTTGGCAGTCAGAGACATTAACGAGATCATTCATAAGTATAAAAATGATCCCATCCAAACAAATCTGTTGTAATAAATAATTTATGGGGTTTTGCACATTAATGCCGTGACTACTAATCTCTACTCAAACACAATCCTGTACGCATGGGTAAATCAAAAATGAAAAAGCACTGAAGGGTAGCACAGGTCCATCCTCTCTTTTGTATCAGCACCCCACAGCCAGCACACAATTTATTAGGCTGGATCCTAGTGGGTTTTTGTTTTCTGCTAATGCCTCAAATGCTGGAAGACATCACGCACGCGACAGACATTCCTGAAAGTTACAAATGTGCCAAGGAACATTAAAAAACAAAACAATAAGGCTAAAATGGAAAACAGAAAATGAGAAACATCCCGTTGCCCAAACAAGATATCCCCGAGGGCTTCTGAGAGTCATGAGAGAGACACACAAGGTTGAATGTGACCTTGTGCTCATCATGAAGGTTGACAAAACTCATCATTATCATCGTGGCGATCTTATAACCAACCAGATTCAGATTCCTCTACATCAGGATTAATGATGCTAGCATGGCAGCTCAGTGGTAGCACTGATGACTCACAGTTACGTGGGCAGGTCACATGTTCTTCTCTTCTTAAGGGCTCCAATTTAGTGCGCCTATTTACTCCCACAGTCCTAAAACTGCTGTACCTTAAAGTGTATTGAAGACACCATAGTGTCCTTAGTTATGACTGTGATTGTCTGTGTTAGCCCTGTGATGGATTTAGACCTTCACCCCAGTGAATTCTGGGATAAGCTACATCTCCCTGTGACCCTGAAAGTGGTACATTTGTTAGAGAGAGTAAATAAAAGAATGACAGCATGAAGGAAAACAGCACAGCAAAGTGCTCAAAACACACTCACACAAAGATAGTTAAGGACATGTTTAGCAGGATCCCTCAGCTTGGCCCAGCGTGTAATCATGCTTGAATGTGTGTGTGTGTGTGTGTGTGTGTGTGTGTGTGTGTGTGTGTGTGTGTGTGTGTGTGAGAGTGAGTGCAGTCTTACCTGCAAATTGACCTCGGCCTCATAGAAAGTGAGGCAGGAGCAGTAGTGTCTGTCTGAATCGATATCTGTCAGCACAACAGTGAAGAAGGTGGGTGCTTTCCTCTCCCTGTACAGCCTCCAACCTCCAGGCTGGCAGAACTGCAAAGGTATTCAATAAAATACCATTAAATGAGAATATCATAGAGAATAATCCACACAGCATGGCCATATATACACAGTGTTAAGGCAACAAGAAGCCATTTTGAAGCATCCTATGTCCCAGAAAGGACACACACATCTACTGCTTTAATTTGAATCATGAAATGAACTTCTTAGTGTTTGTCGTTGATTTAAAATTTTTAAGTGGTTATTATGTACACTGAGACTTTCTGCTGGTAAATGGACAGGGCATCGGCATATTAGCCCGTCTATTCCTAATGCCCCCATGGAGAGTACAGACAGGATGTCCTGTTTCAGTGCAGCAATTGCGTTTGTTCATCGGAGCAGGAAGTGGCATGTTCAGTATTTATTTTTCCTTGAAAAGAACAAACTGACGTAGCTCATTAACTGCCTGATCATAAAAGGAAGCATCTTAACAAATAAGAGTAACGGAAAAATACTGAATTCCACAGAACCTTAAAGACAAACTAAGAATTAAGCAGACCAGATGATTACAGTTTCGCACAGTAGATGAAATTGAGGTTAAAACTGAAACTGAATAACAAAAATTCATATTTGTGCGATCACAAATTAAGCAATTATGCAATTAAGTCCTGCCCACAACAATTCATCACTCTCCATTGACTTTGTATTGCGTGAAGGTACCTCCTTGTCACTTACGTCTGCTAGCAAACAACAGAAGAAGGCCTAAGTTTTTATAAGCTACCGAACTGAAAAATTGAGCCTTTAAGAATACAAAAGTGGATACAAGCAATAAGACGTGAGGCATCAGCGGGAAGAACAGGAAAACTGTGGGATCCTCACACCCAGTATGCCTACGTGTACAGCAAGCTTTTTGTCACTGGTAAGGCAAATATCCAAATGTCAGTTTTATATTTCTGCAAATTAAGCTAAAGCATTTTGACAGTATGCAACTTGTGTTATAGTGGAATGTAGGTAAATCAGAAAGCTATGCAGCATTATGTTTGCAAGCAAGGTATGTAGAAGAGACACTGAGATAGACCAACAATACTGAAATCTAATGTTTTTTAGCTAGCTACAGGCATTTTGTTAGCATTTCAGCCCTTGGTTGCATACATTGACTGTATATAAATATGGACGACATGTCTCCACTTCCAACAGTTCTGCGACCTGCCGCCTGACGGAGGTTTCAGAGCGGCTGTCACAGCTGTAAATCATGACGTCACACCCCCTTTTTATATCGTCAAATAACTAAATAAAAACAAACTTATTAGAAAAAATAGCACTTGGACAAATATCAGTGTGACAAGAACTACTTAAAATGACAGAAACCATCTTTGGGAAACATTTATTTGACATGCACTTTGATTTTTTAATTTGGCTCATGTCCCATCCGCTAACATGGAGGGGGCGGGACTTATGACCTTTACTGCAGCCAGCCACCAGAGGGCGATTAAGATGTTTTGGCTTCACTTTTTGGGAGCTGTCATGTCGTCCATATTTATATACAGTCAATGGTGCCGATTCTTTTTCTCCTCCAGTGGGTGTGGTTTTCAGAGTATGATGTGTTGTGCTCTGTCTCTATTTAAACCAGACTTAAGACGAATATTACGAAGTCAAGTTCTTACAAAATCTTCCTGGAATAGCTTATTTGACTATTCCCAAACACTTGATTTGTTTGAGGCTTTAAGAATCACACAAATCAACAATTTTCAATGCATGACAAACCTTGAGCCATTTTTAGCAAATTGTGGGCACCAAAACTCAGAAAGACTGTTACCATAATAAAAAGCATCTCAAACAAATTTTAAGTCCCAAAGCAACAGCGTGAGTCATAACCAATCCTGACACAAAACATCTGCTAAGTGTGGAAAAACACAAGCTTTTTCTGATACAGTGTTTTCAGCAAACTGATATTACAGATGAACATAGACACAGTGTCACACACAACTGACAAAAATGTTCATTCCACATGAACACTTTATAGCATCTAATGTCTTAAAGAAATAAATAATTATAAATTATTTTATTTTTTGAAAGACTGACAATGTAGAGTGGCAGGGAGAGAGAGAAGAGGGCCAAAATATGGAAGGCAGGCGGGCATTTGGTCAGAGAGTCAAGTGTTTGTGTCTGGTCTCTTTCTGTTTTTGCTGGAGGCCCAACTGGCCTGGCTCTGAAACGGTGTTTAGACTGCTCCTCAGGGGTTATGCAGCGGATCACCGGACACATGGAGGAAGAGAGAGGAGATTGGGTAAAGGAGGGGTGGGTGAGGGCCAAACAGATGGATTGATGGATATTGTAGACGGGTCTGTGTATCAGCCAAAGACAAATATACTGGTATGGTAGTGGGTCTGGGGCAGAAAAAGAAGAGGAATAGAGACGGAGAGAGTTGAAGAAGAGAAGGAGAGTGGTAGGGAGAGGAATGGAAATTAAGAGAGGAAAAGGAGGGAGGGGGGCTTTGGCTTGTTCAACCTGGAGGTTTAGACCAGGATGCCACCATCCTCCAGCAGATACAATAGCTTGCAGGAAATCTGTTAAACCTGCATTGTGGCGCGGTGTATGTGTGTGTGTGTGCGCATACACACTCAGACAGGACTCAAGGACAAGTGCAGATAACTGTGATCCTGTTCTAAGCTATTCCAACTATGCCATTCATTGTTGTCAAAAAAGAGATAAACACCTTTGGGACCACATACCTTACAAGATCACAGGAGATGTAACATCCTGTATGTGTGTGTGTGTGTGTGTGAGCTGTGAGGCAGAGCGACACGCAGTGAGCATGTGGAGGAGCTAGAAGTGAGAAGATTAACTGACTTCCCTGCCTGTAGGTCTGCAGAGAGACACTTAAGAGCTAGTACAGGTTCAAAGACACTTTAGGGAGTTCAGTGTTTAGTAAACTTCACTTTATTTGCATCCAGACAGACTACTGACATTTTACATAGAACCTACAACTATCTAACTAAAAGAAGAATGTCCTGAATGTTGTAGCTGGATGTGGTAGGGATTTCACAAAGGGACCAAAGTCAATGAAATGAATAAAAGTCAAGTAAAATGCGGATTCCATTTATCTTCCAATAGCATTTTTATTTAATCATGTGGTATGTTACTGAGACTCCAATTAATGAATTTTAAGGTTTAAAACAACTGAGTGTGCGTCCTTCATAAACATGTTTACATATGGCGTTTGTTGTTTGTTTGTGAATAAACTATTTGGACAAGGTTGAATGTCTTGATTTTAGATTCTGTGCTGCTTCTCTGCAACTATTTTAAAAGCAGGGAATCACCCGTAGGGCTGCTTTATGCAAAAGTTGTTTATCATTTTAAATTTAACTACACACAACTGAGTGCAAAGAGAGAGAAAATATGGCTATGCTAATTATTTATTTAAAACATCCAACTTGAAAAATGATGTCATTTGCAATTCTGTCAAACACAGACGCCACCACATTTCTGAGACTTGTCCTAGTATGCAGAGGGGATTAGAATGTGATGCTAGAGATTTGAAACCCAAGATCCGGATGAAGGACACTGTATGAATGACAGAGAGGGGAAACAAAGGGAATTATATTAAAAATGGTCAAAAGGTCAGTCTGCAAAACATTGATGCCTACAGAAAAAGCCAGTCTGTCAGTGCTTTTAAGCTTTTGGGGTCTTTTTTCTTTCTGCAAGTCTCTGTAAGTGAATGATACTGAACTGCCACGCAGCAGCAAAGCTGGGAGAATAACAAGTGAAAGCACTGACTGACAGCATCAGACACAAGCTCTACTGTACAATAAGCATGACACAGAAATCCACTGCAGTGCAACAGGTGCAAAGGTCAACACGTAGGAAACATAGCCTTTATACAGCACAAGCACACACACGCACACACACGCACGCACACACACAGCAGAGAGAAAGTACATCTCCTGTTCCCAAATTAGACCTCAGTCAAGTGACAAAGGAACTCTGGGACACACTTGCTGTATTGATGTCAAAGCCGAGTAAATTGCTGCCCTCCAGCTAAACCCTCTGCATCACATCATGTGCTGCAGCATGGCATGACTGACTCCCACCCAACTGCACTATTCACCTACTCAGTCACTGACACAGGATCTGCAGCCTGACCTGCTAAGCATCGTCACAACAGCGTGCTTGAGGAGCAGCACCAATAAAAAAAAAAAAAGAAAAAAAGAAAAAAACAAAACACCCCGACACTCAGAGGCTTTGCCTGATTAGGACAGGGCTGCATTCTTATACTGTGACGAGACACTACTGCCTGGTTGGGCCGGCCCAGGCCAGATATAGCCAGCAGCCATTTCTAAGGATGACTCAGGACAAAGAGACACACAGTATCTTGTGGCTTTGTCTTTCTCTGATACAGTGTGCTGAAACATGACTGGAAATAGGTTTACTAGGTGTTTTTATTATAAGCAAACATTTGATATTCCTGCACATGGAGAAATACAAACAGACTTCGAAGGGTCATAAACCCTTTAAAGAGTTCCCGTTACCACAACTGAGCTAAATCCCGCAAATCCTTTCAGAGAGGGACTTATTTCATAATTTGGTTGATTTACAAACCCAAAGGAAAATCAGGAAATCAGGCACCAAAGTTCCTCCATGTTTTCTCAGCACAGCAATAAAATGTGTGTAGACTGAACTGTCTCCTCTCATCTGAGCATTATCAAGAAGGATTTAAAACCCCCTACACGCCTGTTTTACGACATATAAAAAGACTCTGCTTTGAATAATAATTTGTCTCTGACACAAAAAAAGTTGAATTATCAACTTCAATTATAAGCTTCCACATCACACTTGTGCAAGTTTCATACTGGACCACAATTGGCTTCAAAACTAGTTGTGATGTCTCAAATCATGCTCGAAGTACATATGCGCCTTAAACTCAGATTTAAGTTGAGCACAGAGAAACTTTCTTCCTTCAGCAGATGAATATGAAAACAATCTTCAAGTGTCAAACTCTACAATTACATCATTCTGCACAGTGAAGCTCAAACATCCAAGTAAAAATTACAATAACCAAAACACATTTTTGAGTGGAAGAAGAACTTGAAACTGCATGAAAGAAGTGTCACTGAAAGGGAAAGATGTTTGATTGAAAAAAAAAAAAAAAGAGAGATCATAATCTGTACTGGTGAACTTTAAACTGCACCTGAATATAAAGTAACAGCCAATATGATCAGGAAAGCTTAGGAAAACAGATGTGCGTTACGTCGTGCATTTCCATCATCCTCTTCCTTCTACCTTGTACTTTCCTCATTCATTTGGAAGAGCTGCATGCCAGGAAGACAACACAATGACGGAAAGTGAAGTGCGAGGTGTCAAGGGCCAGAGAGGGACTGGCCGGGGGTGAGAAGGTCAGTGGCGTGCTGCCTGCCCTGCACTCCTGCTTTATCAGGTCTGCAGGATGAGCAGCGAACAAAACAAGCAGAGACGGTTGCTCAAGCCGAGCAGTTTGGCGCACAAACATGCATGTGCTTGTCCCCCCCCACCCATCTCCTTTGCTCAAGGTCATTTGAAGCGTGATGAATACAAGAAACAAAACTGTCAACAAAGTGACTATAACAGAACCGTTATCAAACACTATTCAGCAGTTGCAGTGAGTTAATTCACTGCGCCAAAGCTTAGCTCCATCACTGATTGCTGTGCTGAGGTGGCATCTCCCCTCTACTGTCATTTCTCATCTCAGCTTCCCCGCTGTCACCAACACTCCTGGTTTCCCTTTGCTGATCTATTATGCAATACCAGGCAACACATGGTTCATTTTAGAGATAGATATTTTTAGATGGCCATGATGAACTGGACCACAGTAATAAAAAAAATGTCTAGTCAGGCAGGACCGGAAGAGTCATCTAGCAAAATTGAAAACTGTACTGTACACAGCATTTCAAGCTTCATAAATGCCATATGTGTAGGAAATGTGAGAACCTAGTACAGAGTTTATTTATAGCACAAATATAAAGTCATTTTTTTAACCACGCACAGCCCTACAAGCTCATAAGGACAACACTGCCGAACCCCCCATTTCCCCAACATCTCTTGGGAAGATTTGTTCACTTCAGGGCGAATACTTGGGTTTATTTCAAAACACAGCATAAATTAAAAACATAAGGCCAGTTCACCACATGCAACTTGAAAACAGAAATGCTTAAAGAGGCAAATAAAAAAAGACCCTTTGGAGAATTTGACATTCCTGCTCTTAAATCAATCCACTATCAGATTAATTCATCCTGCTCTCTCAACCTCAAACCTGAAGCGCCTGTGTGATGTTCACAGTTGGCATGGAAGTCCGAAACATGAAATGGACTTTGTTATGTCTCAGTTATGTCCAAAGTAGGTTAATGAACACCATATCTTCCAAGCATAAATTAGTTAAATCATAGTTTAGCTAAAAATCTGCTGTGAAATACAGTCGAGAGTAGAGAAATTCCCTTTCAGAATCCAAGGAAAGTCCATGGATTTTCCCGGCACAGTTTAATAGTGAATTCTAGCGGTAAAATTGATATTAAAACCACTTGAGTAGTATCAAAACAAGTCTAATCCAATAAATTCTCCCATTTCTGTGATGGAATGTGTCAAAACTGAAGTGAGTACAGCAGCGGGGTCAACTGTGTGAAGCTTTACGGCATTATAGCAATAACAATCGATGACTTTTGATAAAGAGTGATGCAGTCTTTCATGTATGAACATGCCTGCTTGTACTACTGGGTTAATCATAGCTTGACAGTTTGTCAGCACCCGGTACTTTCTAGACAAGATTAAAGTTAGGTCAAAGCTGTGTAATAACTACAGAGTTTCACAATTCCTGTGAGGTGTCTTATATTAAACAGAGATCTGGCAAGACTGTGCAGTTGGCTTTGCAGAGTAAGCCATTATGAATACAGCCAAGGTATTGGTAGATAAGTGACAATGACTACTACTGAGTGTAGCACATGTATGTACATGTGGATGAGAAGACTCTAGAAGTTCCAAGACAAAATACATGCAAAAAAACAAAAAAACAAACAAAAAAAAAAAACCCCAGTAACCTGTGACCTGTACGAGAATTACAGACAGCAAGATTCCCCCGCACTTCCACACAACAGAGCACAAACATAACTGTCCTACTTCGGCCCTCCTACCTGACCTGTAGAAGTGAAGGATGGGGGCTTTTAGCAGAACAGTTGTTTCTACTGAATATATAATGGGGATGTGAAACAAAGTATAAGGCTTTATCAGAATTCAATGCGGTCAAGAATTAATACTGAATCATCTTTTAATACAAATATAGTACATCTCAATAACTAAGTTTCACTATCACATAAGTGACTTCCACGTGTATACAGATGTTTTTTTGTCATTTTTGTATGAAATATACACAGTGGAATCAAGCCTTTTTGGATTTTTTGTTATTTAATCCTCGACTGTAACAATTTTACATCTGTATGTTTTGGGTCATCAATAAATTCAATCAATCAAGCTAACAGAGGGCATTGACTATTTTCATCTTTAATCCTTACCTTAAGTGTAACTTTAAAATCAAACTATTTTCCTACAGTAGGGCCTGACAGGTGAGTGCTTGTCCCTCTTGTGATATAGGTCATCCACCTCTGTTTTAGTCAAGTTTTGCTCTATCAAGAACCATGATGCCTCCCCAGGAGAGTCATGGTCACATCTGGCCTCCAAACCTAGACTGCCTGCAGCTTGTATTTAGCCTTTGAGCACTTCACCTGCATCTGAATGACTGAACAGGCTGTGGCTTGTATGTGAGTTAGCGCAGCATGCACTGCTGTCTGCCACAATGTATTTTTTGATAGTACCACTGGGGGCACCAAAGTTGGAAATTGTCAAATCCTACACAGGGGCTGTAAGTACAGTTATGAAGTGGAAATGAATAATAAAAAAAACCCCTGCAAAACATATTCCACTTGAAAAAAAGTAACAAGAAAAGTTAAGAGTTTGGAGGAAAATATTAAAAGAAAAGACGTCCCTCCACCTGAAATACAGACAAGACAGATTTTTTGGACACTTACTAATATTTGAAATTCAACTTACTGGTGATTTCAAAATATATTTCACAGTGTTTTCATCCACTATTTTTCTCTACCCGTTTCGGCCGAGGATGGGTAAACATGGTCGTTTTTTATTTCAAGTGTAAAAAGTAAACACAAAACATCAAAACACACTCCTGAGCACATGGGGTGATGAATGAAAGGATAGGGTAAACAGCTTTGTCCTGAGGTTGTAGATCAGTACAATGGCTGTCCTGCGTCAGACTGCTGAGCTCCGGCCTTTTAGAGTTAGATAATGGCTGATAATGACCTGGCTCTGGAACAGGTGCTTCCTCCACCGCCTTGTGGGGGCCCTGGCAAAGTTATTCACCGTTAACCTCAGTCTCTCTTCTGCCGTTAATCAGTTCAGTTAAAACCACAACAAGTTTTGCTTCTCTCTTGACCAAACATTAACGCTGTGGGAGGAGCAAAAGTGAAACTGTGCAGTACAGATCAGTATGTTGAGTGTGTGCAAACACAGTGAAAGCCTTTTCTCATGTAAAGCTTCACACAAATCTTCCAGTAATGTTTTATGTTGGAACAGCAGGTGAGAAAGGGGGCGGTTTTCATATAATAACAACAGGTACATACAGTAGTATGTTAATATAAGATTCCCTGCTCCAGCAACCACACAATAAACTAATGGATGGTGACATGTCTAAATCTGCAACTTAATCATGTTGAAGCTGTACTGTTGAAAAACAATTAGTTTCCCAAAAATGTCTGACAACTGGACTGGACAAGAGGAGCTAGCCTTCTGAGTGGAAAGGAAAAATAATGTGCACACTAATACATCTCCTATTATTATAATAATAATAATATTAATAATATTAATAGGAGAGGAACTTTGGCACCAGGCCACAGGAGCTCTGCATACGGCTTTGTTCTAAAACAATAACAAGGGATGTCGCCTGTGTAGTACCTTAAATGCGATGTCAAACCTCACATCCCCTCTCCAAAGTTATCATATCATGTGTGAATGCACTACAAGCATTGTTATGGATAACAGCTAACCGCAGTGTTTCCACAAAGTTAAAAGGGTGTGTTGTACGGGTTCTGTGAAAAGTAGAGGTCGTCTGTCTTCACTGCTATTTTGCTTGCTATACAGTGATCTGTAGGGTATTTGTAGTCTGACAGTCCAGCAGTTACAGCATTAGATTTGTAATCAAGTGAAACTTTCCCTCTTAAGGCATCAAAGCTGTGCCACATTGTGCCACAATGGCACTAAATGTCTCTTAGTTGCAGGTGGCTGAGTGGTTACAGTGATCATCCTCTGATCATATGACACATAAATGTCCAGGACAAGACCCAGTAAAGAGTTAAGAGTCATGGCTACATACACTATACTATAAATGGCTCACACTGTTGTTTCTCAAAAATAAACAGATGCGATTAACTGAGAGAAAGAGTCTAAAAGTCCCTCTACCAGCCGTCAGAGGCCAAGCTGTTCCTCAAACCCCAAAGACACTAACAGGATTTGACAACCAACCAACACTGCCATCCTTACATCCACACATTCCTACTTGGAGAGTTAAAAATGTCCATGAATGACAGCAATGTAATGTATTACTACACTGTGTTATTATGCTGTCAGATGTTAAGACTGTTCCCAAGGATCTGACTATTTTCCCCATAGAATTTAAAACATCCCAGTACCTCTTCTCAAGTGAAACCTTAGCATACAGCAGTTTGGAACACACTTTATATCTACAATGCCAACATAAAATGGAACCATTACAACAAAAAGTTGTTGGCAAGTCCTGTTGAAGTAGCTCAACTGCAACAAGAATGTCTGAAACTGGGCATGTAGTTCTGCATATGTCAGACTGTACTGGAATTGATATATAAATACATGGAGGCAATGTGTATGTAGATTCTTAGTCAAGCCAGTTTTATTTATATAGCTCAATATCACAAATCACAAAATTTGCCTGATAAGGCTTTACAGACTTTCTAGGTGTAGGAATCCAAGTTATTCCACCCACTCACGGCCCTGGTATTATCAGCAGTCAGCACATTTTTACTAGTAGCAGTGGCATCCACCAGTAGCCAAGTAGAGGGATATCTAGAGCCAGCCAGCTCTTTAGAAGGAAAAGAGGAAATGTACAGGATAGACGGGGTGTCCCAAAACTTTGCTCTTAGACCTGTTCATCTGGCTACTGGCACCAGTTCACCAACACAAGGTTTTGTCCAGATGCTCGCTGGCCAAAGAGTTGGTCACTGTCATTGTCAATAAGATGGAGGCTAGCTAGCTAGCTATATTTATATACACATACATACATAGATGTCTTTTACGTTAATGTTCCTTAGGGCATTATTCTGACATGACAGGACATTTATGGAAAGAGCTGCGTTTTCATTTGGCACTTAGTGTGTGTGCAAGAGAGAGCAGTGGTAAATTAAAAATGTTATGATCAGGAGGATGAAGACAGCTTTTTGTTCTGTCACAGGCTGCATCACTGATGGATTTTAAAACCACTGCTCCTCACCGTAAAATCCACTGATACATTTTCACATCAATTTCATCATTTTCAACGTCATTAGAGAGCAAATTCTGCAGCCTGTTTTATAATATGGGACAATGCACTTGCACTGAATGACAGGATGTTAACTTTGGACTCTCATGTAATTCCTATTTGCTCACATGCTGCATTCACTGTAAAGCATTTTGCTGGATATGAATTTATTCATCCATGCAGCTGACATGAATGAAAGTGAGTGCTGGTCAGATTATTCTTGTGGCTGTACATCTTTTGCCCCGGTCACATTTCAAGGGAAAACAACAACCTCCTCAACAACTTATAATTGCCTCTTTCTCAGTTTTTCATAGTTTATTAAACTGATTTTATTTTTTGTGTGCATAAGAGAAGGCTTAGAAGGCTGAACAAGACCTTCCCTGTTTCTCTGTTCATGTTTTATCTTGTGCTGCTGAGGTCTTTACGTTAATCTGACAGAATTCAATAAAGCTTCTACTGTATTACATCTATGTGCACTTTACTGCATACTTTGGTTTCATTTCATCCTGTGTATTCCCATTTCCTGGTGAGCTCATAGTGCTTTTCAGCCTGGAAAGTCCTGCATGCTTGACAGCTCCAGCTTTGTTTCCTCATGTGTTTAGCCTCACTGGCACACAAAGCATTGATTACTCATATGTGGATCTTCCTGACAAACACTGGTTGGAACGGCATCCTGCTATCTGGAATGCACTGTTTAGTTTTTTCTCTCATAGTTTTACAAACATCATAAGGCTGACGTGCAGCGTGACATGTGAAGTTATGGTTGAGTCAATCCATCAAGTGATACAATTAGGCTACATTCCTTCATTTGTCTTGTGGCCTGGCACACAGCCAAAAAATGACTAACCAAGGTTGTTATTGATGAGCAATACTAAGTTAAACTGTGTCATGATTTTTTTATTCAACCTGCTAAGAGAAAAAGGTCAAATGAAAGACTCCTTGCAGCACTAACAGTGATTATTTTCTCCACTGAACTGACCCTGACCTATGCCCAGAGGCGCAGCTCATACTGGAGTCCGAAAGTATTCTTTCCTGAGACTGAGACTGAGAGAAATGACCAGATATGAATGATAAAATTCAACTATTTTAACTACTGTTAAAATTTCTCCCTTTCTACGCTTGCACAGCAGTCATAATAAACTACCCACATGAGACCAGCAGTTTACAAATTTTCTGAATAACTTGAACATCCTTCCGGGAAGTACAAGCCACGTTCCTCATTACAGCAGGGATTTGGGGGAAAAGGGAGTAGTTCAAGGAGTCATAGTTCTAGACAAGAGAAATGACACAAATGTTTACAGTCTGGTCAAGTTGGGTCAAATTCCTTCATCAGAGGAAGTTGGGCCCCTTAAGGAATTTTCTAAATTTTTATGTCTACACATTTTTGTCAGAAGAAAACTAGTAGGGGCGTAAGATGGCGTGACATATAGAGTATCTGTCGGTTCATGCGTTTACTGTATGTACTGTTCACCACAAAAAGCAGACAACACCTGCTACAAGCAGGTGATTTACTTCCCACTAAATGAGAAAACTGAAACCAAGGTATAAGTGGACTTTTTGGAATCAGAATCAGCTTTATTGGCCAAGTATTTTTACACATACAAGGAATTTGACTTTTTTTTTTTTTAGTGTTGCTGTTCAGCCTAGAAGTGCAATATGCTTACTGTAACTTTGCTAAGCAGCTTGAATTGGGAAGAGCAATGACTGAGTAAAGAAACTACTGTAAAAGGGGAAATGGCACTGTACCACTGTAGCCTCCACACTACCGTATCTTGATTAACCTTTCAATCCTGACCGACACAATACTGTATGTGTCCGCATAAAGGCACTCAGGTCCAGCCAAAGCTGACTGACTCCACAGCAACATTATTCTACCTGTCTATAACACCCAGAGCATGATGGAAAAAACTCACATCATATTCATCTCTAAAGGGAATAAGAAAAAGGAAACACAACAGGAGTGACAAAAATCCATGTTCCAAATTTATCTTAAAGACATTTTTGAAAGTAGTAGGCCACATAATGTTCCATCAACTTATATCCCTGGAACACTGACACACTCCTCTATCCGAATCATTTCAAATTGTATTTTTTTTCACATTAAAAACTGCCCTAGAATATGAATAGTACCATTAATAGAGATGCATCGATCGATCGGCCACAACTGGTGACCGATCAGTCTCAAATATCCGATTTTTTTGCTGGTCAAATTTACACACCTGCTGCACATAGCTGCACATAGCTGCAAGATGGTTTGCGCACACAGCGGCACAGGCAGTAATGTCACAGCCACACACACACAGGTGACCACCAACAGGCAGGGCTCAGATGGCAGCACGGGCTACCTGGACCATCCTGGGTCTGCTCAAGATGGGACAGATGGTAAGTCGGTCCAGCCCAAAAATAACCCATATATAACAAGGAGATTACATGCCGGCTGTCCAGCTGTTTACACACAGTTTACCTGAAACCAGGTGATTTTACCTTTTAATGAAAAGTCTGACATTGTTTTATTTAAAATCAACTGAGATGTGGCTCTGCTGTTCTTGTTTATATTATATTTAATTTAACCTCTTTCTCATTATCTCACACTGACATGAATCCAATCCAATCTGTAGGGAAAAATATAAAATAGTAAATTTGAATTAATACAGCTGCCTTTATCAGCGGTCCAATTCCTTCGCTTGGCCATGAATCAGAACAATTCAGCAGAGTCCTCAGCCTCCACACCTGGCTCCAGTCCGCTTGCAGATCCCACAATTTCAATTTATTCTGAGACCGTGCTTCCTTTTTCAAGTCAGACGTGATCCATCCAAACAAGCTGGGTAGCTGCATGTTTGCTGCTAATTTGCAGCACGCTGTGCAATCCTGTTCACGTGACTGACCGTTTACTCTCCACACAGACACCCCGGTACCTCCCTCTTCCTCTAAGGTGCCACTCCAGAGTACTGTTTCCCGTGAGAACTCCCCCTTCTGGCCCCACCTGTCATTATCCCCTGCAGCTGTTGGTCTCCCCATTCAAACTATTGTGACAGACAGGTTTTTTCACCCACATGGCAGCTTCAAAGCTGTAAACAAAAACAACCTCTCTTACATAAAACATAGTGTCTATGCTACCTCATCATCTGCCACCCTGTGTAATCTGGCTCTTCTGAATGTGAGGTCTCTCGCAAATAAGTCCTTCATTCTTAATGATTTTATCTCATCCACTCAGAGAAGCTAATCACCCGGTTTAACTGTACATGTATAGACATCTTGGACTCTGTTGCCCCATTCAATATTAGAAAACCTAAAACTAAAACTCAACCCTGGCTTAATGACAATACCCGGGTTATTAGGCAATTAGGCAGAAAAGCAGAAAGAAGATGGAAAAAAGACAGGCTTCAAGTTTCATACGACATGTTGAGAAGCTGTCTCGTGAACTATTAACAATCCGCTAAAGCCGCGAGGGTACAGTATTTGTACTTTGCCAATATCATCTCCAGAAATTCCCACTCTCTCAAAGTACTTTTCGACACAATTAATTCAGTCCTGCACCCTGCTGCTACTGGCCATGTGCCAACCACAGTCACTTGTGATGAATTTCTCAACTTTTACACAAGTAAAATTAATAACATTCGATCCGCTAATTCACCTCCCCCCTACAACCCCCCCGTCCTCCCTCCTTGTTCTGCTGTCCTTAGCAAATTTGAGCCTGTGTCCCTTGCTAATATTAATGACATAGTCTCACACTAAGCCAACTACTTGTCACCTGGATATTCTCCCAACATGCCTGCTGAAAGAAGTGTTTGACACTGTTGGTCCTACAATATCACTTCTCCTAAACAGTAGTCTCACAACTGGCTCTGTTCCCTCTTGCTTTAAACATGTGATAGTACATCCCATTATTAAAAAGCCCAACTGCGATGCAACTGTTCCACATCATTTCCGGCCTATTTCAAAGCTGCCATTTTTATCAAAAGTCATGGAAAAAATTGTCTAATCTCAGCTCTTGTCCTTTCTAGAAAATAACATTATGGAGAAATTTCAGTCAGGTTTCAGGGCACAGCACAGAGTCAGCTTTGCTTAGAGTCTCCAACGATCTACTGCTGTCTCTTGACTCTGGTAAATGTGCCATTTTGATTCTTCTAGACCTTAGCTCTGCCTTTGATACAGTCGACCATACTATCCTCCTGAATCGTCTTGAGCACCAGGTCAGTATTCAGGGTAGCGCCCTCCAGTAGTTCACCTCCTACCTAACAGATAGATCATTTTCTGTCAAAACTGGAAACCTCTTCTCCTCATTTGCTCCCATCACCTGAGGTGTACCTCAAGGCTCCATTGTAGGGCCCATTTTATTCACATTAAAGATGCTCCCTCTTGGCTCCATCTTCAATAAACATAATATCTCCTATCATTGCTATGCAGATGACACCCTGCTATACCTCCCATTAGACCCTGGTGATAACAATAATAACACAGTTCGGTCCCTCCTTGACTGCATCCAGGATGTAAAAAATTGGATGGCACAAAACTGTCTTCAATTGAATGCTAGTAAAACAGAAGCGGTTTTATTTGGTCCCTCCTACTCAATTGGTGGTCTATGTAATCTCTTAGGGCCCCTGGCCCCTAACCTTCATCCCCCTGCCAGAAATCTTTGTGTCATTTTTGATTCAGCTTTAAAATTTGACAGACAAAGTTGTGAAAGGTTCTTTCTTTCAGCTAAGAAATATCGCCAAACTTAAACCTTGACAGACTTGAAGACTATCACAAATGCCTTGATTTCCTCTCGACTGGATTACTGCAATGCTCTTTTTTTGGGTATTAGCCAGTCATCCTTATCTCGCTTACAGCCAGTGCAGAATGCTGCTGCTAGGCTACTAACTGGTACCAGGAAGAGAGACAGCATCACACCCGTACTGGCGTCCCTGCATTGGCTACCGGTCAAGTATAGGACTAAATTTAAGGTTCTCTAAAGCCTTACTTTTACTTATTTATTGTGTATGCATATGGGATAGTATTGTTATGTCATCTCTACTCCTTTTTGCTGTTACCTTGTTATGTTGTTTTTAATTTACTTCTGTTATTTTATTGTATAGCACTTTGGTCAACTCTGGTTGTTTTAAATGTGCTCTATAAACAAACTTGATTTGATTTGATAAATAATATTAATCTAGATATGATGACCAAATAAGTAGAGGAGAGTGAAAAAACTGTACACCTATTGAGTGCTACAAATCACCATTAAAAAGACAAGAGAGTTGATATTTGCTATATAAGTAAAGTGCTTTTTGATTACACTAAAAAACAAAAATATTTAGGAAATTACAAAATATTATAGGTGAAAAATAGGGTGGGAAAGTACTTTGTGATACCCAACCAGGGTTTAGCTGCACCACTGACAAATATTTTATCAGTATTTTTACTTTGAGTTGACTTAAATGAACTTAAAAGTTCATCATGTAGTTAGAAAACCAAATAGTGTGTTCATGTTTTATAATGTATGAACAATGTTTTATTATGAACATACAATTGAATTTACCATTAAAGAAAAGTTACACAAATGTTTGTGTATGCTGTCAATTATAGTTCTTAGAAAGAAAGAAAATCAGAATTGGCCAAAATTGTAGTCGGCAAGTCAGACTTAAAAAAGGAAATCGGAATCGGCCAAGGAAATTGCAATCAGTGCATCTCTAACCATTAACCAGCCAAATTATGGCATTTCTGAGTAGCCCAAGCTCAAGGGTAAAAGGGTTAAAAGCAGTTGCATTTTACATATTACACTTTTTGACATATTGTAGACAAATGAAGACTATACGCATATCATGATTGAGAAGTACTCCTGCCCACTATAAAATCATAGATCATAGAAGAACACAGAAGTAATGCTTTTGTTGTCACCCACAAATGTTTTGCAGAATGGGTTTGGGTTTATCTGTGTCCACCATCTTGACATTTGGCCAAACAGTGAAGGAGCCTGGACAGAGCTGTGAAGGGATGAGGAAGCAGCAACCGCCAAGTCTTAATGTGACAGACACTCATGTCAATCATGCAAACATACTCAATAACATCTACATCTTTGTTTGAGACGCCGCAGTCACTCCCTATCTCTCTCCCCTCATTTCCTGTCATCTCTCTACTTTCTGAATCTCTAACAAAGGCATAAAAATGCAATTTTAGAATCCCCACCAAGTCGCACACTGCAAATGAAATCAGTTATTAAGACCACAACGTCCTTTGGAAAAAAATATTGACTTTGTACTTCCTGAGAGAAATCTGCACTTTTTCAATGGATTGCAGAATCTAGTGGCCATTAGTTACTTCCATATTTACTTTAGACTTTGACCACTGTGGTGGCCACTTGTATAAAATGTTTTTCTCTCAGTAACAATTATGGCCACCAGTATATGTCTGAGTAAGCAGTGTGACAAAAAAAGCA
The DNA here is from genome assembly GCA_038419695.1 of Scomberomorus guttatus. Lineage (NCBI taxonomy): Eukaryota > Metazoa > Chordata > Actinopteri > Scombriformes > Scombridae > Scomberomorus > Scomberomorus guttatus. Next base: position 22,484,307 of record CM076445.1, on the reverse strand, counting down.
AATGACCGACATGGTATGTGGTCAGAGAAACAACTCTGCTTGCCTAGCTGACTGAGTGGAACAGAAAACCCACACCACATACTGCACGTTGGACTAGGCCACTACAGGATTCTATTGTTCAGTGCTGCAGCATCTCGCCCACAGGCACAACATGTAGGGCTACAGACAGAGCAGTGTAAATATTAGACTCCCACTGTTTTCACTGTCAAACACCTCAGGCTAAAGGCTATGAGCCTTTAAAGGTGAGGATAGGTCGCCTTCAAACTTTGAAAACAAACTGAGAAATACGTCAAGGAGGGACAACGTGCGACAAATGGCAGGTTTTTGAATCAACAAATCCTTTGAGGATGTTTCAGCCACTGTGTTAAGAAAGGTCAATCTCAAACTGCTGACTGAGGGTTTTCATAAATGTCTGAACTGCAAAACCACATTAATTTCTTCATGAAGTATTTGCTGGTCAACTGAAAATTAAAAACAGACAAATAAATATGGTAACAACTGTATAAACCAATTTAAACAAAAACTATGGCTGAGAAAAACTCAACATAATGAAACTCATAATTAAATTAGAGCAGCAACAAGCCATTATTGTGATTGATTAATCACCAGATTATTTTTCAAATAATTTATCAGAAAATAGGGTCAAGTGCCCATCAAAAGTTCCCAGAGCCCAAGGTGACATTTTCAAATTGCTTGTTTTGTCTGACCTACAGTCAAATAGCAAAAAGTACTACATTTAAAATAATATAAAATGGCAAAATATTCTTACTTTAAATGACTTCACTATATTCACTATATTAAATTCTGCAAAATCTACTCTTTGACCTTCAGCATACAATTTATAGCCTTAGTTTTGATCAAATTAACAGAACTGATCAAGGCTCATTCTGCTGCAACACCTCAACTCAAATTTTCCAAAATGAAATGATTCATTTGAGGCTGTATAATTAGAGGAGACATTTTGTTTACTTGCTGGGAAACATGACCATAGTGGAGACAGCAGGAATGAGTCTGCTGACAGAACACTGTCTGCGGGCTACATGTAATGGACTGACCCTCATGTTCAACACTGAACTTTGTGGCGCTTTGGAATGTGTTTGACCTCTCGTGCGTAGTTGTCAAGACATCTCTCTTCATCTCACCCAACATACACACAAACACATGCACGGACTGAAGGCCAACCCAAGCATAAACATAAACAGCTATCCATTTTCACTGCACATTGTTGTCACTTTCAGTATAGCTCAAAGCTCCTTAAATTATTAAATTTTTCACAATCAAACGAAGACTTTCTGGTCAGTTAAGTATATAAGGCTGTTTTTAGGGGTTATGGTCCGTTCTCAAAAAGTTGATTTTGAAGATTTTAGAGATGATATACAGATCTGAAACGTAGACATATGCATATGAATCTTAAAATTTTATATTCTTAACATTTAATTTTCATATTAAACAATAAGATAAATTTCTGATTATAATGTAGGCAAAGAATTGAGTCATATCCCTTTAATAAAGGATCTAACACACAATTCTACAATTTTTAATAACCAGTAATGAAAAAATAAATGAAATGAGCTAAATATAACTTTATACATAAAAAACTAAAAGTCATTTATAACAGTATGTATGCCAACATTTATATTGTGTCTCTGGATAAAAAAATCTTTAACTTATTAATATTCCAATTACATTAACCAGCATGGAGTAACATCTGAGCAATTAATGGGTGTTTAATGCGGTTTCTGAAAGAATAATGCCAGGATACTAACTCAATTTGTTTTATGTACCTCCATTATTACATGCAACTAACAGCATTAATCAAAAACCTTCCTGTCATAAATTGGAGGCATATTGCTCCCACTGTACTAAAATAAAAAACATGAAGGTTTAATTTAGGCAAAGTTAACGGTAAAAATTTACAACTCAGTTTGCTGGCAAGCATTGCAACTTGCTAAAGCAAGCCTGGACAGGATTTGGCGTTTGTGATTCAATAACTCACCAATACTTGGATTAGATGGATTTAAAAAGCTTAATGTCCATGTGGCGGTCTTACAATGTAAACTTTATACCTATAATTAATACGGCCCATTAAACACGAAAGAACACAGTACCAGTTGGAAGAAGAAAAGGTCAGAAAGAAAACAAGTGCACAAGAGGCAGAAAGTAAAAAGAGAGGAAGACTCGAGGACCCGTGTATCTACATTTGATACCAATATGTGTCTACAAGCAGCGGATGTTATGAACATTCACATACTCAAAACATTAAACAAATGGTGCTTGTAATTAAACGAGCAAACTCAGCAATTAAACATTGAACACAAAAGTATTCTTCCAGCTAAGAAATTCTTCTGCATTCTTTTGGCATTTGTGTCGCACATTTCTTTTTATCCCTCTAAACTATCTGGCAGTAAACCTAAATGCAAACTGTCAATGTTCAAGTTCAGAAAATGAACTTTTTTTTTTTCATAATTACACTGAGCATGAAAAGCACTACCCAGAGGTAGCTGAAGGCATCGGTGGGCTAGTTATGGTTACCCCGCTAGCTACTTAAACTGTGCAATTGAACTTTGATCATTTGTAAAACTCCCTACTTATCACAGCAAAGGGGGATCACCTATAGTATTCTTTGTTTGAATAATAAGCTAAAATTAATGATAAAAGTTTGCTTGGTGACAATTTTGGCCTGTCATGTAATCAGCATTAAATTGAGGTTGTCATTAAACACATTGACTTCATTGTAGCAAACCACAGCTACTTCTGTCTGTCACGTGATCCATGTCATACTGGTTGTAACAGTCTTTCAGGAGAAATGAGATCAATGCGAATCAGAATCAAGGAAACCTTTGTCGTGATTGTGAGGCAGAGACAAAAATGCAGACCACAGGTCTGACAAAAATGTTGCATACCAAAAAAAGGTCAGTCTGAACAAAACGTCACTCCAGACAGATAAATGTCTTTGGTAGCAATAACTTGGGGTCGGGGTCGCCATCAATCTTTCTGATATTTGATGTGGGTTTTACACTAAATATCTCCTACATGACCACCCTACAACCACCAGAACCTCTGTCCGTTTACAGTATACGTGAGGATTGTGCCTGGAAATGTACTACGTGCGCAATGTACTGACCTCTATCTACAGGACCTGGCTCATCTATAACAGATGAGGATTTGAGCTGGTTCCTATCATCATCACTTGCCTGAAAAGATTAGAAACACATTTTTCCTAGCACAAGTTGTAAACGCTTTTTCTTGGTGCATTCCTCATCTGCAGTTATTTAGTTTGCTGGGGGCCTGTTGTGACCACAAAATGCTTTTCGTGCTCAGCTTCATCCACTGTTTTCTACAGATGTGTTCCTTAGTGTTTGTAAATGAGTCATTTTCTTTTTCATGGAGTAGAGAAAATCTGCAAATAATAATGGTTTACATACCAGCCCAAAACAGAGCCAAAATGCAAATTGCTTAGTGGGTCTGTTAAACACTATGGTGTATCTTCATTAAAGCTTCAAAGTTGGAATCCCAGTCATTTGGCCCTCGACCAAAGTTTGTCACACACCAAATTTCTGGAACAGCCCCCTCTTTCCTGCCTTTTGCTTACTCCTCTGGGTGCTTTGTGATTGTGAAAACGGAAGATGTTAACATATGCATCTGATTCAGCATGTTAGCCAATGTTCTATACTATACTTGTAGAGTACATATAGATATTGTTTCAGAAGAACATAAGGTGCCTTAAATTGAGTGAATATGCGGGGTATTTGCCAGGCTTAAAAAAAGGCCGAGCATTGAATACATCCTCTTGTTTGAGCTCGGGTTTACTTACTCCAATGAGAAACATGCCTAATGCTCTTTTTGCACACTAGGGATTGTAGTATGTCTCAATTTCAGTCTAGGCTGACACATAATGAAGAAGCATTGGGGGATCACTTCAGTGTGATAGAATACAAAAAAATGCACACACACCCACACAGCCACAAAAAAATGGTATGCAGGTCTTCAATGACATCTGGAAACACTAAGCTAATGCATTTAGCTAAACTTGTGGCAGTGTTTCTATATTTAAACTCTATGAAACCATGACAGGATACTTGAGGGATGATGCTGAGACGAGAGACGTCCTGGTTCATCTCTCAGAGTCACTGAAAGGCCTAAGGCCGGGGCTAGGGTTTTGACATCATATCAACAACAACAACAAAAAAAAAATCAACTCCCAAAATTCTATTCAACACTTTGTCTGGGCAGGATGTACTTTTTTCCATTTTTTAATCGGTCATAATAAGTGTTTGTTGGCTTCTAAGAGACAATGTGCTCTGCAGTATGACACACCATTGCTGGTCTCTAAGCATCGACTCAGAACAAGACACTCCCAATGGCCACCAACAGACTCAGTGAGTTACACAGGAAGGCGCCTGCATGCTTTTCACACCACCTACTCACAATATGTCTATTTGTGCTGGAATAACAGCCTCACTTGTCCTCAATTTTCTTATAAATACCACTTCATTAAACAAGAGACATAGTATAATAGTATCGCTTTGACTGTGTCTGCAGAGAGCCAAGATTTCAGCTGCAGCTATAATAATCTTGGACCATCATTTAACAAAACTTGAACTCACTATTCATCCAAAAAAAAAACACAGTTGCACGCGACATTTATATAAACTAGAAGATAAATGCTAAATACCCAAATACTGCATAAAATGAATGTAGATTATACATATAAGCCTTTCTAGAAAGAATCTTCTCGTAGTGGGAAAAAAAATTACCTCATCCAAACATGAGATTTTGAAGGTTGCCTGTGGTTTAGATTAGCCCTCTCAGTTTATCTTGGCATAGATATCTGACCCTTATTATGCAACGTTTTGGCCTCTACACCTGCTGCTCTGCTCTACATCACTTGGCCTCTACATATAATTCCTCTGGTTGTGATCTCTGACCTCCTATGACCTCTAACCAAACACAGAGGAGCAGTGACTTCATTGATGAAGTTCACTAAATTCACCACCGTACTTGCACAAATCTATAAACGCCGCTGCTGCTTAAATTTCAAACTTCCTCTGTTGCATGTCATATCCCTTTTTTTCTCATCCCAATGTAAAACTACAGAAGGTTGGTAAAAAGTACCTATAGTTACAGTAACAATCTATTTAGACGCCAATTTAAATATTAATATATTTTTCAAATACATGTTATTAATAAATAACATCACAATGAATACACAATGCACACAATGAGTATCACAGACATGCAGACTCAACCTTGGACAGATTCACAGGTATTTTTTAAGCAATGCTTTTTGCATGGTACCTTTATTAGAACCACCAAATACCCTAATAATTGTGGTCTTCATCATTCAAAACAATGGACAAAATAAATGAAAATCACATGTGCATCATCTCCTTGTGCTCCTAATTTCTCCCTCAGTTGCAAATGACAAGTATCTGTTGCTTCATGTGTCTAACTGCATAGAAAAGGGGGGGCAGGATACACTGCATATAAATATTTAGTGCACTCCTATCTGTTTATGGTGGCACAGTTAATTGTTAACACGTAATTAAATTTAGAGAGGTATTTACTAAGACTACAGATGTAAATGAGCCCAGTCACAGTTCATCTGTGTCTGTACAAATTGTCTGTACAAAATGTCTGCACAAAATTTCACAGAAATCTATCCAATAGTTGTTGAGATATTTGAGCCTGGACCAAAGTGGTGGACTGACTGACTGAGTGACCTTGCCATCTCTGGAGTCATGGCTAATAAATAGAAGAACGCTGGAATCAAACTTTTTACATGTAAATCATGGTGCTGTGTTGAAGACAACACAAAACTGAATGCCACAGAAGTATGTGATGATTAGTATTTTCAAAGGATCAAGTACAGTGTTGGGATCTGGAGTCATTTTGCTGTTTTCCCTCCTTGTCCACTGCCAAAACCATTCTGCTTAGTCATTAAAAGCTTATCTGCAGTAGCCAATATAAATGAACAAAAACAGATATAACACAGGCACTCATGTCCTGTGCAGTATGATACTGTTAACTGCTAATGTTGCCCTAGAGATTGATAGTTTTTTCTCAGTCCTGATAAGCAAATATTTGTCCATCCATTGCAGAGTCCATATAAGGGTAACAGACCCCCTGTCACAAACCCACTAGAGTCGCCTTATAGAGAGGGAGGGAACAAACTATGAGAGGCTTAATATTCCTTAAGAGGAAGATGGAGACGGGTAGAAATGGGAAGCAGACAGTGGGCTGGATTCAATGAAAAAAAAATATTCTGAGAAAACTGATTTCCCAATTAGTGAACACAGAAAGGGCTGAAACTAACTTTTGAGTAAACAATCATTATGAATTTATCTGAAACAGGAAATGCCAATATCGGCTGCACAAGCTCCAAAGCGCAAATGTGTTTTAAAAACATGGGAATACTCTGGGGTGTAATCTGTCACTTTGTGACACAGAAAATGCTCTCGTTTATTACAGTATATCACGCAAACGAAACATTCTCAACCATCAACAGTTAGAAAAGGGAAGTTGGCAAGCAGCAGGACAAGGACACTCACTAACCAGAAAAACACTGTACAACCTGTGCACATCACACATTAACTTACGACTTTTACAGAGATGTTTTCTGCTCTCCTGTTTTGAATTTACAGTTGTTGGTCAATTGTGGAAAACACCTCAGGCTGATTTCACAACTGTTTTCTACCAGTCATCAAATCATGAAAAATGACAGGAAAAGAGATGCAAAATTAAACAAGGTCCTTATTTTTTGTAGTTTGTAATGCAGTATATGTGTATGTAGAAGCAAAAAAGAGAGGGACACTAAAAGTTTTTTTGACGTAACTTTGAGCACTGTTGAATTTCATCTTGACTGATGAAATTCTTCCCAGTGATTAGCCAATCTTTGACTGATCATTGAGTTTTCTAAATCGTAAGTTCTGATATTTGTATTTCTCTAATAAAAAGTGTAGACATAAGACAGAGTTCATCATAAATTGCCAAAACATGCCAGGTAATATGCTTTTGTTCAGTCTGTTCAAGAGTTATCTTGAGTTTATATAAAGCTGTTATCACTCACCATCTCCACCCCCTGAGGGAAGGCTGTTCCCTCCCAATCCTTCTTGGGGAATCGCTGAATGATCTTCCCGCATCCCTCTCCTGAACCTGCAGATAAAAAGAGATGAAAATCAGTGCGGAGGGCAGCTTCATAAGGAGAGCAACGTGACATGAAGAGCTCTGCATGTTTGTTTTGCTCAGAGAAATAATTAAGTAAACCTAATAACATACAGTACATTGTGTAGGGCTGGGTGATGTGGTTTGAACTGCTATGACAATAGTTATGAGGGTATTTTAGAGCAGTCCTGTCATACAGTACAGTAACTGACACTGATTTGTGAGGAAATACAAATATTGCTATGGTCAGATTTCAAGACTTTCCTACTGTCACACTGAATTTCACTTCATGTTAAGTCAAATCTATTTGTTAGGTTTGAATCAACATGACTAAATTGTATTACAACAACAACAACAACAACAAAAAAGTAAATAGATTATATCCCAAATGTCAGCATGAACTAAATGCAGGTAAAATACAGATCTTCAGCAACAATATGACTGTTTTTCATCCCTTTGTTTTGGGGGTTTCACAATAGCCTATTGGTTTCCTAAGTGAAGCTTGTTTCACTTTGCTTGAGGTTTAACTTTCTTGGGTACTTTAAAAAAAACTACTAGAACTGGGAAACGAGAAAGTTATGAGAAAACGGTTTCGTTGAAATGAGGAACTGTGAAAAAGCTTACACCAAAAAAAGGGGCCTAAATATGCTGACAAGGTAAAAAGCAAGGTAAAATCAGATGTGACCTGTGGATATTAAAATAATGAAGCTAAATGCATCAGTGAATTTGGGAGCTGTTAATGCCACTATAATAATGAATTACAGAGTTGGATAAAATCTGCCCCTCCATCATTGCAATAACTAATGTAAATTCAACCAGTCACTGTGTTATTTGTACAAGCTTGCGATTTTGTCTAAGTCCTGAAACGCAACACAACAATACTAAAAATTTGTCTGATTACTGCAGTTTATTTAACAGACTGTATAATAAATACAGACCTTTTACCCCAAAAGTCATCTTCTCAGGCATCTCATTTTACTCAAAAGCTATATCAGTTAACCCACTTTAATGGTAGGTAAATGTAGAATCAGTTTACAATTAGAAGTTGACAAGTTATTCGATCAGCAAACTTGAAATTAAACCAATAATGTTATATTTAATAAGCATCAACTGGCCTAAAACAAATTTTCCATCACAATTTTTATGCCCTCTTGCAACCTTTAAACACTAATGCATTTAACACAAGATTTAAAAAGATTGCAATTTGCATTGGCAAAGGCAACAGCAAGTTTAGTCAACTTTGGCCACAACACACACACACACACACACACACACACACACACACACACACACACACACACACACACACACACACACACACACACACACACACACACACACACACACACACACAAAATTCCTGGTCAGACCGTGGTGGGACTGATTATCTCAAGATGTTTCAGGAGGAATTTGGTCCAAAGTGTGAGATATGGAACTGAACACCACTAATGCAAAGCATATTACATGAGCCAGAAGGCCATTCATTTTTTTGTGATAATGCTTTGACAAACAAGTACTGGAAGACGGAGAGCCAAAATTAAACCAAGAGGCACGAGGGGCAACGTCTTCCTCCTTTGCTGTTTGATCACAATATAGTCATGTGCGACCTGACATTAAACTGTCCTTTACAACACCATGTTGCACCTACAGCTCTGCAGCATCAGGCACAGTATCTTCCCTGTTCTGTCTTTACCACTCAAATTTGCTCTGTTTTATTGGCTTAAGGCAAATCCCCTTACTTTATTTGTTGAATAATTCTTTAATATTTTTTTAGTAAACTTGATATAATATACAAGTCATGATGAAAAACACATTCTACATTTTTGCAGCTATACAGATCTCTACTCAAATCTACATATCAATGCTCACTGTTTCCTAAAACACGCATGAAAATGCATGACACTAGATAGATAGAGCACGTTTGTCTACTTTTTTAGTGTTTCGTCATCACCTTAATATAAAGCCTTGTGTTGGTCATACAATATGACTATAATTTAATACAGCACATGCATACAAAGGCATATGCAAGTATAGTATACAGTTATTGCTGAGAGAGACACCTGGATACTGATCAGTAGCAGGTGTAGCGAACTTCACATTCAGCCACACAGATTGGAAAGGTTGAACATTGCAAGCCTTAGCAGTGAATAACTCCCTCATAGATTTCCCAAAGGACCCCATATGGCTGGGTCTTGCAAAACCTTATAACCTAAATTGGATGTAATAATTCATGTCAACATGAGTGCAAACACAACACAAAATGTATTTAGGAGTTGATTTATGACTGCAGCATTTTTATTTAGCAACCTGAAAAACTAATAAATGGAAATTTTATCTAATTAAAGAAAAATACCCCTCATTTAAAATGCCAAAAACAGCATTTTAAGGTCATTATTTTAAACTCTTAGTCACACTCTGACAGTTAGGACACCCTTTCTATTCATCAGCCAAGGGGAAATGGTCTCCTATCAGGAGAGTAAGAAAGTGAAATTGAATACATGTGGCCCATTTCTTGGAATTTATTTAACTAATACATATATGGGGATTGTGCGGTCAATGAAGGCCCACATTACAAATTGAAAGCATTCTGGCTAAATACTATCTTCATACTTACTGTATGCTGCAGACAGTGTTAGCTTTTTAGATTCATAATCATCTGTTTATATTGAACAAACCACTTTAAATATTTGGAATTTACATTGATTTAACCATCTGCAAAGAAGCCAACCAGTTAGTGCCGAGCTAAGCAGCATTTGGGATTTATTCTCATTCAAAACGTAAAAAAATAGAAAACATAGGTTTTGACATAACTACTGGCTAGTGCTAAAACCATAACAAATTACTATGTTGGTCAGAAAAATCCAAACCAACACATGCTGCATGTGCCCTGTAACGTAATTTGTAAGTTACAACTTTGGTTCAAAACTATAAAAACATCAAACTGAAAAAAAAAAGCTTTAAAAAAAGTGTATTAATGGAAAATTGGTTTTTCAGCAATCCCATCTCAACACAGGCAAATGCCATTGCTCAGCAAACTACTCAGCACACTGCTTACAGATGCCCTCGTGTCACAGTTTGGCCAGAGTTCAGACACCATGCATGAGGGAGGCAGAATTGCTTTAACAAACAGGAGAATCAACTGCTACATATCATCATAATGACATGTAGTGCTCAGTGGCCGGCTGCAGCCCTCCTGCTTTGAGGGCCTCAAGCCTGCTGTCAGCAACTCAATGAAACCTAGACCTCTGTCAAAGGGAGCGACTAATTAATCATGATGAGGCTCCTGGGTGTGTGGGTCTTGTGTGTTTCTTGGTTGGGGAGTGTATGCGTGTTAGTTTGAACAGAAGGGAGCTGGATGATGGTTATACTTTCGCCTTTGTTCACCTGCACAGGCGAGTAGAACATGTCCAGACATGGCACAGAGACCGGTGATAGAGGAACACCAGTCTGTCTGACCGTTACGTGTCTTCAGGTCTTTACAGCTCCTCTAATTGAAATCACATGCTCTGAGTGCTCCAAGTTCTAATTTTCAACCACGGATGAAAATAAATGACAGAATTCCTCACATTCCACGAGGCTGCTCTCTTGTATTAAAACAAGCCATGCTTTCAAATACTACCCCCCTGATAACTATAAAGAACCCCATCAGCGAGGATAATAGAACCCAGGCCTGAAAGGGAACATGCTAATTTGAACATCCGCTAGAAAAACGCAAGAGGGATAAAGTCCAAAATCAGGTTTATTTATTTATATTTTTTGGCAGAAGCTATTTAAAGGGGACCTATTATTCTCATTTCCAGCTCTATATTTTTATTCTGTGACACCACTATAGTAGCTTTGCATCACTGACAATTAAAAAAAAACTCCTTATTTATCTTATACTGGACCTTTATGCAGCCCTTTAGTTCAGCCTCTGTCTCTTAACAGGCAGTCTTAGCTCCTTTCTCTTTAAGACCCCCCTCCTGATGAGCCCACTCTGTTCTGATTGGCCAGCTTTCTGGAAGCCTGTCGACAGGCAGCCGTATTAGAGTGGTGGTCAATTACCGCAAACCTAACATTTCCTGCTTTACTGCTTCATATTAAAAGCTTTTAAATGACTAAATAATGCTAACAGAGCTTCATTGGCGGCGCTAAAAACTGGGCGACACAACAACATATGGAGATATTTGGAGCTCTTTGTTCAGCGTATCAGTTGGAAAAAAATGCAGGGAGGAATAGTAGATGACTGGTACATCTCTAATAGGTAAACAACTTATTTTACTTTGCCCTGCTGTGTAATGGAAAAACACTCACAGAGCGCCAGCTCGACATGACTACCCCCAAAACAATGGAAAAATGCCATAATGTTAGCGGAGCAGATGACCATATAAAGAAATCCATCACGAGCCAACATCGGCTTGGGCTGAAAGTAGAAAAAAACTGTAACCAAGTGTCAAAAGTAGTCTGAAGCTGGTGCTTTTTGCTCACAGGGATTACTTCTACATACGTTTACCTCATTATTTGACACTTGGGTCACGTTTAATATGAGCATCCGACATCTTAACATTATATGACTGAAAATAAGGAAAAGCATAATAGGTCCCCTTTAAACAACAAGAATAAAACCTGTCCAGGCTCTTGGCACACGTGTGCATGTTTAAGACCGTGGCTCATTTCCAGCTCAATACAGTACAACCTGTGTGTGTTAAAGCTGCACAATATAACTAAAAACAACAGCGTAATATTTTTCAGCTCTCTGATGACGTATGGTGTTTTTTTCTGAAATTGCTTTATTTGGAATAAAAACTGTAGACTAACCGGCATTTATTAAATGCCACTAGAGATTTGCAGAGTCCAGGACAAACACTGGGACTCATTTATGAAACATTTGTATGCACAGATTTGATCTTAAATTGTGCATATGCACAAATTAGGAATGTCTGTGGTATTCATTTTCTTTTTTCAAAATAAGAGAACTAGAACATAATTTACAAGTGGCTTGGACCACTTGTAAACTGATACCCTGATACCCATAAACTCTTATTAAAGTTTGAGGCAAGTTCTAGGCCATGAAACAACAAATAAAACACAACTGGCTTTGGCTTTTATTAGTCAGTTATAAAATATTGCAACTCCAGTATTTATTATCTATTTATTATCGATTTTTTGGTAATTTTAACCTTCCTGATATCTGCAGTAGGATGTTCTTCAGTGACAGCAGGCGTCTCTTCATTCACACCTTAGAGAACAGCATCTTATTAGGGTTAAGCCGATGAACTATCATATCAACTATCGATGATTTAAGAGGTGATTGCTAATTGCTAATTCAAAGACGGCTAACTAGGCTGGAAAACCGATGCATGTGATGATGATTAGTAAGAGGCAATCTGCTTCTTGATTTTGCTTTGTTTAATTGAACTAAAACTAAAGATTTTGAAAATGCCAACTCCACCCTCAGCGAAATATCAACAGTAAAAACAATATTCTGTTTTCTATAGAGCTGAAATAATTAATCAATCAAATTAACCAGCAACTACTTTGATAATCGACTGATAGTTTTAGTCCTTTTTTAAACAAATATGCCGAAAATTTGCCAGTTTTAGCTTCTCAAATGTGATGATTAAATGCTTCTCTTTGTCATATGTGACAGAAAGCTGAATATCTTTGGGTTCTGGACTGTCAAAATAAGAAATTTAAAGACGTCAGCCATGAAATCTGGGAAATTACAACTGGCATTTTTCACTATTTTCTGACATTGTGTAGACAAAACGATCAGTTAATTGATCAGTATATTAATTGATAATGAAAATAATTGTTAGTTGCAGCCCTAGTTAAAACTCTTCCACTGCCCCCCTCCCTACCATAGACCCATTTTTGTCTTTTTTAGGGGGGGACAGGGGATTTTTAGGGCGAGATAGCAGGTCAACAGTATATGCCACATAGAAGTGGTATATATCATCTGAAAGCTGGGAACCTGAAGATTATTTTGAGATGCAGCTCAGCACTGTGCGTCAAGTTTTCCTAGTCATAAATCTATAATAATCACTGTGTTTTGGTATTTAAATTTTTAAAGTTTAGAGTGTATCAGGGCTTAGAATATTATGAAGGAAGTATATGATGGCCATTCCAATGCTCAATTATATCGCATAAATTGTTGCAGCAATTTTTGGGTTGATACTATTTGTTACACAGATTTGGTGCAAAATTGAACCATTTGGGACAACTAAGAATGGCCAAAAATCCCTCCAAAATACCACATTAAGACACCAAGACCTTAAGGAACACCATAGAAAAATTCATACTGTGATATGGTGATGATTTGAGAATTTCTGTAAGAACTGCATTTTTCGGTGATTGGATAGCGAGCACTTCTGTTCTGGAAATTGCTCAGAAACACCCTTATTATCAATATACCTGGGAAAGCCACACATCCTCTGAATGCTCTAGATCTCTAGTTTGTGGCTGTAGTTTCATGAGGCTGTGATTATCCTAGAGGTCACAATAGGTCATTTTAAACCGTGAGGTCAAGTTTAAAAAAATGGTCTCACTACAATGAAATGGCTACTGTGGGGACTAACATCATCACACATTGGAGCGTTATTCATCTCCTTTCCCAACAAGCTAGCATGACATTGTTGGTACCAATGGATGACTTAGGTCATCTAGTTTCACATGATACCAGAATCTTCACTCCTCTGAAAGGTCTGAAACGTCCTTATGGACTTTAAGAGGTTAAGCTAGCACCAGCTGATACCAATACAATACTGACTTACAGTATCAGTGGCTCTCTACTAAAGCAAATTCATAAGATAGTAGCATAATAACAGTTTGATAATTTATGAAATTGGAAAATATTTTGTAAAATTTTGCAGTCACATTCTTTTTTCCTCAGTGACCCCACTGGGACTTACGCCATTTCAAATATACATCAGACACACGCACACACGACTTAGCTTTCAAGGACTGAATGAGCCTAATAATTTATTTCTCAGTTGTGTGATTTAGCGTACTCTCTCAACAAGTGAAAAACCACTGAGAAAAAGTTGTTAGTCTTTCTTGATTAGAGCAGATGTTTCTCCTCTTGGAAAAAAAGCTCCATCCATCCTCCTGATTTATCTTTCTGCTGTTATTGTTGATTAAATCAGCCAAATGCTTATTTTACCATATATGGACAGGCCACCAGTGGACTCTGCCAGTTTACATAACATTCACGTCAGCCCCTGTGATTTTGGCCAAGTAATGCACACAGGTGGGCTGTACTGGAACAAATTCACAGGTATCGCTTACTCTCTTTCCTCCTCTTATCTATGAAGACCCACATTTAAATGGAAAATCCAGCCCCCAAACAGAATTTGCATTCACCTATTTCTACAATTAAGAGATTGATGATGTCTTCATGTCCACTGACAGGCTCTGAGGGATCATATAAGATATTTTATCCAAATTAGTCTGAGTTGAATCTACGTAGAGCTTCCAGCTGTGAAATCAGAAAATGTGGCTCAGTAAAATCAACAGAGATGCTGTCATACTGTCCTCTCCCTTGTTCCAATAGTCACTGTGTATGGAGCAGCTCCCAATTTGAAGATTTTTATCATCACTGCCTCCCCTCACTTTGCTGTTTCCACTCTGAGGACAGACCTGTTTCAAATTCACAAGTTAAAACTGAGCTGTACAGCATTAAATAATTTACATGTAAATTCTATATCAGAGGATTTTTGTTGTTGCAATCACATTGCAATCAGAGTTGAATCTATAAGTGCTGCAAAAAAAGACTTTTCCACAACCATCATCAGGAAACCCGAGTGTTCTGGGTGTTCTGTGTGGGTGATATGCAAAAAAACTGTGGTGTGGTTTGCATGGCAAAAGGGTATCGGAGATAAGCAAACTGGTGATGTCATGAATATCTAATTCAGGAAGCTTTCCAGCCTCCAAACACAGCTGCAGGGCAGGAAAAATATGTGAAAAGATAGCCACTGCCTTTAGGTCATGCCAAGGTCAAAATACTGGGAGAGAAGGAAAATTATAAAAAGGGCCCGTTAAAGCTTCATAACATTAAGATACATCACACACAGTGTTTCTTTAGCTTCCCATTTGCTCATGGCCATAAATATGCTGCATTGTTTCCATAGAGAACAATAAATAAACAACAGATTTTGACTTTTCATAAACCTGCGGTTCTCAACTGGGCCTCCATCAGAAACCAAATTTGAAGTTGTCATTATCAACTTTCACATTTCTAAAAAAAATCTAATAAATACTCTTTTCATCATTTGCTCTTTCCTTCTCCTCAAGAAAAATAAAGTCTGTGCCTCTCACTGGCAGCAGTGCCATAAGCAGTCAGTCTGTGGTTTGAACTGAATTATTATTAAAGTGATGAATAGTTGTGACCTCCAGAAGTTTACATTTGGTGGCAAGCAGTTCATCAAAAAACAAAACAAAAAAACAACTTTCTTGCTTTCCAGATTTCAGCAAACAATTAGATGTTTCATTTTACAGCTTTGGTTACATGTGTTGCTATGCTTATATTTATCCTATTCTGGCTAGTCTGTGTTTAGAATGACGTCTGTGTCTAACACATCCAGACAGGGTTCAGTTCACTTGTATCTGTATCAACACTGTATCAATATCAAAGGTACAGATCTTACAGTCACTGAGTCTCATCAGATTACAGACATGGGGAGCCTGGTCTGGAGAAAGGGATGACCTAATGTTTTATTTTGTTTACCGCCAACCTACTCTATGTCAGATTTACTCTAAAAATGTTATGACTAAAATGTTTCCTGACATGAACTTTAGCATAATTTGCATAAGCAGAGAAATCACAAAGGTCTGATTGTATCAACACCGTATCAATAGACTGAAAGTAGTGTAGCTGAACAGTAGCCAGTGGAGTTTCCCTAGCTATCAGTTTTAAACTGTACAACACAGAGGAAGGAACTCCTCCATTGTGGTGTGGTCAGAATACCGCTCACCACCAAGTCTACATCCAACCAGAAGCTGCCAAATGTGGAGTTAAAAAAGAAAACAATCAATGGAGGCAAATCCAAGATGGAAAATCCAAGACAATTCCACATCTGCCACCTTCCTCTAAGTAAGATTTTTTATGTGACACTTATTGTTAATCACAAGCAGGCTGTTGGTGCTGAAATAATATAATCACTGATAAATCAATATAGCCATCTAAGAGTCAAAGGACAGATGTGAGAAACTAAAAGTAAAAGTGAATGTTTTTCAGTGGAATCCATCAGAGTAACTTAAATCATTTAATGGCCATGCAAAAAGTTTTTTGTGCGTGTGTGTGTGTGCGCAAAAGGAGGCACACCCACAATCATTAAATAATACCGTATATAAGGTGCTCCACTTCAAATAGCATGCAGCTATGTACAGCGTGCTAACTTCAACAACCTAGCTAGAGGCTCCTTACATGCTTGCTAATAACTTATTTAAAGAGTTGGGTTTCTGAGATAGACAGCATTCATTAAGAACATAGATCTGCTAACTTATCAGAGTTAACTTGAACCCATCAGTTTTGGACAAATTTGTGCAGAGGTGTTCAGGATACTAACCATTCGTGAACTCCAGATTGATTCTATTCAGGAATTTGGCCAGCTGTCTTCTCTATGGGGAACAGCCAACAACAATCCTTCCTCCCACGCATGATCATGTTTTGATTCAGAGTGTGCACAGAGAGGGGGGGCTATTCACAGACGGGTCTGTTGTCAATGTGTTTGTGAGAGAGTGAAAGAGAAAGAGAGCGGGGCAAGGACGGGCTGAGTGATGAAATAAGATTTTACCCATTTTGAATAGAAAATCAATATGTGGCTGTCAATGTTGATACTGTGGCGGGCCGCCACAAATAAATCAATGTATGGGAAACACTGCATACTATTAAAAATGGTGTGTGTGGTTTCCTAAGATAATTGCTGCACTTTACGATCATCTCATAAATATTTAAGATGTAAGGGGTGATGTCGAAATAGACATTGTGTATTACTGAACTACATGAAAAATAGAGAAACCCATTGCAAACTTCTAATTTTGACATAAATTATTCTTAAATCACAACTTTGCTGCAAATAACTTTGCAGAATAATCCATACAAACCGAACAAACTAGTTCAACATGTATTTATGTTACCGCTGACAAAATAAAACAGACTACACAACTTGACTTGACTTAAATAACTAATGATTTAGAAAACCAACCACAACACATGGCAGCACTTCAAGATCTTGCATCTACAACTTGAAATCTCCAGCTGTTGGAAGAGCCCATCTCTAAAGTCAACGTATTCAAACAATATTTACTCTATGGCATTATTTAGATGGACAAACTCTCTAAGCCCTTGTCTAAAAATGGGTTGTATTTTAGTAATTAAGTACTTACTAAGTTAACAGATGGCTTTACGCCATTACCTTCGCATAAATAAACAGCTGTCAAATATCTTGCAATGATTACCAGGAGTTACTGTTTTGTTGAACCTTGTTTATGCAACCCATTTTTAGACAAGGGCTTAGAGAGTTTGTACATCTTTTCATACAGGTTCCAGGCAACTTCCTCAACAACATTCTGATCTTGTGAAAAATATCTGACTAATAATTCAACATTTCTAGTAAAAAAGTAAAGAACCCCCCAAATTTTTTTCATGGTACAATCATAAAATGCTGCTGCTGCAAAAAAAAAGCACAATATTTCATGTCACCATTAACATGCATCTCAACTATGCAGGCATTCCCTGAAATGAGGAGACCATTGTCAAGCTCAGAGGCCAGCCCACAGCCAACAGACACGTGAACTCTGAGTAAAACTGTACATGAAGCTAATCAAAAGCATCCAGTGAATGAAACTATGAATCCCAAATGGTGCAGACCAGCACAAGATTGAAAACCATTTTATTGCCTTGAACGAGAGGCAAGGAATGGTCTGATGACGGAGCTAGGCGTACAGGTTTAGGGAAACAACCATCAAGACAAACCACAGAAACACCAACATGGGCTATTCCCATTGTATTTCCAACGAGATGAAATAAGTAAGCAAAAATAGAAGACAAACACATCAGCATCAGGTTGAAATGCTGATTTTTTGTTTAAGAAAGGGGTGGGTTTTTTTTTTTTTTTTTTTTACCAAAGCGCTTTCCTTGTGGGTGTGACAAGTGAGCCTGCACACAAAAACAAACACTCTTTGAGATGCTGTAACAGAAAGCCAATTCATGACTGTTTGGGGATAGGGATAAAATCTAGCATGAACTGATGATTCTTGGTATGACTGTTAAAATAATGCTTAAAAAGGCATTTATGAATTTGAGTCATGCAACGTTACAGTACAGGCTGAGGAAATGATTCCATGCTGAAATCTTGCATACATGCATTTCTGCAGATACACATCTTCTGACACATGGCAATATCACGCAGTCAACAGACATGTGCAGATGGAAGTATTTTGCTCTTGGTCATTTGGAGGTTGTTTTTTTTTTGTTATTTTGCAGGACTGTGATATGTTACATAAGCCATTCTTCAAGTCCAGACCAGAAAATCCAGACCATAAAGTCACACAGAGTAGAGATTGGGCAGTGTGTCTGTGAAACACATTCCAAAAGCAGTTTGATTCAATACAGAGTGATGATATCTATCCAATAAACTGTTTGAGAAAAGCAGCTGGGCAAATTCCTCTTTTTCACGTGGCAAATTACAATTTATAGTAGCACGCCAGAGCGAATATAACCTCTTTCCAATAAAGAGAAACAGTGTCCTACTGAAAAAGATCTGCAAAAATCCAGAATACAATGCAGGTTTAACAGAGAGTGCATCCATCTAAACAGGGTTTTTGCACTCCAACATTATTCATGAAAATAATTCCAAGGTTTGTGGCCCATGACATGACATCGGCAGACTATGATTATATTTCTAATGGAGGAATCTGCCTCTCAAGTCATCTTCCCTTTTATCATATTCACAGCTGCATATTATATTTCATATATCTAATAGTACTCAAGTGACAAACAGCATACCTGTGATAGGTTTTAAGGATTAACTACAGAATTAGACGTTGTCCCACTTCCATTTTTGTTTGTTTTAAATTACTTCAGTCTGCACCAAGCACAATGACATGACCATTAGTTATGTGCCTTTCAATAAATTTTTCTAAATAGGTCACCTGTCTCACAATGAAAATATCACAAGTGTTCTTGCAGGAGACGCATACCTTAGATTTATATTCAGTCCCAAGGGGCAAAAGTCTTTAGAAAAGAAAAGAGTCTAAAAATTAGAGGAGCTCAAGCAAGTCGATGAAACTGGGTTGTGCAAATGCAAGGATTAGATTTCATCTATATTTAATACTGTTTAGTTGCTATCTTTACTATACAGTATTGCATTTCTACCTCCACATCACCCAGTGTCTCCTAGAGAGAAACCGCACCACCACTTCTGCTGCACACTGGTACTTCTGACTGTAGCTACACACCAGGTTTGCCCTACTTTAAAAGCAATGCTCTCTGTTTATTGTGAAGGTTATTACTTTACATTAACAATATTCCATTTCCAGTGGCAATGATTACAACAAGAGTTCACGTAAGGTATAAGCTCAGATTTTACAGGGATTGATCTTGTTTTTAGTTGTCACTCGGATTCACTACAAATTGTAACTGAGCCTTTTCCTCAACAGATTGCATGCTTAGTGTTATTTGCAACTGATCCATCCATAGTAATCTGAAATTGGGTCAGGCCAGTGGAGCAAAAGCCAGCGCAGCACAGGAGGCTTGGTGATGACCCACGTAAAGATCCCTGGTTTGAATTAACGAGCAAAGTGGACAGGAAAAATCTGTTGTCTAGACGACGTACTGCACATTACTGTGACCAGGCAGACTCAATCTCACTTTGTAAAAGAATTTCTCTGGATAATTTGATTTTTCCTCTGCATTTCAACTCTCATTCTAATTTTCCAGTTCTCATAAAAATTGCTCCCACTTGCAAACAAGGGCATCTCTGCAGAGCGCCAGCTCAAACCAACAATTGATATGCTTCATTACATTCAGCAAAACATAATAAAAGCAGACAAATACAATTCAATATGGACCGGGGGATATTTTTTTTGTCCTCCGGAAAAGGCTTACATGTGGATGAGACATAAGCCTGTCACAGCGCCCTAATCGACCACAATCTGAGAAGACAGACTTATATTGCTTGCTCTCTCCACCATCAACTTCATCATCATTATCAGCGGCCAGTGAATTAAAAAAAAAAGAACTAAACTCATGGTCCCCATGTCTTCTTGTGGTGAGACTGTCTGAATGTGAATCAATTCAGACTCCTCTGGTGACGCCAGGAACATTTTATCCCTGGAGCACAAAAAATTCATTTGTCAGTTGGCGCTGGGATGTACAGAGTTGATGAAAGACACTGTTTACCTATTGTGCATAGCAAGCTATGGTGACTAAGAGGATTCAGCTGCTCTGGCCCCTCTTTGACACACATGGCGCTGGATGGACGCCACTGCAAGAGGCTAGGAAGTTTAATTTGTTCCCTTATGGCAGATTAGCTGAATATTTTTACTTTCTCCACAGTGCTCACTGAGCAACCGTTCTCACTGGATCCTCACGAGTGGATGCCTGGCAATAAACTTCACAGGCTTGAGTTGTTTACTATTACTAGTTGTTTATTAAGTACTATTTATAGTTAGGGAACATGGGAAATTAGAGATGTGAAGTCTCAACATCTGTGCAATGCCAAAGGGTTCTCATCTATTTATCTATCTGTCTTGTTGTGCTTAGAAATGTGTTCCCTGTCGTGAATGAAAAGAAGAAGTGAAGCTCGACCTGTAGCACAACATGTAAGTGGAAGCATGGGGAGCTTCCTGTCCTACTACAGATCAACAGAGGAGAAGAGAGGAGAGGAGAGGGAGAAGGACTGCCTTTTCTCGCAGCTGTATAACGTTACGCCCATCATGAAAAAGTTGAGCACTCTTCCGGCAAAAACAAATATAACACAACAAATCATTGACAAGTGCTGCAGCAGCGGGTAAAAATAGACCGAAAACAGAGCGTGCAGGACAGGCAAGTCCACAGCTACCACTTTACACAACTAAAATACAAAACATGGATGCGAAGCCTGGCTATCAATACCAATGCTTGACCTCGCTTATGTAAAACAATAAGAATCAAAATTTGGATTTATCTGATCTTTTGTGGGCATTATACAGCAGGCTTGTCCCGATAGCTGGCAGTGAAACCAACCCCGGACCTGACAGGAGCACAATCAACAGGGACAGGATGTGACAGATTTTGAATGCATGAAAAGTTTCGATTGATCCAAGTCAAATATCGCAACACGTCGTGTGTAAATAACCACTGCTGTATTGCCAACAGGTATGTGCTTTATCTGGAAATACATGCCCGCCGGATGATACTCAGCAACTCGCGGGTTAATGAGAAGAAAGAAAGTGTTCCCAGTCTCGCCTGGTAGCTGTGCGGCTAACGTTAGGCTAAGCGCAAAGCTATCTAGTATCAACATCATCACACTGAGTGACGGCCTGGACACAAACCTCAGCTTCGCAGTTCAATCTGCGAGCCGCCCCCGCCGCCAAACTTACCGGCTTTTTCCTGATCGTATCCCACGACAATAAAATAGTCAGCAAATCTAGCCATGTCTGCTGCTTTTCCCGAGATATACCAACACAATTCAGCATTTTTCCTTCTTCCAAAGCACAGCCATGTTTGACAGAAGGAGTGCCAGTGCGCTTGCGTGCAGAAGCTGGAGACATCCATGGGCGTGGGCCCTTCAGTTTACAAATCGAGCACTGTGCCCCAACACAGCTCCAATACACTACAATAATCCGGTTTTATAGTCTAAAATTGAATAACTGCGGGCAATACAATAACCACAACGGGAAACCTGTTGTGTTGTCATAACAGTGATTCTTTTGTCCCCTCCGGTTAATGCAACAGAAGGGGTCTTATAACGTTTATGGATTTGCTGGAGACTCCCTGGGAACTTACCAACAACTCACGGGGGTCTAAAAACACCCATTTGAAAAGAAAATTCCACTTCGCATTCATCCACACAGCAAAAATAAATTACATGGTTAGTCTGAAGTCAAATATTTGCCTTGTACAAACAAATACATTGAGTACATTGGCTTTACAGTTGGGCATTCTTACTATATTTAATAAGTTATTCAGTGCTTATCGTTTACCAAATCTCAAATTCATCACCCAGTGTACTTTCAAGTTGGCATTGAACTTCACTGTATCAGGGAGTGCCTTGAAAAGTAGACTGTGGAAACATTCCTTTAATTTTATTTAACACAATTAGCCAGCTGGACTGAAAGGAACATTAACAAAAACTATACCTAACTGACCTTAAAGTTCAAATATAACAATGTATGTTTAAACCTTTTCTTCTGTGGTTATTTAGAGTTCTAATACCACCTTATAGCAAGCAGTCGGCTGAGACTAACATGTACTTTGACTGGGACAGTAAGTGTAGTGTTTGACTTATAACTGCTGACCATTGATTTATTGCTATTATACACACACACAAACACACACACACAAACATACTGAAATTAATAAATCACATTTTATGAGACTTTGATGTATTATTAATACTGAGCTGTGAAAAGGGAGGATGTTTTGACTCAGTAAAAGCAAGATAAAATTGCTGCACTTCATTTATAATATGTGCTCTAAAACTATTTTCCTTTACAAATATAATTTCTGATTTTGATTTTTGATCTTTTCATTGTATTGCACAGTTGTACTACAGTCAGATGGGGTGGGGGAAAAGGATGAGAGACTGTGTGTCAGTCAATGAGCCCCTCCCACCTCCTGTATAAAGGCTCCCTGTCTGGTGTGTAGGAGCTATTAGCAGAGTGACACAGCTGCCTTACAGAACCAGTGGCAATTTCAAGAAACATGTGGAGTACTCTTTTACAAGAAGAGCTTTCATCCAACTGAATTATCAGAGAGTTACAGGTATGCGCACTTTCTTTTAAAGAAGACACTGCTATGATTGCTCTGCTGCCAGCTGATGGCTTTATCCTTGCTTTTTTGAGGTCAGGGCACAAGTGTATAGACAAGGACAGGTTATCTGTCTGGTTATATAAGCAGTTCAGCTCTTCATGTGTGCGTCTGTGGAGGAATTGCCTTCAAGATGTCACACATCTGACAGAAGCACTACATCATATAGTGTATAGTTGCAATTAATTTTGTTCTGTTTAATCAGGCAACTGAGTTTAATAGCATTTAGTGTTTTTGTTTGACTTTTGAGCTGAGCCTATTTTGGACCCCTCATTGGTAGACGGTGTCCTTCACTTTATTGGCCAGGGGCCCGAAGCATGGTTGTAGGTTTACTTAACTGAGCAAAATCTGACCTTAGCTTAACTTTTTAAATAAATGAATGATAAGTGCAAATAACTTGGCTTTTGGACTCTTGTGTAAGCAAGCACCAGTGTGGTACTTATGGGCATACTGTATGAGGGTGGTTTACATGCATGGAGGGACTGTAGGAAATTCAAGAAGTTAAATATTAATAAATAAATAAATAACTGAATGGTTTTCCTATTCTCCACAGGTGTTAAAGACAAAATGAAATTGATCTTCCAGTCCTTCCTAAATTGCTGTCTGCTGGTGACAGTAGCACACTGTGTGGAACCTGAAGTGAATCCGAAGTTGAAAAAAGGGTGAGTTAACTGACTGAATCATTCAATCAATAATTCTTTTTTTCCCTGCTGGTAAAACATGCGACAGTCTGTCAAGTCTGTGACAGCAGCTACCTGTCTACTGAATTATCTACCTAAGACTAATGGATTTTTTCCCTCCCCTAGGCTAAGCATATGGCTAGAGAGCAGATTGACACGGGATCCAGACAGTGTATCTGTGGAGAAGCCAGCAGACTCTGAGCACTTTGTCAGACCAGAAGATATCAGGGATACCCTGCTGCCACATTCCAGGTAAGAACACTTACCATACAACTTTGAAGATCTACAAACTCCATTAGGTCATCATGTCATTTTCTTGTCAATTTGTCATCAAAACGTATTCTGCATGTCATAGAAAATGACTCAGGAATGAACAGCTTGGATTAATGTCCTCTTTTTTCTCCCTTTGTAACTCCAGCACCGACATCAATGTCCGAACCAAAAGGTCTAAAAATTCATCCAACCAGTCGAGAAGACAAGGTTGTTTCCTGGGCACCTGCACAGTGCATGACTTGGCAGACCGCCTGCACCGGCTCAAAGCCCACAAGAATATTGCGACTGACCCTGTTGACAAGACCAGCCCACAGTGATACGGCCGGAGACGTCGCTTACCAAGAACTCACGGGGGTCTAAAAACACCCATTTGAAAAGAGTTGCCCCAAAGTACTGTCTAGGAAAAATAAAAAAAAATAAAAAATGCAATAACAACTTTGACAAAGTAATGAAAAATATTTTCATCAGTGTTGTATTAATCAGATGAGATTTCCACAGGGTTAAATAATAATACCTTCTGTTATAAAAGTTAGGTTTATACTGTGATTAAAGGTTTTACCATGTGAATGTTTCTGCACAGACTTGTCATGAGGAATGTCTCTGTTCTCTTTTGTTTTACTGCATTAATAATGTAGATAGCAGGGAAAACATAGAGAAGTGTCAGCAAAATATATGTGTGTTTGGAGAAGTTACAAGGGACGAGGGTCAGAAGATGGTCATCTTGATTTAAGGATCCACATTTGGAGGAGTTAGAGAGTGCCATGACGTGATTAGAGTTAGGTGTCAGTAAATATTCCATGGTAACTGAACCGCCCAGTTTAACAGCATATAAGGTTGATTGTAGATGCTCCATATGGGAGCCTTTTCTTTGTAACCTTACTTGATGTTGCATTGTTAAACGCTCCTCCTTGTACAAGTGAATAAATTGAACTTTTACTTTGACTCTTCGGATCCAGTCTTCATTATTTAAGGTGATAAAAGAAATTCTTCTAACACCTTCCTTCCTTATACTTGCCACCCTCATTTTTTAATTAATATAATTTAGATTTATCATAAGGATTTAGTGCCAGTTGGGGCAAATATTTGTTAAAGGGAATATTAGTTATAGGAAAATGAAAACACACTACTTGAACCCAGACGGATTCTTTTCTCCTCTTAATATGACAAAGCTGCTCCAATTTAAAACGATTAGGGGTTATTCCATGAACTCACATATTTGTTCAAGCTTTTTTTTTTTACAGAACTTAATACTTCAATTTTGGGGAAAGTGCCATAAAAGAAAAATCTCGGTCCTGTCAAAGACAATTTTTTTTGTTTTAAAGTCGCTCTACAAAGCTGGACATGGTTATGATTTGACACACAGTGTGAGAGACAGGGCAAACTCGTGTGGTTAGCGCAGAATATTGAATAGTTATGAAAACAGGAAAAGCTGTCACGGGGAATAGCACATGGAAATCTGTACTCCAACACACAAACCGCCATCACTGTCAACAATGGCGGGAACACAGCAAGCCATTTCCACTGCACTTTGTCTCACTCTTCATCTCTCTTTTCTCTTATTTGCTGTTGTTTTCTATGTTTTCTTTTTCTCCCCTTCTCTAGCCCACTTATTGTTTTGGCTTGCTAGTAAAAGGGAGATGAAGACAGAAGTAGTTAAATAGTTGAACCTAAGCCAAAACATGAAGAAATACAAACTGGGTGGGAGAGTAATGGAACCTCAATCAAAGCAGTTTTTCCAGGTTTATCAAAGGGTTATGACAGTTATGAATCATCTTTCAAATTTGTGCCTTGGGGCTTGACACCTTCTTTTTCCTGGAACACATGAGCCTTGTTCAGGTTTCCTGTCACACGTACCTGTACATACACAGAGTGAACGGTAGGACTACCACTGTCAATCACATCACAGCAACTTCATGGGGGACAAACAAAAGATTTCTATATAAGAAGCCAAAAAGCAACGGCAGTGTTTTATTGTCATGATTGCTCAATCTCCTATTGTAAACTCTGGTTTACTCTGGATTACTCGTCTGCCGGAGGCAATTATCATTACAAAGTGCTTACAAAATGTTTGCTGCTTTACAGCACATGTGTTTGACATTTATGTAGTTTTCTGAGTTCTAAAATATGACACCATGTGTGGAATGAGGTCGCATGAGATATAAATAAACTCAGGAAGGTTCTGTGTCGGGGACTAAAAAAAATAAGATATGGATAATAGGATGCTGGTGTGCAAGAGTGGAAGGTCAAGTGTTAAGTATGCCTAAAATCATGGACAGTTTTCCCTTTTATCAAAATTGAAAGGAAAGGACTGACTGAGGAAAATCAAAACCGAAAGCATTATTTTGACATGCTTCATAAAACTAATTTACACCATAACTTGAGGAATTTCTACACTGGAATTTCTACATTGATAAAGCCAGAAGATCTTTCTCTGTTATTTACAGCATTGCACACACTGACTGCAGGGGCGTATGATTTCAATCTTTTTGAAATCACATGCTCAGTTTTCCGAGGTGCAGACTATCTCTTCATTACAATATGCATATCTCAGATACAGACATAGATCCTCACTAACTGTGGGTCAGCTGTAATAAACAAAAAGTCGTTACCTCCCTAATGTGTTATTTCTGTTCTGTGTTTCCACCGGGAGATTATTATCAACATGAACACACTAACAGGGGTGTTGTTTTGAGCCTTAGAGAATAAACTGTTTTTCCAGTGCCCTGTTTTCAATGATCTTTCTTTCTGCGTTGCTTTCAGTTATTTAGCTGTAATCTAAACACACATGGACGTAGCGTGGTCATGTAAAGCGTGGTGTATGCTGAGGGACTCACTGAACTGGCCATCATGTGAAGTCAAGTAATGTAGGGGGCGATATCCTCTGAGACACAAAGGCAGACTTGATGGCTCTCCCATTATCACCTAATAGATTCTTGTGTATGCATTCCTATGGTGAAAAGTGAAGTCATATTACTTATAAATTTATAACAGCAACAAATCAGCAGAATTATTTCAAAAATGTTTAAGCCAATATTGTTCATACGTCATGGATTGTTGTTCAAGTTCATTTTCTGACTCTTGATTTATCTTTAGATAATTGTAAAATTCCACTTCGCATTCATCCACACAGCAAAAATAAATTACATGGTTAGTCTGAAGTCAAATATTTGCCTTGTACAAACAAATACATTGAGTACATTGGCTTTACAGTTGGGCATTCTTACTATATTTAATAAGTTACTCAGTGCTTATCGTTTACCAAATCTCAAATTCATCACCCAGTGTACTTTCAAGTTGGCATGGAACTTCACTGTATCAGGGAGTGCCTTGAAAAGTAGACTGTGGAAACATTCCTTTAATTTTATTTAACACAATTAGCCAGCTGGACTGAAAGGAACGTTAACAAAAACTATACCTAACTGACCTTAAAGTTCAAATATAACAATGTATGTTTAAACCTTTTCTTCTGTGGTTATTTAGAGTTCTAATACCACCTTATAGCAAGCAGTCGGCTGAGACTAACATGTACTTTGACTGGGACAGTAAGTGTAGTGTTTGACTTATAACTGCTGACCATTGATTTATTGCTATTATACACACACACACACACACACACACAAACATACTGAAATTAATAAATCACATTTTATGAGACTTTGATGTATTATTAATACTGAGCTGTGAAAAGGGAGGATGTTTTGACTCAGTAAAAGCAAGATAAAATTGCTGCACTTCATTTATAATATGTGCTCTAAAACTATTTTCCTTTACAAATATAATTTCTGATTTGGATTTTTGATCTTTTCATTGTATTGCACAGTTGTACTACAGTCAGATGGGGTGGGGGAAAAGGATGAGAGACTGTGTGTCAGTCAATGAGCCCCTCCCACCTCCTGTATAAAGGCTCCCTGTCTGGTGTGTAGGAGCTATTAGCAGAGTGACACAGCTGCCTTACAGAACCAGTGGCAATTTCAAGAAACCTGTGGAGTACTCTTTTACAAGAAGAGCTTTCATCCAACTGAATTATCAGAGAGTTACAGGTATGTGCACTTTCTTTTAAAGAAGACACTGCTATGATTGCTCTGCTGCCAGCTGATGGCTTTATCCTTGCTTTTTTGAGGTCAGGGCACAAGTGTATAGACAAGGACAGGTTATCTGTCTGGTTATATAAGCAGTTCAGCTCTTAATGTGTGCGTCTGTGGAGGAATTGCCTTCAAGGTGTCACACATCTGACAGAAGCACTACATCATATAGTGTATAGTTGCAATTAATTTTGTTCTGTTTAATCAGGCAACTGAGTTTAATAGCATTTAGCGTTTTTGTTTGACTTTTGAGCTGAGCCTATTTTGGACCCCTCATTGGTAGACGGTGTCCTTCACTTTATTGGCCAGGGGCCCGAAGCATGGTTGTAGGTTTACTTAACTGAGCAAAATCTGACCTTAGCTTAACTTTTTAAATAAATGAATGATAAGTGCAAATAACTTGGCTTTTGGACTCTTGTGTAAGCAAGCACCAGTGTGGTACTTATGGGCATACTGTATGAGGGTGGTTTACATGCATGGAGGGACTGTAGGAAATTCAAGAAGTTAAATATTAATAAATAAATAAATAACTGAATGGTTTTCCTATTCTCCACAGGTGTTAAAGACAAAATGAAATTGATCTTCCAGTCCTTCCTCTATTGCTGTCTGCTGGTGACAGTAGCACACTGTGTGGAACTTGAAGTGAATCCGAAGTTGAAAAAAGGGTGAGTTAACTGACTGAATCATTCATTCAATAATTCTTTTTTTCCCTGCTGGTAAAACATGCGACAGTCTGTCAAGTCTGTGACAGCAGCTACCTGTCTACTGAATTATCTACCTAAGACTAATGGATTTTTTCCCTCCCCTAGGCTAAGCATATGGCTAGAGAGCAGATTGAGACGGGATCCAGACAGTGTATCTGTGGAGAAGCCAGCAGACTCTGAGCACTTTGTCAGACCAGAAGATATCAGGGATACCCTGCTGCCACATTCCAGGTAAGAACACTTACCATACAACTTTGAAGATCTACAAACTCCATTAGGTCATCATGTCATTTTCTTGTCAATTTGTCATCAAAACGTATTCTGCATGTCATAGAAAACGACTCAGGAATGAACAGCTTGGATTAATGTCCTCTTTTTTCTCCCTTTGTAACTCCAGCACCGACATCAATGTCCGAACCAAAAGGTCTAAAAATTCATCCAACCAGTCGAGAAGACAAGGTTGTTTCCTGGGCACCTGCACAGTGCATGACTTGGCAGACCGCCTGCACCGGCTCAATATCCACAAGAATATTGGGAGTGCCCCTGTTGACAAGATCAGTCCACAGGGATACGGCCGGAGACGTCGCTCCCTTCCAACACACAGAGTCACACTGAGGCTAGATCAGGGTAGGCTGAGGCCCGTGTGGAGCAAAACTGAATCACAAGTTCACAAGCTTGAGTCTCTCCTCAGACGGACATGAGCAGGACTTTGCGAGAGGAGTTGGGAACAAAAGTGAGGGAGTAGCTCAGACTTAGTGTCCTCTCTGCTCCGTTCTAAAATTCTCCAAATGCCTCAGACTCCTGCCAAGTTTTCTCCAGCACATTTTTTCCAGGCATGAGGACTGAGTTTGAGCAAGACTGGCTGCACTGAGTTTCTCTGAGAGCTGAGCCTTGCAGCTCAGCGATGTGTGCAAACAACTGCAGCTGGCTTACAGACACTGGATGGCACAGCCTGGAGCAACTACAGGTGCTGCTCTCTGCTTTGGCAGAGGGACAGGAAGAGTGCTAATACCTGGCAAAGAGGACACATCCTCTGGCTTAAAGAGGGAACTTTCTTCTAATATTCTTGGACCTTAATCACTTCTTCCTCAAGGCCAGGACTTTAATAAGTGCTATCCTCTGAGGATTATACCACCGTGTTCCATCAACCTGTCAGTACTTGTCTGCACTTTTCTATTTGGACTTAAAGTCAAATGAATCATCAGGAAAAGACATCTTCATCACAATGCCAAACAGGGAGATAGGCTACAGAACTCTGAAGCTCTCAGTCTATATCAAGTTTTGGACACTGTATAAGGGAAAATGCCTTAGATTCTGTGAGATATGTGCCAGTCCACAATGGATTGAAATATACTTGAAATTGTTGTTGTTTGTACAAAAACATGTGCAATCTGTATTTGTTTTTTATTGCAGATATATGTATATATGAATTCCTTTATTTAAATATTATATAGAGGTTACATTAAAGTACTATTTTTGTACAGGAAGAAATATATATGGGCATTGTAGCTATTTGTCATTATTCTTCTGCAAACTGTGGTAATAGGATATCTGTTTTATAGGTATATTATATATTTGTAAATGTGTTCTATTTTATTTGTGTCAAAGCAATAACATTGTCATTCAATAAACATTTTGCATACAAAATCTAGACCTTGTCCAGACCTCCTTTGCTCCTGGCTCTTGTAAATTGAAAGTGGCATTCTATTGTCTGGAGTGCACTGCTACAGCAAGACACAGAGCACCTGGTCTCTGTTAAGTGATTACAGGGTCTCATTAGAGCCTCCCCTCCTCTCACTACATTCCCCTAGTTATGACGCCCCCCCCCCCAAACAAAAAAAAAAAAAAAAGGGCAGACAGGGTGCCAGGCGCATTCCTGCTTCGTTCAGCTCATATTTGTTGGCTCACCCCACACCACAGAGCAGCCCTAAAGCCATCAGAGGAGGCTGAGGCTTTAGCTCCATCTGTATTCAATGCTAGATGGTTGGGACACGAGGAGAACGATGTGGGGGGTTCCGGTCTAACATTCCTGCGAGAGCATCATGAAAACTGCTCCAACAAAGAACTCATCAAGACCTTCACAAGCAGACCCCCGAGACTGAACAGCACTGAAAGGCTGCAGACCTCCTCATTTGACACATTATCGCCCCTTCTTTCATATTTTTGTGGGGTCCAGACTACACCACAACGGCTCTCTCTTTTGGCAGCATTTCTTTACTTTTTTTTTGTCCCACAATAAAAGGGGTACAACTGTCAACATGTGCACTTTCCAGTTTTGGAAATGTAGTACAAGGGAAAATGTGGGGTGAACACTGCACAGTGAGATGGGCTACGAGGACCCACTGAAGAAAGTCCAGGAGGTGAGAAGGTGGTATCTTCTCCTTTAAAGCTTTACTCATCCCCTGTTGCTATTGTGTATAGTGTAATATATTTATTTCCACTTATTTAGTATCCACTGTGCTCATCTACTGGCATGACTATCAGCTTCTCGTGTAAGCACTAACTGGATATTCACCCTGCTATTATAAAGAAATCTTAGTGAAATCATACAGGAAATGAAAGAAAAGACTGTGACTGGGCACAATTTTGCATGACTTCAATTTTTCGTAGAGTCCACAGCACTTCATACCGATTTAAAGTGTGATCATTAGTAAGTACATAGCATGGACAGTGTGTCATATATTGGCTAAAGACAGTTTCATGCTTTTGTTTTAACTCACCGGAAAAGCCAATTACAGCTCTTCAAAACTTTGTGGTATTATGAGTGAGCTATTTAGAAAGGGTCAAAACTTCAATTGTATGTTCTCTATTGCCATCTAGTGACTATGGATGGGTAAAACTGCAAAATTGTGTTTTTTGATTGTTCTTGGTATGATTTGTTCAACTACATCAGAAGGCAGAATCCAAATGAGGTTTTTTTTTTCAACATGATAAAGGAACAGCAGTAGGTGAAAACTGTGATTAATCCTTGAATAATATTATGGGGTTACAAATGTCAGTTTGGCCTGGCCACTCAGCAAAGATGACAAGAATCACATTTTTCACAATGTGTCCTAAATTTATGCATACTGAGCATGAGTAGGTTCCTATTACTATCATAGGCTTCAGAAGTGTTTACCTATATGCCTAAAACAGTTTAAGAGCACAAGATATATAAAAGGAACATGCTGATGTATGAAATATCATTTACACACACTCTTTCTTTACTTCTCTGTTTTCTCACAACCTGTTCTTTTGTATTATGGGATTTATGGGACTTAGAAAATGAGCCTAATATAGAACATAAAAGTTATGTTTTTGTGGAGTTTCACTCTTTTTTATATTGTATTTTATACATTCCTGAAATATAGCCTATGGCAAAATACATACAGAGGAATACAGAGGAATCGCACAAATGACTGAATGGAATGGGGGGGCAATAAAAACACTGAACAAATTAAAACAATGCAAAACATGCCATCTAGTGGCCGATGAAACAAACATTTTGAATAGGATTTGACTGTAGCTTCTACACAAAAACCTAATGGTGAAAAAAGGCTTTTAAGTGTTTTTTCATCACAGTAAAAGCATTCTAAGAATAGACTGAATGGATGTAGATCTGGCCTAGTCACTGTACTCTTTATCTACATGAGGGTGTCACTCCTTTAGTAAGCCAATCAGCTGGTGACGCCAGTGACGTGATGACAGCATCAAGAAACTGATCAGTGTAGGTCAACTGGTACAAAATAATACCCCCTGTCCAGGATTTAAGTCTGTGTTCAGACAGCTATTGAAAGTAATATTTTAGGACCTGCTCTTTGCAGCAGGATGTCAGCTAAGATGCCTCCACCATTCACCTTTACTGCCAAAATGCAACTGAGTGAATGAAAGGACTGTCTGCAGCTGCCAGAAAATAAGGAGTGGAGAGGACAAGACAGGAGAGGAGAGGAGAGGAGAGGAGAGGAGAGGAGAGGAGAGGAGAGGAGAGGAGAGGAGAGGAGAGGAGAGGAGAGGAGAGGAGAGGAGAGGAGTAGGCAGATGTATAATCAGTTTGACAAACCTGCTATCAATCAAAATGATACAGGCCCAGGGCTAAAAGTCAGTCCTCTAAAGCCAACTCTAAAAGTACCCTGATAACCTGAGCTGAGAGGATTAGCCTCATAATCTAAACACTGCACGGCTAAATTAGGGACTGTGGACCCCCTGCTGCTTATAGCTACAACAGTAAATCTGGGTCCTCTTCTGAGGCTGCGTGAGAAGAACTAGCTGTACTGTAGAACTGCTTGTACTGCTCTGCAAAGGTAGGAGTAAGTGTTTTGGCTATGAGTCTCATACTCAGAGACTGATGTTACCAGTAGAACATATGGCATGTGATGTTAGTTTCTTTACAACAATAAAAATGCAATATTAGACACACTTACATTGTTGTTGTTAATTTCTAGTCTGCTCATGTCATGTCTCAGCAACATGTCCTGCAATGGAACAAAACATTCACAAGAGGACACGATTAGTCTCAAAGAATGGAGAGAGAAAACAGGGTAAATACTGATGTTTTACATACTGTCATGATCCCATTTGTACAAAATGCCTTCTGCATCCATCAGTACTAATTGAAAGAAAACATAATAAGCAAAACAACAAATAGCTACAGTAAATGATGTCCATGAGAAATCAGCTGATGATCTTGTACTAAGCTGTGGCAATGAAAGAGTTAAGGATGGAGTGATGTGCACTGCAGGGTGGTGGTGGTGGATGAGATATCGTATAAAGTATTCTAGCCACAACAAGAGCACAGCATGACTTAGACGTTTTTCTGAGGGAACTTGTGCACAGTTTATACACACGTCAGAGACAGCAGAGCCTGAGGAGGTGAGTGGACTTATTTGACGGATTTGTCTAGAACCACTGATAAGATATCTTCAAATCTCCATTCAGAAATTCCTTGTTTTTTTTTAACTTTTTGTTTACAAATTGATTTTGTTATACTGTCTGCGAGTTAAAGACTTTGTAGTGGTTTTATGTGTATCCAAACTCACTCATCAGTGCAACACAAAAAACTGCACATCTAAGCTTACTGGAATGGTATCTGACAAGTGTTAGAGAATGGCTGTTTGGCTGCTTTGCATTCATGGGTGAATGCACTTCCTTCGCTTTTAGCTTTACTCTTTTCCAGGCCCTGGCCACTGAGAAAGATGAGAAGAGGGGACACGCCTCTTTTAAAGCAGCAGTCAAGTCCTTGCTTGGGAAAGAGTGAGCTTCTTTCATTCCCTCTATCATTCTCCCACTATCTCTCTCTCTCTGTAATATGGTAAATGGCTTTCTCCTGTGCTGCTGACCTCCCATTCAGATATGACTTTGACAAAGAGCTAACTTGGGGGCTCTGCCAATAACAGCGGTGAAGTGACTGAGAAAAGGACGATAAAAACAGCAGAGGATAGCTAGCTGTGTCTGAGATAGGGTTATGAGTGGTCAGGCCCAGTAATGGCCTCAGGAAGGCTCCTATGGGATTAACACAGAGGATGGGAAATAGTGAATGATGATCCTTCTCAAGTCCACATTTCCACATTTCCAGTACATTTAAACAGACTCAAAAACATGAGAACACACACACCCACATTAGCACTGTGCAGGGTGAGTACCATTAGGTTACTGCCCACATTAGTGTCCAATAATGCTTTCTGCAGAGCTACACCATAATACTATTTCTCAGCCATCTAATCCGATGTTTCCTAAACCAGACACTTTGATCAATAACAGAAAGGCTGCTGTAGTGCTGAATAAAATATATTATCTGCTGTTTTAATAAGGTGCTGAGAAATGGAGTCATTAATGTAGACAATTTAAGCATTTCTATCATTTAGGAAATTATTGATCCCCTTGCAGTGATGTGATGGGAATCAGCAGGATATATCAAATATCATCATATTGCAAATACTGATTCAGTATTATGATTTTTAAAGGCTACATCCCCTCTTATTCACAGTAAAGCTGAAACAATTGTCAATCAGAATTGTTGAAGTTCTACAAATGCTAGTTCTGATCATAAAAAACACATCCATCACAGCTTTCCTGGGTCCAGATTGTGGCAAAAGGCTGAGCAAGGCCATTATTTATTATAGGCAGGTTAAAAGGCACCAGTACAGTACAGTATGGGGATTATTTTACCCTACTGACTGCTAGAGGAGTGTTCTCATCATTGACATAAAGGATAAGAGTGGTCACTTGGTTATAAATAGCTGGGTAGTGACAGCTATAGAGATTTAACTGAAACACATTATGCAGCTCTGCATCATACACAGAAAACAAATGGGAAATGTGTTCAGTTTGTCTTTCCTATCACACAAATCTGAGTGGTTATTTGAGAGTATAAGGTAGCCTAATGTCTTCTGAGGGCTTTTTTTGGCTTGACTTTTGATAGGACACCACAGCAGGACTGTGTATTTTCAGATGAACAGAGAGGAAACCAAGGTCAGAGCCCAGATAAAATTCAAGAGAGAGAAAGAGAGAACAGTGATAAATTGACAAAAGCTTGAATTGCTCTCAAACTGCCTGGCTGCCTGGGGGCACTTAAGAATTTTATCACAGCAGCTTGTGACTTACTGACCGAGAAGGACATCTGCGACAACTACCTGGTTTTGAGTCCTCTTTGCCACAGAAGTACTGTGGAGTCTCTCTTCCTCTCTATGTCTGTACACTGTAGTGCAAGAGTGAGCTACTTTTGCCTAAGTGTGTGTTTGTGTGTGTTTTTGAGAGAGAGGGTGAGAGTGAGAGAGGAACAGGCAGCAGGCTGTGGCTACTCTGAGGCCCTCGCTTTGTTGACAGCCAGTTTTGACATATTCTCAGGATTAGTAGTTCTGTCAACATGATGCCACTGGCTCCTTAAAATAGAGAGATGGGCAGTCAGGAAAACAAAACTGTAGTTGTGTACCACCATAGACTCATAGATTAACTGGGTCTGACCCAGATACATGCAGTCATAATTTCTTTGACTGTACAGTGCTTTCCTTGAACCTGACGTGAGAAGACAACACCACCAGATATGGAGATATCTGGATATGAAGGTAAGAGCACAACTGATGGGGGGCATAGAAATGTAATACAGGATAGTAGGTGAAATGGCTATGAAGTCAAGTTACAATGTAGTCTATTCTCTGCATCACTGCACATCTGTTATAATTTAAGGCACAACAGAGAGGAGTCTGGGTTAGACAGCAGTGAAATCAGACATCATTTGTGGTGAGGCTGTGTAAAAAAGGACCACTGGACATCAAGTGGATCTCATGACAGAGATGGTGTATGTTTGCCAAAACATAAACTGATAATTTACATAAAACTTTTAAGTAAGAAGACCTGCTAAAAATGTTAAGGACACTGTCATGTGACAAATAAAGTAGAAGCACTGTATGATTTAAATGCGCCATCTTTTATGAACTATAACTCTACTGTTTCACTGTAGAAAAAAAGGCCCACAACATTTTTTGGTTAAATTATATTATCTTTTTTATATCTTTTTTTCAGTGACAATAACAGATTAGCTAGCGTTTTTGAGAGCCTTGACCCCGGTTGCCATGGTAACAGACAAGGAAGGACGTTACAGTCAAGAATAATAGACATTTTAACCGAGTTTGCAAGCTAAAAGAGTAGTTGAGGCCTAAATTTTCTTTACACTCAAACGTTAAGGGGACTTCATACATACCAAATTTCAGCAAAAACAACCAAGATTAACTTCCCAGCGGCAGCACCTCAGCGGGAAGAGTAAACCTCAGCAATGGAGAAGAAAACCTATCGAGGTCGGTAGCTGGAGCCAATAAAACGATAATTTTAGAAATAGCTTTAACGTTGCTTATGATTAACACAGCTAATGCCAGCTATTTAGACAGGTGATATAAAACTAACACCAGACATCTTGAAAACTTTGCCGTTAACAGTTTGGTTAGCGTCATTTTTCTTGATTAACTATCTTAATAACGTTAGCCGCGGAGTGATTTAAAAATGAACACATCACGTAGTCATGGGCCTCCTCATATAAGCCTTCTACATAAACTAACCTAACGGTCAACTTATTCATAATGAGAACAAGTAAGTGATAACGTCTTGATATATTTTTTTGAAAAGTTATCAGGTGTCACTGCTAACAGTACAATTCAGTTAAATTTGGTATAGAGTGAGCATTAGACCGTAGATCAAGTTACTACTTTTTTTCAGGATCTTTCAAAGTGATCAGCTAATCTAGTTCCTGTCGGCCGGCAGTTGGCGCAAATCTTCAACTGTTGCAACTGTTTGGCCTAAAATTGAATATTACCAACCACTCATGTTGTTGGGACATAAATGTGTTTACACAGTGACATCGTGGGGTCTCGCCTGCCTTCTGTGAACAAAAAGCAAGTCCCCATAATGGAAATAATTACAGTTTAGAGTTTAAGGTTAAAGGTCTGGTTCACAATTTTTCAAGTCTGTCTTAAAACAATAGTCAGGTGCCCAAATGAGCATTGAAACAGGGTTTTCTTGCCATAATCATTCATCCTGTTCATACTGACCATTAGAAGATCCCTTCATAATGCACTTACAATGTAAGTGATGGGGGCCAAAATCCACAAGCTGCCTTCTGTGCCAAAGTCCCTCTTTTTGTTACTATACTTCCACCGCAGCTCAACGGGGAAACACTGTCCAAGGAAACACAAAGAGGGAATTTGATGCTAAAAAGACTGTAAATGTGGCAGATATACACTTGATATGACTAACTCAGACTGCTGAAGCCTCATATAAGCTTCATATAAACATTTAGATGCATTTTTGCACAAAATGACTGTGTGGACACACTGTGGATTTTGGCCCCCATCACTTACATTGAAAGCACATTTGAAGGGGATCTTTTAATATCCAGTATGAACAGGAGGAATGATTACAGCGAGGAAAACCTCTTTCAGTGTTCATATAGACACCTGACTGTTGCTTTAAGACGGACTTGAAAAATTGTGAACCTATCCTTTAAGGTTAGGGTGAGAGTGAGTGTTAGCTTTAGGCAAGTAGCTCAGTGGTTAGGGTAAGTGTCATGCCAGTGTGAGTCAATGTTATGTCCTTTGAAGTGATGGTTGTGTGTGTGTGTCGTTACCTCATTGGGACCTTTTCTGGTATAAACACCGGCCTTGTAGTCCTCGGGGACCGAAGCCCAGTTGTAATGAGGCAAAACGTCATTTCTGAGGTCCTGGTTAAGGTTAGTGGTAAGGTGTGAATTGAGAGGTTAGGGTTAGGGTTAAGCTGTCCACAATGAATGGAAATCAATGCAATGTCCTAACAAGGATAGTTGAGCAAACTTGTGTGTGTGTGTGTGTGTGTGTATGTGAGAGAGAAAGAGAGAGAGAGAGAGGGGAAACAACCACCTGACTGTGTGAGAAAGTTAATAAAATAAATAGAAAGAAAACTGATTTTGGGGTATATGAGGAGATGGTCAATAATTCATGAGGCCATCATCTCTAGATCAATACAGCTTTATGAGCCTTAGCCCGTTTCACAGTGTGCCTGTAGTGCCATAAAGCTCCACAGCAGGGTGATGTACACAGCTGTTGTTAGGATAGTGTTGTGTGTCCGGAATGATAAGCTTCCTGGAAGCACGAGCAGAGCGGAAAATTGGCTTAGATGACACCATGCAGTATGGCCTTTCTCTGTTGTTGCTTCGGCACTCCAGTGACCAGAACTGTATCCTGCATCACGAAGGATATCAACTAGACACTGTCAGTTCACCCAGGTTAAATCCTCGCAGAAATAGACAGTTCTCTGTCTGACATAGCTACTGTACTGTATTTGTCAGCGAGCCTGGTGAATGACTGTAAACAGCTGGGCTGGAGTGTATCCAGCAAGTGTCATTTGCAACGATACTGTTGATAAGGGTTAAAACAGAATTACAGCTGTTCTGTTTATGAAGGGGAGACTATGACTGCTGCTATATAATAACATGTCAGGAATAACTCAGAAGGACTGGCATTTCTACAAAGGTGTCATGAATCTTGAATTTAATGGATCTGTCTAAAGTTTTTTTTTTTTCAAAATGTCTTCATACTCGCGGTGCACAATTCAAAATGCTTTCATGCAAGTATGGTGGTAATCCCATGCATATTCCACAGGCCTAGCTTGTGTTTCCATTACAGTGTCCATTACAGTCATTTGCTGATAATAATAAACTATTATTATTGCACCTTTCAAAATAGTAATGACTTGTTACTTTATATATGGAAGACAATTCTAAAGAAGAAAAAGATAGCAAGTGAAGAAGTACCACAAATAAAAACATCAAAAAGGAACAGCTGTTTATGAAAAACAAAAACACAGCTAGGTAATAGAGATAATATATGTGAATAGTAACTGTGAAAGCATGTAAAAAAAAAAGGCATCACACAATTTCTTCTCTACTAGTTTGAAGCCAGTGTCTGCATTCTGAATGTGTTTCAGATGAGACAGCTTCCTGACTGAGGCAAGTGCACAGTGTTTTGGTTATTTACATTTTGGGAGATTTTATAGTTTTACAGGGGCCTGTTGTACATCAGACTGGAGCTTTGAGGTCTGTTTACTTTCTCTTGATTTCAACAGCTGGGCTTTTCTGTATAAGCCGTTTTGTTTCTAAACTGTGAAAATCCATATTGACAACCTGAAAACTTTGTTTATTTGTGGTACTACCAGATGTGAAATTTTCTGTGAGTTTCATTTGGAGTTTGTAGAAAATGTTGAAGTGCTTAAAAGTCCCCCTGCAGGACATGAACGCTTGCAGCAATTTGAATGTCATTTGAGCCAACATGAACAGTTCACACGTAGCTCTCCAGGTGGTGATGTTGTGCAGCAGGTTCCTCTTAAATGTCCTGCTCTCAAACCCTTATACATGATGATTTCTTTGTTTACAAAACAGCACAAACTGGTCAGAGCAGGTAAAGTCTTCATGGACTGATAAACAGGCAAGTCCTCATTGTAGCTTACAGTATGTTTGCATGTTACTGTCACACTCTTCTGCCCTGCTGCAGACATGCCTCGTCAATTCCCGAAGGTAACTCTGAGTGAGGCAGAAGAGGAGACGCAACTCCTAGCAGAGAAGGTATATGCATCAGCGCTGAAAGAGGAAGACAATAAGGATGCAATATCCATGTTCACTGTTCCCGAGGACTGCCCTATTGGCCTCCAGCAAGCCAAGGAGCATGAACTGCTTAAGGAGCTGGCAGAGCAACAGTCAGAGGAGAGTACCAAGAGGTAGGCCTCGCTATTGGTCGGGCACCAAATCAGATCAGATCATTGTCACAAATAAGTAAAAAACACGTTTTTGTATCGTGATTTTGGGTAAAATTACAGCAGCTTAAGAAAACTTTATATCAATTACCAAAAATGTTGCTAATTTTGCAGGAAGAAAAGCTTTAAGATGATTCGTTCCCAGTCAATGTCCCTGCAGATTCCAGCGAATACAGATTGGACGCGGTCAGTGGCCGTCACGCCATTCCTGTCCCCCAGCTCCACCTGCTCATCTGTGCCAGAAAACTGCCCTGATTACCAGAGAGTCACTATTAGTGGTGATTACTGTGCAGGTGTAAGTACCATGAACAGGAGCATTAATCTGTGTGCATTATAGTTATTATAGTAAGAATGCAGCGCTGAGGTTGTCAGGTCAAATTTGTAGACAAAGAAATAAATGATTTCACATTTTCTAACTGTTCCAACTAAACATTTAATCATTGTCCAAACATTCACAGCATGTTGAAATACTGTAGAATGTTTACACATATATATATATATATATATATATACAATGCTGAGGATACATTTATGTGTCATTTGCCATTCAGATCACAGTGGAGGACTATGAACAGGCAGCAAAAAGTCTTCTTAACGCTCTGCTCATTCGTGAGAAATACTCAAAACTTGCCTATCATAGATTCTGCAGAACCACAGCCCAGTTCCTCCGCAGTGCTGAGAACATGAGATGGAGCGAAGAAGATGAGGTTCTACCAGGTTTGAAGAGTATATGCAGTAGTTGAAATCCTACACTCGCTGATGGTGTATTCTGGTTTATATGACAGTAACAGAACCATGTTTTGGCCTCCAGATATGTGCCCGTATCCAACAGAAGGAGAGAATCCCTACAGTATGGAGAACATCCCAGAGAACCTGAACTATGAGCTGAAGATGAAGGATGGAATAGTGTATGTGTATGACAACACTGAGGCTCTGAGAGGAAACCAGCCACATGACCTTCCTTACCCAGACTTAGAGACTTTTGCCATAGACCTTAGTCACGTGCTGGCAATGATTGCAGATGGACCCACGTAAGTTGCCAAAACAAAAAGACGCTACTACTATCCAGGTTGAAAAAAACTGTGTTGATGATACAGTAAAACTGGTTGTTGCCACCCATGCGATACTTAATGACACTTTGCAGAATTGCTCAGCAGATTCTGACTTTGATTTTCAGGAAGACCTACTGTCACAGACGACTAAATTTCTTGAGTTCGAAGTTCTACCTGCATGAGATGCTTAATGAGATGGCTGAGCTGAAGGAACTGAAAAGTGTGCCTCACAGAGATTTCTACAATGTTAGGAAGGTTCGTATTCCCTTTACAAAAGTTAGAAAGCATGTGTAATCCCATTCATTATCCCAAAACTTAATAGTTTAGTAGCCAGTAGACTGAACGTAGACATTGTTTCTTTCACACAGGTGGATACACATATCCATGCAGCTGCCTGCATGTCTCAGAAACACCTGCTGACATTCATTCAGAAAACATATAAGACTGATGCAGACCGTGTGGTGTTGGAAAAGGCTGGACAAAAGATGACTCTCCAGCAGGTTTTCCACAGCCTCAATAAGGACCCCTATGACCTTACTGTGGACTCCCTGGATGTACACGCTGTAAGAAAGGAAGAAAATGGCACTGTCTGACATGTTTGAGCTTCATGGTTTCATAGTATGCTGTGCTTTTCAGTGATCATTTACAAATATGTTGAAATGGCAGAGCGAAATCAATAATTTTTCTCAATTTTGTCAAAATGTGGTTACTATGTTCCTGTGAAGACAGAAATTAATAGAAAATTCAAGTGAAATATTGAGTTATTATCCTTTCTTTGGAATAGTCTTTCTGCTACTTACAACAATCCCTCTGCCTGTAATTTTTGTGACTTCATTTCACTGCCAGTGCAGAAAAATATCACTATTGATGAGTAGTTATACATGACTGATCGTTCTGAGTTCGCAATTATGGTTTGTGTCTCTATAAACTTTACAGGGGAGACAAACCTTTCACCGGTTTGATAAATTCAATTCGAAGTATAATCCCGTGGGAGCCAGTGAACTTAGAGAGATCTTCCTGAAAACTGACAACCACCTTGATGGAGAGTACTTTGCTCGCTTAGTAAAGGTAAATGTAATCATGCATTTTAAGTCAGAACTGATGCAGAGACAGTTTATCACACTCTGTTTCTCACCTTTAATAGGAAGTGGCCCATGACCTGGAGGAGAGTAAATACCAGCATGCAGAGCCACGCCTGTCCATCTACGGGCGCTCTCCAGAGGAGTGGGACAGGCTGTCTAAGTGGTTTATTCACCACAAAGTACACTCTCCGAACATGAAGTGGATCATCCAAGTGCCCAGAATATAGTGAGTGCTGCAACCTAAGGAAGAACTCAAGCCTCTGTTTTAAAAGATTTTGGTAAAATTCTTGAAATTTCCCAGACACATGAGAAAATGTTTTTATGTGTTTCAGTGATATTTTTAAGTCTAAGAAGCTGGTACCTAATTTTGCCAAGATGCTGGAGAACATATTCCTTCCTCTCTTTAAGGCCACTGTTAACCCAAAGAAGCACAAAGAACTTCATGTTTTCCTCAAATATGTAAGATGTTACACATTTTACGATTCATCATACTTAAACCTGTGGAGCCTGTTGGGTATTGTTTTTTCATAAATTGTGGTGTGCAGTTTGTGCCTTTAAATTGTGTCCATAAACAGCAATTCCCTCAAAATTTCCAATTCCTACACCAGCCAAGACACAACAATCTTTAACTTAAGTTCCTGTACTGCTACAATAACTTCATGCTATTACTTTGTGAGAATGAATTGAGTAATTCAAGGGTAAAAATGATCAGTTGGAGGGAACAAATGACTAATAAAATTGTAGCCTTGATCCCTGCTGTGCTTTGTAAAACCACCTCAGTAGTAGATGACAACATTTCTTTTCTTTTGGTGCAGGTGTCAGGCTTTGACAGTGTAGATGACGAGTCCAAACACAGCGATCACATGTTCTCCTTCAGGAGCCCAAAGCCAGAACAGTGGACTGCAGATGAAAACCCTCCCTACAGCTACTACATCTTCCATATGTATGCAAACATCATGGTCCTCAACAATCTCAGAAAGTAAGAGTTAATTTCTTCTTTTTCAAAACACGCACCCCATTAAAGGAAATTACTTTGCTGAGAGATTGATGAAAGGCAACTTTACAGTCCAAGACCTGACCTGGTACTGTGTGTCCAGCACTCAGTAGACGGGTTACTTGGTAGTGTTCACTGGGAAGAGGTGATTAATTAATCACAGGAAAGGAATAAGCCTTGATGTACTGAAAAACTGATCACTTGTGGCAGATGAGAACACCTAAATAATTATTACAGTTGATATCTATAAATACTTTCTGTGTGATGAATTACACAATGCTCTATGATTTGCTAGTATGTTAATTAACATGTTTTTTAATATATTTATTTTGTCCTTTTATGTCCTTTGTAGAGAGCGTGGCCTGAGCACCTTCCAGTTCCGCCCCCACTGCGGAGAAGCTGGGTCAATCACTCATTTGGTCTCTGCCTTCCTCACAGCTGACAACATCTCACATGGACTCACCTTGAAGAAGGTACTTTAGATTTTTCAACCTGCTATTACTCTAATAAAACTTTACAATCCAATGCTTTCTGCAGAATTCAATTCAAGTATCAGAGACTAATGTAGAGCTGGGAAAACAGGGTACAGGCAAACTCCTGAAAGAATAACAGGGGGAAGCTGCTGTGAGGGCTCACCACCAGCCAAAGATCAATAAAATGAGACAGTTTTCAATTATGCTCTGTGCTTTTTGTTCGCTTTCAAAATGCATTATATAGCAAACCAGAATAGCCACTTTAGTGACAGTAATTGTTTAGATGACCTTCAACTTTAGACCAAAACATAAAAATGAACCTTTTTTCCCTACAAACTGTTTTAAAGTCTTGTTGTTTTGTAGCATGTGTAGCTGAAATGTCCTGCAGATAGTTCACTATTAGCACTGTGGCCCAAAACAGTGAAAAATGTAGGTGAGAGAGAGGAAATTGGAAGTTTTTAATTTCTGGTGGATGGAAAGCTTACTGTATGTTCCATAACAGAGTACAGAAAGTGAGT
This sequence comes from Scomberomorus guttatus, assembly GCA_038419695.1. NCBI lineage: Eukaryota > Metazoa > Chordata > Actinopteri > Scombriformes > Scombridae > Scomberomorus > Scomberomorus guttatus. The sequence goes on along the minus strand of CM076445.1, from coordinate 22,440,047 downwards.
TCTGAATGTATGACAATGACTCATTTACATTGATCAACAACCCTTCACTGCACAGTTATATTGTACGTCATGGACAATGTGGAGAAAGGTCTGAAAATTCTAACATCAGGTCAGTTAGTGTTTAGTTATGCAAGTTAGGAAAATCTAATGTTTTAGCAGCCCCTGTTACATATTTTACACTTTTGAATCCCTGTGCATCCAATTGGAGCTGCAAGCTAAACACAACTCAACACTACAGTGCTAAAACATGCAATTGGGTATAGAATGTACACAACTGAAAAGGCCTTCATTTAAGAGGACATGATGACTCTTAAATCTGAAAAAAAAAACAAGCGGTGTGTTCTCACAGAGCCCTGTGCTGCAGTACCTGTACTACCTGGCCCAGGTGCCAATTGCAATGTCTCCACTCAGCAACAACAGCCTGTTCCTGGAATACTCCAAAAATCCTCTGAGAGAGTTCCTGCACAAGGGCCTGTGTGTGTCCTTGTCCACAGATGATCCCATGCAGTTCCACTACACCAAGGTAAACAGAAACATATACAGGAAATATAGAGTTTGATGGCTGCTGCTCAGTATGTCAGAATCTTTGTGTAAATCCACACTAAACATGCTATTGTTGTGTGGTTGACATTGATTAATTAATTCTTTTCTACTGCTTGTGTGTCCTGAGTGTAGGAGCCACTGATGGAGGAGTACGCTATAGCAGCTCAGCTGTGGAAGCTCAGCACATGTGATGTGTGTGAAATAGCCAGAAACAGCGTGCTGCAAAGTGGACTGTCTCACCAGGTCCAGTCTCACTTTCAATCCTCCTCTTTCTATTTTTCCCTCTCATTACATTTGATGTGCGTTGATCCTATCAATCGACAATGTGCAGCCATATGGTAACTTGTTTTATTGTTTATTTACAGGATAAGAAGCACTTTTTAGGAGTGAACTATCTGAAAGATGGACCTGAGGGGAATGATATCCGTCGGACCAACGTAGCCCAGATCCGCATGGCCTACAGACACGAGACACTGTGCAATGAACTTAGCTTCATAGCTGATGCGGTGAAGTCTGACATTATGAACTCACAGTGTGAGTAAAATGCACCACACATTACACAGAATCCAAGCATGCCTAGTAATTACCATTTACCTATGAAAAGTGCCAGTGACTGTGATGCACACACTTACATTACACAAACACACTGTATAAACAATTGTACATTATACTCCATTGTGTGACGGGGGTATGCCATAGAAACTGTTTGAAACTTGAGGTTTTTCAGTTACTGTATACACTCAACACCAGACGTAAGGACACTTGTAGTTGAGAGAGAGAGAGAGAGAGAGAGAGAGAGTGTTAGTCCAGACAAATCTGATAACAGAGATAAATGATGTCTGGGACATTTCCTCTGTCTCCCCCTTAAATAGTTTGTTCTTAGTGTGACTTTTTGTAAATATATCGACATATAGAAAGATCTGGAAGATACCCAAGTTTGTAATGATATGTTTTTTTTAAAAGTGCTTGAAAAAATTGTCAAAAAGTTGCATTTACTTGCATGTATATTCAATATCTGAAGCAACACTGTTTGGTAAAAGAATAAAAAGTCTTCAGTCTTTAAAATGATTGCGTTGCAAACATTGCCATCTAGTGGCCAAACTGTCGGCAGGTATCATTAATTATAACAAATCGCTGCATTTAACATCAAATGACTGAAAATAAAAATAAACATATATATAACATAATTATGCACAAATAAACACACAATACATGTACTTGTATCATACACACATCAAGGGTCACATCTTCGCCCCTAAAAAAGAATATTACTCAGCAGTCCATAGAGCGTTTCTTCCAAATGTTTAACTTGCACTGTCACCGACTTCTACCTCCTCATCTTCCTGAGCAGTTTCCTTGGGTTCCTCTACATTCTGCACACACGTCCCCTTGTCTGTCTCCATGTACTCTTCCTGCTGCTTCATGTGAGAGCTCCTTTTCCTTTTCACAAAGAGAATAAAACAAGTCTTGCTAAGCACTTAATGGATATTTTACAAGAGGAAAACATTTTTTAATAGACAGTGTTATGCAGCTCATGAAAGAAAGATCCTTTGCCTTATCGTTTTTTTTGCCAGCTTTTAATGTTATACTGTATATAGCTTATTTGAAAGAAGCTACATACAGTATAAGCACCTCAATTACTTTTAATTGATTAATTCAAATGCTTCTTCAGATATTAGTTTTTGTTTTTAGGTTTTCTTTAGTTTTTTAACCCCCAATATTAGTATTTTAATAAAAAAAAAAACTCACAATCTGATGTATGCAAAGATGACTATTGCAATAGAGAGAAGGACACAGGCTGAGGCTGAGATGAGCACTGCCTTTGCTGAAACAATAAAACATGAAAGGGTCATACAAAACAGAAATCATATACAAACACGACAAGGGAGACTGATTTCAATTAAAAGTTTTACTTTAAGTAGTATTTTGTATGTATTACTTGTAAGTACTGTATTTCCCGTACAGTATGTATTGAATATGACAACAAGTGTCTCACAGCATGAACTTTATTGTGAACAAAGTTCTCATACCTGTAGCAGAGCTTTGTGCTTTGCCGACAAACGGGGTTGACTCTGCCTCACTGTCTGCGTTCTTCAGGAATGAGGGGGGAGCGGTAAAAGATGAGCTGACAGTACGAGGAGAGGAGGGAGACGTAGAATATGCTGACTCAGAAAGGAGCTGAGTTGTTGTATCCATCAGTTGTGCTGTGTTATCTGTGCATGTAAAAAAAATGTAATAAGATATAAAGTGCATATTATTTCATGTATGTTTGTACAAAGTAACTGAGGGAAACACTGAGGTGTGGCACATATTCAGTTGAAGTATTTATGAAATAAAATAAACATAATTTTACTAATTGTACAGTATTTCCTGTAAAGTAGGAATTCAATTAAATCATTTCCAGCATGAATTGTACTGAAAGTGAAGTACTTGTACAGCTGTATTGACACTTAAGTAGAAAATATTGAAAAAGCATTCCTGAATGATTTTCATACTCAGTAAAGCATTTTCTCAAATCTTTTATGTTCTCCACAACTTCAGTTTTACATTAGAAAGAGTTGTGTAGATATTGAAATGCAGTCCGATTGTAAATGGAATAAACAGTCTATACCCGGAGTGCTCATTTAAAAAAAAAAAGTTTTGTTCAAACAACAGAAAGCAGCGCTGTCTTAAAATGTCATGTAAGATTCAATTTAATCTTAAAAGGAAAACACATGAAAAATATCATACCTGATTCATTAAAGCAGAACACATCAAACTTTTGTGTAACAGGGGCTCGCCACATCACCAAGCCCGTCTGGTTTTTGCCACAATGAGAAAGTGCCATGACGCGGGGAACAACCGCCAAATGTTCATCAATCCATCCATACCTGAACAAAACAAAACAAAACATGAGAACATTTCAGCAGGGATTTGTTCATTTCTTTCCATTGGCATACATTTTGATGACTGAGGTGTACTTTGTGCAATTTGTTGTGATCTTACCTGCATGTTTCTAAACCCCTCTTGAGAGCTGTCTTCATTTGTGCTTTTGAGGCAATGTTCACTCTGAGTGACAAGCAAAGCTTCCGAGCTTCAGAGGCGTTGAAGGCATACTGAACCTGGTTGAGGTGATTTATGTAGCTAACCTGGAATACTCCTGCAATACTACCGTTTCCAGGGAAAACTGGAAACAGCATATAAAACAAGGTCAGAGTTAGATTTACTGTATTCGTAGAAGCAGTAATAGAATAAAAAACTACTGGTTGGCAGAAGTTACATATACAATGTAGAAATACACAAATATACAAATGACTTACCTCTGATGTTGCTTGTGTCAGCATTTTGATCAGAGATGACTGCAGTAATTGACAGCACTGACAGGATGCAAAGCCAGATTATATTCATGACTGGTCAGAGTACAGACAGATGAATGCCGGGGACGACAAGTGTTGCACGGTTTATGTGTCTGAGAGCCAAAAGACAGGGTTAAATAGAGGTGATTCTGTTCACTGGGGTGTGTGGACTCTGTCATTGCCAGAACGAAAACGGAAAAGGAAGAGGGAAGTACCGTTCACAGGTCACGTCAAGAGTCATCATATGTTCTAGGAGCAGGGCCCAAAAGAAAAGGAGATAAAATGTGTCAGCAGGACACAAAGCCGCAGAAATTCTGCAGAAGGCAAAATTTGGTAGATGTAGGTGAAAAAACAGCTTGTAACACTCAGAACAAAGCACATAAAATTCTAAGGCTTACGAAAATAATTATTTCATACGTGCGATTAAAGCCTGTCCTCATAGAGTAAAGGATTTGCACTGTTACTAACATCTGACATTGGGCACCCTGTCCAAATGATTTCCTCCCATGGGGCACTGCTCAATCATGAACAAGCTTATGATCTCTGGTATCCTCTGATGATCCTTTGGCACACAACGACATCCCACTTCCACAAAAACATCTCTGCACAAGTCCTGGTGGCAGGAAATGACGCAAAGAGTGCTGATGAACACGCAGTCGTGTTTTTGTCAGATGTGAGGTGTCAACGAGATGTGCGGGCACAATAAATGAAAATTGGGAGCGGCGGAAAAGAGACAGCTGTTTAACTTCTCTCAAGGGTCTTCTGCTGTTTATGGAGTCAAACTAACTTATAGGTTTAATTTACATTACATTAAATGGTTTCCTGACATAATTAAACTACTCTAATGAGAAATTTATGATTTTTTTTTATGGGCTGAGAAGTAATAACAGGCATAGGGGTGATCAAGAAAATACAACTGACACTTATTTGTGTTGCCTCTGTCCAAAAGCAACGAAATCTGCCTACCAGCTCCTCTAATTTGAATGTTGTATCTTGTTTGTTTAATCTGTACAAAATCCAACATGTAAAAATGACACATTGGGGTTTTTGGGAGGGTTATACGTCAGATGCCAGGTGCAGTAACTTCCTGGAATCTCAGCTGGTTGCCTGCATCATGGTAACTCCAATGAGTCATTTTTACATTGTAGTTTTTGTCTGTATAAAACAAAGACATGACATTTTATATTAAGTTTTATAGGTACTGGTAGGTGGATTTTGTTACCTTTGGACAGAGCCAGACTAACTGTTTCCTTCTGTCTTTGTTCTAAACTAAGCTAGCCAGCGGCTGGTGGTAGCTAAAAGTGGTATCAATCTTCTCATCTAACTCTTGGGAAAAAAGTTAATAAGCGTAGTTCCCAAAATGTCTTAACTATTCTTTCAAGTCCTTTCTTTCTAGCACCAATCTCCTTTGGTGCCACCTCATATTTATCAATGGAAATGACAACAGAATCTTTTCAGGCACCTTTATTTAAAGGTGAAGTGGCAGAACATAAAATCCACAAAGAAAAAAAAAAACAACACAGGTAAACACACATGTGCAAAGAAGATAAAAAGAAGCCTCATGCCATCTACTGAGTGCTCTCATACAATAAGAAAATCGTTCAGTGCTCTGAAGACACAATCGAAAATGGCACAAACGAGAACCATCAATTGCAAAAATATTGCACTTTAGGAACTACTTTGGAATGTGCTTATACTTTAAAATCTTTAAATACGCAATATAGAAATAAAAAAAAAAACAAATAAAACATTCCTTTATTTTCTATATCTTTAAATATGAACTGATATTCACTCAGGGGCTTTATTATCTATTGGACCTGAGAGATTACACATAAACATTAGAGTGCAGATAAATGTACACTTTTTAATCTACTGTGGCATTTTATCAAAAGTGCCATATTTATCATTAAAAGTACCAAAATCACAACATTTTATAGACTATATTGTACACTCTATACTGTAATTGGTCCCTAAACAGAATTTTTTTTTTCTCACTGCAGCAAACAATCTGTCCACTTTCCAATCCAAACAAAATTATAACTTAATTCCATGCAAAAGGTAACATTATCCATAAAACCTCCCAAAACGTCTTTGACCCTCGTGAGTCAGGGTCGGGGATTCAAGTGAGTCCAACTGTGGTGATATGGTAAAATGACAGAGACAGACGTCGACTGGGGTCTCTGTAGTGGGGTTCTTTGGTTCAAACATCTTCGTCTTGCCTTGGATAAAGTCCTTTTACGTGTCCTCGCGTCTGTTGTAGTAGTCACTGAAGAATGTAAAAATACTGATAACCAGACACATCACCAGGAAAAATATCAGGGCGATCCCGAGAAGTCGCTTACTCCAGGTAATCTTGGGCCAAAACCGCCCAAAAAGAACCAGCACCTCCTCCAGCCTCCTGTGAAAGTAAAGACTTCATCCAGCATACAGAAGATACAATATTTTCATAGCTGTGTACATTTTTTGCACGGATTTATATGTACATGTTTTGGTATATTGTGATCATGAACATTCAGTGTTCAGTGTGGCTAACAAGTGTTCAAAATAACTTTTAAACCACAAGTTGGAAGGTTCACAAAAACACCAATGAGGCTTTCTACCTATCTACATTTTTTTTACAATCGAATGTTTTATGATAGAGAACAACTTAAAGGACCAGTGTGTAGGATTTAGTGGCATCTAGTGGTGAGGTTGCGGATTGCAACCAAATGAATACCCCCCTCCCCACCCACGATGGCTGCGAAACTCACAAAAACATGAAAACTCTCTATAGCCAGTGTTTGGTTTGTCCATTCTGGGCTACTGCATAAACATGGCAGTGAACATGGCGGCCTCCGTGGAAGAGGACCCCCTCCCTGTGTAGATATAAAGGGCTCATTCTAAGGTAACAAAAACAAGACAATTCTTATTTTCATGAGATTATACACTAATTAAAACATACTTATGAATATTATATTCCATTTCTGCCAAGTCTGTTCTGCTAGATGCCGCTAAATTCTACACACTGCACCTTTAAAACTACAACTAATTCTGGGAATTTAAAGTCTGAAGCGTGCCTTGTGGACACTTTCAATGTGTAGATGAAATTCAGGTATTTTTCAGGCCCCTTTTATGAATGAAGTAACTGATTTTCAGTGGGAATACAAACCATTTCAACATCAGCTCTTTCTGAATACACACATCTGATCATATGTGCTGTACTTTGAATATAATCTAAAGAGTGTTCATCTAGTCTTCCTATATCAATACTGTCATGCAGTAAAAACATGCAGTACATGCTGTATATTTCTTCTGTTAAAGCAGCAATTTAAGACGGATTCAGTTTACCTGCTGGTCTTTATCTTCTTTCCACTCTCTTCATCCTTAATTTTTGATTCCAGCAATTTCTCTGCAGCGTCCTCCTCTTCGTGCTTTTCTTCCTGAAGAGCTTTGTTTTGCTTCAGTCCCTCTTGCAAGCTAAATTTGAAATGTTCACATTTACCAGAAAAAATCTTATCACATACAGTAATAAAATACTTTACAATATAATTTTCCTACAATCTGTCACTGTGTTTACTGTATGTTATTTATAAAAATCTGCACTTAATGTTATATACATGAGAAGATTCACCAACAACATGAATGATGGGTCCCACAAATGTGGTGATTTATGATAAGCACTTACAATGCCGTGTGTGTTTGGGTGTAGTTAATGAGCAGGAGAGAAGGTCTCACCCTTTATTGTACGCCTCTTCCTCGATCTTTGCCTTGAGCTCAGCTCTGATCTCGGCTCTGATCTCCTCTAAGTTGACCGCAGGCTTGGCTGGCTCACTTTCCTGCTCCGACACACTCTTTCCACTGCATTGTTTCAGACAGAAAAGTACAATCAACCTCGGACACCATCCACTGTCACAGCAGACATTATGAAGTGCACATTCTTGTCTTCTAATGGACAAACTGCAGAGTGGGAGCTTGCATGAGAGTACAAGCATGGAGCTGGCACTTTGCACATTTGTTAATGTTAGTCTTGTCCTCTCACAGAACATCTAGCTCAGACACTTGAGAGCTCTACTCAAGCTCACTTTATAACCAGGATATGATTGGGGCCTTGTGCCTGGACTTTGTCAAACTCTTGCACAAATGTTTAGATTACGATCCAGGATAGCACATCCATCACTTGCAGCAGGATTTGATTATTTTTTATGCTTTCAAAGTTATTTTCCCCTCACTGGGGCTCTTTCTGCTCTGTAAAACACATCCTGAAGGTCACACAAACAAGTCGAAGGTCCCGCTGCAGCACAAAATGTGTTTGATAAGAATGATTAGAAGTTCAGGCTTTTCTTTGGCCATTGTTTCAAGGACTGTGTGTTGACCTTGAAAATCAGGCAATGGTGTGCACACATACTGTCCATGTACTCATGTATGTATGTATGTGTGTATGTATGTGTGTGTGTGTGTGTGTGTGTGTGTGTGTGTGTGTGTGTGTGTGTGCGTGTGTAAGCAAAACACTATCAGTACACCAAACATACCATTCTGTTGCTGGTTGTGCCGCCTCTGATGAAGTGTTTCCTTTCACATCATTTGCTTCACTCTAAAGAGAAGAGTGTTGAATAATGTTGAAGAATATTATTATTCTAAGAAGTAAGTAAAAGTACCAATACCACTGTGTAAAAATACTCCATTACAAGTGAAAGTCCTTCATTTAAATCATATCCAAGTAAAAATACACAAGTATTCAGCCTAAAATATCTAAAAGTAAAAATCTGGGGGGATGTGAGATGATTAATGGGGTAGGAAAGAAGAAAAAACAAAGTTTTGCTACATAAATTTATATTCATGTTGTTGACTTTTCTCTAATTTTTGCTTTTAAAAAAATAAATTGGAGACTTTTACCTCTTTGGGCCTCAAACAAATATTCAAATAAAACCATCTGAGAGATTTAGAGGCGAAATCTCTCTTCAGTCAAACTACTAACACCTCATAGACATCTGAAACATGACAAGGAACCCTAACCAGACTCTGCTTTCTGTGCAGCTTATCATAGATCTTTTATAAGTACAGTACTTGAGTTAATGTATTTTAGTTACTTCCCACCACTGATAATTAATATTGATATGCTGTTGAGCAGAGGTTATTTATTAATCTATTTTGAAAAACATAGTAATATTTGAAATAAATAAATGATTCTCTCATAAAAATTAGCTATTGCTAACATTGCTAACTCAAAATGTATATTACGCTCATTCAGCAGTCAAAATAAGAGAGTGTGACTCATTTTATGAAATGCTTGATATCTCATTTTGGAGTTCAGCTCAGGAACAGGAAGACCTACCAGAACAGGAAGAGCAGCACCAGCGGTGGGTCCCACGTTGGGGCCTGAAGTCGGGTTGGGGCCGGGGCCGGCTGCGGCTGGGGTCTGACCTGGGATGTTCAGGAGGTTAAACTTAGGCACCACTGCAACACTCACCCTGCGCCTGGGCAGAGCCTGCAGAGGGCCGAGTGAAGAGGAGACAGAAGGTGCAACAGTTTCAGTGCAACGAATGAGAAAAAGATGAATGTCGGAAAAGTTAAAGCTTTGGACATTTAGATCTACAGAGGCAATGAGAATATCACTGAAAGAACTAAGTGAATTGGACAGGAAACACAAGATTTACCAATCCACGAAAAACATCAGTCAAGCAAATTCAAGTACTTTACCTTTCCAAGGGTGAGGGACATTGATCTTGACGGCCGAGGAACTCCATCATCTTTATAAAGAAACACAGATCACACCACTCTTATTTTCATGCTTGTATCATTCCCAAAGCTGCATTAAAGCTGTTATAGGTGATACTGGAAGTTCCCAGGTGACAATATGCTCAAATAGTAAAGCAGGAGTAGTGCTAAAAAAGGTATTCGCCTGTATAAATAAAGTTTAAAAATACTTTCCACTTACAACCATGAAACCTTTTGCAGAGGAAAAATGTAATGTCAGGTTGGCTGAGTTAATTCCCTGCGTTTTCCTGTGCTTGAAGTGAATTAGTGTAGTCTTACCTCCAGTGTCTACAGACCCTCCATAACAGCGGTTTGAGTTCTGGTTGGCCAGCTTCTTAAACTCCATCAGCTCAGCATGATCCTTCTCGTACGTCCTCTTCAGATTTTCCACATATTGCATCATGACCTCAGTGGCCTTGTTCATACGTTTCTCCTGTGGCAAAATGAAAAGTCGATAAAAAGAAGCCTGCGTTGAAACATACGCGCACAGAACCTCTTCTGAAAAGTACCTATCCTAAACGTTAAAGCAGAGAGAGTTTGAACATGTGGTTGCTTGATGTAGGAGTGGTGCAACAATTTTGAAAACATACAGTAAGACGGACTCAAGATTTGAATAAACTTATATACTTTTGTTTTGTTATTTTGTTGTCTTTAAAACCAAATTAAAAAGTAACTTAACACCGGGCAGAAAAGCTGCCCTCTTTTGTTGGAAGTTTCAAACCTCTTGCGTGTGGTCGTAAGTGTGTTTTCTTTTTGCTCCCAACAACAGTGATGCCACGGCGTCCTGGAGTACACCTGTACATCACTGCAGCGAGGTGAGAAGTTAAGCCACTGGAGGTCAGTAAAAACAAGATTTTCAAGGGGTGTTAAGTTACTTCTTAATTGATTTCGGCCACTAGGGGGGCAGATGAGCTCCGTTATAAGCTGACGGACACACACACACACACACACACACACAACCTGAAACTTTAGAAGGAAAAGACCTACAGTACTAACACATTCAGCGGACACATAACGTTATCACCCCATTAGTTGCATTTTTGGCTGCTTGATGAAACAAAGTCCAATAATCCCCGACATTCTCTCTCTTTATATCTGTGCATTTAGCTTTCTAGAAGTTTAACTTTCTTAACCAGCTAGTTACTAACTGCTGTTTGGTGATAGGCAGGTAGCGTACAGTGGGTTTATTAGAGATTGCTTGTTGAAAACAGCTGTCTGCTGCTGGAAACAGGGTCAGTGAGACTGAACTGTGCAGTAAAATGTGCCCTAAAACCAAAACTGGGTAGACACAGCAAATCACAGCAGGGGAAGTTTTGTTCCTGCAAGTAAAACATCACATTTTTGCTGGCGAGATGTTCAAAAGGTGAGGAATATGTACAGTACTGGAAATAAATACCTGGTGAAAGGTATTGTGGCAGCAATAAATACATTTTTCCTTCCTCTTTGCATGTGATAGTATGACTTCAAGTGAGTTATTACTTTCATCAAACTGTGTGACGCAGTGGATACCAAGAACCTAAATCTTAACATTTTATATAAATTACTTCAAGGTCACTCAACAGATTTCTAGTTTCTAATATATGGGAAGCTGTATAAAGACAGAAAAAGGTAGTAATTCATTTTAGTGGTTTGGGGTTATAAATAGCAAAAAACCTCTGTACTGCAAAAACAGTAAATTTTCCTCTTTTTTTTTTTTTTTTTTTAAATGTTTGTTTTGGCCACAGTGAGGGCAGCCATGACATCAGATAAAATCTTTCAGCAACAAATCTAAAACGCTGCCAAACAGACATTCCTGTGGCCCCTAAACATCCTGAAGAAGACAGCATCTCTCAAAAAAATAAGACTGCAGCATTTTCCTTCTCTGTCATTAAATCGCCCTGCAGTTTCTCGGTTTACATCATTATTTCTTCATTACTGTACCTGTCGAACTGCTCCGACTATCTCCGCTCTGCTGGAGAGCCGTGTGGCCAGACGATGCAGCACTGCTACTGTCTCGATGAGGCGTTGGTAGGCCTCACGCTGCTCCAGGTTCTGCCACTGTGGTGCGGTCATCTCCAAGAAACACAACATCTTTTTATTATCATCACACTCGCGGGAAAACACAATGTACATCAATGTCCCTTTTTGTACCTGCGACTGGACCTTTACTCAGACAAGATAAATATTTACTCTGGGACACTTCCAGGAAACATTAAGCAGATAAACGACCACTAAAAAACCAGAGGGAATTCTTCTTTTCCAGTGACCTAATCTAATATCAGTTGATAGTCTGTTTTTAAAGACTGACCTTCAGAGCGCCTTTGAACTCCTCCAGTTCTTTCTCTGTGTCTTCCTCAGTCAGGTTCCTCTCCCTCTCCGCCTGTTTGAGCCGGGTCTCCAGAGTGTAGTTATCATTACGAAATGCCAGTGACAGCTGGACAAATGCGTTCTGTTGGGAGGAAGTTACTGCAATATAACTCTCAGAATGGCACATTAAACAACACATTAAACACAGATGAGCTGCTGGTGATGGCAGCACACCAACTCACTGGAACAGATCAGAGGAATCCATAGAAAACTTTCCCACAGTGCAAGTGCGAGTCAGAATGGTTCGTGACTCGGTACCAATATGCATTTTTATTGGTTATTGTGTGAACGGGACTCAAGCTGCGATCCTGACATTTAACCTCCTGGTGTTTTGCTGTGTTGATCAAAGCCAGTCTGCACGGTTTTCCAACATACATGGGCCATGGCTGAGAGGAAATATATGACCTCTGACTGTCCTGATCCAGACGCATCCCTGTGGGAGCAGCGAGAGGGGCTGCAGCCCGAGCCTGTCAGCGTCACTAATGTTTGCATTTTCTCCACAGGAAATCACTAAGAGTCTCTTCGGCCTGATCAGGAACAGAAAACAACTTTCCTGTTGACAGAAACACCGCCAAATCCAGGCAGCCAATTTTTACAACTGTGTAATTAACTACTTTGGTAACAAAACGGGTTATTGTAAACTTGGGGCTACATGTGGAAAATGTTCAGGAGTGAGTAGAACAATACATCTGATTGCACGGTTTGAAGTTGTGTTTGAACAAAGTTTATGGTTCAGATAAACAGATTACTGTTGGCAGTAAAGTTTATGCGTTGTTGTATTATGAGTCATGTACTCAAGAGATAGACGCGGCACAAATCAAGTGATAGTATTTGTGCTATTTAATGTTTTCGATTGTGTTTTTATTTGGTTTCACTTTTGATTCTGTAGTTACTGTAAATGATTTCAGGCTTTCATGTAAATACCAGGGACAAGAATGGGAATACGTCTTTATTGTTCTATCCCTGACAAAGTCTGATATGTTGTGTTTTAAATATATTGTTGTCAATGAACCTAAACCTATGTCAAATGTCAAAATGTCAACTTATTGAACAGCAGACAAGCCCAGGCAATGCACCACAGGAAAACAAAAATAATTAATAAAGCTTTCAGCACACAACTGCAGCATGCACGAACTGTCAATGCCTCGTCATGAGAATCATTTGAATGTTTTTGTGACTTTATATCTTTATTTTTTTTTTAGCTTTAATAATGTGTGAAAATCACTCAACAACCTGTACAGATCAGATACCAACCTCAACTTCTTTTTCAGTAAGTGGGGGTGCACTGGAATGAAATCAAAGAGGAACTGTTAGTAAGGTAAGTAATGTAGGTCTGTGTACACAGTATGACTGAGAAGTAAGAAAGGTTATTGTTGCGCTATTAGACAGAGAAAACAAGCCATAAAGGTCAAAGTTAACCTAAGCAGCTGTTAGTTTGTTACGCACCAGCCTGGTAGACCCCGGTGAAGTTTGAGTTTTCTCAGCATCACATCTGAAATGTTTGGCATGGCGTCTGACTTCTCCTTCGTCTCCTCGCTGCTGGCTGAGTTTGGAGAGGCGGAAGGACCTGCAGACACATCGCTGCATGCGTCAGACCTCACAAAAGTCAAGTCAGGGCCATTATATTATCATAAATAACATAAAACATTTGTGCAGTTTCTTTCAAAGCAGTGCTGATGGTGTTGAAAGAATAGATTTGATCAGGTCAAAACACGAGACCATTTTTGGCTTCATGTCTCAAGTTAAGTCAAGTGTTCAGGCCGTCAAGTCTCAGAGCACTCCATTTTTAGCCAAGTCTAAAGTTCACATTTTTTTGACTTGAGACTTTACACAAAGCTCAAGTCAAACTGAACTGACTTGCTCCTTGTATGAAGTCTCAAATCTGGATCTCTGCCTCTTTCCAAAATGCAACAAAATACTAACAATCATTCATTTCTTCCACAGGTGGTCAAAGGCTCACACACTTTAACAATCATGCCATCTGCTGATAGAAACTGCAAACAGCATTTCTCTCGCTGTTATGTGTTTGCCAGTAAATGGGTGGCACGGAGGAAAAAACAAAAAACAAAAGAACAGATCATCATCATTTTCTGACTGGAACAGATTTTCCCTGAGATTCAGGAAGTGCACGCCCTTGGCGAGATTCTGTGCTGCTGTAAGCACTTTGTGTCTTCCATGAACAAGAGGGAAAATGAGGACTGTTACCTTTTTCCTGTTCAGCAGCTTCACTCAAGTCTGGTAACTTGGATCCGACGACGCTTTGGTTACGCATCAGCTTGTGCTCCTGCGCACACAAACACACACAAGTGCAAAGCATTTCCTGCCTTTATTACAGCATTTTTATTTGGACTTGGAAAAGCAGCTAATCTGCTGTACTGGTGCTTTACCTCTCTGAGTTTAGACAGTTTCTGTGTACTCCCCGGCTGGGCGGGGAGGTCCTTATACCCTGAAGATTTGAAGACAGCATCCCTGGGCTTGTCTGAGAAGGTGTCCTCCGCTGCAGGAGGGAAACTAGGGGCTCCGTTTCTAGAATTGAGGCCTCCCACTGCATCCCAGGAAACAGCTCTCATTAGTGGAGGGAAGGCCCCAATCGTCTTGATCTCCGCTGTACAGGGAGCCTGTTGGGTAGGGGGTCGGGGGACGGGCTTGGCCACCCCTGTGGCCGGGGCCTGGTTGGGGTTTCGGCCCAGACCAGCTCCCTCATCAGTTTTATTGACTGCTGGAGGACTTTTAGGTGCACCGAGATCACAGTTCTCTTTCTGAACGGCAAAACGGGGTTTTAGAGACCCAGAGGACACTTTCCTTTTCTCAGCAGGCTTCCAATCTACCAACAGTCTGCCGCCCTGAGGGTAGCAAGGATATAACTGTTATTAATATGCTCAGCTGTGTGAGTAAACCTGTAGTATTAGAAATACAATGCCATATCTGTATTAACTATTAAACTCCTGCACACTGTCAGCACTTTCATCAGACATGAAACTCACAATATGAACGTTGCTTTCTCAATAAACATAGTACTGACAGTGTGTGGGAGGATCCCACCTTGTTTTGCATGACTTCAATATTTAATGTGACATATCTGTATTTATAAAAAGAAATGCTGTGAGGGAATCTGTTATCTGACCTCCTGATCCTGGGTCATCACATCAGTCTGCTCCCTCACCGAAGGAACCTCCAGATGCTACAAGAGAGGACAACATAGAAAATGTTGCAGTGGTAATAAGTGTTACATGTTCAGTGGTTGATTTCATTAAAATCGGATTGATTTGCCTTCAAGGCAAGGCGAGTTTTTTGGAGAACCACTTTCAAACACAGTGACGATTCAAAGTGTTTAACTTAATGTGAAGAAATGCATTAGAACAACATTTAAAAACGACAATAAACAGGAAAATAAAATCAACATCGAAATTCAAATATTTGTCTTACACCTCCAGCCACCATTAGTGAATGTTGTTTATACCAATAATCTGTTTACCTGACCGACAGACTGTGAGCTGACATGAGTCGCCTCTGTGGGTCCAACAGCTGAAAGAGTAGAAAACAATCAAAGAAAATTATTCTGACAAAGCCCAACAAGAAAAAAAAAAACTGTATGAAGCTGTTGCTTTCAACAGTGTAGAAGAAGTCAGACTCAAAATAAATACCAGTTTGAGGGACCATGGTCAGTGAGCTGCTTCTAGAAGAACACGGTGAAGATGATGGAGTTGGAGTCGGAGAAAGGCCTGAGGTTAAATTAAACGTGCTGGATTTAGTTTAATGTGACTTACTGAGTTTTTAAAAAACAACATATTTAAGCCCAGAGCATGCTCAGAAACCCTCAGAATAGAAAAAATAAATATGAAGTCCGATAAGTCTCATATAGCTGTACATTTATTAGCTATTAGTTTAAATTAAATATTGTAGATTTAGATTTTTACATTATTTTATTTGAACTGTTTGACAGTTTGTTTGTTTTTTTTCATTGCATAGGTTTAATTGTTTTCTCAGTTACCTGTGGGGGAGTCGGTGAGGCTGCTGGTGGAGCGGCGGCCGCGGCGCGTTAGGAAGCGGTCGCTGACCTTCTTGGCCTGCTCCAGCAGCTCCAGATTCTTCTGCCGATCCTCCTCAGAGAGCTGCAGCTCCGGCAGCTGATCCTTCACCAGGTCGATCACATTACCTGTGCTGTCTGATAAAGACAAAACACACATGTACACACGTTTTTATTCTATATTTTGTCTACTACAGCTTTTCATTCAAGTAGAAGAACATATTACTGGTGTTTTAGACAGTTATGAAAGACAATTATAGACAAACAGCTGTGTTAATCAGTCAGTATTATCCTGGAGGTAATAAGGCATTGAAAAGATGACTGTACATTTTATGATATGATATTTTATGATATTTTTAAGCACAAGAAGTCTATTGGAATTGTGCCTTTTGAAGAGCAGCTGTATCTCATGGATATTTAAGTGGGATTTCTTTTTTTCTTTTTTTTGAAATTCTTTATTTTAGCATTAAGTGGGATTTCTAAGTCTAAAGTCTCATACCAAGGAATAACTCGCAAATGGATGTGAGCCAATAAATCAGGTGATGAGGGTTGGCCAAGTCAAAGATGCTTTTTCTTCTCTTCCTCAGCTCAGAAAAGGGCAATAAGCTAAACATCAAAAGTAATCAAAGTAGCGAAAGCATCTCAGGCATGTGGGAGGACACACCGAGAGATTCATCTCTCAGGACACCGAAGACCAAACTTAGTCTAAATGTGGGGCTTCTTGTGTGAACACAAAACATGAAAGCAGTGTTTTGTTTTATTAATCCTTGGCAAGACTTAAGAAAAAGATTAAGAGCAGAGTTCAGTAAAGAAGGTACTTTGAAAAGTAGGTAGATTGAATAATGTTAATAGTGGTGAAGTTTAACTCTAAACACTCCACTTAATAGACCAACACGCCAGAAAAAAATCTGTGAGAAACAAACAAACAAACAAAAAAAACCCCCATCAAAGTATCTCTCATAGTGTTGTGGTTATCTTTAGATAATTACAGCTGCAGTGTGTGTGTGTGTGTGTGTGTGTGTGTGTGTGTGTGTGCAGGGTTTACCCACCGACTGTAGTGATGGGTCCTCCAGAGGAGTTTCTGGCCAGACGAGCTCTGGGACTGTGCGGCCTGAGAGAGGAAACATTAATGATACAGACACATTGTTCCTGTTTACAGCTGAAGAAAAGAAAACTATTTCTGTGTTCCAGATGGGAGACGATTACCTAGCCTGCTCCAGAGGACGTCCATCTTGTTGGAAAATAGTGGCCTTCTGTGGGTAGATGATAGTGGGGGCAGTCATGACAACAGCTCGACTTTCAGCTGGTGTAGACTGTGAAAGAAAACACAACAAAACAAAGACGTGAAAACAAGTTTACAGTAAAACGCATGTCATACTTATGTCTAAAGATGGCAGGTTCGCATCAACCTGTTTTGGGGCAAAAATCGAGCTGTGGGCCCCTGTTGACCCCCAGTTCCTTCCGTTCTACTATATGTGTATGTATTGTGTTGCCTTCAAGTACCCATCAGGTACAGAGCATCAGTAAACTACACATGACAGCTTCATTACAGTTTCCCAAAAGCCCCACGAACCAACCAACACTCCAGGTTTGCCTCACTTCAGTGAGTTTGTGGTAACGTGATTAAACTCAACTTTATTTAGGAATCTGCATCATATAGACACACAACAAACTGAACAACAAATGTATGTACAACTAGATTCTGAAATAAAGCAGCTCAAGATTATATAAAAAAGCTGGTTATTTTGTGTTACAGTGGTGCATATCTCCAAACAAATCTGCAATTAATCAAATGATCACAAACAGTGGGGACTTTGGAGCCCCTCCTGGGTCTGAGGGCAGTGGTCTGTTTTGCTTGGTAATCCAACCCTGACTGCAGACACTCTCACAGTATTTGTGAGAACATGAAAGATTTGCAACCACTGCTGAGATGACTTGGTTGATTGATTTGGAGACAGCAGTTGCCTTAAACCAAAATAAAGATCAGTTCATTAGTCACTACAGTACTTCTCTAAATGTGGTGATAAACCACAGCTTTGCTTACAGAGGGGGGCAGAAACGCTCAGAGAATTTCCTCTTTCTCTCTTTTTTTTCAAACTTATTTTGACCTCAACATCCTTACAATACAGCACAACTGTGATGCAATTTCACTTTCATTTTCTCTACAAACTTTCCAGCTGCCTTGACATTTATCCAGTTTTAAGTCAAATATACAGTATATATAAATAAAATGTATGTAAAATCGGAGAGGCCAGATGTAAAATGCGGAGATGTCAAAAGGAAATGAAAAACAAACAGGAAAAAGAAAAAAAGGAAGGGAGTGTATGTATAGTGTAATTATATGTATAATGTAAGTGTGACAAAGGAGATAGAAGAGGAAGGATGTATAAATGTGTGGAATGTAGATAATTTGATAAAGTATGAGATGAGTGGGACAGATTATTCAATCAACAGAGTCATTACAAGACTCCACCTCTTTATAAATTTGGGCGTTTGGAGTGAATATGTGATTTGTTCCATCTCATAGAGTTCTCACACTTTTGTTGTAACAAATAGATTTTCCCTCAAAGCCTTCAGGAATTGCTCAAAACGCTGCTGGAGTCTGGCTATTGATCGGTGAATGCACTGAGTGTATTTTATTTATACGAACATAACTTTATTGATATATCATGTACAGACAAGCTGAGAAAGCGATGCTGAATTATTATAATTGTCAGTGATTAGGTATACATATACTTTCAATGAAAAAGGCACAAAAAGTAAATAGACGGTATTATAAATCAATGCCTTATTACTTCTCTGCTGTATTTGTGTGTATGAATAGTGAAACTACAGTTCTTATAACCTTGAACTGTTCTATAATAATATTTTGAGTGATTATCAGTGATGATTTGTACATTTTTACAGGCACCTGTGTCTTTTTTCTTGTAACTTGGGTTCTTAGTAGCTTTTGTTAAATTGACAAAATGTTATGCCAAAAGACAATGTAAAGTGAAACAAAAGTTAGGCTTGTAGCTGAGTTTGAGCTGGAAGAAGGATGCCGTGCGTGTGAGTTAAGGACAGTTTAAAAGGCAGAGAAAGTCAGCAAACATTTACCAACATTAACTCAGAGGTTTAATGACCAAGAACAAATTAACACTCAGATAAATTATGCTGAATGTGAATGTTGTCCTGAATCTGTTGAACGTTTTTTATAAACCCAACATGAAACCTAATGTTGCACGAAGAAAAACTTCCCGTCTTCTGAAATAAAAAGTTATTTCTCGTAAAAAATCCCTGTCCGACCATCAAAGGCTGACATCAAACACCAGTTACCTAGGCGCTCCTCTTAGCGCTCATCTTTGCCACTAGAATCCTAATGAAAGGATCCCTCTGAAGCTAACGCTGCAGACAGGCTGCAGAAAGGCCACGGCCGCGCTGTAATAAAGGTGGATACTTTTATACTGTTGGTACATGGCCCAAAGATTAGATTACACAGCTTCATTACATTCTGCAGAGATGTCTTATCTAGCTTGTGTGTTTATGAGCGACTGCAAACAGCTGAATGTTTAACGCTTTGTTGACTATGTGAGTCTGAATCGTGCTTGTTCAGGATGATGTAATTCATTCTGAAGTGGTCAGCAAATACAAAAAAGAAACTATATTAGATTGGGGATTTTAATGATTTAAAGGGTCAGTCCACACAAATTAGAAAACAACATTCCAACGCTCTGGTTTCTTCTGTGAAACCAGAGTCAAAAACATGTGTGTAGCTGAAGAAGAGAACATTGTGCTTTTCATTACGAGGCATTAATCAAAAGCTTCTACTGATAAATGGAAGGCAGCCGAGCCCAAAAAGGATGCCTTATTCGAAGGCAGCCTTCAGTAGCAACACTGATAGAGTTTCCTCACCGGGGCCAAATGGATTATTCAGTGGCAGTTTTTATTGACTCACATGCTTTTTCCAAAAACAGAATATGCGCTTCAGAAGGTGACAGCATGTTAACTCACTGTACTGGGAGAGCTTAAAGAACTGTCCAGCTCCTCGGGGGAGTCCTCTTCCTCCTCGGGCAGTGTGGGCATGGCGGGGGGCAGTGAGGGGCGGGAACGGGTGTGGGGGAAAATAAAGGGTCTCTCAGCAGCACAGGAGGTGTCACTGGACTCCTTGTAGTTATGGTCACTTTGATCAAGTAGAGATCCTTGCAGCAAGTGTTTCTCCTCTTCCTGGAGCTGCAAGCCCATAAACACATGTAGACACAAAAGATGTATGTAATGCATGAGAAGACACACATGCAGTTGATGAGTAATAATGAGGGGAAACTCTTGTTTAATTCTTCCTTAGTTTGCTGTATTAGCTATGGGGAAAAAAAGATGTAACACATGAATTACGATATTGTGAAGACGGTCATTTCTGGCAAAGCACAAGCTAAAAAAAGATACAGTAGAACTAACAAAACGGTCACACTATAAACAACCCCCGAAATAGCTTCATTCTCCACAGCCACTGCAACATTACTATTATCATATTTTCCCAACATACTGTTACTGATGTATCAGGAACAAAAACTGTTCTTAAATGTTCCTAAGGCTCAGCTGGATGGCTTGTTGAACTCTCAAAAGAGTAACAGTACACTCATTTTAAATAAGAATGAACAGTGAACCTTAATGCTATACTGAGAAAATGTTAAGAAATATTTAATCAGTCGAATTTGTGGGTGTCAACGACAGTCACTACCACCTAGAGTTGTTGTACCACCACCCTGGGATCCAAGAACATTTAGCAAAAAATATACCTAAACAAACTAAACATTTTTTAATTTGTTTATGGAGAACGAGATGGAGAACGACATGCAACAAATGAATCAAACTGAGGACGTTGCAGTTACGTGGCATGATTTTTAACCAGTAGGCTACCAGATAATATAAATCTACCTTTGCTTCATTTATGCCATGAAAAAACTTTATAAAGTGAATGTTCATGTAGGCCTACTTTTGTGAATATACTGTATTTACTTAAAGGACCAGTGTGTAGGATTTAGTGGCATCTAGTGGTGAAGTTGAAGATTGCAACCAACTGAATACCCCTCCCCTTTCCTTCCAAGCGTGTAGGAGAACCTACGGTGGCCACGAAACTTGCGAAAAATGCAAAGGCCCTCTCTAGAGCCAGTGTTTGGTTTGTCTGTCCTGGGCTACTGTAGAAACATGGTGGGCTCTGTGGATGAGGACCCGCTCCCTCTGTAGATATAAAGGTCTCATTCTAAGGTAACGAAAACACAACAATTCTTATTTTCAGATGATTATACACTAATTAAAACATACTTATGAATATTATATTCCATTTCTGCCAAGTCCATTCTTCTAGATACCACCAAATTCTACACACTGCACCTTTAACCTTCCTTCACTGGGAGAATAGGAGAAAGAAAGATGCATTAAAAGTCTCAGATCTTCAGGTTTCGGAAGACTGTAAAACATTGATTACATTCTTCTACACTCTTTAAAGAAAAAAAAAAAAAACGGTGCCCAGTGGAGCAAACAGCAATGTTCAAAACTAACAGCCTGTGGACACAATTCTCTGCACTTGTCACTTCACAACATGAGTGACTGGACATGCAAATAAATACCACTCATGGCTGAGCCTGAGAAGCACAATGTGTGTTTTTCTTCCCATACTGTGACTTTCATCAGGCAGTCCACGTTGACTGACGATGTGTAAAGCTGTGATAAAACCCTGCAACATGAAATGTAACGTGCTCTCATGGGCTGACTGTGAAGCAACGAGAAGCTACACAAACTATATCTGTAACTGTTGTTTTTTTTTAAATTCAATAATGAATCATCAGTTAAGTTCAAGGTTTGTTCAGTAGTAAGATAATAACAGAGATGAGTGAAGACAAGATACAACAAAATACAAGTAGTGTAAGTGAAAAGCAAACAGGAAAAAAAAAAAAGATAAAGCATCTAGTGGTGCAGAGAAAGAAAATGACTGCTGCAGCAGAGACAATTATACAAAAATGAAAAGTATCCAGTTCCTAAGATAGAGGCTGGGGATGATCAGGAGTGTATAATCTGAACCCTTGAAAAATAAATCAAACCCTTAAATCAAACCCAAACAACAAGTAAAGCCTGAGCTGTGCTGCTACGTGCACGTGTTTTCCTTTAATAATACTGAAACATTTAGATAAAGAGAAACAGGACTTAATTTAGTCAAATATCACGTGTGTGCAACTTGTTTGAACCATTGTTTGAACCGGCTTCTCTTTCCTTTTTAGTTACAAATTTATGCAAATTTAAAGGCCGAGCAAATTTAACCCTTTGAAAGGAGCACAGGGAAGATGTCGCACTGCGTCCACAAACTATTGTCCGGCCTCTGTACCTCCCATTGGTTTAGAAAAAAACACAGATGGGGCGCATGTGCGTCTGCGTTTTCTTGCCAATGCCTGTTGTCACATGTGCCTGCAGATGGATGATGGTTTTGCGAGTGAAAGGTGTGATAAATGAATGCTTATTTCAGAGCTATGGCATGTACTCTGCGCGGGACAAATCCGCAGTCACTTTAAAGCCAAAATATGCAGTGTGCTGCTCTGTGTCATCACAAACATGACATGTTCTTGGGAACATATAGGGACAGAAGGCCTGTGAGTCACTTGGGAGGAAATGGGTTGTTTAGCTGTCTCCCAGTGAGCAGCGAGAATATTTCCTGACTGCAGGAATACTGGTATACAGGGTTGAGTTCATGTCTCTTTCTCAGCTTTTGGCTGCAGACTTTTCGAGCCTTTAAAACGCAGTCGTGTCACACTGCTGTTGAGTTACAGTTTACATCTTTTGCTGGTGAGCAGAACATGTGTCTTTTGTCAAATACTTCACCTAAACCTGCCACTTATCTTGTACCTGAAAGTATGAACAGCCTCCTCAGTTCTACATGTTCAGTTATTTAGATCAGCTTTTAGCTTCGACTGCATATATAAACATGAGAATGACTCACCGAATATTTCTAACGTGATTATCTAATTGCCCCTGGATTTCAGCATGACTTTTGGTAACAACCACCTGCATTATTCTTGACTTGAACATATGAGTTTGTGTTTTATTCTTTCACTTTTTCTTGGTGGTTTTTGTATCCGTTTTTCCCTTAAAAAAAAGGCCAAATAAAGAAAGGAATCAACAGAAAAAGAACAACAACAAAGAAATCATTGATGATCCTTTCAATAGGTTGTATCTTTGACACACTGCGGCAGCCCGACCTGGAAACCTTGTTTCAAGCAAATATCATAAACCAGACAGTGACACAGTGCTGACACAGACAGAAGAAACTCATTCTACTTGAACATATCACAGCCCGAACGGAGATGCCAGCCTGCACTGCGGGAGTGCTTCCCCGGCAGACCATGAAACTGAGATAAATATTGCAGAGTAATTGAATCACTCAGATTATTTCCTGTGGGGGGGGGAGACAGGACAGAACATACAAGCCCGAGCACACACAGCCCCTCTAGGTATTCTCGTTCTTACACAACAAGGAAGAAAGAAAACATTTGTCCACCAGGACCGTCAGGAGTCCAAATTGCCTCTCATTGCTGCCAGGTCTAGCTGCTTCTTTCCTTTGGTGACCATCCAATTCTGTGACCTGCCCTGATATTTTTACCCAAACCCTAACAATCTCACTCCTCATCATGTCTAAACCTAACTAACATAACCAACACTGCAGGTCACAGAGTCTGATGGGTCACCATAGGCCTATCACTGACACCCTCCTCCCCTCCTCTGTTACATAAGCACGTTCCCTCTTGCCAGATTTGTTTAAAATTTGGTTGTGAGAAGCACAGAGTACAGGGCCAGCACAGGAAGTGGTTGCTGCAGAGCTACAATCTAAGATAACAGGATAGAGGAAATATTAGAATAGAAAAAAGACGGAAAGATGTGGAGATGTAGAGTCAGATGAGGGATACAGATAAATACACTGATCGCAGCGATATATTGTCACACACACCGAGAAGACAGAGAGATGAGTTTCACTTTCAGGCATACACTCGATTACGTAAACACACCCCAGCAAGTCCAAAAACACCCCCATCGGCACAAGTTTGACACTGCTGCAGAGACACCGACACGGCTACATCTCCTGCATCTCACAAATCTGCATGTGTCCACATGCACACACACGCACACACATAAGACCCCAAACAGCTCTACACAGCCGACTATCTGAACCTGTCCACAGAGAGCACGCACATTACCTGAGTCCACCGCTAGTGCCCGTGGAGACACACTCACTCCCCGCTGATCTCTCCACTCAGACCGGCTTCCCACAGTCAAACTGTCACTCTCAGCCTTTTCCACAGAAAACTCCTCTATCCTCGGGGCTTCTCCTTCCTTCTCCCGTCCCCTCTGTTCCCTGTCTTTTTTCAGCAGCAGCCTCTCTTTCACTCCTGGGAGCTTTGACCATTTAAGGAGAAGGGCTCTGTATGCCTCTTTGGGCTGCTGTGGAGTGTGTGTGTGTGTGTAAGTGTGTGTGTGTGTTCTCAGGCTGCTGCTCCACTGATCATCCCTCAACTAAAACCTGAAAAAAGTTAGTAAAGTATGTTGCTTTTTCTGCAGGGCTTGTTTTGTTATTGTAACCACTGTGTGGGAAGATTTAGTGTGTTTGTATGTGAGGGCATGTTTGTGAGAGATGGACAGATAGATAGATAGATAGATAGATGATATCTAGGTAGTGTCCTTCTGAACTATGTTTACTCTGCCGGCTAAGAGGAGCCACGCATCCTCTTCCAAGCTCTTGAAGTTGATTATTGTTTGGTAAACTGCATTGTCAAACCTCCCACCGTTTGTGCTGCTTTTTATCAGTGAGACATTTGACTCTTGAATGCTGTGATTTTTTCGAGGGGGGGGGGGGGGGGGGGGGGGGGGGGGGGGGCAAGCACAGCAGTCACATTGTCTGTATGAACACAGCTGACGTTCACAGCAAATTACGGCATCACAGTTTGAATTAATGTGAGCTGATAATCTTGAGTGCAACAGTGTGAAGGAAATTGCTTATCAAAGGAGCAATTTGTGCACAAAAAAGTCAGATGTTTTTATTGTATTTCAACTCAAGTGAAAATCTTTTTTTGAGTTGAGGCATTTGGACATTTTGGCGTTTTACTCAAAGCCGTACTCATATTCTTTACTTCTTTAAGTACAACTATCAAAACCACTATGTAAAAATAAAAAATGTACAAGTTAAAGTCCTCCATTCAAATGTTTACTTCAGTAAAAGTATTATCAGCTAAATAGACTTTAGGGTAAAAGTACTTGTTCTGCAGACAAATGGCCCCTGTGACTGATATGTTATTATATCACATTGTAAGATTGTTAATACTGTTGCATCAGTGTGTAAGTAGCATTTTACTGTTGTAGCAGGTGGAGGTGGAGCTAGTTTTAACTACTTTATATGGGTAAGTAGTTTAGCCAAGAGGTTCCAAAACTGGGGGTCGAGCCCCTCCAAAGACTCACCAGATAAACCTGAGGGGTTGTGAGATGATTAATGGGGTAGAAAAGAAGGAAAATATAAAGTTCTGCTACACAAATCTGTATTTGTTTTTTGAACTTTTCTCTAATTTTTCACTTTATCAGGAAATATTGGATAGTTTTACCTACTTTGAGCCTTGAACAATCGTTTTAATTAAACCATCTAAGAAGATTAGTAGGGATATTTAGAGAGGAACTGCTGGTTTAAACTTTAACAAGTAAAAAACATTGTATTTTATGAAGTTATCACATGAAAAGTAACTACTCATACTACTATAGCTGTCAGATAAATGTAGTGGATTAAAAAGTACAATATTTCCCTCTGAATTGTAGTGAAGTACAAGTATAAAGTAGCATAACACAAGTAAAATACAAGTAAATTGATGCATTTTCCACCACTGCCCAAAGCACAAAGCCAAAAGGATCAGTTTCACTTTACCTTTACATTAGCAAGCTTGAAAGAAAGTTGTAATCAGTATCACATCTTGCATCTCATACAAAAACAACATTTCCAACAAACATAAAAGATACAAACAAGCATGCAGTTCTGCTTTTATATAGAGAAATAATATTCTGGAGCAGCAGGGAGTCTCACCTCGTCACAGCTGCCTCGTCCTGTGCCACCTGTTGAAGCCAGAGCACAGACAGACGGTGAAAAGAGTTGATTTGCATTTAACAGGAAAGCAATGCAAATGTCATGAGATGGTTACAAAGCAAGAGCGAGAGAGAGAGAGAGAGAGAGAGAGAGAGAGAGAGAGAGAGAGAGAGAGAGAGAGAGAGAGAGAGAGAGAGGGAACAGACAGGAAACAAATCAAGAGAAATTAATTGAGTTTTCTGTCCAGTGAGGTTGATGCTGGCAGTGTGTTATTCATCTGATGAGTAGAACTACTGTAACTCTTGTTTCAGGAAGTATCCCCCCCCTCCCCCCTCCATCTCTATAACTAGGGGCAACAATAACCTGGCAACCGTCTTGAGTACACGAGGTGCTTGATCCACTGGTTGAAAGCTCTTGGCCCGAGTGAAGGCTATTGTGTCGTCTGCTTTAGGTGCTCTCAGGAAAAAGTCGGTAATATTGAGATACCAAGAAAAAAAGATTATGTAGAGCACCATCAGAGCTGAGCTGCAATATGTCACAAAAGGTAATTAAAGAGGGAAGAGCTGCAAGTGAATTGTTGGAGACGGTTAATGACACCAGTGCTATTAAAATTTGAGAGGATACAGATTAAAAAAAGAACACGTCACTGTTTTTATGTTGCTTATTTTACAACATCACCTCCAAGATTTTTTACTTTTAGAAAACACACACCAGACTACAAAAATGTGTGACTGATGAAACATTTCATTGGCAGATTTTTCTTGATGAACGATTACATTTGTGGAAAAAAAAAAAAGGTGGAAAACTAAAAAGGCTGTATGCAGCAAGGATGACAGATTCTCCCTGGCGAAGATAGATGCTCGAAATGTGTTTTAACTGAAACACTTCTGTCCTGATTTAACCTCATTTTGTCTTAAGACACTGTCAGATTCTTTTGTTTTTCTCCCCTGAACACGGCGCCTAGAGTTTTACCTGACCACACATTAATCCAGCATTTTTCCACCGTTCTCTCATTTATTGATTTCCCATCAAAGAGCAGACTGTTTACAGTCCCCAGTGCACACAACCTCCACACACACACACACACACACACACACACACACACACACACACACTGTGTGCATTAGAAACCTGCTTTTCTAAATTATTAACATTCACTCTCCAGTGGATCTTTATTCATCAGCACCAAACAAGCTCAGTGTCTTGTTTAAAACTGCAACATTAAACCTCGTTTTATTCCTTTGTAAAGTTATAGTGATATGCCTACAGTTGATTCACTATCTCATATTAATGTTTTATTTGTATAAAGGCAAATGAAGGAGGGCCATAAATAACTTGATTGAACGTCTGTACTCTAGATGGCATTGAAAACACAACAGCATCAGCGAGGGTGCTGAAGCACTGAAAAGATAACTCAACATTTATTACTGTTAGTGATGCCGTAAGCTTTATTTTAACTCTTTATGACTATGTGTGCACATGTGTCACGCATCCTTAGCATTTTCCTCTACTGCTACATTTTTGTCGTCCTTTGTCGTGTCTGTTGTTGTAAAGTTATGATTACATATAACAGCTTTTATTAGGTTTATTTCATTCATGCTGTGTCCTGTGCTTTGTTGTTTTTTTCCTGCTCCTTGTTTTGCTAGTTGGATTTGTAAAGCTCAACCTCAACATGCAGGCGAATGTTTGCTTTTTGGTTAAATCTGACACATACAACGGAGTAATGAGAGGGGAGAAAACTGGAGATTCAGAGAATAAAGTCATAATTTTAAGGAAAAATAGTTAATAATAAAGATATAATATTTTGAGAATTAAGTCGTAATTGTATGGCAATAAGGTAATAATATTTTGAGAAAAAAAGGCATATTAGCCTACGAGAATTAGGTTGTAATTTTACAAGAATAAGTCATACAAGATTTAAATACTCAGGTAGCTCAGAGGAGAGCAGTCTGTCAGCTTTTACATGTCAAATGTTGCTGAGCTGAAGTTACATGTTTCACCAAACATTATCACATTTTACACTTGAAAAAACTGCTTATTTAACGACTTTTATTTCTCCAAATATTACAACTTTTTTTCTCTAGATATTACAACTTTTCTTCACACTTTACCTCCCATTGAAGTCAATAAATGTGTCGTCACTAATATATAAAAAAAATAAAGTAATGTATTCTTGAGGCAATTCTAACATCTGGGTCAACATGTGTTGACAACTTGAGGTGCAGCGACATCAAACTGGACTCTGCGGGCCTCATATTAGTTATTATGACGTCAACATTCCACATAAAACTTTGACTGTTTTGCAGTGTGGATGCAGCTTCATTTGGTTAGCAAAAACAAACCCACGCCAGCATGTCACTGGACAATGTAAAACTTAAGACAGAGGGCTGTAAAATAAACAAACAAGCCGACATGGAGACGACCACTGTCTCTTCATTTAAAATATAATTTCCCCCTCTGAGGCCACCCAGTGGATCTCAGCAAGCTCAGCATGCTCCAAACTCCTCTACACCGCAAATAAACAATTCAATATACGACTTGGCCTCCTGAGCCATCAAGGGACTCTCTCTTGGGGAAGGAGAATTTGGAAACATTTGCCATGACCTTTCCTGAAGGGTTGGAAGTGAAGTGACCCTCCCTTTGTCCAAAACTTGGAGCAACATGATTAGTAGTGAGAAATACCTCATGAAATCCAGCAGCTTTCAACAATATGAGAACATGAAGGCCTCACAAAGGGGTTGAGTACTTTTCTTGTAGTGGTATCGTTCTACTCATCTAACTCTCAACAAGAAAGAATAAGGACATTTCTCAAAATGTCACAAATGTGTTTTTCCATTTTTTTCCCCACTTTTGCTCACCATTTAATCTAATGCACCTTCAGGCCTGTATTGTGTGCTTTCCGAGCTGCACGTCTCAGATTTCGCAGTGTGTTTATGTAAACTTGCTCAAAGCACTTCAAAAAATTCAGACGTAAATGTAAAATGGGCTGAAGCGCAGGCATTGAGAAGAGGGGACAAGAGCTCACAAAAACAGTGTTTTAGCCCGACAAATTCAAAAACTCCCCAAATGTGTGGTCAATTAAAAAAATTGGATGTAGCTAAAAATACTCTACCCTCCCCTAAAAAACCATTCTGACTTCCCTTAATTTCCCCGATGGCCCCCTGTGATAGATAGAATACACTCCCTAAGAGCTTATTCTCTCTTCCTCCTCACTGTAAGAGCTGTTGTGTGCAATGTAAATATCTGCTGCGTCTATTTTCAGACGTCCTCTGGGGTTACCAATAGAAAAGGAAGTCACTTCAATTCATCTGTATGTAACCATAACTGAAGCTGTATTTCTGTAATGCAGCCGTCATACCATTCATGGGTAGCTGTGGAGGCTCGCTGACTTCTGGGATTACAGGAGATGGAGGAGGGCTCTCCGTTCTGTCTTTACCCTCCACATCACACTCAGCCGTAAGGCCGGCAGCGTCTGGTCCAGGGTCAGCTGACAGTTTGGGACCTGGCAGCTTCAGGATTTAGATACAGAATATATGAAAAAATGAAAAAATGAAATCACCATTACTGCATTACTACTAGTGCTACTACTGTTACTAATAATCGCTTAGAAATTAGTTGAAATATGAAGTTCATTCACAAAAAACTGTGATAATCACTCAAATATTTCTGCAAAATTGTTGATTGGGTCACATTATAGCACAAAATACACACACACACATGCATTGCTTTTCAGTGCTGTGGATGTAAATAAATATTTGCAGGACCCCTACATGGGGTCATCAGTTGAATCTACAGGGTCATGAGATGAGGGTAGGAAATAAGAAAATCTAAATCCTGCTAAACAAAATTATGTTTATCTTTTGGATGTTTCTCAGCTCTTTCAGCATCTAAATGTGACTCAAACGAAACAGTCTGATAAGGGAAAATCACTCTTCAAGCAGCTCACAACTCATCCTTTGTATTATGGTGTCACAAGCAAAAAAAGATTTACAAGCTAACAGATTACGCTGCTTATTAAAAGATTTTATGCAAATCCTTTAAAGGAAGAATGTAATATTAATCATCGCATGATGTCAAAACAATTGTGGACACACACACTTTTCTATGCAGTTTCGCAGAGGAGAGATCGCATTTTTGTGAAAAGAGTCCAAGTAATGTCACAACCTCAATTTAAAACCTTTAATTCCAGCAGAATTTATTTTGGCAGTTTTTATCCCCTGGAGGTGTTATCAGCTCCACATGAGAACATCGGTCCTCATGACCGATTATAAAAACATCTCCAATGCTCAAGAAGACACCAGGATGACATAATAAGCTAAAATCTTAAATAATGATACATGAGGTTTTAAATTATATGTCATTATAATTTGACAGCTGGAGATTTTCTAATATTAACTTATCCAACCCCGGTCTAAGGGTGTCGTATGTTGTACGAGTAAATTTCTTTGAGGCAAATTTGTGATTGGTTTGTGATTTTGAGATATATAAATAACATTGTCTTTACTTGACTAACATTTCCACACTATTTAATGTGAATTAAAGTCAAATAACGGTATAATTGTGACCTTTTTTACATCAAGATTATTTATTTGCTTTTACTGTTACTGTAATGTAAAGCAAAGACAGATTTTTATCATAGACAAACCTGAGTCGGAGCCTTTTCTGTGATCCTGGCCTCTAGACCGCTCAGCTGCTTGTCAGTGTCGGCTGCTCGTCCCAGAGCCTCCTCCACCCTCTGAGTGATGCTCTCCATCCTCTCTCTCACTTGGCTCACCCTCTGCTCGCTCTCTCTCACCAGCTTGGCGGTCACCAGGGCGTTGTTGACCATCGCCTCCATCCTTCTGAGGGTCGCCAGGAGTCCGTCTGTGGTCACCCGAAGCTTGGTTTGTTCCTGCTCTGAGGCTGCTCCACCTGTGATCTCCACAGGGTCTGTAGCCACCGCTGCATCCCTCTGATCCTTCACTACCTTCTCCCCAGCTCCGTCTGCTTCTTTGCTCTCGGTGTTGGTTCCCTTGTGTATAAGAACAACTCTACTGCTGTTTTTTCGCTCGGTGACACACTCCTGTGCAGATCTGGGAGAGGCTTGCAGCTGGCACACCTGCTCCCTCATATCAGAGATCGTCTGCTCTGCTTGCTGGAGCTTGGCTCTCTCAGAGAGCTCTTGGGTCGACTGGGTTTCTTTTGTCCGAGCCTTAGCCCCCTCCACACTGAGGACTTTCCACCAGTTCACAACGGCCACCTTCTTGGCCTCCTGGTTCGGAGTCTGGTTCCCAGTCTGGCTTTGCTTTTGCTCCTTCTCCTGAGCTTTCAACCGCTCCTCCACCTTCTCTCCTTTCTCCTCCCACAAACACTTCTGCAGCTCGAGCTCCTGCAGACTGAAACCACCACCGTAGCTTTATAAACATCTCCCTTACACACTGTTATGTCTGTAGTTACCAGGGGGTATTAAAACTGCACTTATCCCTAACAGAGTCTTACACACAGAAGATAGTAACTGCTGTGGGTTGCGTAATGGAGATGCCCATAAATACACTGTCAAAACCAGACACCCCTTTTATTAGCAGGAGGAAGCGTTTCAGAACAGAGACTAACATCAACCAAATCCAGTCTGTTACCATAACAGGAGAAAGGGAGGTAAAAACTCACATACACATTGACAAGCTGCTGCTTGATGCTTGCCTGTTGCTGCTGGCGGTGAGGAAAAGGCCTCTCCTGTGTCTCTACAGAGGCAGAATCCTGTGTGTGAGAAGACACAAGAGAGATAATTGATGCGATGTGTGTAATAAGCATCATCCTCTGTTGAGTGACTGTACTCTCCTCTCACCCTCTCTGGATACTTATTGTGCAGAAGATGAGCTATTTCTGCAGACTTGATCCTGTGGATGATGCTCTGAATATCATCACTGTGTGCGTGCAGGGAGGGGAGGCTTATGTCGTCCAGAGCTCTGTGATGCTGCTGCGGACAAAGAAGGCAGTCATGGTCAGCAGAGGACAGAATATCAGTACAAAGAATGACAACCTGCTGACAGCAAGCAGTTCCTACCTGCTGCATGTCCTGTATCTCGCTCTGCAGAGAGCGCAGGTTTGGAGGATTTTGACTGTAGAGACTCTGAGGACTGATACAGTGTCTGTCATACCTGTCATTAGAAAATCACCAGTAGAGAAATCACACAAAAGTAACTGTGCAATAAATTCACACACATGTTGAGATATTCTCTAAAGTATAATATTATTTCAAGATGTTTTCTTTGGAACAGCATGTTTCGTTTAAATATTTAACTTTATGTAAGCTGACATATTCCTTACATTTAACACACACTTTTGTCACTGCTGTTAAGCTTTATGACCCTAATTGTACTGTAATCTGTACTGTACAGCTGATACACAGAACAAATGTAGGTGTAGACGCTTTGAAATACCTCAACAGGACTTGCTGTGAATGTTCCTGTAACCTCATCAGCTGTGACTGCAGACCCTGAACCGCCAGGACAGAGTTAATGTGCTGAATAACAGTCAAAACCATGTAACAAAATCATAACATATAAGTCAAACATATGTTTTTCTTCTTGTTCTTTTCAGTTGGATGTTTGTTTCAGCGTCAGGAATTTTTAACTGGCTAATTGAGCTTCTTTGTGAAAAAACGATATCAGTCACAAACTATTATTTAAAGCAGATTATTTTATACGTCTTAAAACATGTCTGAAGGGGATCTTTGATTTCATATTTTCTCTTCTCTGTGTCAAAGTGTCAAACAAACCTCAATGATGTTGTGATTCTCCACGTGAGAGTTCTTCAACTTATCCATAAGAATGTCTTTCTACACGGGAACATATAAAAACAAAGTTAAAAGACAAAATAAAACAAAACTGATAAAAGTTTTCTTCTGATAAAAATGCTCTGATGGACCAACCTTTGTGATCTCTCTGTCCCTCAGAGTCAACATAATCAGGGTTTCTTCTAGTTCAGCCTGTGAACATTTATATGTTTAACTCACAAAACAAACTCGTAACACGGAGGCAGACACAAGAGTGTTTTATGGATCTGTTCCTACCCTCAACTCAGCGTTGACCTTCCGCAGTTTGCTGATGCTATCTTCAGAACATGTCCTTTCAAAGGTGAGTTTCTCATTCTGCACGAACATGAGGAACATTTTATTCCACTAAAAGGTACATCAGCTTCACTTCTCTACAAGCAAAGTGCAAACATTTGGATTTATATGTAAGATTAAGATTACCTTGTCTTCAAGCCTCCTAATGTGAACCTTCAGGCATTCAACCTCATTGCTCTGAGGACCAAGAAAGGTTTTTACTTAAAAAACATGAGACTTTTGTTCCTAATTCTCCACAGCATTTTTGGGAGCGTGCTCAGTGTGTGATATACCAATTTGGTGCAGCTGGTCTGGGTGCGACTGGCTCTCTCCTGGGCCTCCTTAAACGCCCGACAGGTCTCCTCGAGCTCCTCCGTCAGGGATCTGGCTCTCACTGCTGACCGCTGGGTACTGCACACACCAAAGAAACATCAGATCTTCTTGATTTATTTAGCAGAATGTTCACTTCTACTGCAACTCTCATCAGAAAATTAGATTTTACTCCTCAGACTGAGGGTAAAGCCACATAATCTGAAGTGTGGTAATGCAGTTTTACATGCATTACATCAATTAAAGAATAAACAATTAAATAAATAAAACAAGAATCTGATAACTGATGTGCTTATCTTGCTGAAAATGGTGACATAGAGAGATGAATAGAGATAAATGGGGGAGAAATCCTTCACCTGGCCAGCTTCGCTCGCAGCTCAGTGATCTCCAGCGTGAGCTGCAGGTTAACGTCCTCACACTGGGCCACCGTCCTCAACAGGCTGTTGTTCTGTTCGCTCAGCTTGCGGTGAGCTTGCTTCAATTCAGCCACCGTGCCCGACAGGTCTTTTCCATCACTGAGGCCAAACAATTAATGGTGAAGTATGACAACACATTGATTACAGGAGTTAATAACATGCAGTGATTTATAGGACTGAACTAAACTGACCAGGCACACTGGTGGCTTTCTGAGGAAGTAGCTTTGCTTTGAGAACATGAGAAATCCAGCCCTGAAAGGAAATCAGATTTAATGAATTGCATTTTGTCTGATTAAGACATTCTCAGAAGTCTGAGCAAAACAGTGACAGCTTACCATTTACAGGCACTTGAGTGGAGTCGGGCCAAGATGCATTACTGCCATCCGCATCAGTACTGAAGGACAGAAGGGGCCATTAGTTCCCACCATTTATGATGAGCGCAGATCAACAGATCAACAGATCAACAAAAAATAAACAAACAAAAAAAGGAATCAACTATATACACTTGGAAGCAAATTTATTTACCTTGAGATATCACATTGTTTCTGTTCAATAACATCAATATCAAATACAATGACTCTCAGGGAGTTTAATTAACATACAGGAGGGAGTTTCTTGCAGGTCATCTCCCCTTGTTTTATTTCTAAGGATAATTTATCTTGACAGTCTTGATCCATCTCTTTATAAACAGTTAAACATAGTGGAAGACCTTTAAACCATATATAAACCTACCTTTAAGATGTGTATATACATTGTCACTAAATCAAGCTTTAAAGGCCTGTGTATGATGCTTAAGCCCTGCTTCAATGTTCACACTACATGTCAACAGTTTTGTCTCACCTGTCCTGGCTGCACTGGGCGATCCACTCCCTCATAGTCGTGTGGAAGGTCTCTCTGCTCACAAGTGGGTCCTGACAGTCG
The DNA here is from genome assembly GCA_038419695.1 of Scomberomorus guttatus. Taxonomy (NCBI): domain Eukaryota; kingdom Metazoa; phylum Chordata; class Actinopteri; order Scombriformes; family Scombridae; genus Scomberomorus; species Scomberomorus guttatus. Next base: position 22,405,228 of record CM076445.1, on the reverse strand, counting down.
GGGTCGAGCAGAAGTCGCAGGGCAGCCAGTCTCTCCTGCTCCGGACTCTGAGCCGTCATGGTCTGCAGGTACTGTATGATGGTGGAGGCCAACACCTCTCCTGAAGACGAGAGAGAAGCAGCAGCAAATGATTCACAGTTCACGTCAATATTTTGATCTGTGTTGTTGGACTCAACACAAGTCTGTGTACCTGCGTTTGTGGTGTTACACGCATTATACATGATGTCAAGGAGTTCATGTTCAGAGAATCCACTTGTGTCCTTTGTGTCCTCAAGCACATCCCTCGCCCCACAACCAGGAGACTCCCACACTAAATATGTAGGGATACACAGGCAGCACACACATAAATAAATATACTATATGTATTTATTTGATACTCTGATGAACAAGGTCACTGCAACACTTACCATCGTTATTGTCAGACATCGTGCTTATTTCTCCCGAACCCCTGGAGGGCAAAGGTGCTGATGGACTGTCACATTGCTACATGAGCTGACATTTAAATAAAGATCAAATACATCTTTACCTCCACTTATATTATCTGGAAGCTATTACCAACAGCAGAAACAAAGAACATAATATACATTATTATTATATACTCTAAGATGTAAAAAGTGAAACATCTCTGATTTTAGCAATTTTGAAATATGTACATCTTTGCAGTGAGGATCCAGTCAAAGGGCTACATCTTATTATTGTCCTATAATATGGTAGAAAAATGTCAGGTTCATGTGCTCCAATACTGATACTAACACTAAAATATTAAAAATATGAAATGTTTTCAAGAAAGAGCTTAAACAGCCAGACAAAATCTCTGTCATATAATCTCCACTACTAAGAATTCAGACTATACATGTTAAATATACAGGGAAGGTGCTCCATTTAATATTGTGTGCTGTGCAATGACATTACAAGGCACGCATTTAGTTTATCTTGTCGTTATTTAGCTATCTAATACCTTTTTAAAAAAGAGAAACAAATCATAAAGATAAATTCTTACTTCTCAGTCCAGGACAGTCCATCTGAAAGGAGAAAAAATGATATTGTTATTTGTTAAATGATGAGTCTCATTGTCATTATTATTTTGCCAGCCTTCCTCTGATTCACTGCAATGTTAGTATAAAAAAGTCTTCAAGATGCTCTTATGCTTGTTTTCACTGCTTCCCATCAAAACCAGCTGACAGCCCCCCCCCCCTCCTCCATCCTCCCCCACCTCAGCCCACTCCTGCCAAAATGCTGCCCTGCAGAGGTCTGTGACAATGATGCAGTTAATGGATTTCAATTTAAATTCACCGGTTTAACATATCAAATGAACAGTCTGTCAAGCATTTCTTTTTACACAGCATTCAAATCAAGCACATAAACATGAAAATATCTAGAAATACAAGTGCAGAGGATAAACATAAATGTGTTCAACTTTGTTTTCACTTAGCTTTTGGGGTGAATTTCCGTTGCTTCTCATTATGTTGCAAAAGAAATTATATTTAGTCTATTAAAACTTAGCAACACAGACCCTACACTCTTTTAAAAAAGGCCTAAAAACCTTTCTATTCAGGAAGGCTTTTTTCTTTTATTATTATTTTCTTTATGTTGTGTGTTCTTTGTTATTAATACTGTAGCAAATTGAGTTTCACTATGAATGAAAAGTGCGGTACAAATTAAATGTGTTATTATTATTCGGAACACACGTCCGGATGACCCGGACACATTTCCAGTTGCACCATCCTGTATGTTTGTTTCCTATCGGAGGCATGAAGTAGTTACCAACAGACAGCCGCCTGACGACGATTTTGTTTTTTGTTTTTTAACACAAAAACAAACTGGAAGTGGATTTTTCCTCCGTCAAGATGTCTCGGGGCTCTATCGAGATCCCTTTACGGGACACTGACGAGGTAAAACTCGTCTAATTTGTAAACTTGATTTAATGTGAATGTTTGACTAACTGAACCTCGCTGTGATGCTAACCGATGCTAACATTAGCTAAACGTTCTGTAGCGTCGTATTACATGAAAGTATTAAAAATAAAACAGTTAGGGTCGATAACTGCATGTAAACCCGAAATATAAACGTTAGTGATGTTTGGAGCAACACATACAAGAGAAGGTTACTAACATTACCAACATTATTACTGTCTATAAGCATTCAATACAAGCTGCAATGTTTGTTAACTCAGTAACATACAAACATAACAAACGTCACAGAGGTCCCTTTTCATTTAAAAAATAGTCTTGTAAGTGTGATACGAAACTCCACAGGTCCACTATATGAAGTTACAGCCTTTACTTTCTGTTGTACACATTGATTTAAAGAAGGCATCAAAGTCACTGAAACATCTGGATTTTTATTAATAGTCGTAATATTTCATTAATATTCTATATTCCGAGAGGTGTTTCTAATATTTAGTCTACTCTCATTGATATAAAATTATAAACTCCTGTCAGTATACACAATACAATTCAAACAGCTTCCAAAATGATCATAAAGTTAAACAAAACCACCCTAACAGGCATTTGAACACGATAGCAATTATTGAAGGTTTGTTGTATCAGACAGCATATTTTAAGTTAATGCTAAACTGGCAACTGAGTTTATATTGTGATACAGTGAATTCACTGGATAATAAATGGACAAACTGTTTAGTTGCATGTAAAAATCAGATTAGGTAACAGTCCAGTATTTCCTTAATGCATTACCCACAGTGGCCGAGTACTACAAGACATGTCAAAGGGATATCTATCACAGTACACACAGTATCACAGTAAAGAAGAATCTCTGATAGTTCTCTGATAGGCCACGGTGATGTCTTCAAATAGCTAGTTTTGTCAGATATTCAATTAACTGTCATATAAGAATAGGAAAAACAGCAAATCTTCGCTTTTGAGAATTTGGCAGATTTTTTAAAAAAAATGACTGAAACGATTAATCGATTATCTAAATAGTTGCAGATTCATTTTTTGACGATCAACTAATTGATTAATCGACTAATTGTTGCAGCTCTAGATAGTTGCCATGTCACCCAACTCTAATTCACGCCACTCTTCAATAAAACATGGAATATGATTTTTGTCACACCTTGATGCATTATGACTTGATTGAATTGTATCCTGCAGGTTATCGAGCTTGACTTTGACCAGCTGCCAGAGGGAGACGAGGTCATCAGTATCCTGAAGCAGGAACACACACAGCTGCATATATGGATCGCTTTGGCGGTGAGTCAATGGAGTACACGCCACAGACATGAAGCACCACAAACTGTAGTTACATTTCTTAATTTATCAGTTTATCCTGAAGTCTATAAAATGTCTGAAAATAGTAAAAAATGCCCATCACAACTTCTTAGAGCTCCAGACAAGTCTTCAATTTGTTTGTCTTTGTCTGATCAACCGTTTTCAGAAAGAAAAGCAGCAAATTCTCAAATATGAAGCTTAAACCAGCAAATGTTTCTCTTGATTGGTTAATCAATTAATTGTTTCAGCGCTACATTTATTAATGTAAAGTAGAATGTTTGTATACAATTTTTATAAAATCAACATAATCCAGATATTAAACCTCATAGTAACAAGCTAAGATTTAGCATATTTGCACAGTTGTAACACTGTTTGTCTTCTTTTTTCAGTTGGAGTACTACAAACAGGGCAAAACAGAGGATTTTGTCAAGCTTTTAGAGGCGGCTCGTATTGATGGAAACCTCGACTACAGAGACCATGAGAAGGACCAGATGACCTGTCTGGACACATTGGCAGCTTACTATGTCCAGCAAGCCCGTAAAGAGAAAAACAAAGATGCCAAGAAAGAGCTCATCACGCAGGCCACACTGCTCTATACAATGGCAGATAAGATCATCATGTATGATCAGGTAAGAAAATGTCAGAGTGGGTCATCATGATGCGGGGAAAACTGCTGTGGCTCCTGTATTTAAAGTAAATAAAACATCTCTTGTCTCAATCAGAACCATTTGTTGGGAAGAGCCTGTTTCTGCCTCCTGGAAGGAGACAAGATGGACCAGGCAGATGCTCAGTTCCACTTTGTCCTCAACCAGTCCACCAATAACATCCCTGCTTTGCTTGGCAAGTTGAATACAAAGAAAAGAGATCATGACCACTGTGACTGATTCACTGAAATAATCACACCTTTGTTGTTTAACAGGTAAGGCTTGCATCTCCTTCAATAAAAAGGATTACAGAGGAGCACTGGCATACTACAAAAAGGCTCTACGTACAAACCCTGGCTGTCCAGGTAAACATGTTACTTTTATTCTCCTGAAAAAATAATCCTGTATTCCTGGTTACTACTATGCCGTTACAACTACTACTACTACTACTACTACTATTACTATTATTACTATTACTGAGATCTTTGAGGCTGTTAGCAATACTTGAAGGCAAGGCAACTTTATCTGTATAGCACATTTCACACACATAGGCAATTCAAAGTAGGGCTGCAACTAATCATTATTTTCATTATTGATTAATCTGTTTATTAATTAGTTGTTTGGTCCACAAAATGTCAGAAAATGGTGAAAATGTCGATCAGTTTCCCACAGCCTAAGGTGACATCCACAAATGTTTTGTTTTGTCCCGACCAACAGTCCACAACCCAAAGATATTCAGTTTACTGTCATAAAAGACTAAAGAAACCAGAAAATATTCACATTTGAGAAGCTGGAAGCAGCTTTTAGAATTTTAAGATAAACTTAAACGATAAAAAGGTGTGTCCAAACTTTTGACTGGCACTGTGTATGTGTTATATATTTAAGTGCAAGGTGGATACTGATGAGTGCTTAAGGTTCAGTCAAAGGCAGCAGGGAACTTGAAGGTTTAACCTGGATTTGAAGGTCAGAGTTGGGGAAAATCTTATGTCTTGAGGAAATTTATTTCAGCTTTCCAGTGGAAAAAAATGTCATTGTGTAATATCAATTGAAAAACATGAATGTAATTTTTTTGACAAAGTCCGTTCAAATTTGGTTAAAAGGAGTTGTAGCAAAGATGTAGTATACGGAGGCAGAACATGGTCAGGTTCTAACCACTTCTATTATTGTGGCACTTCTCATACAGAGTTATTTGCTTTACATATTATTCCTCATCTATCTTCTGTCTCTGACTAGCTGAGGTACGGCTGGGGATGGGCCACTGTTTCGTCAAGCTCAACAAACTGGAGAAGGCTCGTTTGGCTTTTGGCCGAGCCCTAGAACTTAATTCGAAGTGTGTGGGAGCTCTTGTCGGATTGGCGGTTTTAGAGCTCAACAACAAGGAGGCAGATTCCATCAAGAACGGAGTCCAGCTCTTGTCGCGGGCGTACACCATCGACCCCAGCAACCCCATGGTGCTCAACCACCTCGCCAACCACTTCTTCTTCAAAAAGGTAGCTACTGGTCCGGCTGTCTGTGAAATACACGCTCAACATGACGTGTCAATTGACTATTATTCACACCTGTGCGTTTTCTCTTCACTATCAGGACTACAGTAAAGTGCAGCACTTGGCCCTCCATGCTTTCCATAACACAGAAGTCGAGGCCATGCAGGCGGAGAGCTGCTACCAGTTAGCTCGCTCCTTTCATGTGCAGGTGGGATTAGCTTACTCTTTGTTTACTGTGTTCATGGGTGGGCTCGTAGTTACGAGCCAGAGCGTTGCCTCAGACCTTCAGGCAGGGCCCTTCTGGCTGTTCCTAAGTCCTGGCTCAAGACTAAAGGAGACGGGGCTTTTGCAGTTAGAGCTCAGTTTTTGGAACTCCCTGCCTGAAGAGATCTGAGGCTTGCAGTAACAGTAACTTCTTCTAAATCACTTCTTAAAAAAGCCTTTTATTAATGTTTAATGCTTGAAGTCAAACTCTGTTTTATGTGTTTTATTCGATTATTTTATGCTTTTTATCTTATTTTTTTCATTGTATTTTAGGTATTTATTAATATATTTTTCTCTGCATGTTTATATTGTGGTGCTGATTTGTTTTTCCCTTGTAAAAACACTTTGTGACACTGTTTACAAAAGGTCCTATGTCTCTGATATATGTGCTGCTTCTGTTCCTTCAGGAGGATTATGACCAGGCATTTCAGTATTACTACCAGGCCACTCAGTTTGCCTCGTCCACCTTTGTCTTGCCCTTCTTTGGCCTGGGACAGATGTATGTGTATCGAAGAGACAAGGAGAACGCAGCACAGTGCTTCGAAAAGGTTTTAAAAGCCTACCCGAACAACTACGAAACTATGAAAATTCTGGGGTCTCTCTATGCAACATCGGATGATCAGGAAAAGAGAGATATTGCCAAAGTACGTATCCTGTGTATATTGTCTCATCACTGTTGTCATCAAGCGATCTGATCTGAATACTATTACAGCTAATATTGTTTTTGTTCCCTTAGGGTCATTTGAAGAAGGTAACCGAGCAGTACCCAGACGATGTGGAGGCATGGATCGAGCTGGCTCAGATCCTGGAACAGACTGACATCCAAGGAGCGCTGTCCGCCTACGGCACAGCCACCCGCATCCTGCAGGAGAAGGTGCAGGCTGATGTCCCCCCTGAGATCCTCAACAACCTGGGGGCTCTTCACTTCAGACTGGGCAACCTGGGAGAGGCCAAGGTAGCTACCAACAGACAGTAAAGCTTGTATTAACCTGACCTTAAAATAGTAGTAGAAAAAAGTAGTTTTATACATTTATGCACATATACAAATGTGCAGAACACTGTAGATGTGTAATGTAAACACTAGTGCTATTTCAAGGTTGAATCATCCCTTTTCTCCTACAGAAATACTTCCTAGCGTCTCTGGATCGAGCCAAAGCCGAGGGAGAGCATGACGAGCATTACTACAATGCCATCTCTGTCACCACTTCCTACAATCTGGCTCGCCTGTACGAGGCTATGTGTGAATTCCACGAAGCTGAGAAACTCTACAAAAACATCCTGAGAGAGCATCCTAACTATGTGGACTGTAAGCATGCGAAACAGTGCTTTTAAACATCACACAGTTTAAAAAAAAAAAAAAAAAAAGTGAGAGCATGAAAAAAGTGGTTTGTATTCTATGAAAGACAGTTTGAATATTTTGGCCTGCAGGTTATTTGCGTCTTGGAGCGATGGCTCGTGACAAAGGGAATTTCTATGAAGCTTCTGATTGGTTCAAAGAGGCCCTGCAGATTAATCAGGTACTTTGTGTGACATCACAATATTATTTAAGCGTGATACCAAACTCTCTTTAACATTATTTGATGGCCACTTTGTTCTGTTTGGTGCAGGACCACCCAGACGCCTGGTCGCTGATAGGGAACCTTCACTTGGCCAAACAGGAGTGGGGACCAGGTCAGAAGAAGTTTGAGCGTATTCTGAAGCAGCCGACCACACACAACGACACCTATTCCATGCTGGCTCTGGGCAACGTGTGGCTGCAGACCCTGCATCAGCCCACCAGAGACCGGGAAAAGGTGCAGCCAGCTGTTTTTAAAATAACTGAAAGGGAGACAGTGCAGTTGTAAATATAGAAGAGAAGAGCACTTCTGTGAATGGCCATGCTAAATAACTGAGATTTTTTTGTGTGTGTGTCAAGGTAAATAATAATACCCCAAATGGAGTAACAATGTTTTTATCTTGACAGGAAAAGAGACACCAGGATCGAGCCCTGGCCATATACAAACAAGTCCTGCGAAATGACGCCAAGAACCTCTATGCTGCCAATGGCATCGGTCTGTTGAGCTTTATTCTGTCTTTAAAAAAAAAATCATCCTACTGTATGTGTATGACGTATTAAACATGATTTTTTTTGTGTCCAGGTGCCGTCCTGGCCCATAAGGGCTACTTCAGAGAGGCTCGTGATGTGTTTGCGCAGGTGAGGGAGGCCACGGCAGACATTAGCGATGTCTGGTTAAATCTGGCTCACATCTACGTTGAGCAGAAGCAGTACATCAGCGCTGTGCAGATGGTAAGGGCCTCACGTGATAACATTTGAAAATTATTGTTTTTTTTTGGTTGAGTTTTTTTTTTTTTTTCCTGATGTGTTGTTGATCTGCTCCGCAGTATGAGAACTGCCTGAAGAAATTTTACAAATATCAGAACACTGAGGTGCTGCTGTACCTTGCGAGGGCGCTTTTCAAATGTGGGAAACTCCAGGAGTGCAAGCAGATGCTGTTGAAGGTAAAATTAGGAAATAAAATCAGGGCTTTTATTTTATTCCTCAGTGTGACGTCTATTAACTGTGAGGAGTTTAACTTTGTCTTTCTGATGCCTTTCCAATAAGGCACGCCACGTGGCGCCCAGCGACACGGTGCTGATGTTCAATGTGGCCCTGGTGCTGCAGCGACTCGCCACTCTGGTGCTAAAGGATGAGAAGAGCAACTTGAAGGCTGTGCTCAGCGCTGTCAAAGAGCTTGAACTGGCTCACAGGTATGTAGTAGCATTAGCTTTGATTTATGCCTCCTGCCAGTCTGATCCTCTGGCTGTCCGGTGCCAAATCCTGCAATTTCATCTCTCTAACTTTCTCCTCCCCCGCTCAGGTATTTCAGCTACCTCAGCAAGGCTGGAGACAAGATGAGGTTTGACCTCGCTCTTGCTGCGTCTGAAGCCAGGTCAGTCAGAATTTATCCTCAATTGAGTCAAACAGGCACACACACCCAATATTCTTACATTATGTTGTGCTTTTTTTAAAGGAAATCATTTATATAACCATAATTGTACTGATTGTTTTTTTATTGAAGCTGAAACCTATATTTATTTAAGCACAAATGCAGTTTAAGTTTTGTAGACACGCCTGTGTTAAGGTAATTTAAATGTTTCACTTGACTCTGTTACTAATTTTCCACAATCAGCATATTGGCATGGAAAAGGGTTTTAATAGTGGACATCAAGTTACTAATAGTTCATTGTGCTGTAGCTGTGTTCATGTAGTGTGTGTTATAATATCTTTTGGGGTTATGGGTGTGTTGTTGTGGCATTGCAGGCAGTGCTCTGACCTGCTGAGTCAGGCTCAGTACCATGTGGCTCGGGCCAGAAAGCAGGATGAGGAGGAGAAGGAGCTTCGGGCCAAACAAGAACAGGAGAGGGACTTGCTGCGCCAGCAGATGATAAAAGAACAGGTACTTATTGCGCTGCCAAACGAAATGTCATGGAAATGATTTTGGAGAAGTGATTAGGTGTCATGTTTTGCATTACATTGGATTTTGATTCTATTTTGAGCAACAATAACCTGCTTCTCATGAGTCCGTTGGCTTGTTGCCCTTAAACCTCACCAGGAGGAGAAGCGAAGCAGAGAGGCGGAGGAACAGAAGAAGCTCCTGGAGCAGAGAGCCCTGTACGTGGAGAAGACCAAGAACCTGCTCACCTTCGCAGAGGGATCGAAGGAAATGGCCAAGGAAAAGAAGAAGGGAGGAGGTGGTGGCGGCGGAGGACGTGTAAGTGTCAGCTGGGTCAACAGAGACATTAGATTGCTGTGAATACAGCATGAATAACATAACTGTTTTTCTCCCTCTAAGCGTAAGAAAGGAGGTGACATGGATGAGTTTGTCAATGATGACTCTGATGAGGATCTGCCAGTGAAGAAGAAGAAGAAGAGAAGGGGTGGCAGCGGGAGCGAGCAGGAAGAGGTTGAGGATGGAGAGAAGAAGTCACGCAAGAAGAGGAGGAGGTGAATCTGCTGCCGTGTAGTTAATTTTGACTGCTGAACGAGGCATGTAAGATATTCAAAGTAAACTTTGTGCTGTGTTTCAGACCTGCTAAGGGAGGAGGAGAGGACAGCGATGACGAGGAAGGAGGATCACGACCCAAGAAGCAGCGTAAACCCAAAGAACGCAAGAGGATTGAAAAGGTCTTTATTGGGCTTTTGTTCTTCTGTTTTCACGTCATGATTGATGTTCTTGAAATACTTTTTTTTTCCTACAGTCATTTCTATAAATTCAACAACAATCTTTATCGTTTTTAGCCCCAGCCTGAGCGTATGCCACCTTCTCTCAAAGGAAAGATCAAGTCTAAGGCTATCATCTCCTCTTCTGACTCTTCAGATGAGGATGGCCTGAAAATAGCTGAAGACAGGTAAAAGCATCAGCGTTAAAGTGACAGAAGTGCTTTAAGTGTTAGTGAATCAACAGAAAAAATGATGTGTATGATTCTCCCCCGTATAGAAACCAAAGAGACAGTGGTTCAGGGTCTGACGATGAGGGTGGCCACAGGAAGCGCATCGCATCCGACAGCGACTCTGATGGAGGTAGGAACCGCTCCGGCAGTGAGGCGGGCAGCCCTCAGCGCTCTGCAGGCTCAGACGACGACTCTGGCAGCGACCATCCAGTGAAGAAGAGGAGGGTGCAACGGCAGTCTGACTCGGAGCAGTCGGACAACGAGAGCAAGAGGAGTCGGTCAGGATCGGACGACGAGTCCCGGCCTGGCTCACCCGTCGCAGCATCAGACCGGGGATCAGAAAGGGGGTCTGAAGCGGGATCAGACAACGAGGGCTCTCCTCGCCGCTCTGACAACGGGTCAGAACCAGAGGGCTCCAACAATGAGGACGACAGCGATTAAATCTTCAGATAACCCGAACAGACTTCTCTCATGTAATGTTGAGAAAACACTCAACACATCTGCATTTTCATTTTCTATTACAAGCAGGGATTTTTGTCCGTAGCATAGAAAAGTGTAGTTTTTTTTAGCACAGCGTTATGTTGTATTATTCCTCACGTCTTAACGGAAATGTCTTTTCACAGATGCTGTGCTTTGTTAAATTTGTTTTGTTAAAGATGAATCAAAAGTTTTGAATTGAACTAAAAGGTGTAAACATCTATTTTCTGTGTCAGATGGTGAGATGAGACACTGACCCAAAAATGGGAAGATGCTTCAACAAGATGTCAAATAAAAAGAGAATTGTGTAAGATGTGTGTTTGTTACTTTCTGCTCCTGTATCATACCAACTCATAACTTAGTAAAAATACAGCAAACCTAGATCTGCTATCAACATAAAAAATCTGTTTATATATATGTTTTGTTTATATGTGTGTGTGTGTGTGTACATAAACTTTTGGATGTGATATTTTCACCATATAAAAAAGACTTGATCCCTTAACTTTTGAACTAGCCACCAGCAGGTCAGAGTTGTCACATTTGCAGTGGAATATCTTAACTAGATGCATTGGCACAGAATTTGGTACAGATATCAGATATATCGTTGTTCCCTGACTTTTTATCGAGCACTATCATCTTGACAAAATTATAATTTGTTCAAAATTTTGGTTTTAGAACCAAATAACTAAACTAATCTAATCTAATGACATCCCCAGCTGTACTTTGTGTTTAGAGCTAAATAGCAAATGCTAGAATGCTGAGATGGTGAATATGGTAATAATGACACCTGCTAAACATTAGCTAAGACGCACCTCAAAGCACCGCTGTGAACAACTTCACAGAGGAACTTCTTATTTCATTCTCCTACACACCTTTCTACAAGGTGTGCATTAGACAAAACCTATTTTGTTTATTTAACTGAATTAACTGAATATACAAAAGTTAATTTTAAGATGTGGACATATGTGTGTCCATTAACTTACATCTGTATTATTAGGGTTCAAACACTATTTGAGTTTATGCTGGTTTATTATTTGTCTGCTGCAGCAGCTCAAATTGCCTTGAGCTGGAATGAGCTAAAACCATGAAACTTAAGCCCAATAACTGGAAATGATATGCGAGTGCTTCCCAAGAAAAATCAGCCCAATCGGCCAGATGGTGGCGCTGTAATTAAGGCTCAAAACCCAGTGAACAGAATTTCACCAATTTTGGTGTGCATGCTCTGAGGCCAAGTATTAACCAAAATCGGAAGTGCCATATTGATCAGTGCAAGCGGGCGTGGCTTATCAGATATTTGCTCATAAATCAAGATGCCTCTGAGCAATCCAGATTAAACTCACAGGACACAGCCTGTGCTATCTCCTGAACAAACACTGAGTTTTATTGCTCCTCTGTACATGCTGACACATGCTGGTTGACAATGATTTCTGTTCCAAATGTCCCAGAGTTTTAAGGTTCTACGCCTGATAGCAACCAAGCCGTCTGTTGTCTTTACTGAAGCTAACCTAACCACAATAATCTACAGTGTAGTTATTGAGCTCATCTGACCAACTTCAGAAAGGTGCAGCTTTTTAGGAGGTTATACCACCGAAGAGCAGATAAAACACCCCAAGTGTTCCAAGGAAAAAAAAAAAAAAAAAAAAAAAAGACTAATCAGAGACCATAAAATGAACTGTTTAACTTTATTCAAGGTTGATCTGTAGCTGTACACTCGACTTCTAGCACTTACATTACAGTGACACTCCAAAAGAACGCGTAGGTGTACACATACAGTACATTCTCTGTAATTTCACGAAGATAAAAAGACAATTTAAAAACTTGACAAATATGGCTGAAATACGACCAATTTCCACACATGGTGAACTGTAGCACAGGAAACTAAGCTTTGGCTGTCTCAATGTGTTAAAACTGAGACATTCAAGTATAGTCCGAGATACATAAGAGGTATATCCATATGAACTGATAAATTAAAAAAAGGCCACACAGATTCATTCCACAGCACAAAAGTTTCATACACAAAAAAAAAAAAAAAAAATGCTCCTGATTCATTAAACTAAATGTGGGAAACTGAAATCACACTGTGCAAATAAAAACAGGCCATTACTGTTACAGATGCCGTCAAATCCAGATGAAGAATTTTCAGACAGAATGGTCTGCTTTCAAGCACAAGAAACCATTATAATTATAGCAGCCAACAACTGCAACTTAGGATTGTTTTAACAAATCAAGGAAAAGTGTATCTTACTATTGCAACGACTCATGATGTTGAGCAAAGTGCATCTAAAAACTGATTAACAAATTCAGATAAAACAATGAGGAAAGTCTCTTTGCAGTATGTTAGAGCCTTTTCTCTTTTGTAAACAGCTTTTAAGGTAATAGTTATGGCAGCACTTGGTGACTCCTACCAGATGTAAAAAGGTGATAAAATGGGTCAGGTGTGGTGCTGGTGCAGTTTCCAGCAAAAATACTACCTACTGTCATTGACATTTACCCAAGTAGATTGAAATGTATAAAACATCTGCAGTAGGACATCAGATTCAATCCAAAACTAGAAAGAAAAGCATAAATAAAATAAGATGGTGATGCTGACTAAATATGGTAAAAGATTTCATAGTGGAATGAATTGTAACAGTGGTCGGGGGAAATATGTCGACAAGAGAGGGGGGAGGGAGTGGGGCTCAAACCAGAAAGAGCACAAGGAGACAAAAAATTACAAAGTAGAAAATATATCATTCGTTGCATCCTGACAAACACATGGCTTTGGCCTGTTCCTCAGTAATCTTCCTCCTCTGACTCTTCCTCCTCTGCAGTCTCCAGCCAGGTCAGCCACTGGTTCACCTGCACAGTAAAAACACAGTATCTCCATTAGGATAAGCAGTTTATTGTGAACCAGCCAACAACATGGAAAAATACAGACATGAGCTTCAATGTTCATATCGGGAGTAGAGCTGCTCATTGCCACGATTAAAACAAAAGCCAACGATGTACACGGACATACCTGAAATAATGCTTTTCCTTTTCCCGGATACTCTTGGGTGACATCTTCTTTCCATGAAAGGAAGGCTTCTTCTTCAATTATTTCCATGTCATAAAAGTGGACAAAGTAGCGCAGCAACATGCCTGGAAGAAGAGAGAAACATTAAACTACTGAAAACTTCTGTACCAGAGTTCACTAACTTTTCTACAAAAAACCAAACAAAAAAAAAAACTTTGCTGCTAGTCTGATCTACAAGTGTGTGCACGTACCTTTGGGGAACTGCTTGGCATCGCAGTGGACCTGCAGGGCATACAAGGCGCTGACTTGCAGATCAATGTGATCATGCAGAAACTTCTGCATTACTGGCTTGAAAGACAGCAGCAGCTGCTTCTCCTCGTCCAGCTGTTCCTTGCTGGGTGCTGCAAGCTGCTCTTCGTCATCGCCAGGGTTGATCTCATACGCGATGTACTGCAAGAAGCTGGCAAAAGAAAAGAGGGAATCATAATACTGTAAAATGTACCGTTTGGTTTGGGAAAAGATTAACCAACAAAGCAATGACGGATAAACACTGGTACACTGCTGTACCTGGTCATGAGGATGTTGACAAAGCCTTTGTCTGTGTGGAGCTTGGGAGAGATGTTGTCCTTGATCCACTTGTAGATGGACTGCGGAGACGGATCTACTTTGATCTGCTTCAGAAGCTCCTTCTCCAGTTTCATCAGAGGGAACAAAAAGCTCAGACCTTTGCCCTCCAGGATCTCCAGCATCCTGTCCTTGTTTTGGTCAATTTCTACAGAAAAACAAAAAACAAAAAAAAACAAACAAACCCAGTCAGTAGTAGTAAAGGACACGGACACTTTGAAAACTAAAATCAATCGAGAACCTCGACCGTACACATCTAATGACATCAGGTATAATTATGTGGACAAAGTGGGTTCGGACATACCAGGTAGCATCTTCTGCATGTTGACCTTGCTCTGCTGGAACAGGTCAGACAGCCACTCACGATCCTTCAGTTTGACTATCTGCTGCAGGAAGAGCAGGAACAGTGGGAAATGGGCGCCGTTCTCCAGGTGATGGGCCAAATCTGCGATGCTGACCAGGTCAGCGATGACAGCCCGTGCTGCAAACTGTGCCAGGTAGGACTTCACCAGTGGGATTTCTTCCTCTATCTTGGGACACTGGTCCAGAACACTCAGAAAGGCCTGTTAAACATGACAGAATGTTTAGTACAGAATAACAGTTTGATATTAACTCCGTGAATACGTGTACTAAACTGTGGTTGTTCTAAAAACTGTCTCCTAGTGAGAAAAGCAAAGAGAATGGTTACACGGTTAGACTACTGACCTGCAGTAGATTTTCACCAGTGACAAGACCCTCAGTACAGAGTGCATGGATCAGGGTGCTTGTATGTTCTTTATCCTCATCTGAACGATCAAGGGAATAGACCACGATCTTGCTCATCATCTCAGATAGAAAGTGTTTTGGAGCCTTCATCTCCCTCATAGCAGTCACTGCCTCATCCATGTTCTTGCTGTTCAGGTAGTCTGCCGCCAACGCTTCCTAAAGACAAGAATTGTCAAATATTCAGTATTATGCTAGATTTACGTTATATTGTGCACAACAGAAGTGCAAAGTATGAGGAACTTACTGTCATCTTGCGCAACTCTTCCTTTGTAGGAGGCGCTTTTTTATTGGACTTTGCAGGTTTTTCCTGAATTGGTGGAGGGTTGGTTTTCAGGCCAAGCTGTGGAGACTAAACAAAAAGACATCCAAATGAGCGCATGCTCCCTGGAACTTGCAACTACGATATCAAGTTCATATGTTTCATTTCAAAGTAAAGATGTTACCTGTCCTAGTGGGGAACCTTGGGCGCTTGGTGGAATCATGGTCATCTGTGGCTGCAGCTTTGGCACTTGTTTTTTATTCAAGATGAAAGACTGTGCTGGCCTCAGACTGATCTAGATGGGAGAAGACAGCAAGTTGATACCATTACTAAAATAGTTATATTACTACTCCACAGTTCCAGATTTAAAAAAAAAAAAAAAAAAAAAAAAAAAAAAAAGGTATTTAATACTGCTGGGGAAAAAAAACTTTTTTTTTCAAGTAATAGTTTGACATTTTGTGAAATGCACTTCCTTCTTTCTTGCCAAGTTAGTGGAGATTGATATTACTTTTATTTGATTAAATATGAAGCTATAGTCAGGAGATAATTAGATCATCTTAGCATAAAGACTGGAAATGGGGGGGAAACAGCTAGTCCAGCACATAATCCTCAGTAAAACTACTGACTGTAGCTTCATATTTAACATACAGACACAAGAAAGGTATAGATCCTCTCATCTCAAACTTCAACTCTTCCTTTAATAGAGCCTGAGCCACTCCCAACATAAAACTTTATAAGCCAAAACATTCAAAACAGAATATTTGCTTATCGGTGTAAAAGTGGTTGTACCTCATCAGCATTGAGCTTCCCTTTCTTGGTGAACCGTGGAGCCATATCCTTAGACTGCATCTGCACTGAGATATTCTGTTTGTGGTTGAAAACTGGTGAATTCTGCCCCTTTGAATGAGATTTCACAGAATGAATGTTAGTAATGATGCTACATAAATGCATACATTCACCTTGCCCAAAAGAATTATCCCCAACTGCAACAATATGGCATGTACCTGATTTGGTTTTATGAAAGGCTTGCTTGCCACCTCAAACTGAGGCTGATGTGAACCGTTGCCGTTGCCGTTTCCAATATGGCCATTGAAGAGTGGGTTTGTGCGGTGACGCCCCATGGTAGGGGAATAGTGGTCCTGAATAACTCCTGGACCTGTTCCAATACCACTCCCTGTTCAAAACAAGACAGGCAACATTGAAAGAGAAGGTCAATCCCTACAAATACATCAAGGACATGGTGCAATGTCTCTAAGCTCATATCAAAAGTGGCATACCAGGCATTTGTCCAAACATATCAGCCAGCCCACCAAGAGTTTCCTTGTCAAACTTGATCATCCTTGTTGGCAGAAAGGAGTTTTCCATGAACAAGTCAGTCCTCATTCCATCATTTTGTGGAATAAAAACACCCAAATCCTGCAAAGTTGGAATAGAATCAGGATACAGGCAGATAAAAGACTAGTAGACCAGTATAATAAAATTATTGAGCAGTTCAATAAGCACCTCATCAGTCTTGAAGTTTTTAAGGATACTAACCTTAACAGCATCCTGGCGAACCTGGTTGATCGTCTTTGGTCCGTTGTCAACATAAGCTTTGCGAGGCACCCAGTTGTTCTCTCGCAGCTCCACTGTGTTCTGCAGCAAGAAGCGAATCCTTGCTGGCAGTTCCTTGTTGTTTGTTAAGGATCGCATGCGGCTGAAGTACTGATCCATCAAAGACTGGAAGAGGAAATTCGATATTTAAGAAAACGAAAAGGATTTTTAAAACAATACTATAATTATGACGTTTTCCCCTCACACTCACCTTAGCCTTTTCATGGTCAAGTTTAGGTCCCACTGTTTTCATTATCTGACAGAGGCATTCCAGATCTTCACCCATATCCTTAAGTTGGACTCTCTTCTTCTTCTCCAACAGCTTAAAATGAAATAAAAAACATTTAAGACAATCTACTTGGGAAATTTAACTGTCAGGGTGATTCAACACTGGTAGGCTAATTAATTGTTGATTTTGAGAACTTACTGTTTTGATGCACTTATGGAGGATAGATTCGTGGATAAGGTGGAGTTTGCCAAGTTCCCCAATGAATTTGATGTTGCCCAGCATCTTGATCTTCGCGACAGCACGCTGCTCCTCCTCCTCAGAGGTGAGTGGGCTGTCATGTTTGTCAAAGACTACAGGGAAAAGACATAAAAAATTGAAAATGAGGAACAATTCATGCAATATGTGACTGAAATGCATTATGAAACTGACCAGTTGCACCATATATTATCAACTTACTTTCAACATTTCTGGTGCGGTTCTCAAACTCATCTTGAAGCTTAGAAATCAGAAGCCGTCTGAAGGTCTGTAAAAACAGGAGAACTCATTAAAACAGGGAGGTAGAAAATACCAGATAATCAATAGCAAAGTGGGATCATATTCCAGCACAAATCCCATCTTAAAATAACTCACTGTGTTCTGCTTTTGTGTTGCTTGATTTTCTGTTGCTGGTTCTTCAAAATTTGGTGCATCCTCTGCCAAGCGTAGACATAGTTGAGCGTACAACTGACTGTACTTGGGCTCTTCAAGGGCTTTGTCAACAATCTAAAAAGAAAGAAACAGAAAACAAACTGAGTGTCTATTTCAACATGTTACATGAATAATACATGAGTAGAATTTACAAGAATGCTTACCAATAAGATGGTTCCTTTTAAGACAAGTTTCGAATCTACACCCACATTGAGGAGCTCCAGGCACAGTTTGTCAAACTTCTCGGGAGTCAGCTTATTAAGTATGCTGAGGAAGAGGAGGAAGGACAAGAGGATAAGAAACGTCATACTTAAAAAGACAAAATACCAACATCAATTAATCTACCACAGATTAATTATCTGGATATTCAGGTCCTCTCTTTCAATCTGAGAAATACTTTGCAACGATTTGTGGATGAGTGACTGAAGTAAATATGGATTTAAATAGACACTTACCCTCTCACTTTCCTGAAGATTGCGTCATTTTGCCCTTTCTCATTGGAGGAGTTGGCATCTCGTCTAGTGCTTCGAGAAGGTACCCATCTCTGAACGCTAGAACCTGGGGGTTTCCCCAGGAACTCGCTGCAATTGACACAAACACAGCCAATGTTATAACAAATGTTTACAAGGAAAACATGACCTTATGTCACAGGAGCATAATCCCTGATCCAAGGTGGTGGAGTTAATAAGGCCCCGTTACACTTCACAGAAACGCCACTAAATACTGATGTGATTAGAAAACCAATTTTAGTTGCTTGTTTTTTCCAGCATGTGACACCATCAGATGTAATTGTTTTTTTAACAAAAGTAGTTTCAAGATGACAAGACTTATTGTAGACTGTAATTAACTCTTTGGTTATAAATTATTATTAGCAGCTTAGATTCTGCATACATGTATTGTATTGTACATGTAGGTATGCTGTAAAGTGGCCATTTATTGTGGATACCTCTTTTCCCCCATATGTGATGATACAAAAGGACAAATGTGACTTAAGGCCAGTGCAGAGATTTAATGGATGTCTAATGTAATATATGTAAGTGACTTGGTGTGTCAAAGTGAAAGGAAAATTACGGAAAAAAAAAAATCACCTGTTGCCGACAGTCTTGGGATAGTGCTGAGGTGCACCCCCACCTCCTCCCCCCACACTGTGATAAAAAAGAAAAGAAAATGTTTTGATTTAATGTGAGGAAATGTGAAATCTAATTCCTGTATGTGAGCCATTTGGGAGAGTTCATCTGTATAAGTAGGCCAAGTGCGACAGGCAAATGTTTCATACCTGAAACGAGAAGGACCCCCTGGTGCAACGACACTCTCCACTTTGGCGGCTTGACAAAGAATACTCGAAAAGAATAATGATCTAGGAGTGGGGCAGGAAAAAAGCGACCTGGAATAGAGACAGATGTATAACATTAGTCAACAAATCAGCTGGCTGCTAATGGCTGTAAAATGCAAACACACAATGGGGGTATTTGGGAACATTGCAATTAAACGGTAACGAAATGCATGAAAGAAGTACTCATTTTGTTGTCTGTCAGTTTCTGCCAAACTTATTTTTTCAAGTCTGTCAGGTGCCCAAATGAATACTCAAGCCTCATATAAGCTTCAGTTAAACCTTTATATGCATTTTTTTGCACAAAATGACTGTGTGGACAAACTGTGGATTTTGGCCTCCATCACTTACATTGAAGGTGCATTTGAAGGGGGATCTTTTAATAGCCAGTACGAACAGGAGGAATGATTACAGCGAGGAAAACCTCTTTCAGTGTCAATATGGACACCTGACTGTTGTTTTAAGACAGAGTTGAAACATTGTGAACCTATCCTTTAAGCGCATGAGCGCCTACACGTGTCCGTACCACTGAATATGTGCTAGGTGGTGCTAACTTAGCACACTGTGGTACCGGTGTAACGTGTAATTAAATTAGACATAATTTCGCAATCGATTTGTGCTTTGCGATACGTTTACCCCAACCCAAACGGGCCTTTTCTGCTACTCCTAACTATGTCCTCGCGTTACCAAATCGTACCTTGTATAACCTGAACCTATAAAGCTAACCTCAATTACGGAGGGCAGCGCTCCAGGAAATAGATTTCACTCAAGAGCTCGCTTACATTTACATGTACCAGGCCAGTTTTATTCTGATCAAATCTCAGATAGTTTAGAATTAAAAATGTAAAAAAAAACCCACTTTACTCGTGAGTATTTGTGTCTTATCCATATGCCCTAATTTTAAAGATTTGCCAAAATAGCTAAAACACAAGGACAACTAATGTTTAAAGTATACTTGTTTGTATAATCCAACGAAATCGCTATGAATTCAGATATAAAGAAAGTCTTATTCGTAAACCAAAAAGCAGACCCCATCAGCTGATTTTTATGAGGTCTTTGTTCAGACACCGGATGTCCAAACACAGCGAGCGACATCTTGTTCTGTAGGCCGCCGGTGAGCCAGCAGCTAACAAGCTGTAAACAACTGCTGAAAACCAACCCAGTTTCGACTGAAGAAAAAAAAAAGATACTTCAGCCCAACTTTTCTGCGCCCAACTAGGTCAGATGATGATGAAATTGAAAATACAAATGAGCACGTACAGTTTCTGATTAAAACATAATCAATCTAAGACGAACTTCGGGTCAGTTAGCCGACATTAGCCAACGTTAGCCAGGCGAAAAAAAAAAAACACCGAAACCGCTTACCTTTACAAAAGGAACGTCAGCTTAATAGTTGTCTTGTCGACTAAGATATAAAAAAATAACAAAGGAGAGAAAAGAGAGCAGAAACAGTCGTGTTAAAACCAGAAAAGGTTTTGTTGTATTGTTAAAACAGAAGAAACACGACGGCTCAGCGGCGGTAGCTACCGGCTACACAGAAGAAAGACTGCTGACTGGCTAACTACGTCATGTGGAAGCCGCTTTTTGTGTGGGGGCTGTCTCACACGTCATCATCCCACCCTGCTGACGTCACTGACAAAAAACGCATGAACATTTCGCAATCCGACCTCGTTTCAACATAGAAGCATGTAAAATATTATACCCATATCACATAGATAATCAAGGATTACTGACTATAACATGAAGCTGCGTTTATATACTTGATTGGCTTTTTTTTGTACATGTGATCACAGTCTGCCATTGAGTGCACTGAGGTCATGCTGTTATATTTAGTATCTTTTCTGGGAATGTGGGAGTTTTAGTAACCTGCTATCAGTGGTGGAAAACATATTCAGATCCTTTACTTAAGTGCAAGTAGCAATCCAGCAATGTAAAAATACTAAATACTAAAGTCATGCATGAAAAATCCTACTTAAAAATCCCCTCCAGACATGTATTAAGACATATAAAAAATGCTGCTTGGAATAATAATGTGTGTTTGATATGTTTTCTTCCACAAAAAAGTATAATTACCACATTAAAATCTTTAAAATCAAAATCTACGAATATGCAAATATATTTCATTTCAGAAGTTTAACTGCTGGACACAAGATGTCAAATGTTTGTGCACTGAAGGTTTCAAGTTTCCACGTCACACTTGTGTAAGTTGAATTATGGACCACAATTGGCTTCCAAACTAGTTGTGATGTCACAAATCACGCTCGTAGGCCCGTCCCTTAAAATCTGATTTTCAATGAGCTCAGAGAAACTTTCCACTTTCAGCAGATGAATGTGAAAACAGCCTTCAAGTGTCAAACTCTGCACACACATCATTCTGCACAGGGAAGCTCAAACATTCAACTGAAGGAACAAGAACAAAAACATACATTTGAGTGGAGAGGGAGTACTTTTAAGTAAAAGTACTTAAGCATTAGCAGCAAAATATGTTTAAAGTATTGCAGTAAAAGTAGTGGTTTGGTCCCTCTGACTGATATATTATGATATATGACATCATTAGATTATTAATACTGAAGCGTCAGTGTGTAAGCAGCATGTTACTGTTGTAGCTGCTGGAGGTGGAGCTAGTTTGAACTACTTTATATACAGTTAGCTAGTTTAGTCCAGTGGTTCCCAACCTAGGGGTCGGGCCCCTCCAAAGGGTCACCAGATAAATCTGAGGGGTCGTGAGATGATTAATGGGAGAGGAAAGAAGAAAAAACAAAGTTCTGACACACAAATCTGTTTTCAGTTTTTGGAATTTTTCTCTAATCTTTGACTTTTGGTGAAATATTGGATATTTTGAACATTTATTGAAACGAAACAATGTGAGAAATTTAGAGGGAAAAATCACTATTTGGTGGAGCTGTTAACTCAGACATCTGAAATGTGACCCCGACTACACACTGCTTTTTGTGAGACGTCAAAAGCCAAAAAGGTTGGAAACCACTGGTTTCATCTTCAACAATGTGTTGTATTTTAAAAGCTTGTTATATTATCCTTTGTGTCAAATCTTCATCTGAAAAGTAACTAAAGCTCTCAAATAAATGTAGTGGAGTAGAAAGTACAATATTTCTTTCTGAAATATAGAGGAGTGGAAGTATAAAGTAGCATCAAATGGAAATACTTAACTAAAGTACAAGTACCTCAAAATTGTACATAAGTACAGTACTTGAGTAAATGTACTTTCCACCACTGGTGCTATTTAAAAACACACATCTGATTTAAGTATTTTTAGACTAAATATATTTAAATTCATCTTGAACAATTGAATGAACAATTAATGCATTCAGTATTTCTTTACCAGAATTTCATCCCAGGAGAGGTCTTTAGACCTTCATGTTGTTGAATAAAATCTACAGACTTTCTTTTTGATGTCTGAAGGGCGGTTGGGGTTGCACTTTGACTCATGACCTCAGTATTTCTACTGTATGGCTTCTGATTTGTGTGTGCCTTTGTTGTAGGTTGGGTGCCTGGCACTTTTTCTGTCACATTTCTTACAGTTGGATGAGAAAACCATAAAAAAAAAACATTAAAAAACCAAACTTCAAATTATTCAGATTTATTCATCAAGCTCAAGACCGACCCATTTAAAAGCCAGTCAACTGTAAAGCTGATTCAACATTTAACAGTTTATTAATTAATAAGGGAAAGTTTGTCCTGTGAACATGAGGAGAACATGCATACCAACTCCACACAGAAAGCCTTTATGGAGTTTAAAACCCAGGTGATTCTTGCTTTGAGATGACAGAACTAACTGCTCTTACTGTGTTACTTTCATAATGAGGCACTTTGTCAGAGAAGGAAATATATTTTCACCACAAAAGACGGAGGCTGACTGTAGTTTAAATTTACCAGTGAAGCTATTGATAATCTCAGTGAGATTCAATTTGGTTGCCCTTCCCTACAGTGATGTTCGAGCACAGGGTCAGCTGCAGGGTATCGTGTCTGGTACTGGTGGGGATTCAGTGTTTTTACAAGGCTGCCACAGAAGGAGGATCGATGATTGTTGTTGGAACACCTACAGTCCTCCATTCTGACCAAAGGTGCATGAGCCAGCGAGGAGTACTGTTTTTAACCTATTACGCAACGCACACATTAAAATCTTTCTACATGGACTTACAGGTTGATAACTCATCTCCCTCCTGTTTTTGTCCTCTAGTGGTGGAGACACGGGCTGGCAAAGATATCTCAACAATTTAGGGCCACATTAGCATGAAATTGGCATAGATATTAATAATCCCCAGAGGATTCCTAATGATTTTGGTGCCCAGCTGACCTTTTAGAAACTCATGGTATAATTTCCATAATATTCACTGTGGATATTCATGAGCCCCAGAGGATGAATAATGTTTATGGTGATCCCTTGAACTTTCCTGTAGCACCACCATCAGGCCAAAATGTCAACCTATTCCCTCTTCTTCAGGGCAGGCTTTTACAGATATTTCAGTCTGTATGTTCAGAGGGGACGGCGAGAACATAATCCGATGCTGTCCGCACTTTATTTTAAGACCTCATTTGGTAGGGTTTCAGGCTATTTCACAGTAGAGTACAAGGCGTGAAGGGGTGACAGTTTCATAAGTAGTTCCCTGGATTGTGTGTATTATTGAGAATACAACACCCATGTTATTGTTCACATTTACTTGCTGAGATGAGTCACTTCCTCCATCTGCCAGTAAATGACTACAGGCTGAGACCAGACTGGTAACGCCTCTTCAACTGTGGCTCAGGTTACACTGTGCTCCCCACTGTGTAAGATAAGAGCACTTATAACGTGTATTGTTATGACTAACATATCAGGATTAGACAGGAGCGTGCTGAAATGGTTTGAGAAAGTCTGTTTCTGAAAACGATTAGCTTTTATATCACCCGTGAGTGACTTTAGGGCAAAGGTAATACTAAATCTACATAGTTAGTCATTAAATGTCTAAACTGTGAGCCGGGGCAGTTCCACTTGTGACATGTTTCGGCCTGCATAGAGTGTCTAACACTTTGTATTTACATTCTGTTTGGTGGTAAAATAGCAGTGTATTTAGTACAAGCTCTGATGGAAAATAACCAGTGAAGAAAATACTGCGGATGTCTTCCTTATATTTGATTAGTGCTTCCCTATTTTTTTGGCTTTTAACTAAGCAATGCCTATTTCTGACTCCTTGTCAAAGGTTACATAATGTTCACAAGTTGAGAGCTGTTCAACTAAAGCGTGATGTTACTCTCTCAGATTGTTTTAGTTTGATCATTTTGAAGGCCCAAATAGTTAAAACCATGTAGTTTTGCACAATAAAAAAGGCCAAAAATCAGGGAGAAGCCAGGTTATTCATTTGCTGATGAAGATGTCTGAAAGCTCTGAAATAGCTAATAGCTAAGTGGACCTTGAGTTGAGATTATTTTGTCACACACATTTATACATGTGTGGCAGAAATCTGTTTTTTTCTTATTTCCCCTCCCTTTTAATCATCTTGCAACCCCTCAGATTTACCATGTGACCCCTTGTGGGGTCCCGACCCCCAGGTTGGGAACCGCTATGTTAGATTTTAGAAATGCTCAAATTTCTTTAAACCCTCACATCGACAGTGACTGATGCTGTTTGTGATCTGATGAATACATCAGAGTGACAGTTAATGACTTGAAAAACAACATGATGACAATCTTTTTGATAGTGTTTTTTTCATATGTGCATATTATCTAATCATTGAGTGAAATTAAGGGATTACTCCTTGCAGGTTATTCTTATCGACACACACATGCTGATATACCTAATTGCATCACTTTCAAAGATGTTTGTCTCATCATGTCTATTTCATAATTCTCCTCGTTAGTCAGGGGAGTGTTAGACTTTTTTCTATGCTGGCACTCATCTGCCGTTTCACCCCTGAGGGACATCAATCATTCATCAAAAGCAAAATGAAGCCAGTTGTTTGACAGTAAACACTCCTCTCCAAGTTAATTAAGCCCAGCGTGTCAATAAAGGCATCTTTGCATTCGAGGAAAAACAGTTCAGTTCCAGTCGGAGCTGGTGTGAAGTGATCATTGCGCTGCAGTGGTTTGCTTCATTTCTCTTTGATGTGGGACTCAGTGATCTAATAATGTTGTTTGAACCTAATTTTGGACCTCAAGTATTAAGTAGAAAGATGCTGAATGCTAAATATATTTTGACACATTAATCACCTTTACAATAATAGCAAAGTACAGAAGACCTTAAAATGTGTTGCTCAGTAAATTGGTAACATGTTTACTTAAAAAAAAAAAAGATTAAATTATTCAGATTTATTCACTGAGCTGTTGTTAAAAGTCTAACTTTTTATTTATCCATTTACAAGCATAAAATCCAGTTAATTATAGAGATGATTTAACAGTAAACACTTCATTAATTCACATGGGAAGGTTTGTCCTGTGATCAGAAGCTAACTGCTGTGTTACTGTGGTACTATAGTTATAATGTGGCCTCAGAAAGTGTTTGTGAGACTTGATACGTTTATTTTTGCTGACACTCTCAATTTTTAAGCCAACTTGGACAAGAAGTAATTAAGTGCTCGGAGAAAATGGACATTTGAACGTTTGCATTTCCAACTCCATCTGATGAGGAAGATCATGTGATTCGATCAAAAGCTCTAGTACAGCTACTGAGTGGACTTTGTGGGGAGATAGTTTTCACCAGCTGCTGTTTCCTAAGCAAAGAGTAAACTTTCAATCACAGTTCAGCCGACGTGACTTTGAATGTCAAAGCAAATTTTTATTAATATATATTTTTTGCACATTTATGAATAATTCAAACCTGACAATAAGTAATCACCCCTTTGCTGTGACACTGAATGTGCCTGCAAATTCCCTTGAATAAAACATCCTTTTAACTCGATTGAGTGTCACTCTTTCAGTTGAATGGACATGAACAAAACAGTTATGCCCCCAATTTGTCAGCCCAAACTCTGATCTCATAGATCTGTTGAACGATATAATTTAATGATCAAAGTTTTCCACGATTAAAGGAGCACCATAGGCTCCATAATTAAGAAATAATACACGATGGTTAATTAGGAAAGCTCTATAAAGGATACTGGTCAGTGAGTAGACCCAGGCCTAAGGTCAGCAGCGACCAAACTGCAGAATTTTTTGCCAGAAGGACAACGGTAAATTTAGCATGTGATAAAACTGTGGCAATTATCGTTGGCCTGAGGGACACAAAGCACGAGGATAAGTTTGCAAAAAGGCAAAAAACTGATGAAATGAAAATGAAAATTAACTCCTCAGCTGTGAGACAAAGTGCTCTGTCAAATAGGGAGTAAGACCCAGCATCCATCTTGCACCAGCTTTACCTTCAAGCATCATGGCAGGAGTATGATGCTCTCAAATTACTCTTTGTTGCAGGGATTGAAAGCCTTACATGGATAGAGGAAACAATGAATGGAGCCACGTACAGATAAATTCCTGAGGTAAACCTCATGTGAAGGCCTTCAGTGAAGGCTTATAAATGACCCCATATTCAAAGAAATGTAAAGAGAACATATCCATTATATGACTATCTGCGGGGCGATTTATAATTGAGATTTCATAATTACAAGAGGTATAAACCATTGTGAGAGTCTCCAGAAAATTGTATGATGGTATATTACTATTTTAAAGCCTATGACGTAGAGAAAGTGTCATTAACTATTAATAAAATAATTATAATTAAGAGCTGACCAAATGACACATGGAAACTTGAAAGAAATTTGACTTATGCTTGATGAATTTTGAAGCCAGTAGATGGTGCTGCAGTGCTTCCTGGGATTTTTTTTTACTGTTCAAAATGAAGGCATCACTTGAGCTCATAGCACTGAGTTTAAAAGTTGTTGTAAAACACACAGAATAAGCCTAAATATCAGACTGGTGCGACAATAATCTCTTGCGAGTCTTGTGAAAGAAAGCTTTTTGTTTGTCAGTCAAACATCAGTAGAAGTTAAACAACAGCAAATAATGGAATCATTTGTTAACAATAATTAGTAGTGTCCTCGTTTTAAATGTCTGCAGCACAGGTGTAATTAATAACATTAATGATGGCTCTATTAAAGCATGTACAACAGCCCTGGAACTGACTGTATCAAATCCAGTCATTACTGATTGAATTAGTTACACGTATCAAAATGTCTGCTGTGAGACGTGTCTGTTGTATTTCATTTAAATATAAAAATGTTCATTTTAGGTTCTGACTTGCACCCAAACACCTATCATATTCTAAACCTATATCTTTATTTTTGAACCATTAAATGACAATCACACCTATATTGCCCAGTGAGTACTGAACCCTGAGATGATTTCTATTTTTCCTTTGTGTGCTTTTAAATGCTAAGTTGCTTCCTTCAAATTGAAAACTACCATTTGTAAAATTCAAAATGATGTACGGAGGTAGTTCACTGCATAATGCATGTGGAATAGAACTAATATTTGTGCAGAAATGTACTTGTCCATACAGTTAAGTTAAATATTTATAAAAAGACCTTTCAGGCCAACCACAACAATGGATTTTCTTTTCTTTTTTTCTATTTTTTAACCTATATAGTGTGAACATGTCTGAATTTGTTGCAACTTAGTTCTTAACTTTCCTCTCAGACTTCAGATCTGTCCGATATACTTTCATTATAAATGTGTTGTAGATTTTCTTGACTTTTGTGTTTTGTACACTGCACCACCACACATATCAGGGACATACGTACACTTCAGGATTATTAGGGCTCCATACCTACAGCGGCAAATGGGTCAACAACTTTAAAAATCATCCATTAAAGAATCGGGACAGCGGGGAAAAAAATCCTCTTTGGAATGCAAATTTAATTAACTGAACTCTCAGCATACAGAACATGAATCACATTAAGAACAACCATATCTTGGCTGAATTATTCATATAAACTGGCCTATTGAATCCCCTCCCCCTGCAGCACCCTACAGCACAGTATAAGTTGTGTGGAAAACTTACAGCGCTTCCCTGACTTGCTCCTGCTGTTATTATTCTCATCAGAGAGACTGACCACGTGTCTCTTACTTATGACATGAGCGTTTCCTTGCTTGGCATCTAATTGGCTCTTATTTATTGCCAATGGAGTGGGTCACACATGACAGAGGGATGTGTAGCCCCAGATATCATTGCAAATTGACATACAGGACTCCCAAACTTGCTCATGCTGATTGTGTGTTTAATATTCCAAGCACACTCTGCATGAATATGCTGAGGTAGATCAATGGTGGCTGTCCTGTGTGCCAAATTGTGTTGGGCTTGAGGGACTGTCTGAGTCATCAGTGACAAGCCCTGTGTCTGATTCAAGCTATGCTTACACTCTGGCTGGGCTCTACCTGGGGGCCTGATTGTATTAGCATGAGATTTGTTGGAGAAGAGAGCAGTCCCTGGGGTGAAGTTAAAGTGTTTTATCTATAATAAGCCAAAAGTGGAAAACAGACCACATCCAATCTTGTGCATCACAAAAGCATTTTTGTATCATAAAAAATACTCTGTTTATCAAGGTGTGCTTATGGTGTAGTTTAAGTATGTTTTAGTTTTTTCCTTTTTTTTTTCTGTGTTACTCGTTTTGAACAGAACACATTAAAAAACATTGACATTTTGAAAATGCGATTCCTTTCTTGCCGACTAATTATTAAGCTACAGCCATGAGCCGTTTACCAAAGCTTAGCGTAAAGACTGAAATCACCATCCAAAGGTAACAAAATCTACCTGTCCTCTAAAGCTCACTAATTAACACGCTATATCACGTTTGTTTAATCCATACAAATACTGTAGTGTAAAAACGACACATTGTGGTTTTACGGGGGTTTACGGGCTGGACTATTTCTCATGCTAGTTTCCCTGGCAACCTCCCGATGACGACAAGACTCAAACTATTCCTATAACACCTATAACTGATTTCAAACATTTATCAAAGTATTGTTTTGGCATTTTTTGTATGCGGTATAGTACAAACAGGAAATTAGTTAGTTTTATCTTTAATTTTGACCACGTGTTGGTTGATCTGAAAGGGAAGTGTCAGAGATCTTGAGAGTCCAGGACATTTTTAGTGAGATGGACACCGGCTGTCATGTACGCTCTACCTGAAACCTTGTTTGGGACAGTGTCCTTAACCCATCAAGCCATCCTGCAGCCAGAGGGTGGCCAAGTGCTCATTCCCAAAATAGAATAACCCACTAATCCAGGTGACAATGTACTGTATGAAGCCCCAAGACATCATTGTGGGACAGACAATTTCATCGGGCCTGGAAAAATAAAGGAAGTGCTTCTTCTCCTGTAAGAAACCAGTTAGTATAATGTACTGGCTGCTTTGTGTGAAGTCTGCTGGCACCATTCTGTAAGAACAAAGACCCAATGTACTGGGCCGGAGAAAAACATCTTCCCTCAACATCCAAACAAGTAATAAAGTCATTTATCAAAATCATTCTGTGGCAGCAGCACTGAAGCTCAATGCTCTAGTCTGAGTATGAACAAAAGGCAGCCAATAACTTTTCAACGAGAGCTGATTGCTAAGCTCATATGAGGGTTCAGCACACTTTCAAAGGCATAATACAAAAAGAAGTCTATAATTAAGAGACTTTAAAACGATACATTATGTTGTCATGCCCTGACTTACTGCATCTGGTAAGTTTAATGTGGCATTAATCACATTTGCTTACACATATCTTATGTAGATCCAAATCTTGTTGTGATAAAAATGTTTTCAAAACATCATAAACATAGTTAGATGACTGATTGGTGCATGTAACGAGAGTTATTATACACACGTTTCAGGTGTCAGCCCACTTTGCACTTTCTGCAATCATATTTTCTAAATATAACAATGCTTTGTTCACAATGGCTTTCTGTGTTTTTTTTTCCTCTTTTTCCTGCGTTGCTGTGTCCTTGAAAAAAGTCTATTAACTCTCAATGAAAAAAAAAAAAACTAGCTACAAGCAGAGCCATTTCTTTACTTACATCCTTGAAACCCCCCCTGCTTTACTCAAAGAAATAAATAAATACAAGAAGAGTTTTACTTAGACAGCGAGGATGTTCCCCCAAGGGGAGTCATCAGTCATGCATCTATTAAAGAGCAAATATGGAGAACATGGAGGAGCTTATAGACTTGTTTTTGTTTGTACTCTGTGATTTGACATTCACATTTCTGCTAACCCTTCCTCTCAGAGTCTCTTGGAGATGGTGTTTTTCTTTATCAGCAGATTTTAAAGCGACGATAATAAACAGCTGAATAACTCTGTTCAGATGCAGCTCCTCTGGCGCCCACTTTCATCCTCTCAGTCAAGTATCTGAAAAGGTAGTGCTCAACAGGTGAGCGTATTGCAAGGCTGGACACCATAATCATATAAATATTGATTAGATGTATTGGTATTTATTCTGCCTTGCTGGGGCATTTTATAGAAGCCACTCAGCATTAACTAATACAATGAACCAGGCAGAAGTTTTAGAAAAAGCGCTGAGATTTCAGGCTGTTGAAAGGGTCAGACCATTACTCAATCACTCACGCCCCTCTGATGAAAAGGTCTTTTCACCAAATTGCTGAATATTCATTATCCATACAGTGCACATTGGAGTCATCAATATTGCTGATGCTAGTTTATGACAGCATGGAAACAGCCCTGGATTTTGACATTACTGAATTTATGCTAGGATACACACCATTTCCTTTTCAGACCACTTTCGGAAAATTAGTAATTGTACGGCAGCCGTTGTGTTTCACAATACTGTACATAAATATACATAAATGCACATAAATACATCAAGATGAATTCATGCTAATCTGCATCAAGTAAGAGAATTATGTTCATCCTCTCAGAACCTTAAACACATATAAACATAATTTATGTTAAGGTTTTTTCAGTGAGATTAGGATTATGGGATTTGGGGTAGTTAATGGGACTTTTTTCTCTGAATGAGCTCTAAAGAATAACTAGATTATTTTAAGAAATGTCTGACAATTCAACAGCTTTTTCCTTTAATGCCTCTCTCCCTTTCTTCCATATCACCCACCCTCTTTCTCTGTGCAGGTTGAGATGTATTGGCACTGATAGCTAACTCCCACATGGTACAGGCTTTAGTTTTGTTCCTGGAGTGCCTTACACATGTTGACAGATTTCTCCCAGCATAGACGCAGACAGGGATAGATCCCAGCGGAGTGACAGGGAGAGGACTCAGCTGAGCAGCTGAGAGACAAACTCCATTCAGGCTGAGGTAATGTGACCAGGCCTGAGACCGTCTGCTCAGCACGGAGAGAGCTGAGCGCCTGTCTATCTATCTATCTATCTCTTTATCTGTCTGTCTGTCTCGGTAGCCGAGTCTGCTCTGGGAAGCGCTGCAGTCCTGACTGCAGTTTCAGTCTGTCAGCACAGATCAGATTCATTGTAGCCATGCTTGAAATTTACCTGCAGCCTCAGAGATTTATCCACATACAGTAGCCCTTTTTCAGAGCATCAGCACAAGGGGGGAATCCAAATGTACTTTTCTGCCACTGCCCAACAAATACCCAACATGTTTTATAGCTGCTACAGTTAGAAATATAGTAGCAGAGCAGTTCCCAACCTTTTTTTTGTCTGACATACCCCCACAGCCTTATCAGAATGAGCTCAAGTAGTCCTAGCATATTCCAAACTGGTTCTTAATGGATTATAAACTGGATGGTATTTAAATATTTTTATGTAAATAATATTTAAATGTATTCATAAATATGTTTAATTAGTGTATAAACACCTGAAAATAAGAATTGTTGTGTTTTTGTTACCCTTTATATCCACATAGGGAGCAGGTCCAACAGTTTAGCCTATTTTTTAGCTAACTAGTGTTTTAACAGCTTGTTCATAGCTTTTAGCTAACTATGTTGTTTATCAATGACTTTTAACCAACCATTTCAGCAGTTTATTACTTTTAGCTAGCATTAACTATTTCAAGTGCTTATTTGTCACTTTTAACTAACTGTTAATTAGCTATTTTCAAAATGGTTTATTTATTACTTTTAGCAAACTGTTTCAAAACAGTTTATTCAGTTATTTTAATGAGATCACCTGCTTGTATTGCTTTTAGCTAACAATTTCAACTTTTCTGCTCATTTGCTAGTTTGCACTCCTCAATTGCAACATGTGGTTATAAATGTGTTAACTGACTCAGGTTAATGGGCATCTTACTAGTTATAGAGTAAATAAGTATGTAGCCTATAGTAAATGTTTGTCACCGTACTAATTTTTAATTCTATTTGGCTATTTATTTCCCTCAACTCAAATATGTGGATATATCTTTTAAATCTATTTCTATTTTCGAGTTGAGTTTAGTTAAGTGATTATTTTTACGTTCCTCCTAACTGCAGTACCTCAGTGAGAATCACTGTCGTAAACAGTCTAAAAAATCTACATCCACGCATGATGTGTACAACATACAGCATAACCACTTTCCAGCTTCATATGAAATGATTTTCTGTCATCACTAAATGCATGATCAAGGCCAGGCTTGTTAGGATGGCAGCTAATAATCAATACTTGAGATTCAAGGAGAGTCTGGCAATCAATTCCACATCTTCAGGCTCAGAAGATCAGGGGCCTCTTCAATGTTCTCATTCCCATTCAATACCAAAGGAAGAGCTTCTAACTTAATTATTTCCCTGCAGTAGAATCAACATGAGTTAACATCATTTGGTTGGGAAATGTTTAGTGCTCTCAAGACATACATGATAGTCTTATTTCAAGTAAGACTTTGATTTATCATGACTCATTTCTGTGTCCGCTAGTCTACACCTGAGAAGAAGCACATTTATTGTAATGTTAACACCTCAAAGTATTTAATGTCAGTTGTTGCCTCAAAAACCTGCAAAAAGAGGAAAAAATGTTTCAATAGTGGAAATACGTGTGAAAGAGAGCAAAGCAATACACTGTAAATGACAAAGAAAACAAAGAATCAAAGATGATTTATCTCTCCTTTCACTGTATAGTTTTCTATCATTTGATTTTGTTACAGCTGCCACATAGAGAGAAATATCAGGTTTACATAGAGTTCATTGAACAATGGACTAAACTCTCAGCCACATACTTGAGCTTTTTTCCTTTAATGTACTTCTTGAATTTACCTAATAAAAGGAAACACGATAAATAAAAAAATATTGGATGGACAGGAAAAGCTTATCACATCCAGTATGATAACTCATCACATAGAGTATCATGACCATCAAACTTTTGATATATTTGAATAATTCTTAGTATGTTCCTTTAACTTTAACTATAACCTTCACACACACACACACACACACACACACACACACACAGATATATATATATATGCAAATGTAAGAAAAATCATTTCTTCCGATCTGATTCAAGAGTTTGTGAGCTGCAGTTGAAGATGTGCAAAAATATGTTGTTACGCCCATAAATTAAAATTATTTTCACACCAGACATGATGTGATCTTCCTTCTCTGGCAAGTTGGTGACATCTCAACTCATTAATTACCGCTGTTGATATATTTAGTTATTCTAGATGTGTAGGAATTAGTAATTACTATAATCTTGATGCTGCAAGCATGTGATGTGAAGTTAAAACGAGCCCATAAAGGAGAAAATGCTGATAGTGTCACATGACATAGAGCATCCATCAGATCAGTGCTGTTACTGTATGTTTGTGACACTATTGTTGAAGGCAAGACTTTGTGTCGCTTTCGATAGCTATCAAGTAAAAGCTCCACTTAGTGCAACACATTGTTTGACAGGATGTGAAGTTGTTCCCGGGTGCTGTGTTATGCTGTTGGTGTGACATGGCACTGACTTGTCATACCACTTGTGGTCTGATTTTGTAGATGCTTTACGCCTAAAGACATCCGCGCAGTGTAGCAGGAAGAAACAGAAGAGACAGCTGTCTGTTCTCCCCTTTTTTTTTCTTTTTTTTTTTTTTACCAAAGACTTATGCTGCAGAAAACGAGATTCAAGGGAAGGAATAAAACAGCTGTAAGAAATCCTTATTTCACAACATTTATGAGTGGAACCACACAAACTAAATATTGCATGGTTGTGATCAGTACAAGCCATTGCCTGCAGCACATTGTACATATCCATACAGTAAGTGCCAGAACTGTGTGGGCCTAATAGACCATCATGCTGCTTTTTAGAGAGAAAAAAATGACAAAATGCTCCTCTGGTTTTGCTAGAATATTGAAACTCAAATACCTACTGAGATGAAATGTACTGTAATTTTCTTTAAACTTGTATGTTTTGTTGATCTTGACTAACTTGGGACACAATGAGACTTGGGTTACATTTTTAAATAGGATAAAATGTGGAATCCTATACGGTAGCTTTATTGTTAATCATATTTAGCCGACACACCACAATCACGACCTACTCTCTCACACAACTTCATCTTTAAACCATCTTGCTTTTCAACATCAATCTGGCTTTTAAAGCACAACTAAGGACAGATAAAGTACGTTAAACTGTGCAATAAAAGGATTGCTGACATTGTGAAAGCAGCAAATCATGTTGCTGCTGAGAAACTAATTGCATCTCTTTGGAAAATCTTGTTCTCTGTGTTTGTGATATTCAAAATAAACTCATATCACACCAAGCCTACCTCCCTCTGTTAGTGTTGAAGCTTGTTTATCAGGTGGGGGGTAAATCTACTGGGACATTTTGGCTCATGGATAGTCAAATCCTGTTTTACAGCACCATGGAATCAGCGTAACACAAACAACAGAGTTGCGGTGTGTGAAATGTGCCTCACATTTGGACACTACACCCACCTCTCTTGGTGAGCAATTGTGTGAATAAATGTCTTCTTTGTGCTTTTTCATGTTCTTCCTTTGTTTTACTAAACATAACTGCAAGGCATGGTGCAAGGCACTCTTGTCTGTTTTATTTCTTCTTAAAGCTCTTGATTTTTTGTTGTAATGTGATTTCTTTTCTTGAGTTGATAGGTCATTTAAACACAGGAGCGGCGGGCTGGGAGAAAGCAGCTTTCCAACAAGACTGTTCCAGGTGTTGGACATTTTGATAAAGACAGTCTGTATGTCTGACATAATATTACTGCACATTTTCTAAATGTGAATAAAGGGTTAATGTGCAGGTAGCTCTTCTAAGAAGCACCTTTTTAGCCATGCTAGCGGTGTGGTTGTATGTCGGTTTGTCAGTTGGGCCACAGACTGAAATACCTCAACAACTACAGGGGGGATTGCTGTGAAATTTTATATGTTCCCCAGATGATGAAGCCTAATGATTTTGATTATCCCCTGACTTTTGCCACCAGCAGGTTGACATTTGTGGAGTGAAATGTTCATCATTCATCAACATTCATCTTCCCCAGAGGATTAATTTTATTAACTTTGATCCCCTAAGCCTTTCTTATAGTGCCATTATCAGGTCAAAACTTGTATGATTTATGACCAAATACCTGAAAAACTAATGACATTCTCATCAGTCTCAGCTGTAGTGTTTAGTGCTAATTAGCGCGATAGCATGCTAACACGCAACAACTTACTCTTTAAAATTTCAAGGCCAGCCACTGAGATGTTTCTAATTTTACCAGGACAGCTATTTTCACATTTTATTTTAGGACACGGTATCATGTAAATATGGTCGACACAAATTCAAAAAACAGTGCAAAATATTTCCCTTCATTTCCTTTTATTTAGCTTTAAATTGCTTTAAAGCGGAGCATTACTTGTTATTTCTTAATTTGTGGAACAGAAATGAAATGAAATTCAAAGTATCCAATACCAAAAATGCAATGTGATCAGAGCAATTAAGCTGATGACTTGTGCTAATTGCTCACCTCCCCAAAAACCTTTTAGTGGCACCCCACGTTAGCTCCATCCTGTCCTCAAAGAAATCACAATTATTCGCACAATTTACTTATGAATATTTAGTGAAACGTGGATGCCAAACATATTCAGAGGAAAGAAAAGGGCAGCACAGATGTATTCAGGGCTGTAATAGCAGCACAATCATGAAAGAACCTACAAAATGTCTACCATACACTCAAAACTACAGAGCAAACCAACATAGGCACTGTTTTGTCCTTCAGGAGAGATTTAGAGATTATATGAGCTCAAGGCTTTAGGCTCTAGCTCTAGTAGTGACTAAGCAGTCTTGCAACATGACTAACAGACCCACTGGCTGTACTGGGGAGTTTGCAAACAACAATAGCACAATGAGGGAATTATTGCCCCTCCAAAACGTAATGAGACCTTGTTTTTTTCTGCATTGTACTATGTTTTACTCTACTCTTCCATTGGCCTAATGTGTGATTTTTGTGGATTTGGCCCTAAAGCTTCATCCTCATCTGATACTGGTTCAGTACCTCCCACTCATTTTACTGTTTTGACTGAATCAGCCTCCTTCGATTAGGAGCTCACAAGTCTCCCCGAGTCTGTTGTGCTCCATTTAATCTTTAATGATCCTCTTCGGTTTGAATTAAGAATCCAATATAACTGTCAAAAACAGATGTTTATCTGGATGATACTGGGTGAAGGGAGTGGAAAACTTAGCCAATAATTTCTCACCAGATGCAGCAACAGACAGAAACAGAGTCACAGTGGTGGGAACATGATTCACTTCAGACAGCTGGTTGAATCATTCAAAGATTCCCTAATTTTAGCTGTCCCCGAGCCCCTGTGTTTTGTTCTTCTTAGATGAGTCGCTCATGTTATGTTTTTTGTTCTGAATGTAAAAAAAAAAATCCTCATCCATCATACTTTTATTCTCACTTGACATCAAGTGACTCCATGCTGAAAGGTAAAATTTATCGTTGTCACACTTCGTTGCTTCTGTCTCAGTGGAGACAATTTCCAATCAGCCCATTCATGACACAAAACTGCAACAATTTGCAGTCTTTCTAATCTGTTCACAGATTCAGGGCGTCATATCAGTGGCCTTCTACCTGTTCACCCACTGTAACAATGGCCAAATCATCTATAGCCTAAATCATAAAGCATGCGACATTTAAGGTATTGACTTTTCAGTTAGGTTTTTAATGAAAGGTATTTTATGTTCCTGCAACTTTAAAGGATGGTTCACAATTTTTCAAGTCTGTCTTAAAACAACAGTTGTGCCCAAATGAACATTGAAATAGGTTTTTCTTGCCTTTATCATTCCACCTGTTCATACTGACCTTTAGAAGATCTCTTACAATGTAAGTGATGGAGGCCAAAATCCACAAGCCTCCGTCTGTACAAAATGTTTTTAAAAGTTTATCTGAAGCTAATATGAAGCTTCAGCCGTCCAAGTGAGTTAAATCAAGTAAATATATTTCAATATTACAGTCTTTTTAGTGCTAAAGTCCCTCTTTTTGTCACTATACTTTCACCGCAGCTCAACAGGGAAACACTGTCCGAGGAAACACAAAGAGGGAATTTGATGCTAAAAAGACTGTAAATGTGACAGATATCCACTTGATATGACTAACTCAGACTGCTGAAGTCTCATATAAGCTTCACATAAACTTTTAAATGCATTTTTGAGCAAAATGACTGTGTGGACACACTGTGGATTTTGGCCCCCATCACTTACATTGAAAGTGCATTTGAAGGGGATCTTTTAATATCCAGTATGAACAGGAGGAATGATTACAGCGAGGAAAACCTCTTTCAGTGTTCATATAGACACCTGACTGTTGTTTTAACAGAGTTGAAAAATTGTGAACCTATCCTTTAACCTATACTCCACCAAAAACTCCTACTCTTGAGTGATAGTGACATTCAATGAACTGAGCATATTAACTTTTGTAACATGATTCAGGTTCCCCAACTGGAAATTGAGCAGGACAAAGTGGCAAAATTTAAAATTGATTACATATACATTTGTACATGGACACTCCACGGGGCCCAAGTGCTACTTGACCTCATTCACTGAGGTTGTAGCTGAAATCCAAACCTAACCCTTACATACTGTTCAGATCTGTTGACCCATTTTTACATTTGGGAGCAATAAAAACACCCTGAACACCTTTATTTAAGCCTGAAATTTGACTAAAATTACTTTTCCCGAAGTGACCCAGAATATACGAGAATGGAAATATTTCAACTTTTGTTATTTTTGTGCAGCTGATACATATTTCTGTAAATAGATATAATATTGTGTGATCGTGAATGTACAAACAAATAGTATAAAAACTAAAGAATACACTCTCATGCTCTTTGAAAGGTTCATAAGGATAAGGATGAATCACCCATTTGTTAATGACTAATGAGGTATTTATGATGAAAAATAGATTTGTGATTTAGAAATTTGGCATAGAGACTAATTATGAGGGGATACTGTGAAGGGTCAGAACATGAACAGTATGTAAGGGTTAATGGTTTTGGCTCAAACGATAGTATGTAGTTTTAAATCTGCAGCATAGATGATTACACTTGTGTTCATGTTATAAGTAAATGAATGAAAATGTGTATCCCTCCATTTTCTAGCCACTTATCCTGGTCAGGGATACAGTGGAGTGAGGAGAGCTGGCAGATGTCATCCCTACAGCGTGTCCTGCCTGAGTTTGCCCCATTGTCTCCTTCCACCAGGGGGCATTCTCATTTGGACCTCAAACCACTTCAGCTGGCTCATCTCAG
Organism: Scomberomorus guttatus; assembly: GCA_038419695.1. Lineage (NCBI taxonomy): Eukaryota > Metazoa > Chordata > Actinopteri > Scombriformes > Scombridae > Scomberomorus > Scomberomorus guttatus. The sequence continues at coordinate 22,366,633 of CM076445.1, read as the reverse complement.
TGTGGAGGAGCGCTGGCTGGATGCCAAGGTCCTCTGAAATTGCAAATTCCTCATCCTGTCAACAGAGTATGACCAACTCCCTGGCAGCGGCATCCCATTCTAGCTGCTTGCATAGGTGATGGCCACAACGAGGATCGGTCAGTAAATCAAGAACTTTGATTTGTGACTTAGCTCCTTCTTCATGACCAAGGTCTGATACCAAGGTGATTGGTGCATGAGTTGCAGAAGAGTCATACACCACGGCTATAAATCACACCATTCTTCTTGTCATTGTTCATAACCCCATGTGACCCCTCTAGCTGTGTCAAATACAGCCAAATGAGCAACATTACCTTGTGGACCTGCAAGTCAAAGAGTAGGGATCAGCTGCATTAGTGCAGTGCAGGAGAGTCTCTGGAGATGTTGTAGTCACACGGTGGTGTCTCAGTAATGACCATCGATGTATAACTTACTGTACATGTGAGCATTGTGCCTGAGCCTTTGGGCGCTTTTGTTATTGTGTGTGTGCACCAGTGTGTGGTGTGTATTTCTGTGTGTTTGACTTTGCCGGTACACTATACAAATGCTCATGGGTGTTTGCCATTGCTCTCCTCATGTCTTTTTTGTTGTTTTTTTTACTGGCAGAGTTCATTAGCATTTCAAACAATTCCAACATCTAAAAATCTGTCACATCTCTTCTTTCAGAAAAACAAGATCACAGTTGCTCACCCCACAGGGGTCTCATGCTGCACAGGTCATTTGTTTTCATTGAGGATGGCAGAGTGAGAAGCATATTAAAGAAGTGATTGTCAGCAGACTGCCCTCTGCTTTGCTTTCGCTGTTTTGAATTCTCCCAAATGACTCTCAGGCCCTGTTTTAAGTGGGGCCAGAGAGTCATCCAAAATGTCCAAATCTGCTATTCGGGTAATGATCAATCTAAACACAACCTTTTCTGGTATTTTGACAGGCATTGTCAATAGATCTTTATACATGCTATGCAAACAGAGAGCTTGCTTTGGTGGTCAAATGAAGAGTAATCATGTCTACTATGTATTTAGTTTTTCTTAACATGAATTTGGAGTAGCCATTGAAAAACTAAAACACCACAGCAGCAATACTGTGGTTATTAGCAAAGCTAGTTTTAAACCAACATGCTTAAACTACTTCATTTCATGCCATGTTAACTTTTTAGATATAATTTATGCATCATTTCAAATGCAAATCAGATCTAAAAACACTGTTTGTTTTCACCATGGTCAACAAAAATGAAGACTAAAGGCCATATTTGGACACATGAAAGCCTCTTGTTCATTTTGTAGCTGCTGTTTGCGATTATGTAGAGTCTGCTTAACAGAAGCAGCAGCTAATTACACAATTACTGCAGGATGACTCTGCATGTGAAGGGGAGCTCAAAGGCACATTTTAGTGGTGGAATTGTGTGAAATCTGCAACCAACATGAAGAATGTAGGCTACTGTTTATAAAAGTAAAATAAGTAACAACATTCAAAAACATACACTAAGGCCACAAAACAATAACTTGCAGTTGTAAAAGTAATGCAATAGGAATCATTGACCCAAGTTCAAAAGGGAATGAAAAAGAGATTAATAACGTCACCCAGAGGTGTTGGTGGCATCTGATCTAACCCGTCGAAAACAGCTGATGGGTGAGCGAACCCCGCGGCTGTACACGCTACACTCCCTTTTTGTTTCAGAAACGTTTCCCATCTCAGTGACGTGCTGACGAATGTATTCTTGACATATTTCCATTCACTTTCCAATTAGTGCAGACCTTAGCTCAGCTGTATGAAAACACCGACTGATCTGACCCCGATTCCCCCCACTGAGAAACCTGTCATCCTCTGACCTCCTCTGTGCTCCATGGGATTAAGCTAATGGATCCTCACTTGTTACAGTCATTAGACCTGTCAGCCGTCACCTGTCTTCTGTTCACTCAGTGGCAATGTTTATGCTCACAAATTAGCTGCTTGCTTATTGCCAAGTGTTGTGGACAAGCAAAGAAAGCATAGTTTTACCTTTCAGAAGTAATTTGTACAGATCCCACCACATCTCCAAAAATCTTCTTCATGGTTATATGTTATTTTGCCTATAATAACTATACATAACAGATCTAACTATATATAACCTCTGTTTTGTCAGAAACAGAAAATTGATTTTTGAAAGGCCCTATAATCCACAGACAACTGATAAGGGGTTGCTGTTTTGTGATTACATCGTGGAGTGAAGTGAGAAGTGGTTCAAAAAGTAAATATCACTAAATTGTTAGCTAGAAGCCTATTTCTGAGTTTCAATATGGCAAGCAATCTGTTTTCCGAGGCTCATCTAATTGAGTTCTGTAAGGACATTCAGAAATAGGCTATTGATGGATTTTCTCCCGCAATATACTACGGATTATAGCTTATTGTGTTGTGTGTACCCTTGATAAGTTCAGAGCCAGGTGGCCATAGAAATGAGCTTCTCCCCTTTTAAAGCACATATAATAACGTCAGATTATTGCTCTCCATCTGCTTGACAGATGCTGTTCGCCAGAAATTATTAATTTTGCATCTAGGTCAGCATGTGTGTTAGGAACTCCGAACATCAAACACATGATAATCAGCAAATAACTTCCAAAAGGGATTCAAACGAAAGGATTTCTCTACCTTAATTTAGCTGATGTTTCACATCAAATACAACATTGCTCTTCATCTGAAGCTTTGTTACACACTACTTTCTTATCTCAAGTAGATAATCACTTTCTTTTATACCACAAATATTAATATGTTAAGATGAAAACATTGTGTCCAGACATGTCACTCAACATGGTGCACTATGTTCCTCAAGTCAGTGTAGATGTGTAACTTCTAACGTACAGTATGTATACCAGGTAATATACAGGTAATGAAACCATTACTGCTTCAACTAATAATTATATTAATTACTGATTACTCAATGGAGCTTTGTCATGATTAACTGATTGTCAAGTCAATAAAAAGTTTTTTAAAAAAGTTCTCCGAACCCAAGGTGATGTCTTAAAATTGCTATTTTTGTCCGACTAACAGTCCAAAACCCAAAGATGTTCAATTAACAATAATAACTTTACAATAAAACTGAGGAAATCTCCTCACATCAGAGAAGCTGGAACCGGAGAATGTTTCGTATTTAGGCTTGATGAATGATTTAATTAATTATCAAACTTGTTAACTATCTGTTGATCGATTAATAAGAAACTATATACAAGACAGTTACACTCTGAGACAGTAAACGAGGGAGACAGAAACACACAGATTGATCGACACATTGTGTGAGATAGGTGTACAGCAGCAGCAGCCATGTCCCCAACCTTCAGAATAGCACATGCATTAAGGTAAGAGTAGTCACGCATCTTTAGGATTCACATGAATCAAAGATAAACATATAGGATGGCAACTCTGAGGTCTATAATCTGCATGAAACCAGAAATCTTCAAAGCATATGCTCTGCAGAGCTCCTTGTGTTTATTTAGTCAGACAAACTAAAGTCTTTCAGCGAGATCTAAATACAGATGAGGAACAGAACAAGGATAATCTTTAGCTGTGAAAGCCTTCATGATCAATTTGTCTGCTCGGTAGGATCTTGTATCAAATTCAGCTCCGTGTGCAGGAGGACAAGAATAGAAATAGAGTTTTGCTCCAGTGCTCACAAGATGTCTTTCTCTACAGTGCTGCAGGGGTGGAGGGGCAGAGTCTAAATCCAGACTTTAATGATTAGACATTGTTGGAGTGTGTTTAGGATGCGGGTTCGTGGACTTTAGCCGTTTCTACTCATTTAGATGAAAGTGTGCTGTCTGGAAATTTCTCAGGTCAGCGGTGTTGTATTGTCAGTGAACAGTCAGAAGGCTGACTATTGTTGTAACAGCTAAAGGAACCATTAATATGTGTCTAGTCTAAGCTACTGTATGTGTGACAAGCACAGATTGAATCTGCCTCTGAGCTGTGTTACATTTTGGTCAACTCATGCTGTCCAAGAATCTCCGTGTTCCAGTGTTATCTGCTCTCATCAGGATACGTTTCCAGGCTTTGCACTGACTCACCATTGATTGCGTTTTCGTCATTATTTTTAGTTCAAATGTATTGATTAGATGTACAGATGTGGATACATTTTTTTTTTTCAGGGCCTTAAAGCAGTCAATATGGGAGTGATTATATATTGTTGTATTACATAGATTGTATATAAAGATGGATGGAGAGAGATGTGATGTCACCCTTTGGTTTGCATTGGAACTGGTTTGAAGCCCAGTTGGTGCTTATGGTCGGCGCCATGTTTTCTGTTTTGGAGCCAGGACTTTCCAAATAAGGATAGCTTGGGTGTTGCCTTTCACGCTCTGGAAACACGCCCTGCTACCTCGGACCGAAGCAAAAAGCTAGCTTACTGGAAACACTGACCTCTGCACACTTATGTAAGCTACTTTAGCTGTGCAGGGCAGGTATCGTAAGCAAGTAACATTAAACTTAGCGAAATATTGTGACAAGAGTTCGACTTGGTGCAAGTTCTGGAGCCGGGGAGAGCAGCAGGTGAGTGAACTGTCAATAACACAGCAGACATTAAACCTACTACAAGTCTTCAAATTTTATTAACGGAGAAATAATTTCCTAAATGACCACCAGCTAACTTATTAGAGGGCCTGAATTTAGCGATTGAGACCATAATGACTGAAAATAATTGACTTAGTATTTCTAGAGAGAAGTTGATGCTTTTTGACTGGGAGTCAGTTTTAGCCAGGACGTCGGTGGCATTGCACTTCAAGGTACTGTACTTCTGCACTGGCTTCAGCCTCAAGCTGTGGAAGTTTCCGCTTGGTGTATTATGAAGTCCAGGTGGCTGCATTTAGCAGCAATTATAAGTTAATGTAGCATACATACTATACAGTATAATAGATTTCCAACATCCTAAACAAGGGCTTGATTGAGGAGAAATAGGTGAAGGGGATGTCAAGTCATGAATTACAGTCTCATTCTTCATGTTCTTGCATCACCAGCAGGGGTGGATTCATTCAGCATAATGTATTCAGCAGGTTTGACTCAACTTTTATTCACACTAAGTAAAGATTATGATCAGTGTTTTATTCAGTGACAGTTGAAAAAAAAGAGAAATAACACTCACAAAAACTTTCTACAGAGGCAGACAGATTTAACTTAAAGAAGACTGCAGATAATACAGTCAATACTCATTTTTACTGTTTAATCTGATTTATAGGCTTCCTCATGGAACCTCATCCATCACTGTCAAAACGCAGCTACATTGTAATGAATAAAATGTCACAAAGTCTACATCCTCTCACTTACTAACACTTATTAAAGGTGCACTATGTAAGATTTGGCCACCTGCACCAAACATAGCAGCATATCACCAGAATGCACAGTCCCCCCCCCCCAGCGGAGATGACCAGCTGTCTGACCCATCTAGTGGCTGCAGCAGTGGCATCTCCCAACAACGTCAGCGCAAATTTCCAAATAGATGTTATTTTGATAAACTGACCACATATTGGGAATCTAAATGGTTATTTTCTCACCTGAAAAAATATTAAAACTTAATAAAGTGACATATTAATGGTCCCACAGTGGAACTTACAGCAATTTTCAGCCTGGCTCAAAATCGCCACCATTGCTGTCATGGTGGCTCACGCAAAGATGCTCTATAACAAAAGATGATGCATTATAAGCTGTGCCAATGGTATGAAATGGTATACACTTCCTGTCTCCTAAGTGGGCGCGGTGGCCTCCCCCCATCCCCTAACCCCATCTAAACATGGCCCATGCTAACATCTAGCTTTGCCTTTTCAGTCCTGCAAACTCAACCTGCCAGCACCCAGGCTCGGCCACAGCCTCTGGTGGAGTTTAGTTATTTAAAACAAGGTGCAAATTCACAACATAATCAACCTTGGTCTGTTTAATCTTCATTTAAATTGCATTATGTTGATTATATGAGACAGGAATCAGGCAGATACACGGCTGAGCTAATGTTAGCATTAGTGCCTGGATACTTTGCATTTAACGATGAGAGAAAAGGGGTAAAGCGGAAGTTCATGACAACAAAATGATAAACAAACTATGCAAACAACACAAACATAGAGCTGCATGGATTACTTTGGCGTTCAGGTTTCCTTGTTACGTGAATTAAATGAAGGTTGCCCTGACAGAGAGAAGAGATATCTGTGTTGCCAGATCTAATGAGAGTGTGTTGCTGAGACAGAGACAGGTCTCGAACAAAGTAAATTTTCTCCTGATTTCTGTCTGAAAAATGCCATTTCAGTGTCAGAATGTTCGGAAGATAGGTGGGTTGTGAAACCCACATGACATGTACAGGAAATGACTCTAAGTGCACCGTCTCCTTTCTGAATTGTCACTGGCTTGGGACAGTGCTACTTCTTCTTCCTCTCATGTTGGACTGAGGGTGGACCGGACACTACAGTGACTCCCTATCGCTCTTGTGCTGTTACAGGACAGGATGGGCTGGCGCTAGCCGGTTAGCATGCTAACTTCAGTAGATATCTCTGCAACACAATACATAGACGTCTTTGACATAATGTCAAAACTGTAATTTCTTCACATTCTGTTGATAATTTTAGTGATTTTTTGAATGTTTTAAACTAAAATTCTGGCCAAATCTTACATAGTGCGCCTTTAACACTTATTGAAAATAACAAGAGTAGTAAAAGAAAAGTATAGTGAGATCCCAGCTGCTCAGGCAAACAGCCTTTTAAAAATATCTTTCCAGTGTTGATGATTCAGATGAGTGGCAGATGCAGAAAGCTGAAAGATGTAATGTTCACGCATATTATTTTACAGTAACTGCTGAGAACCAAACTGACTATTGATGACCTGTAATAGTACACTGGGAGAAAGAAAAATTGCGTGGCTGACAGATTCAAGCAAGTAAGGATTGCACTAATCTTCTATATTTTCAGTGATTAACGTCACCATGAGAAATGTGAACGCCACAGAGAGTTGTCACACAAGTGTTTTTGCATCTTTCAGTGTTTTGGTTCTCACTGGTGTCTTCAACCTCATTTCCAACCACAGCATGCAGCTGTTTTCAGCACACACAAAAAGCGCTGGTATAGTATTTGAGTTATATTATCAATGGGATACAAACTGTTTGCTAACACCATATCAACTTGATAAGGTGATTATATGCCAATGTTTTAATTACAGCTTGTTCTGCTGCCCTCAAGGGGTCAAAAACAAACAAAAAAAAATCAATTGAAGCAGCAATAAAGTTAAAGTAATTGCTTCTTTATTTATTATTTATCTTGACAGTGTGTTAACAGAATAAAATGGAATGATTTCATTTTAGTCATGCCTTATGAATCAATTTGAACATTATAATTGGTATTTCAACGTTTTTCTGCTGATGTGCCCTAAGCTTTGGGTGTTTTGGCTGATTCATACTACCAACCTCATTGCGCCCACCAGATAACATCAACATGGTTTCAAGGCAAAAAAAAAAAAAAAATGCAATTGCCATTATTATCACTAAAATAATACAAATAGAAGTTTTTGTGATGATTTAAAGAAGTTTGAGCATCACTGTGACTCTGTTATGAAACTCTTCAAAGTCCAAATCCACAAACTAAAAGAAGGACAGAACCTCAGGTGAGGCACATTTGAGCACATTACCTACGTGTAACAGTCTATGATATGTTGATTTTAAATAATAATTTTGGTCCCAGATTTATAGTTAAGGAGTTTATCAATACAATAAAATGTAAAAATCAGAGAAAAAATCATGATACAAGTCTGGTTTCAGGCAAGTCAGCAAATGCATACTCAGTAAAGTACATTTTGCACACACATAAGTACACACACATAATTATTTTAGCCGTCCGACAAAAGATGTGTCTACCAAAGTTAAAACCAAACCTGCTACCCTTCAGTATTATACAATAAATGTAAGTGTGCTGCATGTATCACATCAAATCACTGATTGTATCTGAAAGTGGAATGTTATCTATTTTGAACTGATTATATTTGGAATTATTTTGGAATTGTGTGATATTTAAAACTTCTGGGAATACGTTTACACTTCAGTATCAGTGCCAGTAACTTAACCTGCATATCAGTGACAATCTCCTGGATCACATTCAGTCTTTCTCCACTCTCTCCTCCTATTTGGAGAATTTTATTTCCACTGGAGCTGATCCCTCATTCACCATTACGCTCTTTTACTTCTCATACAGCGTGAACAGATATACACAATAAGAAATACATTCGTCAGCCAGTTCATTTGTATAGGTCAAAGCATTCGAGCGTGACTTGAAAAGGGCAAAGATTAAAGTTACATCTGCATCTACGGGCAATTACATTCTGTCAGGTCTTTTCAGTTAATACACTCACCTATGGTCCGATACCCGTGGATACCTGAGCATATGCAGTTTAGGACTTGTGGCCATGGCAACGCAGTTACAACTAAGATTCACTCTTGCAGAAAACAATTAACAGTGACATTTATCCACATGTGAAGCATTTTGGCTGCGTGGTGAATACAAATTTCACACCCACATGCATTGTTCTGGTAAAATTGTTTTTTCTGCTTAAACATTCCCTCTAACACTGTTGGCTCGCTGTAGATTGTAAGTGAAGAGTCATTTCATCTTTGGCAGGGATTTTGTTTATTTTCACTCACAGAGAAGTAGATGCTTAGACTATTCCCATCATCTATTCCTCTGGTGTGTCATCCCATTCGCCCTGTGGTACTGACAGCCTCCCCTCAGGTACATGTGGCTCACCTGCAGGAGAGAGAACAGAGAAAACCTCCTCTCTGGATCCTGGGGGGTGTTCAGATATTCTCACTTCTGACAAGCTGCTTCCTTTTGCCATATGGTATTCAAAACTCAGCTGATTCCCCTGATCATACCGCGTCTTCTGCCAGGAATATATTCCTCAATGTTTTATGTCTCCACGCCAGGGGCAGAAAATAATGACAAGACATGATAGGTTGCCTCTTAGAGCCTTTTCCCACAAGAGGCAAAAATATGAATTATAAAGGTAGATAGAGACACAGAGACACAGAGAGAGAGTGTGTGCTCTATTACAGTGTTAATATTTTGTACGTATGGGGTACCAATTAAATATTGGTACTGGTGTACTAGCAGAGAAGTAGAGGGAATAAGAGGGTAAAAAATTTACCTTTAGAAGGAACCTAGAAATAAATTCCACCATAAATAAGTAAATTATTACACTACATATTTAATTATTACAGCACACAGACAAGGAGCGGGCAACAGGCTTAGCCTGTATGTCCTTTAACAATAGCTATATCATGAAAAGGAGCCAGTCAATATAAGGTACAATCGTCAGGTGGAACCAAAACTACATGACTGTTCCCCAATTTTTCTTCATCTTACAGGCTATGGCTGGCTTTTTATATATTTTATATTGTCAACGAATCTCATGTGCAGAGCCAAACCAACAATGAATTTATCCTACTTACAAGTATTATGTGTGTATCCGAAGGCTTATATATTGTATTCCTCTGTGCTGTAGCCCCCTGTTGTCCAAAAACTATTAAAAACACATCAATGAGCCACATCGCTGCACTGGGCGACATGTTCCTTCACCGTGAAGATTATGGTCACAGTAGTTTGTTTAAAAACAGCTCCAGAGACTAATAACAACAATAACATTTTCTTTGAGAAATTCACAATGTAGCACAAAGTCAAGAGGTTGTGATATGAAGCACAGCAAGCTGGGGAAGCACAAGTGGAACTGTGTTCCTGTGGAAGTGCAGTGGCGTCTGCTTTATAAAGAACTACTCTCTGGAGACTGAAAACATGATCAAACTAATGTGACCATAATCTTTGGGGCGAAGTAACATGTCATCCAGTGCAACGGAGTGTTTGTTGACTGTAAGAAAAATATAGAAAATTGCCAGCCATATCCTTTGAAAGCATACACATGACTATTTTAAGGCTCTAGCTATAAAAGTAAACATTCATCCCAGACTAGAGCTAATGTTTTGTTCCCAACATACAACATATGAATGAATTACTCTTTTTACAATGTAATTTCCCTGAGTAACATTTTGAAATGAAATCATAATTTTGAAGTAAATCACACTAATTTCATTGCAATATCTGCACCGTTATCCTGATTGACCATTTCCTGTTTTGTTCCCCAGTAACAATATTACTGTACCCTGTAATTATTGACTTGGTGCTTGGTTTTTCCTACAGGAATGTTTTTTTATTATCCCAAATGTCCTAAATAATTACAGTGTAATCTGTGTACTGTAATCTAAAGCTTTGCCTGAGGTACATACAACTATCCTACACTTAAACTAAATGTGTCAACAGCATGTTTACACTAAAACATAAAGTCCTACTGATGGAGAGTTTGGCACCTAGTACAGCAAAGCAATTATAATAATAAAACAACTTAAAAAGGACAACCACAAACCTGTCGGGAATCAATGCATAATATTTTTTCCTGCACATTTTCACACAGGGAGTCATTTTAATCAACAGTAAACATAATTTTTCCCACAAATAATACAGCGCCCTTTCAGTCCAAGCAGTTTTTTCAAATTTCAATTATTCACAAAGCGAATTCAGATCAGTATATTTCTGGAAAGTTAATTGAAGAAACAGTTTCCATTAAAAACCTGTCTCCTGTGACAAATTGCTAATATGAATACAATTTTCATGACAGTTGCTCCAGAAAGGCAGGAGATGTACCTGTTAAAAGTGAGCATTTAATTCCCATAGCAACTCAAATGACTGTAATTTTGCAAATGTTTAATGTCAAAGGGAAGACAGACATGTTATCAAAATCAGGCCAGCACTTTTCTGAGATATGGTGTGTGACTCATGCTCAGACAGAGGAAACTCCACAGCTCCATCACTGTGGGGTACAGCTGGATGTATCTTCTACTCCAGATTTACAGGGAATTAAATTCTCCGCAGTGCACTCAGTGCCAACCTAAAAAAAAAACTCTTTTCAAGTCATTTTGTGGCACAAGATGATTTTTTGCTAAATCAACAAGGGTGATAAATATATGTATGATAATAAAATATTGAGCAAATGTACATACACAGAGTCTCTATGTAATTTTTAAGCTGAAAATACGGTCGGAAAGTGCTCCAGCTGGGAATCATGATAAGAGGTCAACTAAAAGAGGATGTAAGTGATGAGCATGGGAATATGGTTTTGTTGAATTTCTCTCATTCAAAAGTTTGCTCATGCAGAGGCACTCTTATTGCATATATTAAGATGTGTTAGTGAGGGAGGTCCCTTTGATGAAAGTGGGTTTCCATGTATATTTAATGCCATGGTTTGCCGAGCTCCGCTTGAATGTGGATGGCAATGAGGACTGGCGTGTTGAAAACAGGCTGTGCCACTCGTCTCCTCCCCAGGTGCACACACAACAGACAGATCAGAGAGCAGTCCTGTTTCTCAGCTTCTGCCCCCTGCATTTGTCATTACAAACTGACTACAACACTTTCATGACTCTTTGCTTTCTGAATGCCGTGTGGGTGCATGAACATTAATGTGCATGTGTTCACACTGTTCAATACAAGGTTCCTTTGTAAAGGTCAAATCTGTGGTGGCCTTCAGAGCTCAACAGACTGCAGCTAAAGAAAACCCATACAAATGTGGAAAATGTGTGCCAAACCAATTTGACACAACACATGCAGCATAGGAAAAAACACAAATAAAGAAATGTGCACTTAAAGGAGTACTCCACCAAGTTAGCATTGCACTTCTGTGACATTGTTGGACTGCATGTGTTATGCTAGTAGCTGTTAATGTAGCCACTAGCCGCTAGCCTCAAGTGGAGATGAGGAGCTACAGAGGTCTGGTAACCTCACCTCTTTCTAACTCCACACATCCAGATTTTTTTCATTTTCAAAGTTTGAAGTCTTCAGATCCCCAACTGATGCTGCCTCGAGTGACATCATCCAAAACCTGTAAACATGGAGTTCCCCTTTAACTAACACAGTTTTAAAATTAAGATGATTTTGTTTTAACATTGATTGCATTATTCACTAACAAAGCCTGCATCAAGCTACATCACACACTAAGTAACCCCAATAAGCAACAAATTATAGCAACATCTCTGTTGCCCAGTTATGTTCATCGGTTTTAGTTTTTTAATTTTGCTCTGAATTTGCAAATGTGTTTCTGTTTTTGGTGTTTTTTTTAATATGCAGAATTTTTTGTTATGCTGCATATGTGTTGTCAAATTGGTGAAGATGTTCTCTTCATAGATTGTATTTTGTCTATTTGCATGTGTTTTCTATATTTGCAGTGCGTTGAGCTCTCAGGGCTACTGTATGAATCAGACATTTCAATGATGAAGCGACCCTTTTGTTAAGATTTGCATCACAGATTGTGCTTTAAATAACGCACGAAAAAAGACACTTGCACTCAATAGTTTACATCAGTTATTTTACTGTTATATATTACAAATATTTGGGATATTTACATTTAGAAAATAATCTATAATTTTCAGATTTTATTCCAACATTTCCCAACAACTGTACAGCTGAATCGCATAATAAACCTACAAACCTGAGACACTAAATTAAATAATTACAGCAGGGACAGGTTCAGAAAGCATGCTACACAGTAGCAATTATGAACAAAGTAGAAAAACATACTGGACCCATTACATCTTTTAAGTCAACGAAAATCTGACTGTACTGTATTTACCACAAAATATACTAAATATACTACCTTGGCAAATCTGGCAATGCAAAATATCCGCCAACTATGGCTGATCCTGTAGGCAAAATAAAATGTTTAACATTTACGATGTGATGTCGACTGCTCATCAGAGGACACCGTGGTGCTCAAAATGAACATGTTCAACCATGCATCGCTCATCCTCTCCGACTCCTGTATCGTTTTCTTACACACACAGACACGCACTACACGCACACACGCGCATACACATGTGCACACAAAAGAAGCAACTCCATCCAGTCCGGTGTGCTATTCGCTCCAGGGCTCCTTTCAGCAGGCGATCATAACGAACTGCTAAACAGCACGTTTGTGATGAACCATTTCTGTCCAGTGCATTTCTGCAGAGCCAGTTGGTAGCCGAACTCATTGTCACTGCTCACTACAAGCTCTAGGCATCTCTTTGATTTCTTGTTCTGAATGGATCCTCCCTGAAAAGATAAAAGCAGGCTGGTTAAAAATGTGCTGCGCTCCAGAAGAACAATTTGTGTGCACAATATAACTTGCCTCCTTTAAACCCACACTGCTGTGAATGGAAATGGATGTTAGCTGCTGATGTGCCCTAAGCTTTGGGTGTTTTGGCTGATTCATACTACCAACCTCATTGCGCCCACCAGATAACATCAACATGGTTTCAAGGCAAAAAAAAAAAAAATGCAATTGCCAGTGAAATTATTAGCTTTCTTCCTAGCAGGGCCAAGATACTGAGAGAATATACTGGATGAAAAGATTGACTCTAAAAGCATGGGCGTCGCCTGGCCTGGGCATTTGGGGCTGTAGCCCTGAATAACTCTCCACTTTGAGCGGTTTGTCACTAAAGAAGACGGCAGTGTTGTAATTTTGTATCTTCAGTGAACGGAACGGAGGCAAGACCAATTAGAGAGGGTTTACAGAAAATACATGGAAATACTTGTGCTTATTGACTAACAGGTCTCTGTCAATTCTTCAATTGATGGGGTTACTATGCCAAACACAAGCTCACACAGTCAGTCAGTGTGAGGAACGAATTGATATATGAAGATTTTTTACCAGTAAAGGGGCTGAAGCTGAACGCCCCCACTCAAAAGAGGAAAACATGACACGAAAACATGACAGATGGATCAGAGACAAAACATCTGGTGTTGAGTTGGAGAGAGCTTGAAACAAAGACATGAAGGACACGAAGACGTCATATCAAGTTTCAGAGCCATTTCAATATTGTTTAAAGTCAATTACTTAAAAGACAAGAAATATTTGAATTATGACAGGATGAGAAATGTGGAGCCTAAAGGAAGTACAAAACCTTTTAGCGCAAAATGAAGTTGGAGGTCCAGCCATTTGCAAACTTTAATACGACAGCTGTCACCAGAATCTGAAAAGAGTGAGCACATCAGCTCAGTGAAAATATTTCAGCAGGCCCTGATGAAATGAGGCAGGATTTTCTCATTACAGTGTCAGCACTGACAAAGGGCAAGTGACTGAAGACGAGGCCTTCAACAGTGAGGAGAGAGCTGCGAGGAGAGAGCTCTTTCCAATAATATGAGAGCCATACAGAGGGAAGCGGGAGGAAAAAGAGTGGAGGATTGGACAGGTTGTACAGACTGTGGACCAAATTATTCTTTTTGTATTTCTTGAAGAGTCTGGCCTGTCGGTGAGGTCCAACAGACATTTTTTATAGATAACAGATTTATATGGAAGTGGGCATTTATGGACCACTATGTAGGGATGTCCTGAGCCATTTCATAAGTCCAGTGTGTGGAACAGTTAAGGTGTTTAAAAATTAAAGGGTATTATAAAGCCAGATCTGTGTAAGATACTGTTTTTTTTTAATCCACGCTCTGGGTACACCAACTTTCATCTGAACTGTGAACGAGTCAACTGCAGAAATGATAAGATTTCTATATTCTAAACCATCCCCATCACAACTCCATCTGCTGAGGAAGGCCACACGATGTGGTTGGAAGCTTCCAAAACAAGTAAGCCGGACCTGCTGCTGTTTGCAAGGCCAATAATTGTCCTTCAAACTCAACTATTATTACTTCTGCTATTAATGTTGTTGTGTCAATGTCAAATATTTTATGTTAATTTTCAGGTAGGAAACCTGTATATAAAAAAAAAAAAAGCCTTTTTTGTCTCACCAGGATGCTCTTTCACTGATAGTGTAACTGACTGGGAGACCCACAGCTGCCTGCTCCCTGAAGGTTAATAAATTGTTTGTGAACCAGGTGTCGTCTCGTCATTGCCTTACTGAAGGACGATACAATATATTTCAAATTCAGAATGACATCACAGGCTAGGTGTTGACTGCAGAATCCTGCGCCAAATGATTATTTCCTTTAGAGGACGGACCAGCTCCGAGTTATTTGGCAAACTTGGCAGAGTAAAACTAGCCTAATTTTCAGACTGAATTGCCATTTCGTTGCACTTCATTCATTCAGCCTGACATTGTTTCATGTTAGCTGATTTCTGTTTGGAAGTTTTTAAAGAGTTGTAATGTTATAAATTTGTTAGTCCGCTTACAACAACTTGTACAGCTTGTACACCTATGCTTGCCACCATGTGGTCATTTTTCTGTCACTATTTCTCATGGATATAGCTATTCTCTGGTTCTGGCACAACATCCCCATTCTTATCCTGCAAACAAAACTCTGATTGGTTGATTGTCTCTTCAACCTGGAGAAACTGAATCAGAACAACACCAGACCTTTATGAATTGCTGAACAAATCTGAGATGAGATTTGTAACCAGGCTAGAGTAAAACCCAAAATCCCTTCAAATCTCGAACTTGTACTGATAAAAAGAAATGAGTTTTACAAATTCTGATAACATCTTGGTCCTCCAGGAGTTGGCTGATAAATGTGCACGTGACCATACAGTACAGAACAATAGGTCCTTGTTATAGAAAAAATCCCCCACACGTACCCACAAATCACATAAGCAAACCAAAAGATACAGTCCCACCCACTAAGCATGTTTGCTTTTCCAATCAGGAAACTTGTCACAGCCTTTACAACACCTGCCAAGATATATGACTAATCTGTACATGCAAGCATATATTTCATTTCTTCCACAAATCAAGTCAGAATCACTTTTTCGTGGTTAATGAGAGGCCATTTCAGTAGCTGAAGGAAGTAAATGTTTTACAAATCACTTGGAAGAGATTAAGAACATCTTCAGTTAATCAGGCTTTGTGCAGAAAGGTGCAACATTTGAATTAAGATAAAAAAAGATCCATATCTTTAATTTGTAGTGTTGTGCTCACCAAAGTTGTTACAGCTGCATCAAGGCAATCTATTTCTGTGCGAGCTTGACACTTTGCACATGTGCAGTCAATACTGTGTAAATAATTGATGCCATATTTCAGAGACATGATATGCTCCAGCCTTGCTGATATGACCCTATCCTACTTACTAAATTATACAAAGTTAACTAAAATAACCACTTAGAGTTCATGGTGAGCATATGTGACATATGATTTCAAGCATATAAAACCTTTTCACACTTGGTGCTCATGATGCTGTAAAAGCCACACTGACACACTGTAGAGGGAGTCACCTGTTTAACATGGTTGAAAGAATATTGCTTGCTTGTTATAACAAGACTCTAACATAAAACACATTTGAGATTTTACACATATTTGGATAAAAGAAGAACAAAAATATATAATTAACTCTGAAACAACAGCATAGCAGACAACAATATGAGGTATTTTGAGCCCAAATCAAAGCGTGCAGTAAATCCAATTCACCCGCTGTCATGGGACATTTTGTGAGGTGGCTGCGTGTTCTCATAAAACAGTTTGCAGGCACAGAGCCGCTAATGAAGAAAGACAATCATTAAGTTTCAATGACTCTTCATGTCTAAATGAGATGCAGGATTGTGGGGAACTCCAGTCAAACAGTAAATTAACCACTTGCATGATTAACAGCCACCTCCACATTTGGCTTTCCTGCCACATTAAATAAATTATCCCCGAACTGAGGCTGAATATAAACTAAGAACCTAATATTGACTTTGTGTTTGTCTGACCTACAGCTTCCTCTGACCATGTGTTGTGTATGTTATGAGCTGCATCCTGTGTTGTCACCTGAGTGAAGAGCCAGTGGAGCTTCATGCGTTTGTCTGCGGCATAGCTGCACTCGATGAGGCGTGGTCTGCTGTTCACATCCACCAGGCACTTGTTGTCATCGTCATCAACGGTGGGACTGAGCAGCCCGATGTGGAGCTGCTGAGTACTGGTGTAGTACACATTCTGCAAGAACAACACACTTGTGAACGTGGTGGCGACTGTACTGCAGCGGTTGACATTTAGAATAATGGCCCTTCCAGAGCTGCATATGATCATACAGGTTATAAAAATATGTGGCTTGCACTTGGGTTGTGTTTGGGTGGAAAAGAGACATCTATGAGGTTGATTTAAATACACTAAGTATGCTTATTTATACAGTTTTCCTGACTGAATGGAGGTCAAGAAAGACACGGCAGGCAAAGAAGCAAATTATTAATTCAGGATTGGGGAGAAAGCCCGAATAATTGTGCCGTTTCTGATCGAATCCTTCCTAATTATTTTTTCAAGGGCAGTTGTTTGTCCATATTTAGCTGACTGAAACTGAAAAAGTACTGAAAGTAAAAGGCTTAGCGGTTTGAGGATGAGAGAGAGAGAGAGAGAGAGAGTTTGTCGATTATATCTACAGTGGTGCTCAGAGTTTATTGGTATAACAGTGGTCTTAGTTTGATGCAGTTCATACAGAATGATAAATCCAGTGATGTACAGTACATGATATTAAAAATAGAAATAGGATGGGAAATCGCTGAAATATGCAGTTTTAAACAAACAAATTAACAACAAAAATGTAAGGGAGGATTACATTAATTGGTTTGCAGAACTGATACAAGAAGGGGACAGGGGAGTTAGATTTATATCAGAGTAAAATTGGGTAGAAAGGAGAAGATTAAACGGGGACTCTATTCATTTCAGAATTAGAGCTGGAGAAGGATTGTCTCTGACTCAGCAAACCCCTTCAGCTGTCAAAGCACACCAAGATATTTTCTTTTATTAAACAAAAATCAGGTCCATGTTTGGCTATTCTGCTGCCTGTCTTACTTTTACTCTTATCCTTCTCTTACTCTAATCTTATTTGTCTGATAACACCCAAACTGCCTCCTTCACACCAGACGTTAAACAGTCTGAGTGTGATTTTTATTTTGTTGTTGCTGCTCATTTTCTGGAGCTGGTACAGGCTGCCAGGCTGTATGTGGCTGTGGTTTTCATTGTTGCAGTGCTTATGTCGGTATGTTTCATTCCTGCTTGTGCTGAAGTGCTGTACTGTATGTTTGCTGACAACACCCTCTTGTAAAGTCAGCCATGTGTCGGATTGTAAGCTTTGTCCTTTCATGTGTGCCTGTGCAATTTTCTTTTAGCACACCGATGTACTGCACTCAGACTAGCTCTCCAAAAGCAGCATCAGTGAAAAGAAGCTGCCACTTACAATGCCACATTTTGACTGATTACAGCAAATGTAATTGTAATTGTAATTGTTTATGTGTATGTACAATCACACAGGCAAAGCAGGGACTAATTCCACTTGATGATGTAACACTGAAACATAAAAATAGAGCAAACTATATTTGTCTTGCAGAGGAGATCCCTAATCTCATTAGAAATGTGATGCTACTCCCAATCCTTTGTTTGTTGTGCCTGGATTTATGGAAGATTTATAGCATATAACAATTAATATTTAGCAAGTTTTAAAGCTATCTGGGTCTGAGAAAAGGCTGTACACATTGATGAATGATTACTGTTGAGTTTGTTAAGGAAACCACAAGATTTCTTACTAAAACATTTTCCTAAATCAGTTTGAATTTGCCCGGTGGTATAATATCAATACAGGGGTAATGAGTGTGAAACATGTCCAATAGATTAATTTGAATTGAGAAGGATAATGCGAGATCAAGCTTCACTCTATAAGACAAGTTTACAACTGTCACAGGAAGGTTAAACAATCTATGAAAACAATCTACTCAGACATAATAGGATGACGGGATCGATAGAAGCTGGAAGAGGCTGGAGAAACTAAATGATAATCAAGCTGTGCTAACATTTGAGGACATTTAAACCTACTGTTATTTGGGCTGAGATATATTCTGAACAAGTAGTCCAAAGGTACACTTTTAAAAGGATTACTGAAATGACTGATAAGAGTGACACAAAAAAGTGGAGCAAGCTGTTAAATTTTTCTCTTTTAAATGTCTGTGTGAATGAGATAATAAGAAAGTAAACCTTTTTCTAAGTATGACATTAAACCGAAGAAAGCTGGAGGCAGAAACAAGTATTCATTTCAACTTTTGTAGAAACCTGGTGCAACCTAACTTAATCAAAATATAACATTTTACATTGTTTCATCAATAATGTGGCATTTTATTCTGAGCTAGATTCGGTTAGGACAAGTTATCTCTAAATGGAGGCGTATGAAAAATGGAGACATGAAAAATGGAGACGTATTTAAAAGCACAGAGGACTGTTGCTGTAAAGGGAAAAGGTGGAAAACCTGATCCTTTTATGAGGTAAAGATACTGAGTTTGATCCAATCTGAAAGCGCAAGAAAGGTGAGTCACAATCGAACAGTTTTTATTGAATAAGAAAAACCCAAGACAGGAATAAAATATGGAGGTGATATATTAAATCTGTCTATATGACACACACTGCATGAAACAGTGGTGCAGAGAGTGAGAAGGCTCGAGGGTGCTCTAACCTGAGGTGTCATCCCGTGACAGAGGTACAGGATGGGGACGTTGTCATTGTCAGGCCCCTGGTCCAGACACAGGTCATTCTTCAGAGAGTTTTTCAGCTGACAGACAAAGAAAAAAAAATACAAAAAGACACAAAAGATGTGTATTGTGCAGGGTAACGAACCCAGGAACAGAAGAAAAGTTTAATTCTTTCAAAAACATTATGATTCCTTTTGGGCTAACAGTCTGTGTAGGTGCAGGAGCACACACACACACACACACACACACACACACACACACACACAGACCCAAGGACCTCTAACCTAAAAGCATAAAGATGTCAAGGAAACATTGGACAGAACTAAAAAAACCCAGCATTCTCACCACCAGCCTCGAGACAAAATGGACAGTTTTAGTAATTAATGACTTTGTTTTTCTTTTCAGATACAAACGGACTGCCCAAATCTTGATGAACTATTCCGCACTCACCCCCGCTTAAGTCGTAAATATGAGGGAAGCCCACATTCCTCTCTGAGTGTCTCCTCCTCTCTTTTTCTTTTATGCACAATAAGTGTTTGAATTGTTCAGAAATGCCACTAAAAATATGTAAAAATATGTATCTCGGCTTATCTAACCAATGTTAACTTTTAATGTGTTTAGAACAATTTAATTGAGTGAGTATTCAATTTGTAAGCGCGTATAGTCTTCAAATATTCTGTAAGAATAAAATTATTCCCTTTTATTTGAGCGTTTTCTCTCCACACAAAGGAATTAATTAGTAATCAATGCGGTCCCTCAAAAGAGCACCAAAGATCCTCCTTCTCCCAAAACAGGCCTCCTAGACTATAAAAACTTTTACAACTCTTTGTCAGGCAGCTGTTGCTCCTTTGCTTTTTTCCTGGCTTGCTGACCGCTGCTGCTTCTTCTGTTCTCTCTCGGCCTTATTGGCCACGATAGCCGTCCATGCATTTTGGGCGTTGTCCTTTTTTTTCTATGGCTGAGAGAACGAGAAAGAGACTCAACTAAGAAGCAAAAGACTGCAAAGATGCCTAAGCCACAAGCCAAGCCACACCGTTTGCCTTTGAATATATATTATTTTTGTAATGTTCTATTTTTATTGTGTACTTAAACTTTTTCAAGGACTCTTCTGATTAGCCCCGAGCTCCATGCATCCAACTCTGCAGCCTGCTACAGAATGCCCTGAGACTGGGATACCTCCCTGCTGTGTGTGTGTGTGTCCACTACGCGGCCTCAGCTAGTCTGAGACTGGATTCATCCTCCTGAGAAGCAGTGAACCAAAGTGCTTCACTCAACCTGCTGCAGTCTTCTCATCTGGCTGTCACTCTGGCAACCTGAGGATCCCAGAGTCTGCTTCGCTGTGCTTGGTGCTTTCCGGGAAGTTCGCCTTATCATCAGCCCTTCATCACCACGGAAACAGTAGGGAAACCATCTACCATGCCTCTGTCTCAGAGATGCTGCAAAGGGTTATCCAAAATCTAATGTTTATTGGTTTTACTTTGAGTTAATTGCCCCTCATTGCGTTTTTTAATCGTTTTTGATAACATTCATTCATTAATTTATTCATCCTGTCGGCAATAACTTGTTAATTTAATTTACCCATTCATTCATGCATCCATTCACTCATTAATTTTAATTGTATATATGTACATATGCTTAGTGTTTCCCTATTCATCCCTATTTCTTGGTAGTTCAATAAATATCTTGATTTATCACCAAGTTGTTCTATTTGTATTCCTTTATATCAGAAGATGGAGGTCCCAGTATTCAGAGTTCATGACTTTCAGGTATAAGACTGATTAATTCGATTTAATTATTTCACCTCCTAATTAGTTAATTAATTACTGGAGGTGGTGCCCCTATTAACTTTACGAGTGCATAATATTAATTTCAAGTGTAGTGTTATTCCTACATTTGTGTGGGAGCAAAGTCAGTAATATGTGTTTACAGGCGCAGACTAACCAAAATATTGACCATAATCAGGTAAAAGTGTGAGTCAGACTGAAGTTGTTAACATGAATTTTTGATACCCTGTGACTCTGTCAGTATTTATTTTACTATGAAGAATGGATTTTTTAACTTTCAAAACACACACACAGCAGATCGGTGTGAGCTTCAATGAAAGTTCATTAAAATTAAAACATATTGCACAACTCTTCTGCAGTACACCACACTTTATTCACCTCACCAAATGTAATGATGACGACATAAAGAAAAATGAATACTGGATCATGTTTGTTCTCACAGAACCACAGAGCAGGATTTTTTTTTTTTTAAGAAAAATTGAAAATTTTGTGAAGGGATGGATGTGTTTGTAGTTTGACATTTTGGGAATACACTTATTCACTTTCTAGCAGAGTTAGAGGAGAAGATTGATATTCCTTAACAAAATCCACTACTAGCACCTCTAAAGCTCAGTATTTAACAAGTCATCCATACAAAACAGTGTAAAAATGACAATTTGTGGTGTTACTGGGGGTTATGTGCTGGACTATTTCTGAGCAATTTCCAGGCAACCAGTGGAGACACCACGAGAATAACCTACAACACATAACCCTCTGTAAATCTGTGATTTGTCATTTTAACACTTCATTTTTTTTTTTTTTTTACGGATTAAATAAACAAGCTATAACATGCTAATGAGTGAGCTTTCGAGGTGCTGGTAGACAGATTTTGTTACCTTCGGACAGAGCCAGGCTAGCTGCTTCCACCTGTTTTCTAGTCTTTGTGCCGAGCTAAGCTAGCCAGCTGGTGGCTGTAGCTTAATTTTTATCAGACAGATATGAGAGTGGTATCAATCTTTTTATGTAACTCTCCACCAAAAGGTGTGTTTCCCGAAACGTCAAACTAATCCTGAAATTTGTTTGTTATCTGAAAATACTGTGATGACCCCCCCTCATCTTGGGTTGCTGTGTGAGTCACCTGTCTGTCTGCTCTCTGCAGGTGCTCGTTGGCTAACCTGGAACACCTGGGGGCCCCGGTGTGTTCCCAGGTTATTTAATGGTGCGTTACATTTGAACTGGGAAGATGGAATTTTCGAGTTCCCAGTTGGTCATGTTACTACGGTGTTTGTATGCACATAATACCGCGTAATGCATTATTAACTGGTATTGCTAACATTGGCTATGTTTTTTTTGTTTGTTTTTAATGGTTTTCCGACTTGTTGTCCTGGAATGGAGTCAACTTGGGTGTGACGTCATTCCCAGCTCTGACTTCTGAGGTAAATGGAACGCAGCATTAGTCCTGGCTGCAGCACAGCTCTCTCTCTGACTCTTCACTCTGCTGCTGCTGCTGCGACTGCTGCAGCTTTGCTCCTCTCCCTTTTGATTTGGTAATGTTGGGTCAGTTATTTACCTTGCTTTCATGCACCTTTTAACACACACACACACACACACACACACTCATCACCCATTCATCACACGCACCACTGATCCCGCTGACTTTCACGCCTCATATTGTAAATATTCAGTTATTTCTTTAATTTGGTTTAATTTGCTTAAATAAATATCTTTTGTTGAAGCTTTTTCATGGTGTGTCTCCCCTTTGTTGTGGCTACTTGAACCAGGTCATGACAGTATCATCAAGAAATGGAAGTTTTGAAAAATATTCAACCTTTTTACCCATT
Organism: Scomberomorus guttatus; assembly: GCA_038419695.1. NCBI lineage: Eukaryota > Metazoa > Chordata > Actinopteri > Scombriformes > Scombridae > Scomberomorus > Scomberomorus guttatus. The sequence continues at coordinate 22,343,583 of CM076445.1, read as the reverse complement.
GAGTAGATGTTTTTGATCAAGAATACTCTGAAAAATAGTTATAATATGATATGTTTCTTATTTATGATGATTATATTTACTTAAATTCCTGTTACAAGAGTAAATATAGCATTTTGTAAAGAAAGTAGATTATGTTTTGTATACTTAGAATGGTGATCTATACAGTAGGTCACATGAAGGATCAATGGACGGTATATTTTGTAAGGAAACTGAAAACATCCTCAGACCACATATACGTTTAGTGAGATAAATAAAGCACGGTGTACTGGAGAAGAGTTGTGCAGTATATTTTAAGTTTTATGGACTATGAATAATGGTAGCAGATAATTCCTGATCATGGTGTCCACAGATAAAACAAGCTACTGCCAAAACACAGTGAGGATGCTGTATTTGCCACCTGCTCTCTTCAACTCAGCATTGCATTATTTCTACTACGGAGGAAAGAAACTATTATCCAAACATTAAGCCCTGCTTGCTGCTGTGCTTGCTGTTGATATGAAAATGTATCCACAAGACCGTGTAAGCTTGAGCAAAAGTGAAAAGACAAAGATGTTTATATGCAGCAGTAACCATCTAATACTGACATCAACCAGGCATCCTCACAGGGACTCCCATAAAGAGAATATAAATATTAAATAATATTTACAGAAAATACAAAAGGAGGTAGATCTGAGCAGGTTGAAACATCTAAAATGTGAATCATACACCAGAGATCCTTAAATTCATTTTTGCTTTATAAAAATGCTAATTTAATGCGCTACGCTTGATGAACATGACTCAGACTCAGAGGGTTATTCATGCGTGTCATGACAAAAGGTCTGCCTGATTGCAAGATACAAACTGCACTGTGGGGAGCTCCAGGAATGGCGGTTTTGTGTGAGGAGAGAATTAGGTAAAGATGTGAGATCAGAAGAACTCAGCTAGGGATGATTCAGCTCCCCAGTGGCTCAGGAGATGTCTACTTCTATCTGATAATCAGTAAATCCACAGGCGGCACATGGTCCTGTGCAACAACTCAAGTTTAAACATTTTATAGTGTCGTACAGTGAAAAATACTAATGTTCCACACTTGGTGACACCTTCTGGGGACAACATTGGCTTAAATAATTTAGCTGTGTGGCCTCGCCTTTTTTTTTTTACCTGATTATCTTCTCTCATTTAATGACTTCTCAAACCACCACGACTGACTAGCCCATCAAATGCATACAGCAAATATAGAATAATGAGGTCAACTAAGTCAAAGAAATGAATATAACTACGTTGGACTATTTCCTTGCTAGATCCATCCACCATTTGTTGGTTTATACATGAACAAATCATCCGTACAACATAGAAAGCCGTGCCATAATAGTGCGGTCTGTGTGTCACTGTGTATTAGGTGCATCACAGTGATGCGAGGTGGGAGGACCGTGAAAAGAAAGCTGTTTGGGAACAACTAGAAATGGGAAAATAGAAACATTGCCAACATGTCCTGTTGGCTGTCGGCTTCTCTGACTAATAAAATTCAGCTGCAAAGCCCTCTAGCGGGATATAAAAAAAATCTATATTTAAAGTAAGCTTCAACATATATATGTACTTTCTTTTTCAGTGACTTCTGAAGTCAAAGTTGCAGCAGCAAACCTCCTTTTTGTGAAATGTTTGTGCTGCTGACTGCAGCCATCTGGATCTCAACATGAGGGATTAAAATGATTTGCTCAGGCATGGTTCAGCCTTGTTTTGGCTCTTGTGGACACCAAATTGAATTTGGGATAATTTGAGGAAGAGGGCTTACTACTCCGTATGCGATGGTGTCACTGTACATCCTCATCTCAGGGTAAATGTTGACCAGGTACCACCGGAAGGTTTTACACTGCAGCCTCTTCCTCAGAGCCTTCCTTTCAGAGATATCGCCAATATCAATCCCCGAGTCCTGGATTCAAGGAAATAACCACATGCACACACACACACACACACACACACACACACACACACACACACACACAGAGAAACACACACACACAGAAACACACAGAAGCACACAAAGCATAAAATTGATTAACTGTGATTTGTGGAGAAGCGAATCAGATGACGGCCATTGAGAGGGAGTGTGCAACCATTTGTTGTGTATTTGAATAGCCTCTGTGGGGTTTTGATTTTTACTGTTCTGACTTGAAAACCATCTATTTTCCACACATCCACACTCAGGGCCAGTCTCCTGTGACAATCTGCCCAGACTTGTCGACTGTATCTCAAGTAACGTCACTGATGCCTCTCTTTATGTAATAACTCAAAAGCTGGAGTGAAAACTGCATTGGGTGCAAATGTTGCTGACGTGGCTCTCTGCCCATAAACATCTAAAAGTGAACTCAGATGGGTGCGGACATGAACACGGGCACAGTGTTGATTTTTACACTCTCAGAGGTAAATTAAAACTGACATTTTTGCTGTGTAGTTAATTCATGGGGCTAAATCTGGGGCTAAATTTCATGCTTCTTGAGTACAGACTCTGTTAAACGGCTCATTATTGACTGAATGAATTGCCTGCAGATGTTCATCTATTCATAACGTGGATTTACATATTCAAACAGATTATGCAGGAGAAGAAAAAAACTTCGGTGAACAAACATTTGACTTAGCCTTTGAGGGATGCTGCATTTAACATAAGACAACATAGCATAAATATTTATTTTATTTTATCGAATCCAGTTCAAGATCAAATAAAAACCTGTATCTGCTCAACACCCCTAAAAAAAACTCTGATACAACTGTGAAAACACAACGCAGCGTGTAGAATATACTTTTTGTATCGAGTAGATGTACTGATACTGTGTGTGATACTGCAAACTATGAGACATTATGTACACTGTAGATGTCTTTATTCAACATCTCAAATGATACAATACAGCCTCGAATAAAGAGATTAAAAAGAATAAATTGATTGCATTTGTGCTGAAAAATGTAATTATGTACATTCTTTCTGTTTTATTATTTATGTTGCTCCCATGTCACAGCCGTAATCAAAATATTTTCTTTAATTCATCGCTTCAATTCTCTAAGTCTCTAACCGTTAATGTGTCTGTTTAGACTGTTGTATTGAATCATAGGAAGTATTTATTTATTCTGTGGGACACATTTAATTTAGGCCATTCTGCAAGTGACAAGAAATCGTTCTTGAGCCTTCTGGAGGTGTCGGGGGCCTGATTCAACTGCGATGGGAGGAGTGCAGCTGATAACAGATCACACTCAAGCTTCTAACATTTAGATTAGGTGCCGGTTGAATGGAGCTGCTTGTTGGTCCGGTAGATTTATACCAGCGTCGTTTGATATCTTCTGTATTCATATTTGTTCATCATTTTGTCACGTCTGACTTAGACTTCTGGATGAATGTTCCATTTGCAGGATTTCAATGACAAATACTGTGTACAGGTAACATTTAAAAATACTAATGAAAAACAAACAAACATATTGCAATAATAACAATAATAAAATACATATTGTGACTAAAGTTCCTTCTAGTTGTCATGTTACTTCTTTTAGGGATGTTACACATAATCAATATTGCAATGTACTGTGATTTGTGACATGTTATTAATACAATGGCACCTACAGCCAACTGTAATATTCTCATTTGTGATATTGAGGCTTTTTTTCCCTTTTCAGCACATTGAAGTCTGAACTGTTCTGGTTTCTGTCAGTTCAGCCTTTTGCTAGTTTATAGCTGACACCCTACGTTGAAAAATGGGACAAATGTACATGTGTCAAAAAGGCTCAGAAACTATGCAGTTTGGCACATACTGTTTCATCTCAGCTGTCTATAAAACTGTGACACAGAAAACACTTAATAATGAACAGCGTGTGATGGATTCCTGCTGTGTCATTCCAGGGCTATAATTTCCCCTTCAGTTAGAGTACACAAATTAAAGGTTTGTTGTTTCTTAAAATTCCTTAAAACAAACAGATCAGTTTAATAAACTGATTTGTACTCAGATGTTTTGTCCCCCTGTGTCCAAAAGTTATGTATCTGCTCCAAAAAGACACTGTCCAGAGCAGTAAAAGAGCTCAGAATACTTTCCATTAATACAGACTAGATAAAAACGACAAATGCTGGAGGAATCTTGGTGGCCTAGTGCTATATAACCACAAATCTTCTCTCGGTTTCCTCTCTGCATCTTCTACTGTAATTTATCTAAAAAGAAATCCATAAACATAATCTTTAATAAATGGTGAATGCAAATGAGCTGCTGATTATGCAACAATGTCGCTCAAAGTAATAAAATAAGTGCTGAGTGTAAGTGGTATTTTCTCATATCTAATTTTCACACAGTTCTTTGTATCACTGAAGATTTGATCTGATTTTCACCCGTTTTGTTTAATGTAAAAACACAGATACATTTACATATTACTCATATATGAACAACAGAAATAATTAATCTTTTGTATCACCCGTATTGTGATACCACTGTTATCGTGAATAAAATATTTTGCTAGTAAATCACATCAAGACCTACCCTGTGAGCTGCAATTCACCAATTGATCAAAATCATCATGGCGATGATCACTTACCTCCACAGGAATGTTCCAGGCCATGTAGACATGGCTTTTAAACTCATCCATCCAAACTTCTGCCACTCTGAGGGCGTTACGCCGCACGTGAGACGTTAGATCCTCCGTGTAGGGTTTATGAGCGCGCTCGATGTGGGCGATGCGAGCACAAGGCAGGACCTCAACGCTGCCGCCACACTGCCACACCTGGTTTTCCACATCACACAGAGAGAGCAAGAAACAAATGTAATTCATCTCACAATGAAGCTGCTTTGCTTCTAAGTGTTCAGTTACAAAAGTTCAGTCGTAGCCTGGCATTAATTAATTACATCATACTGAACTTGCACTTGATGCTCATGCTAGTTACTATATGAGTTGGGCCTTCTGTAACACCGAAACACTGAAGTTCTTTAGAAAGTTACAAGTTTTAGTAAAGCCTGACTCCTCGTGCAGCAAGGAAACACGAATCTCATGAAAAACACATTTTTGCAACTGAGACGTTTCATTAACTTGATGAAAAATGTTTCTGTGTACAGAGCTGTGAACCTTTACTCTTTTCCACTGCAGTAGCTTTGCCTCTTTTCTGCAGGTTTTTAAGTGTCTCTGTTCTGATGCAAACACCAGACATAAGTTTCACTGAGGTGGGAGAGCAGCTGAGGAGTCTCCACACGGCGAGTGCAGTGGGCCATAATGGCATCATTTCTAGGCTGCTTAAAGCATGTGCTGGCCAAGAAGCAGAGCTCTTCATCACCTCTGCACCCTACTGAATCCTTGACTGTGAGGAGGGAGGAGGCGGCGTTCCCATGGTGGAAAATGTGAATGGTGCCGGTGCCTGAGAGGGCAAGCCTCAGTCCTTGATGACTAAAAGCCAGTGGCACTAACTCCTCACATAATGAAGACCTCTGGGAGGCTCAGGACCCTGGTGCAGGGATCTTTGCAAACTTATTCTGACTAAAATACTTCTATCCAGCTATAAGTGACAGTGCAAACAGATATCAGTGTCATTATTATTCAAATGCGTGTATAAGGAGTTTTCATATTTTGCATTTTTAAATTACGTTTGTTCCAGTGAGCTCTACAGGTTTTACATCCTTTATAATAATATATAATATAATATAATATAATAAATTTGCCTTTATCATACTTGCCTCCATACATTTCTAATCAATATGTTAAGCATTTAAATGGATGGCTGTGGTTATTGATGTAATATGTTCCTGCACCCTTTTACAGCTTAATTTTCCCATATAAGTGATTAACATTTTAATTCATTTTGCCATTAAAAAAATACATTAATAAATCAAAAAGGATCTGATTTTCAGAGTCACAAAAACTTGTGATGATATGAGAATTAAATCTCAGAGGAAAATGAATTAGTCCGTACAATGTTACTGATTAGCATCTGAAGAATTTGAATGGTATCGCAAAGCAATACTCCACAGAAGAAATGAAGACGTGCTCTTCTGTTTACACGCTCATATTTGTGTGGGGTCATCAAAGGAGATGCCACTACCAGAGTCTGTGGAGGATGCTCAGAAACCACTTAAATGTGCTGTGCTTAGCATTAGTCCAGGACACCTGGTGTTTTTGTATGAATAAGATTTAAATGATCACACTGTGCTGTTATATCAGCACCCAGCAGCATAGCTGACATCCTTCCTGTGGCATTTCTATCAAAAGACCTGTTGCCAGAGAACATATGCAGCGTTTGAAGATGAGCATCATCAAGGATGAATTACAAACATCAGACATAAACTGTAGGTGTGATTGAGACACTAATGATGGGACACTTTCCATGGACATTAAACTGGTAGTCAAACAGATGTGGTCATGGCTTATCAGTGTGTGTCGTCACCGATGATTACTCAAGAGAAACTGTCTTCTCAGTCTTTTATGGAGCCAGAACAAAATTTTGGCATCGAAAATAAAATTTGGCATTGAAAAAAAAACCTGAACTGAAAAAGGAAACATTGGCATTGAAACATTGGAAAATGTTGCATTGGCACTGAAACAAGTTCCACTAAAAAATAAAACACGGGCATTAAAAAAATTACAATCTTATTATCTTATTTTATTTAGATATTTTTTGTTTTTCAATGTCAATCTTCAGATTTTTTCAGTGACAGTTTTTTTAGGCTGTTTTTGTTCAGTGTCACTGGTTTTAACTTTCTGTCACCGTTGTGGCGTAGAGAGGAGGGCCCTTGCTGGGTCTACAGACTTTGGACTGAAACTACAGATTACCAACTGATATTCTTATTCATGTGCAGTTTCCAAAAGCAAATCTGTTAGTTAACTTTAACGTGGAAAAATATGTTACAGCAATTACAAAGTCCAACCAAGTGGTATTCTGCCATTAGAGCTGCAACGATTAGTCCATTAATCAATTAGTTGATCAACAGAAAATGAGTATTAATACAATTAAATACTATTAATATAATATAATTACAACTATCTTGATAATCGATTAATTGTTTTGAATCATTTTTTAAAGACAAGATGGTAAAATTCTCTGGTTCCAGCTTCTTAAATGTGAATATTTTCAGGTTTCTTTAGTTCTCTAAAGTCCCTTTCACACACGTGGTCTATCCCTGAAATGTTCAGGAAGATTTCCTGCATGGGGTCATGTGTGAATGGGAGCAGGGATTGATATTCAGGGAAATCTGTACCACGAATTTCCCACCTCAGGACCTTTCAGGGAAAATGCCGGTACAGCCATGTTGTGAATGAAAGCAATAACATTGCAGAGACAAGCACGTAAAGGGTTACGTCCATCTGATGAAAGACGCTTTCACGTGGAGCGAGCGAACCAATCACAAGACTCCACTGAATAGAGGAGACGTTGCTATTTTGAGAATGTTTAAATATTTTACATAAAAAAGCAATACAGTTACTTACGTGGGTAAACATTTACAAAAGAGTGAGAACATTTTATTTAAAATATTTAAGCACAACACAAAAAATAACAATGTCTCCTCTGTTCAAGCAACGGCTCCTTTTTAAAAGTCTGTGTGTCTGTGCTGAGTGCGACAATATCACAACATCATGTTCCGTTTAACATTATTATCTTATCTTTAATATCACAATCCATCTTATGGATCCATCTTATGGAGCACAGAGCAAAGTTTTGCTGAGCAGGCATATGGAGAACGGAGATGCGGGGTGTAAGATCCATGGAAAAGAGACAGCAAACTGGTTTGTAATTACAGATTCGTCACCCCTGCTGATTTAACGTGGCTCATTGGGCGGACATGCCGCTCCACCAGAAACATCTCTAAACGCACAGTAGGAGCACTTATTCACTGACAAACAGCCTAAACTGCACACACATTGCACTGATGTTCACAGCTAACATCATACTGCTAACATCATACTCTCTGCTCCGGTCTGGCAGCTAGCTAGCTGTCGGGACAAAACAAGACATTTTGTGAAATGGTGATGAATATTTTTCACCATTTTCTGACATTTTATAGCCCAAACAACTAATCGATTAATCAAGAAAGTAATCAACAGATTAATCGATACTGAAAATACTTGTTAGCTACCATAGCTACCTAGCTACCATACAGATCAGCACCAACCATGTATGCATCATCAACCCTGGTTGCTAATGTTCATTTAGAGCTGAAACGGTTATATTCGGTTGATAGGAAATTTGTTTAGACACTAGTCTGATGATTGATTAACATTTTTTAAAATGTAACAAATTTGCTGGTTCAAGCAAATCCTTTGTTTTAAGTATAAATATAATATCTTTCAGGCTTGAACTTGAAATTTTGATGGGACATTTTTTACTTTTTGCCTGATATTTAATAGAGGAAATGATTAATCAGTTAATCAAAAAACTGATTAAGCTATAATCAAAATAATGAGGTGCAGCCTCTTTATATTTCTCCAAACCCAACTGAACCGATGACTTTGAGGATTTGGAAAAGTGTGCAGTAACACACACAAACACTAGAACAATTGTGCCAGCACTTTCTAACACACGCACTCAATTACAGCTTCTATGCAACCTCCCCCCTAAAAAAAACTACTCTTCCTCCATTCTTCATTGTCAACTTTCTTATCTGACAATAAAAAATGTCCCCAGAAGTTCTGCCTGTGTGTCACCCCTGCTGTTAACCACCATTTGTCTGCTGCCTTTTTACAAATAAATGACAAGAAACGGGTCATTACTGTCAAGATGGAAGTCAGACTCCCCCAGTGCTATGGAAGGCTGTAGACAGTGCATCGCTATTTGGCTCAAAATACAACTATTTTATACAGCTGTATATTCATAATAGTGCACTCCCCTTGAGTGATCAAACCCAGCATCTAATTTGCATGATGACTCTCACAATCTGTTTCTAGTGTGCAGCAAAGATTTACACTACATTTTATTTCAAGATGGTGACATTATCTTGGATTGAAGAGACTTCCCTCCACATCCATGCTGTCAAAAAAAAAAAAAAAGTCAAACAGTAATTAGATTTGCTGACACATCCAGGAGTGATATTTGGTCTGCGTCACTTAGGGGTGGTGGTATCATATGTCCTCCACACTGCGGCACAAACAAATCCCATCTCCACCACTTACAGTCCATGTTCGAGTCTACTTTGTGTTATTAGAAGTCAGGCCCTCACTCCACAGCGATGGAACAATCTCAGTCAGCACAGCACAACCACTCCTTTCCCTTGTAAACTTAAAATTCATCTCCTCGAGAAATACCTCACGTCCCCTGCTCCAGTCTAAATCTGTTCTTCCTCACTATTTAGCTGTTCTTTCCCTAATTTCTTTTTTGTAGAACTTTTCTGACAGAGGAGCATCGTTTGGTTAGATCTATTACCGGGGCACGATCAGCCTGAGCCTGAGCTAATTTCACTGCTGCCCTCATCATCATTTGCTTTGGATAAGAGCAGGTGTTAAATACCTTTAATGTAAATGTAATGTGAGTGGAAGTGCTTTGGTAATGTTTCTGTCTACAGCGGTGCCAGTTACCAAGCAGAGCATTTAGTGGCTTAAAGTGGATTTTGATGGGAGTACTCACAAGGTTATTTCACATAATCTTTGAGGATATGAAGCATAATAATGATGCAGTTTTATGGTCGGTACAAGCTTAAGCTTAACAATTAGATCTTTGTATTCTACTGAATAATTTCATGAACTTTTTGCAACCTCTAGTTTTCACTGCCTTAAAGTACTCCACCCAAAATCTATCTTTAGAATATCAAGCGCTCACCCCCTGCAGGCTTCAAAGGCGGCTCTAACATGTTTGTGTTTTTTTTTCTTCGTTAACAACAGCAGCAGCTTGGAGCGGTGTCAGTTACAACGGATTCCAAAGTTTTCACAGCCAAAAAAAAAAAAGAAAAAAAAAAGGATCAAACATCCACAAAATATCTCAAACTATTCCTGCAGCATTAAACATTTCTCTGCTGTTCTTCCCTATGCTCAGTGTTGTTCTGTTATGCTATTGCCCTTCACAAGGCTCTGCATTTCCAACAGAACCAGTGTATTTAGCCAGTAGAAAAGACTTTCTAATAAAATATTAAACCGGCTGTGGGGGGTGTCTGTGTCAGACACTATTAAATGCTGCAGTTTATTTTTCCAGGTTATGAGATATCCCTCTCTGAGATCTTTGCCTTCACACCAAAACAATGGAGGTGAATGGATTTCCACAGACTTCAGTTTTCATAAGGATTTTTTTCTTCAGTAGGAAACTGCCCCCATGAAAACACTGTAGTCAGTGTTATCTGTGGATTATCCATTCGCCTCCATTGCATTGGGCACTGACTCTGGAAATAGATGTTGCTGTTTTGTATGTATTGTATGTTTTAAAATGCTTTTTCAATACTGTCAGCAGTGCAAAATAAATTCTATTCACCTCCATTGTGTTGGTGTGGAGTCCATGCCCTCAAGAATAACACTTTTATGATGTGACACTGCTATGGTTAAGGTTTGGTTAGCTTTAGAGAAAGACCATAGTTTGGGTTAAAAGAGCTACTTTGTGATTTGGTTTGAAAATAAATGGTTCAGGGACTTTTGTTGTCATGGTTACAATAATAACAACTTTGTTATGGTTAGGGAATGATGTCATGCAGTCATGCTTAAAAGAAGCCAATGTTGATTGTCGGTTGGAAACTGGGAACCCACACACAGTATCTTATCTAAACAGTAAGGTTTATTTTTAAGTAACTATCAATCATTCATTGTTTTTAAAATGACGCAATAAAAATAGATTGTAATCAAAGCATTTACGGCATTTGAATACAATTTGCTTCATTTAAAAACAGAGTGTAATCTACAGGGCGTCTACTGTGGCGCGCTGTCACATAGCACAAGCTGCCAAGTCACCAGGAAATGCTGCTTAACGTGTAAGCTACCACATAGGCGCTATCTGTTATCTGTGCCAGTGCTAATGTGAGCTTGCAATGACAAATAATAAACAAACCACACTCTTGGCAAATTTTGGTTTCACCGCCGAAAAGTTAAGAAACAGCAGAAAAAAATACGAAGGACAATGAACAGGCAGCTAATGAAGCCTGTGCTGGTGCTTTGGCTGCTAGCTTGCATATGATACCCACACTGCTCCCAAAGCAGAGCCCCTGCTCCGATGGGGAAGAGGCCACGGCAGGCGGTGACCGAAGGTTACTCCGATAGTGACTGGAAACTGTAAGTTTACAATGAGATGGATACACCTAGTTATGTTATCTAACAAAAAGTGTAGCAAACACGAACTGCTCAAATTTGTGCAATTAATTAATACATACTAATAAATCAATACATTTTATCTCTGCACAAGTCCAATAAATGTGAACTCATTCATATGCAAAATTCCTTAAATAGTCCCAAAATCACAGGACAAACAAACAAGTAGTCCAATTTATTACCTGCTCATTATTACCCTGCTACAAAAAATGTACCTTAATATTATTAAGATGATACATAGTGATTCCCTCCACATTTATTATCCCATTATTAACTTGTTATTACTGAGCTATAAAGGACTACACTTTATTTTTTATCATTAAATCGTGGAATAAAGTTACTAATGCATTCTTGAAAGGCATTTCACAGTCCACCATGATGTATAAGAGAGGTACATACTGGTTGCCAGACCTTTTCTATTACACCATTAAGGGATGTTATGACTCAATAAGACTAGTGAACATACTCAAAACAGGGGGGGGAGGGATTTAAAAAAAAAAAAAAAAGAATAGTCTCGTTTCAAGCTGGGCAGACTGAGATCTGGAGAACCATGAGTTATCGCTGCAAGCTGAAAGTGGGGATATGATAGAGTAGGGAGCATTTTCATGATAAACATCAATAAAAGCTGACATTTGAATACCACTAGATGTCTGTATATCATGGGAGCAGAGCATCTATCTCTGAATAAATATTTTTCAGTAGGATACCACAAGGAAAAGGACAGCAGAAAGGCTCACAAAAATCACAGTCTGCCCAGTCACCACATCTAAAACTGGTTCAGTATCTTTAGAATGAGACATTTAAAATAAACCACCTAGAAATGAGGGATACTGGACATTATTTCTTCATTTGCGCTCAAAAAAAAATCAAAATCTCATGAAAAAATGGTTTGCAACCATGAGTCTGAAAAGGATATGACCACAACCTCCTTTGTTAAATTAGTAATGACCATGTAGTGAGCAATGATGTTACAACCATCCTTATAGCTCCTGATGAGAAAGTGCTCTGACACCTTGTCGATGATAAATGCCAAACTTGAAAAGAAATGTAACAGCAAGGGAAATGTACACTTGTACAGCTTCCCGACAAGATGAGCAGAACCTCAGGAACTTTTTTGCACCATATTCCTGTGATTTACTATGCTGCTTTAGGAATTTCCTTTTTTCATTTCATACTCGGTGTTTTGGTTTCACTGCTATTCGGTGTATGTGAAGCTATCTGCTTTCATCTCCTCGCACCACCTCTCCTGTCCCCCTAGAAACCCTGACTGGCTTTAAAAAAAAAACACCCTAATATTTCCCACTGCATTCATTTCACATTTCCTCAGTATTTTGTGATAATAAAACCCTTCACATCAAAGCACAGACCTACTTTTAGGTAAAGCTGAGTTTCCTCTTTTGCTGCCCAGAGCATAGAGTTGAAGCAGTGCAGACAATTGGTATAGAGTTTCCATTGTATGTGTATCAGCTCACACTGTTTGCTGTCTGAAAAGGGGAGCACATTTCCCATCCTCTCCATGGAAGTGCTGTACCATTTTCAGACAATCCTAAACCACGTTGTAGAGAAAGAGAAGCAGGAAACATCCTCACCACTATCTTTCAGCCTCCAAACACACCGGTGTGATCGAAGTTGTGACTTTGTTTTTGTACATTTCACAACAGAAAACTGGTAAAGTCAGCTTTAGCCTCTTTCAGGCGTGCGCCTTGTTACATAAATGTGCCTGCAATTTATCATGCTGCTTTGAATAAAGGTCACAACAGCAATCTGTGTTGAACAATAATCATCATACCATTAGTCTCTAAATGTTCAAGTTTCATTCATAAAAAACTGCCTATAATACGAATATCCAGCAAAATGCTCTACATACAATATGTGAGCTAATGGGAATTAAACGAGAGTCACAACCTAATGTCCTCATTTTAAACTGTGCTTGGGCGTCGTTGGACTGGAGGCGATAAAATACCAGAATGCTATTTTCTGTCTAAGAAATGATGACACTGATTGAGAAGCTTTATTAGGGGATCTACAGGGTTGATTAGACGAGTGAGAGGTGGAGGTTGAGTGTCCCTCCAACACTGAATGGATCTGGGACGGCTGGTATAAATGGGCTAACAGGGATAAGCCCTCCCTATCTGTTACAATAAAGATGAGAAAAGTTGTTTTTTTTTACAGCCCAAATACAGTAGCTTTGTAGTGTTGTGGCACGCCCCCCTGATTTGCTGATCCTTTGGGCTAAATTCATTCAGCCCACAGGCCACTGACTTTTGAACAATGACAGCAAATGTACAGAGTAACGGTACGTACAGTGATGTGCTACTTGTGCGAGAGTGGGGAGGGGGAAGTGAGAGACTGTGACAATGGCGGGCGTTAGCATGAACGAGGTGGATTATTTACTTTGTTATCCATTTTCTTCGATGTCTTTGAAGGAAAAATTGGAAGTGAAGAGACTGGGGACACATTGTCCAAACGATGTTCAAATAACACAAAAGGACAAATGACAAAATTGTAAATTTTGTGTTACTTGGTTTCAATGAAAGGACTGACTAACGGCAGGTAGCTAAGAATTCACTTTTCTGTTTTCCACGCTTGCTTTTTTTTTACATTGCTATACAGAGACAGTGAGCTGGAAAAGAAACAGGTATTCACTATCATGGATTGTGGACTGTATTAAAATTTGTGGGGTACATGAGCTTGCTCTGTGGGGGTCTGATGAATCTCTGACTTCACTCCGGTGGGGCGTGTTTCTGGACCTTGTTGATCACACCCTCACACACACTTTGTGCGCTACTATGCCCTTCAGTTAAACCTTATGATGCAGCAGGCCTGCTCATCTCTTACTTCTCGTCAGAATATTTTTTGCCAACATCTCAGCTTTTGCAACGTTTTTCTCCGAGTCCCCCAAGAGAACTGCTGTCCTGGGTGAAGTGTGGCAGGAGGACAAACAAGAGGGAACTTTAAAAGCCACGCCGTCGCCACCGTTTGAACATCAAGACACTTTGAAACAGTGTTCTGAAAAAATCCTGATTGATCAGTCTTTGGACAGTGTGCCAATCAAACAAGCCCACGGCCTGTCCGCATTGCTGAGGGATGTGAACTTTCTTTTCTTTTTATCTTTTTTCCACTCTGCCCTCATGCATGTTGATATTCTATAGAGCATTCTTCAAAAATGAACCATAGATTCTCTCAAAAGTAGACAGGCCCTGGAGAACTTTTCCTGCTCTATAGCTGAACTGAAGGACAAGCTGACCACAGATGACACTGAGCCACATCCAGATGCGGACACAGCTGTTGCTGCAGCAGCATGTGGCAGTCTGATAATGCGTCAGTAGCCGCACAGTACCGTGAAATAAAGATAGAGCAGTCAAAGGCTCACTTTGAGAAAGGCCGGCACTTAGTGTCTTTTGAACTTATTGACCCTGAACTGTTTCTGCTGTTTAAGACCAGTTTCCCCCAGAAGCAGATGGACACCGCAAGTGAACATTTCCCAATGATCTGCAGAGAGAAACTGAAAGGTGAGCTGATGGTGATGTACAGTAATGTGGAGTTTGCGGGGTTAAAGTCTGCAATGTCACTTTTGAGGATGGTGACAGAACAATCTTCAGAGCACTTTTTCTGAAACATTGAAATTAATGCAAATAGCCATCACAACCCTCATGACATTGGCAGAATCAGAGAGGTGTTTCAGTACATTTAAGAGGATCAAATAATTTCTCTGAAGTACTATGGGACAGGATAGGCTGAACGCACTGGCTATTCTGTCTATTCAGCAGGACTTCATCCAAAAATCACCAGACTTCAATGACATGGTGATTAACCTGTTTGTGTCCCAGAAATGTCGTCAATGTGAGCTTCTCTTCAAATAAGGTGGGCCCAAGCCAATAGACCTCTTAAAAGACCATCACACGTTTCCTTTAGCTTTTTCTGTCTACATATTACCTGTCTGTCCTCTATAATGACCGTTATTTTTGCTGCGGTTACCAAATTGTTTTATTCAGGACATGATGTTTGACAGAATGTGTTGCAAAACAGTTGTGATGAAAACAGTTGCAGTATCTATTGGCAGTCGTTACAGCTGGAACATGTTTTGTAGTGCATCTCTAGCTGAACCCACAAGTTCTGTGGGTGGACCCTTTTCTGACACTGTAGGCTACATGAAGCAGTCTGTTCTATCATGTAACCTATCATTCCATCATTATTGCATATTTTTTTTTGTTAGAAAATGGCATGTGCTAATGTGTACAGAGAAAAACAGTCAAATGGTGTGTGAGTGAGAGAGAGATACAGAGAGAGTTTTCTGGCATCAGGCCATTTGTGTGTACGTCTCTATAGTGTTGTTGTAGAGTGCTTGTTATAACAAGGTATATTGTATCATTGCTGTAACTTGGTATCCCTGATGTGATGCTGCTGTTACTGCAGTGTGAACTATTGATGGGCATAATGCATTTGTTAGCCCACCTACCCAATGTCACCACCAGCCGTCACAAGTATAGAGTGTGCATCCAAAACCCCATACATCTTATTCCTCTGTGCCGTAGACCTCTGTTGTTGACCAGAAACTATTAAAAACATGTCAATGAGCCACACTGTTGCACTGGGTGACATGTTCCTTCACCCTGAAGAATACGGGCACATTAGTTTGTTTAGAAACGGCTCCAAAGTCTAATAACAGTGAACACGGTTTCAGTCTCCGGAGAGTAGTTCTGTGTCAGGCAGGCATCACTGCACAATGTTTACAGAGCTTTGCTAGCTACCTATTACAGCCTCTTGACTTTGTACAAAAGTTATTTACAATGTACAATGTAGCACAAAATCAAGAGTTTGTGTAGCACAATAAGCTAGCAAGCAAGCTACAATTGTTCAGTTTTAAAACCAACTACCACTAATGCAGTGTGTGCGATAAAATTATTATTTTACAATGCAACCCTTGCCCTTCATGCACCAGGTATCGTGAAGGCATTGTGAACCTATCAATAACAGTCCTGTCATGTTTAAATAGTTATTATGAAACAGTTACATACTAGTGTCCAAGTCAAAAGTCGTCACTTTCACAGATAGATGAAGGAGCAGTGTTAAGGAATCATGTCAGAAAATAGCTATACTGTAGAGAATAGCCCCCTCTGAACTGCTAAACTAGAGCTGAAATGATTAGTTTATTTATTGATCAGTCACTTCCTTGCCTTTCGGGGGGCCAGCAACTAACTTCTACGAAGAAATAAAATATTGTTTCTGACTGTAGAGTTGTTTATTTATTTTGTTTTAATGCTGTGAGCACCAAACAAAATTCCATTCACCTGCACAGTATTGTGTTTTTTTTGCAATTTTATACTAAATTGGAATAGTACTAGTAATTGTATAGTAATTTAAATACTGAAAATCCTAACCCTCACTGTTAGTATTACATTTGAAATGGAGCCAGGCTGCCAGTAGCGAGGGTAAACGTTTTACATGCCCATCCACCCCCTCATCCTCCACCCTTTTATTTTCGCTGACCCTCACTTGGCTCTGAACGTTGCCCTTGAACATAAATCACTAGTGAAGAATAAATGCATATCAATGTAATTTGTAGGAGACAGGGCTGCAGTAATCCATACAGGCAGCCATGTAAAGATTCATAGCCTTGAATTATTAACGTACCACTTACCATCACATCCTGTCTAAAAGCATGGACTTTGCTAGAAGAGTGAAGATACTGATGGCTTTCTTATTGTTTGTTTATCAGGAACTGTTTACTAGCTTTCTTCTTCTTCTGTTTACTACTTTATATGTCAAAGGCGACCACAAGTGTGTCAATGTGTGTTTTTCTTTGCAGAAATAATAATCTTTCTGACCTGTGGAAAAATAAAGTCAAACATTTTTTTGGAGTTTAACAAGCTAGGATTGATGTCATTTAGAATTTAAAACAATATCTGCCATCCTCTTCTAGTCTAAAGCTACACCGAACAGTATGTTTCCTTCCAAAATGTTGCTGTGATTGCTAGACTAACTACTTCCAGAAGCAACACTATAAAGATTATTATGCTCATTTCCAGCTCTATATTTTTATTCTAGGACACCACTGGAGTAGCTTTGCATCACTGACAGTTAAAAAAAAAATCCTTATTTATCTTATACTGACCCTTTATGCAGCCCCTCAGTTCAGCCTCTGTCTCTAACAGGCAGTTTTAGCTCCTGTCTCTTTAAGGTCCCTCTCCTGATCAGCCCACTCTGTTCTGATTGGCCAGCTTTGCCTCTTACCGCCAATGCAAACAATGCAAATGCTTTACTGCTCCATAATAAAAGTTTTTAAATAACGGGAGACTTTTATTGTGAAGAATTTAAAGGAAATGAAACGTGTTCCTCACCGAATTAGCAGAGCTTCATTAGTGGCGCTAAAACCTGGTCAACACAACAACATATGGAGATATTTGGAGCTGTTTGTTCAGCGGATCAGTTAGAAATAATGCAGGGAGGAATAGTACAAACAGAATCAGCCACAGTGATGATGATGTTTGATGAAGAGCTGCAGATGACCAGCACACTTCCAACAGGTAAACTACTTATTTTACTTTGCTGTGTCGTGTAATGGAGTCATGGCAATAAGGAAAAGCATAATAGAGCCCCTTTAATTCACCAGACTTAATGATGAGTAACTCTTGGCATGTTTGTACCGGGGAAAATCCCACCAGTTGCAACCACTTGAGAGGTGCTTATTACCAAATAAAAGCCAGCAGTCTGAACACCGACAAGCACAGTTTTGCCAAGTGGACGTGAAATTGAACCCACTGAGAACAAAAATGTCTTTTTGACAAGGGACTTGATTTATTTTTTAATCTGAACAGTTTCCTTCCTCTTCACAATTGTTATGATCAGCACAAAAATTGTGAACTTTCTTTCCTGCACACTTGATAACACCCTCAGGGGTGAAACACTCACACAACCATCTTCTTGTTTGTTGAAACCAGTTCTCGATCTACACAACAGTGAATTTACTTCAGTTTTTGTTTACGATAACATGAAGGGCTCCATTCAGAACATTTTCATACCTGAACTTACATCTTCCAGTTTCAATACACAGTATAATCTTTTCAAGATGGGTAGCATGAAACCATCAACGATACGTTATTGCAGGCAGACCGCTAAAGAAATTGTCCACGATTGACAAAAGCTCAAGAAGAAGCATGAAAAAGCAAAGAGATGTTGCACAAAGCCCACAACACTGCAACCAAAACCTGATGCAGCAGGTTTGTCATCTACAGTACGTCAAATCTGATCCATCCTCTTCATGGGGAGCCATTAACAAACTTTAGTATTCACTCTGTGCTACTGAATCCATCCACAGGGTGTCTTGAAATACTCAAGCTATTACTGCACACTGCTGCAGCCACACTGCCTTCAACGTTCTCCAGTTCTCCTATATCACTCCTCTCCTGCTCCTGGCAACGAGACTGTAAAGGGAACTAGATCCACTCTTAGCTCTTCTCTCCCTGGATGAGGTTCGTTGGTTGTTCCAGGCAGTCCTAGCTTTTCTCCGCAATAGTGGAATCATCTCCCCACAAACCCCACGTTAATAAGAGCAGCGACAGTAAGCTGCCACCACCACCTCCATGTTCTGTATTAAACAACTCAAGACCCACTTTGTGACTAATTATTAAAGACACCTTCCTGACATGTTTTATGACAATATTGAATAGTAATTTGTGTCTGATGTGTTTTTCCTGAAAAAAAGTTCAATTGCCTTGTTAAATTCTTCTAAAATGACATCTACTCCTTCTCTCTCATACAAAAATCCAGAATCTATGAATACAGTATGCAATTATTTTTTATTTTAAAAGTTTAACAGTTGAATACATGATGTCTCCTACTTCACTGAAAAGTCCATGCTTCAGTGTATGTGCACTGGAGGCTTCAAGTTTCCATATCACACATGTGTAAGTTGCACAATGAACCATGATTGGCTCCAAACTAGTTGTGGTGATTTGTGTTGTCACAAATCATGCTGGTATGTAGACACCTTAAACTCAGATTTTAGGTGAGCACAGAGAAACTTTCCTCCTTCAGCAGATGAATGTGAAAAAAGCCTTCTAGTGTCAAACATATATCATTCTGCACAGTGAAGCTCAAACAAGTGAAATAACAACAAGAAAAACACATTTTAGAGTGGAGGAGGACTAAAATATATATATATCCCAGCAACTCAAGGTCCACTCCCTACTTTTTCTAGAGCCTCAAGAGCTGATGGAGACCTGTGCAAACTCCATTTGCTGATAAAGACCGTGACATTGAAAGCTGCTGGAAAAAATAAGCGCACCTTGAGTTAAGATTATGTTGTCAAACTACTATTCCCAAGATCAAGAATGAACTTTAACACAAGAAAGAGTACTTATTGTGCAATATAATACACAGTAGTACAGTGCAATTGAATTATAGTACTGACAATAAACTATTGTGTCTTGTAGTATATTTGATGTAGTACATTTGATAAAACCCATTTTAAGCCTCTATTGTAACATATTATGAATTTCCTATGGTACATCATTTATTATTGATTTATAATGCAACTGTATAGTATAATATAGATTTTCTATAGTAATTTGTAGTTACTGTATTTATTGTTAGACTTGATTTGACTGTGAGTTCTTCAGGTTGTGCTTCAGGGCTACATTGCTATTCACATGACCTCTGTCAGACAAAACACTTTCTCATTGATTGTCCTGTTGGTTTGAGATTATGCTGTGGGGTTCAATAGATTTTCAGCAGCACAGGGGTCATGAAACTCAATCAGTGCTGTTCTACAATTGCAGACTGAGTCATTATGGTACAACGTTTTGTTATTCATACTCTATGATTAGACAGAACTCTAAGTCTTTTGTACCATTCTGGTGATGAAGAAAGTTGAAATGACAATGTAGAGTGTGAATAATTAACACATATTTTAATGCCGCAGTATTTATCACACTAATGAGAAACAGCCTAGTTCTTTATTTATTCATGGTTACTGGGTTTGCTTTGGTTTCATTCACATGAAATGTGCTTCCCAAATAAAGTTTTCATATTATTGCTAAAAAGATCCTGTAAATTAGACAGAAAAAAGAATTGCTGAGGCTTAGCTGGATTCATAGTTGATAGTAGATACTGAATATGTAGGTTTTATTCGCTGTTTAGCATCAGATTTCTCTTGTTAATATCACTGCAACACTAGGCAGATATCGGCCGTATCAAGTTCAATTATATAAATTATAACCCTCACAGTAACTGTGTTTACAGTCTTTCATTCATGTGATATGAGCGATGGTGGCAAAGTCCGTCCTGTTTCATTACTGAATATGGGACTATTACGTGTAGTCGCAGTATGTTATGTTGTTTCATTAGAGAGCAGCGGTTTCGGTGAGCAGATGGTTTGACGTGGAGATGCCTTTGCTAGATGTGGGTAACCGAAAAGGAGAAGATGGATGTAACTGAGCCTTTTTTCAGCTTGATTCATGCTGTTGTTAATATCAACAATTTCTACTGGCATCAAAAACTTTAAATTACAAGCAGTCCATGCTGACTAGTCTCAGTTGTTGTGTTCCCTACATTGCATCTCTGCATGTAACCCTTAATGCATAATCAACCTTTAAGCATCTTATACTACTGCTGTATTTTCTATGATCAATTTGAATTAATAATTGAACATGTTTTGCCTTCAGTAGTGCTTATATACTTAACTTAACACCTATATATAATAATCTTTCATTTGTTCAGAGCAACAGATGAAGATTCAGTGCTTTTAATGTGCGGATGTGAAATATATTATTGAGACTAATGTATCCCTATAAATACAAGAAATCTACTTCATTTGCATGTGTCTCAATTTTATTCACTCTGTGTGCTAGGGCTGTGCGATATGACCAAAATCTCATATCCCAGTATAGGTCATTTCATAACCAGATATGATACATATCACAATATAGCACATTTTCTGTAAATTCAATGAATAAATAGTTTATATAAAATGACCACAGGGTAAAGCCTATTTCTTATTACATTATGAATTATATCTTATACATCTTTGTGATTCTTTGCCACATAGTGTGCCACAGGCAACAGCCTCTTGCAATGTTTGAGTCTGGGGTTTGTTTTGAGCACGTCACTGTACCTTTGTGGCTTTCATCTGTAGACTCTCTCCGTACTGTTTGACAAGATTCTTGCGTAGGTGGTAAAAGAGGTTAGTGGTGTTTCAGTCTGTTGTGTGGACCGGTCTGCGGCATAATTTGCAAAGTGCAGTTTTCTGGTCTGTGTCAAGACTTTTCATACCCAAACCACGTCCATGCGACAGAAGTTTTGTCTCGGCTGGTCGGAGTCCTTCTCCTGTTTGGAATTACCCTGTTCTGTGTCACGTTCACTCTCCTCCATGTTTGTTTGTGTTGCCTTCATGCAAATTTCCTGCCTGCATCTGTGTCATGCGGAAGAATGCAAAGCGTCGTCCAAATGACAAAAAAAATTGCCGTAAAGAGTGTGATTTGCAACACAACAAAATAAACGATAGAGCAAAATATGAAACAATAGACATTTTTCTATCGTTGCAGGATATATATCGTCATATCGCACAGCCTTCTGTGTGCCATCTGTACTTTTCGCACTGCTAATATATAGCCCTCAATAATCCTCATTTCTCAACACAACCTTCCTGGCAGTGGCTGAGAGAGATGATAACTGCTCAGGTCTCCTTGTGATGCATTGTTCCCGGCTGGCTTCACTGGCACAATACCCAGCATTCACATGTGTTTTGGGAAATCATTTGTACTGTAATTGTGTTTCAGGGTCCTGCCCAATTTTCTGTGTTCTACAGCACAGTCTCACTTGAAGGCACTTGAAGGATCACCTCACAAAAACTATAGCTAAGATTTGCTGCACATCCATCTCTGTGTCTCCAAAAAAAAAAAAACCTAAATCAACACATTGTGATTTGAAGCCTAAACAGCTACTCAGTGTTTGGAACAGCTGTGATGGGCCTGTGTTGTGTGGAGGGTCTAACTCTGTGTTGTGCCGTGAACTTCTCGAGATTATCTATCAGCAATTTATTATGCCACAGATGGCATCACCATAACCTCCCTGCAATTGTAGAGGCAGAAAGCATTCAGAGGGTCTCTGCACGTTCCTGGGAAAAAAGTTAAAAAATGAAAAGAGGTAAGAAGTAAAGCTGGGGGAAGTACAAAAAAAAAATTCCTCTAAAGACACAGAACCTCCTCTTAAGGAGGACATTCATACAAAATTACTCCCAACACTTAAAGAAACATAGGAAAAGGGCTAACTTGTGCCCTTTGAAATAGGAATTTATAAAGTCCACAAAACTAAACTTGTACAGAAGAATGTTTTATGGAAACCAACACATAAAAGCAACATTTGTGTTATTGTGTCTCATTAGAATGATTCTTGTACATCGTGATAGAAATACGCAGCTTCAGCGTTGTGACCAAATGTGAAGAGAGAGCAGCGGTTCCTTTCACCCTCACACTACCCTCACCCATCCCTTTCAAGCGTCAGCCAAAGCCTGTAGCTGTTGGCCTGGTTTGAGTGTGTCTCTGAGGATCTGTCAGCAGCCAGTCTGTGTGCTGGCAGGTGGTCTGGAGGCATGACCAATACGCTGCAGACAGGCAGAAAGACAGACAGACCCTGCTGGGGCTCTATGGGACCGCTAATCTAGGGCCAAGTCAGGGTCCTCCAGTGTTGTAGCTCTCAGCTCACTGTGTCACCACTGTGTTTCAAAACTGTTTATTGAACTCTAAAACTACATTAACCTCCAGGCAAGGGCGAGTTTCTTCAGTCCAACAAACCCAAGCAAGTAAACAACATGGAGTGTAAATCTGAGGTCTGAACTCAATACTGACAAGAACCAAAATGATTCATCAAACTATTTATACATAGTGCTCGGGCCCTGGTCTATAATATACGTGATAAAATCATCACTGTGTCAAGCTATAAAGCAATCATTGGGGCTATTATCAGGCCCAGGAATTCTAAAAGCATGTAATTTCTGGAGGAAAATGACTTACGGGACTAATCTCCCTTCTTTACTGATGATTGCATCTCTGTCATTAGTGAGGATGGGTATTTTCACATAGGGCATCCTGTCATAAGCTTGTCTCCACTTTCCTTCTCACAGTGCAATCTAGTCAGAGTGCAGCTGAAGAGGAGTTGTCCCTCGCTTCTTGCTGTTAGTGAATAGGCTGATAGCTGCATTAATGATCTTTGTATAGTAGATGTGTGCTATCATTAGTTATCCCTACGGAGGGCTGTTCTTTCTCTGGCCCATCTGCTTGCGGATACCGGTAAGCTGAACGCAACCAATTCCCGACTCCCAGTCAGAGCTGATGATGGTGTATGAATTAAGTATAGCACTGAGAGAATGCAACAAAAAACAGTCTGTCTGCTTTCAAGTGGTGTCAGCATTCTCTTCACACATCAGCGCTAACAGCAACAATGAGTTTGGGTCCTGAAACTCTTACATGTGGTTCAGTGGGATCATCAGGGGATGAAGGTGATCACTCAGACTTCAGAACTAATTAGTGATCATTAATTCTAAACCTACACAAGAGAGAGCATGTCACAGTGTGTTCTGGGTACACTTGCTGAGGGATAATTTCCCTCGTTGTGTTCACTTGTTCCTGTCAAATCATGTAAGTATTCACATTAGTTATCTCTGTTTGAATTCCTTTAAAGGATAAGGCCTGTAGTATTCTGTATCTTTGTTACTGTTAACAAATCCAATGAAAAGACCAAAACCAACAATGAATTGATCCTATCATTAACCTCAACCTGCATTACCATGAACATGGGCACTGTAGTTTATTTTGAGTCAATCACAAATACACGTTCCTGCTGCTGTAAATACTTGCTAACGCAGAAAATGCGTATTAATTCACAGCTGAAAACAGTCTCCAACAAATGCACTTTTACTCCAATTTGAGTAACGTTTGATTAAAACTACAGTGCCCAGCTGTTTCAGAATATTATTTATTTATTTATATTTATATTCTGGGGCTCTGGAATATCTTTCAATGATTTACAGTTCAAAAACCTCCTTATTTATCTCATACTGGCCCTTTATGCTGCCCCTCAGTTCAGCCTCTGTCTGAAACAGGCTGTTTTAGCCCCTGTCTCTTCAAGACCCCCCTCCTGATGAGCCCACTCTGTTCTGATTGGTTAGCTTCCAGACGCTGCCCCTCAACAGACTTCTGCTGGCTCTGGAGGCTCCGTAATAGTTGGATTTCGCTTTTTTCCCCAGTCTCTACTCGAAATATAAACTTCTTAAAATATATCCGTACATGTTCAAGCCCGAATCCGATCAGAATGAGAGTAGTAGAGATAACATTGTAAACAAAGTGTTCAGAGCAGGCTGAAGCTTTGGCTTTTGAGTTGAAGGCAGCATTATTACATACATTCACCTCAAGTTTTGGAAACTTTGACCATGTTTAACATATCATCATAACATCATAACAGTATAAAAATAACCCAATGAAGCATTATATGTCCCATTTAAAGTATATATTCTGTACCTGTTTTTAAAGGGTTAGGTCTACGAGCCTGTCCTATAGGAAAATATTGAGTGACAGAAAGTATGGTCACATTACACTTCTGTCGTATTGGCCCGTTTACTTCAATTGAAGTCTAGATGACGGATAAATTCAGGCATACTTTCTTCGGCCAACATTAATGCACTTAAAAGCAGAAGTCTTTATTCTTCATCCTGTTTTGTACAATATTGCATTACCAGACTGCAAACCACAGCAACGCTCTCATGGACTGTTTACAGTTATTTATTACCTAAACTGGAACCACGTCACACAGAAAGCTAATGACTGTAATAAGAAAAACATAAAATAACACCAGCCTTAAACCCATTAATGTAAATGTCAATGTCTCAACTCCATTTACTAACTGACACACAAACCACATTGCTAAAAGCCAAATGACACTTTTACATTGAGTTTAGTATTTCACATAAAGGAGGAGAGTGAGGCTCTCTGTGACCTTGCTCCCAACAACCATAAAGTGTCATTATCATAGTTAATTTTCCGCACATTACCTGGTTGAACAATGGCCCATGGCCACAGGGAGTAATATCATTACTCACCCTGATGCCCAGTTCCACATTTTCTCCCCCGTACACCTCCATCCCTTCATCCAGCAAACCTATCTCCTCAAAGTACAGCCTATCCACCACGAAGCAACCAATTAGGGCAGGGCTCCTGAGGGATTAAAGAAGATGAGGATCATATTTGTTTATCTGTTGCTGTCTACTGCACAGGTAACGTTAGCTTAACTCAGTTGCTATAGTGACAGCAGGGACAAGAGGAGAAATGTGACCTTGCACAATATCTAATTTGTGCGTGAATTCTGCATGAATTATCCTTTTAGCGGAGTTGACATATTTGACTTTACTTAAAGTCAGATAAAAATATGCTGAATTAATAAATACTATTTAATTATTTGATTTTAGCTATCAAGACGCAGTGTTCACTTACTGGATGGGAGCACTCTTGTTGCCCTTGTGCCACCAGGACTTGGGTGGGTTGAGGTAGCGACACCACAGCTCCCAGTCAAAGCCCTGGGCAGACAGCGGATACTCTTCAATCTCGAACGTGTCGTACTTGATGTTATCAAATGAAGGGGAGATTATGCGGGTTCTGTCTTCTTTAATTCTCTGGAGAATGGGTTCAGCCCTTTAAATATGGAGAGAGAAAGTAATTCTTCTGTGAATATTTGTTTTGACAGGCTTACTCCATTACCTTTGTGATCACGCTTGTCATGTAAGGGCGTTTTTTTCAAAAAACAATTTCACAAGATGATTTCAGTTCAATTTATCAGACCAAGAAGGCGTTATTGCCATCTGATAAATTGATGGAAATTACTTCTGGGGGATTGTGGGGAGATAAAAATGCCAAATAAAATGTTGATTCATTTACTAACACTTGTTAATTGAAAAACTAAGCAATGCATTTACTGTTGTGTGTGTGTGTGTGTGTGTGTGTGTGTGTGTGTGTGTGAATATGTTAATATAAAGTTCTTTATGCTCCCCTTCTAAATACATGACGAACACGTATGACAACATAGTGCAATTTGTGGTAATTACAGTGCACTACTAAAATAATTAATTTATGTATTATATAATTTCAATAAGTTCATGTCTGGATCAAGACAACAGATCCGGTTTACACATTTAAAGTACAAGTATTTCTTGTGATGCGACTTCCACAATGAGGATTTAAAACCACATTAGCTCAGTGAAAGTAAAATTTTGGATGATTTGGGACGTTGTGAAGAGTTGTCCGGTGGAGTACGAATAGAAAAGAATACAGTAGAGTTGCAACAATTAATCGATCAACAGAAAACTAATCAGCAACTATTTTGATCATCAAATAATCGTTTAAGTAATATTTACAGCTTACCAAATGTGAGAATTTGATGCTTTTTTGCCGTAAACAGAATATTTGTAGTTTTGGACTGTTGGTCGCACAAAACAAGACCATTTTAAGACGTCACCTCTGAAAATTAGAATACAGCCACCAGAAAAAAGACAATTTGGAGTCTTTGCTTTTAAATGAGATTATTGTCAGTAAACCCACACAGACTGATATGACTCAAGAACCAGTGCTCACGTGTCGAGCTGTGTTTGAGTGACTCACCAGCCAACGTTGAACTCGACGTGGGCATCAAACAGGGCAACAACTGGGGCAGTGGCAGCCCTCCACCCACTCACTCTAGACCGGATCAGACCCTCTTGCTTGGCATGCCGCACCATCTTGATGAATCCTGGACGTTGGCTGTTAGTCTCAGACACGAAATCCTGCAGCTTCTCCTTTAGCTCATCTACAACACACACACACACACAAATTCCAAGATCTGAAGAGTTTTTGAAGATCCCATAAGAGATAGGTGAGTAAAAAGAGAGCTGCTTGTGAGCAAACTTCCACCCACAAGACGCCGTCATGTCCTCCTCCGGTGGGCAGCATTTCATTGGTAGGAAGCCAAACGTACGCACGCTTCAGTGCTTTGATCACTGGACCAAAGAGGCAGCAGCTTGAGCCAGCACTGCAGACCTCCACGGGGCTTTACCAGTCATAACGGGATATTGCAATATTGAGGACTCAGTCTGCAATGCTTTTTAAAACATGGGGGGAGGAAATGGAGGAAGTCCAGTCGGTTTAATGTTTGGCTTCAAAGTTTACTTACAATATTACCTGAGCTATATACTGTATGAGTCACACCCTGCAAAATGAACGAGTCATAGAAAAGTATATTCAAGTTCTCTCCACAAATTATAAGTGGTTGCAGTATGGCTTCTAATATCCTTGAAAGTACAATGAGTTATTAGGACGTATAGGTTCCCCTTGTGGTTCAACTAGAATCAATTTTAAGCCACATAAATCAAACATGGGATGATCACCATATCTTTAAAAAAAGGGCCAAGGCCATTTATATCACAACTCTATACTGTATAGACTGAATAAAGATGGAAAAACAAAACTTTCATCATCCCTTGTTTAAATCACCTTAGGCTGTGTTCTCACAATTTCACTTTTAACCGCTGGTGCCTTATAAAGGGAATGGGGAGCAGTTGTAAGCGTGGCTGTGAAATCGTGCTGTGTGGGTTCAGTATAAGCAGCGTGAGACCTTTTTATAAAGCTGAAAAGCTGAAAAACAACACTGGAAAAATCTATGTTAGAGAAGAAGTTAATCTGATTACAAAGTGTATGAAAACACTGGAGACACAACATGAGACCCAACTTTATCAATTACACAAAATAGGATTGAAGCGGCACTTTTTCTTCAAGTGTATACAGATTCTGTAAAATCCCACCATGCACTTGGCACAACAACATATGGAAATAAATTGATTTATCTGAATGTGAAAATGTAATTAATTAAAAAAAAATTTTCAAGAGCCATATTTTCACCTACAGGGCAAACAGAGAATACAGGCTTGTTTGGCCTGAAAGTCAATGTTGCCACCTGTTAGTAAACATGTCTCCAAGCATATTAAGTCATGGCACTGCTTATATAACAGCAAATTTTAATATAAAATTCAAGAATATAAAATAATACATGGTTTTACAGTAAGCAGTAATTATCTTCACCCATATGAGGAATGTCAGGATGTACGGCAGCCAAGTTTTTCAATCAATATTCCTTCTAATTCACAGGTATAATACAGACACAGTATTGGAAGAGTAGATGTGCTGTATCTCACATATTCATACATAAGGATACACTGTAGATAGAAATAAACTACATATGGCCTCTGAGTTTCATAAAAATTAGCATAAGCCTCAAATATTTAAGGATATTTATTTATTTAAGGATTTTTCTGGTACGCAAAAATATACACACAAAAACTCTCAAAACTGTTTGATTACCTCAATTTGTCTAAACATTTCCTTGGGCAAGGTTGGGGAAGCTGGGGAAGTAAATACAAACATTTCATAAAAAATGAATTTTCATTTATTATCCCAGTGGATGTTGGTCCTTGAGACACAGAGAAGTGCTGGTATTTCACACCAGATAATAAACAAGTCTGGAGCTGAATAATCACACTTTATGCACTACATGCAACATGTAACTCTATGGTATAATAATGACTGTTCAGTACATTAGTATCCCGCTCAGAACAGTCTGCAGCTCTCCTTGTTAAGATATCCAGAACTTAAAGGGACTCAAAAAGGCCAGAGCTGAAAAAACACTCTAATTTAAGTTTTATGTGTATTCAGTAGAAAAATTTGAAATTCCTTCACTTTGGATTTTTAATTCTGCCTACAGGAAAACTATTGTAGTGTTTCATTTGAGCAGCTGCAGCTGACGTTATAACAGATTACTGTATCTATAATAATTCCTAACCCATCAATAATTAAGACATTCTGATGTGTGCGTGAATTGAAAATAAAAATGACGATGTGTTTTGCCTCATAACAAATCATAATAAAGCACAGTTCATTACACCAGGAATGGCTGATGGCCAACAGTCATCAATCTTTCAGGGAGCGATATCCTGATGAAGCTCTGTTGGAAAGCAATGGGCTTTGGGATGGAGCTGGACTGGAAAAACAAGCAAACAGGTTTCTAAACAGCATGGTGCAGTCATGCAGTAAATCCAGTCACACATTCGAAATGTAACAAGCACACACTCAAGGTTTCTCTCAGAAGATAAAAAGCAAAGCTAATGGTGAGTGGCAATATAGTGAACACGCCATTTAGCTCATTTCTATTCCATCCTTAGTGAGATATGACAAAATAACACTGGGTGAAACAGTGTATATCTTCCTGAATATGGATACTACCTTTATAAATCCACAACAACAACTGTTCCTTATTTAAAACTTGTCTTTTAAGCCTAACATGGCTGTTGTCAGTTTCAGATATGTAGTTCTATACATAATGAAATGGGATTTTAGTAGTTGTTTCCTTTGATGTAGGATCTGCTGTTTCATGATCATTTTATCATTTGTTTCTGAACTGAGCTTGTGTGTCTGTGGCTCAAAATTTTCTCCTAATGCATGTTCAAATTAGGCAACATTTATCACTACGCAGGCGCTACCGCTTGCACAGCAGATGGCAAATCGGCATGGATTCAGGTCTCACAGTTGCTGTGTAGTTTTCACCACACCGCTTGGTAATTTCTCACTACACAACTCTGCGGTTGTGAAAATCTGTGTTTAAAATATCCAACTGCTACTCTCTCTCCTCCCCCACAATTCCACCAGTCTCGTATCCAAATCCTGGATCCGCTGACAGTTTGTTAAAAACACTTCAAACTCGTTAGTTAAGTTCCAGAACAAATGTGCACCGCGTGTATTTTATAGTTGGCGGTACATACTGTAAACTCAGCTTTGTTGGTTTTTGCTGATGTTGTCCCAGCTTTTGTGTGCCCTCCAGCTTTCATTGGCTAGACCTGCAGAGACTGGTTGCTGGATATCAAACTGTTTTTTAACGGTTGCGTGGACTTCTTTGGACACCTGAGCTGCTGACTGAATCCACATTTTGCCACATCAATCACAAAGAGAGTAGAAGCAAGCCACAATGTGTAAATCAGTTGCTAGGACACATCTGTAGCACTGTTCAATAAGAAGCAACCTACTATGTAAACAGGAAGTCACTGTAGCATCACAAGCTGTAACATAACTTCCAAAAATAACAGTTTTAGGGGCTAAAAGATTCTTTGTGAATGTGGGTATGACTGTTTTCTTTATATCTGTATACCTGGAGAAACGTGTTTTAGAATTAGTAGTGTTGTTTTAGTAGTTGGTCGTTTAGTCTGCTGTTATTGGCATAAAGATTTGTAGTTTGAGGTTTAGTGTATTTTTTCTGTTAAATTTTAAGTGTCAGGTCAGATATGTCGACCATATTCACTATGACCTCTTTTACTCTTCAATATGATTGAGTCAGATATTAGCAAGCTACTGTTACGCAGTCTGGCAGTTAATAGCAGTGTTGCCAATTTAGCGACTTTCTTGCTAGATTTCACGAATTTTAAGACCCCTTTAGCAACTTCTTTTTTTTCCACAACAAAATCGGCTAGCGGCTTTTTGGCATGTGGCTGTGGCTCTCTGGATGACTATGGGTGGATCAGAGTAGCAGCACCTTCAGTGGACCAATCATCATCCAGACAGAGACGTGAATGAGCTGTGAATGTATGAACCTAACGACCAATTACTGACTGAGGAACTCCTTCTCCTTTGTTTTTATTCTAAATGATTTAACTTGACTATTTAAGTTTGATTTTGTTTTGTCAAAATCTACAGAGTTAACAATATGGAGTTTATTCCAGTGTCTCTGTTCATAATACTTCACTTACTCAGTCTACGCAACAGCCTGCATAAGATTTAATATTAGAGGTAGATTTAGATGTATATTGAGCTACTTGAAAAAAAATGCTTTAAAAAAAAGGTAAAAATATAATGATATAGCTAGTTAGAGTCAGTTTTGACTTCATTTTCTTTACTTTCATTTTTTAAAATCTTACATGTAATTATGTTATAATGTCACAGATATGCAAAATAGTTGGCAACACTGGTTAGTAGGTGTAAATATTTAGTAACAACTAATCTCTACTTAAGAAATATTGTGTGGTGCAACCGGCTTTAATTTAGTGATGTGTAAAATCTCCACTTATTAAACACTTAAGTTATAACTAGGCTAAGTTTAAACTTACGAACAGCTGGTGCGACCGGCTCCTGGTCTGCTGTAAATGCTTAGTGACATGTTATTAATATAAATGTCTCTTTCAAAAAAGGATCCTGACCTAAATTAACTGATTAGTCAATCAACAGAAACATTTTAGTGAACTAAATATCTTTAGGTTTGTGAAAAAACAGCTATTGCACCTTGGATTCTGGGAGATATTCATGGTCACTCTTCTCTATTTTCTGACATTACAGACCAAATAATGATTAATTGAGAAAATAATTGTCAGACTAACCAATAATGATAACAATCATTAGTTGGAGCCCTAATTGCAAGGACACTAACTCTTTAAACAAAGGATTAATTAATTGACTCTGTTTGATGAGCACCTAAAGGAGTTTCCTCAATGAGATGAACCTGACTCAGAAGGCTCCTGACAGACAGAAAACTGGCAGAGACACCACAAGAAACAGATTAAATTCTTTCAGCTGTCTACATTGTGCTGCTCATCTCAAAATCCTTCACCCTCGCATACATACAAGACTGCTTGGTACTATAATCTAAGTTAAAGTATGGAATCATAAGTCTTC
Organism: Scomberomorus guttatus; assembly: GCA_038419695.1. NCBI lineage: Eukaryota > Metazoa > Chordata > Actinopteri > Scombriformes > Scombridae > Scomberomorus > Scomberomorus guttatus. Next base: position 22,311,652 of record CM076445.1, on the reverse strand, counting down.
TGATAGGGGGTCTAATAAGTAAGCGCTTCTCAAAAACCACTCTTACACAGACGAGCCTTTCTCGGGCCACAGCTTGGGACATTATCCAATTAAGGAGGAATCAGCTAGGTCATTTTGCCCTTCTCTCCCTTGATGGCTACACATTCTCCTGAATACTAATGCCTCTCGGAGGTGAGCTGTGACACTGGTGGATGACTCATGTAAAGCTGTGGATGCCTGAGAGGTTAGCTGTGGACGGTGACCCCCCTCAACAATCTTGGCGACATCACGGGTCAGCAGGCTAATGACATTTAGTACAGATAAGATTCTCAGTCATTGTGATAATGACAACACCCGCCCCATCAGTGGCAGCGTGACAGAGTGCTCAAGTAAACAGGGTGAAATGCCATCAGCAAAATGTCAATGCGTGACTTGGGTGCCTGAAGGAGCTAAAGGGGACTGCTCCTTAGCTCTCAATTAAGTGATGAAACATGAATGTTCATAGGATGTGATGTGCTAATCCGCCTGTGCTTTGAGGTGTGAGAGCAAGTATTTGGGTTTTCACCTTTACACAGAACAGAGAGACAACTTTAGATATATTCAACTTTCTGGTCAATAACAGCCTGAGGGGGAGTGATCATTTTTACCCCAGCATGTTGAGATAGTGACTTATGAAGACATACCACAGTGATCTATATTCTGTTACAGCAGGCTACAGGCCACGCTGTATGTTTTGCATTATTGACTTCGGTAAACATATTCTTCCCAATGCCAGTATTTCCCATGCTGATTGCCCCTACAAGCAGCAGAGCTCATTTAAAAGTGTATTGCGTATAAATGACCTTGGCACAGTATCATTAGATTTTATAGCCTGCTTCCTGCCTTTGTAATGTAGTTAAATCTTGCACTGTAAATTACCGCGTCTACTTTTCACAGGTGGCTTCAAGCCTATCTCTTCTGCCTTGCATGGCTGGCGAAAGTTACCTCATCTGTGATCTCACACATCAGGCATCTCAAGTAATAAGCGAAAAGCAGTTATACACTGTCAGCATATACTGGATATCTTTTCGGCCTGGCACTGTTTACACCACATCCAATGCATGCAGATGTAAGAATTAGGGTTGCAAATGCCGACAAGATATGTGCAAACATTCATCACCTTGCTGGATAGCTATCTGCCTCAAGGCAAATATTCTGGCTTTGCAGCTAATTAGTGTTATTCATTTATCTCCTAAATCCAGTCAACACAACCCCAAATTAAAACACTAAAGGAGACTGGAGGCCATCAGAGGAGCAATACATTTCACAGATACAAATTTCTCCACATATGAAGCAATAATATGTAAACTAAGACAGAACTGCTGAAAACTACTTTCTAAGCCTCCCTTAGCTACAATGATAATGGCGGCAGATTTGGCACTCATTTGAAACAATGAGTTCTTGATTACACACAGAGGTAGACAAAAGCAGCTTCTCATTTCTTGCCTGCGACTGTCACTGTCATATGTAGCTAGCTACCAAATTAAGCTAACGATAGCTTCGCGAGTTGATTGGAAATGCCGTCTTCGGCTGACTTTTTAATGTTTCCAGCTGACAAGTTTTAAAATGAGAATCTTGTGAAAGGGTTCTTAGATGTGCGTTTGATTGACTGTATAATACATGATATTGGAGGTGGATGTGCTAATCCCAACAACAAACTAATGTAGTTGATGTTGTTCTCCATGGACTTCCAAGTAACGCTCGGTTACTACTGTAGGTAGTAAGATAGTTAGCTGGACATGCTAACGACTGCAGCCTAGAGATTAACACGAGTTTAATCCATTTCTTACACTTTTGCTCCTGTGCTTTTGCTTTTGGGAAAAACTAACATTGACAGGTCTGCTGTGCCTATTTATTTATTGTTGCCCTGACTGGACAATCACTGTTGTGGGGGAGGGATTTAGTGAAAGGTCAATTGCTGTAGTATGAAATGCTGCTGCTTACTGTTATTGCTGTTGTCGTCCACCAGGATAATCTCTTTCAGAAGGTGGGAGGGCGTCCTTTTGATAGCAGAGTGAATGGACCGTAGGATGACGGACAAGGCTTCATTCACAAATATGAACACAATGCTCACTTGAGGGAGGTTTAATGGATAAGTAATGTTTCTGCACCTGTGGAGAACAAACAAATTGTTGGTGAGGCAATGTTTTGTCTGATTTGACATTGTTTCTTCAAGAGCAGGGCAATGTCATATTTCATGTCAACCCAGCCACTTGGCAGACTATATCAGGACCTTGTTTTTGTGAATCAAGGTGTAAACATTGGCAGAGCCACCATTTCATGGCCTGCGGATTTTTGGAAATTTAACAATAGAGTGCTGCTGCAACAGTGGTGCACCTGCAATGCAGTTATAAAAGAGATCTCTTTAGGAGGAATAAATTATAGGTAGCGTGGTGAGGTCTGACATCAATCAAGCTCCTCTCTTTCTCTTTTAAAACAGTGTTTCCTGCCATCACACACTGACATTTTCATAGGGGATGAGGCGAGTCCAGCCTCTCCTCCCATGAGGAAAGTGTCTGTTTCCAGGAAATGCAGAGGGAGCAGGCTGTAATAATATGAACAATAAGCTGCAGGTAATGTCCCTTTTAGGTTGAATTAATTATGGAAATCATTGTATCTGTGTATAATGACATCAATGTGTTGGAAGACAATTATTCCCACAATAGCCGTATGTGACCTGTGGTTTAAAAACTGCATAAATACCGCCCATAACCCCCATGTCATGACTAATTTAATTGTACAAAGTGGATTGTGCAGGGATTGTGATCTTTCTTACATGCCAGTAGCACATTTTAACAAAATCCCAACACTGTTACTACATTGTGTTGTTTATCCCAGCCAAAAGACTTGTATTTACAGAATGCTATGGCTCAGGCACTTCTTTTGGGAAATGTGCTGGGAAAACACAAATGCAAAATGCGTGATTAATGTATCCCCTGAAACCGTTTTGGATGAGTGTACAGAGCCAGTATTAGTGGGAATGGATGGTCTGAAGGGAGTTTAGTGACGTGCAGCAGAGAAAATGCCCTGAAGATCTTTGAGCTGTGTAAACTTTCGCACCAAGATGTCACCTAGTGTTCTGCCTGTAACCTTGGTGATGTGAACATGAAAGCTGCATAAAAAAGACACGAGTCACAGCCAACCACTGTGGTGTGAGCAATTCCCTGATAAGATGTCGGTGTATTCACTTTGCAGGATTGAGATTCTTGTCCAAGACTTAATCAAAGTGCTGACACTAAACAAGTAAATGTATGAGGTCTTGAAAATGCATGTATACTTTAATTTATAGGATGCAGATGGAAAGCATGTACCTGCTAGCTTCAGGTGGCTGCAGGGACTTGTACAGTAAGAATAACCTCTTCTGAAGCCCTGTACAAACCGTGTGTGCCTCCATAATATCATTAACTCAGCAGCAGGTAGTTGCATTGAATGCTGTAGGCAAAAGTAAATTCTTCATTGGTTATCAATTAGAGGCACTCAGTGTTTGAGAGAGAACAACAATGTGTTTTTCAGCGTGGCAAGTACCTCAGGGGTTCCTTTGTTTATTACTGAAAAGGAAGCCAAAAAACAGCCCGGAACACCAGTGGAGAAAAGGTTTAGTGATATGAGGATATATACTGTGTACAGTGAGACTAGAGCTGAATTGATAAGTCAATGAATATCTCAACAGACATTTAATCGCCAGCTATTTTGATAAGTGGTTAATTGTTTCAGTCAATTTTCAAGCGCAAAACATTTGCTGGTTCCAGCTTCTCAAATGTGAGAATTTGATGCCTTTCGCAGTCATATATACTGTAATAGTAAACCCAATTTTCTGTTTTTTGACTGGTGGTTGGACAAAACAAGCAATTTGAATATAATATCTTGGACTCTGGGAAATTATAATGGTCATTTTTCACAATTTTGTGACATTTTATCGATTGATCAAGAAAATAACAGGCAGATTCATTGATAATGAAAGTAATTGTTAGTTGCAGCACTAAGTGAGGTTATTTATATCATAGTGTCTACACCTTTAATATCTCTGGGTGTATGAGATGTTGAGGACAATGTTGTAAATCAGTGTATGGCAATATTGATTTTTTTTTATCTTGATTGATCAGCTGTTTAATTTACTGTCTGGTTACTTTATCCATGAACAGTCTCTCAATAGATTTTCCAGAAAATGTACTATATCACAATATTAAATTCAATAGACTGTGATACAGGAATTAGAACTGCAACATTAGTTGGTTGACAGAAAATTAATCAAAAACTATTTTGATAAGCGATTAATCGTTTTGAGTAATCCTTTAAGAAAAAATGCTGAAATTCTCTGGTTTCAGCTTAAATGTGAATATTTTTTTATGATTTTTCTATGATAGTACAGTGAATATCTTTGATGTTTATGTTGATCAGGACTTAAAACATTTTAGGTTGAATCATCAGTTTTGTGATCAGTGATCTGAAATCTATTAACTGAGAAAATAATCGACAGAATAATCGATAATGAAAATAATAGTTAGTTGCAGCCCTGACAGGAATGAACAATTCCTACGTGGAAACACAAACATATTACTGTACATATATAGTACTTCACCTTATCTTCTCACTTCCATCAAGAAGAGGAGGTGAGAAACAGAATCTGGTCACACACAATGAAATTGCTATATCACTAGTGCCATGTCAGTACACTTGATTTGCAGCAGCACAATATTTGGGATCATGACTTAATATCTGTAATTCAAACTGTCAGGCTAGGCTACTTCATAGATTTATATCAACTGCTAGAAGACAGTTTAGTGCGCTAGTAGTCTATAAAGGTGACCTTATAGCATTTTAGGATAATTCCCTCTGCAGTCTTACCCATCAGGCCTGAGGTCCGGTATTGGCCTGTCTAAAGAGAGACGATCACTGAGGTAGCCATTATAGCCGTAGTACTGAAACATCTTCAGCGCCACCCGCCGGTTGTCCGGGGCGAGCTCCTGACCCCAGTGAGCGAACAGCGACGAGTCAGAGAATGACGTGTCCGCCTGACCGTCCTCTCCCCTCCCTGGAGTCTCTAAGAGGCACAGGAAGACAAATAGCATGAATATTTGTCTAAGCCACAGCTTCTTAACCTACGGGTGAGGTTGTGCGTAAGATGACATTTAAGGAACGTGGAAAAATGATAGTGCTAATATAATCACTGTGATGAATGCTGCTTTCCTTGTGATATAATGTATGTTAGCAAGTGAAGGGTGGACAGTTATTTAAAGAGACTGACTGGCTAACCTTCAACAGACAGACCCATGACGGCAAGCTTAAGTGTCCTTGAACAAAAGATTCAGTCCCTAATAGCAGCCGGTGGGCTGTTTTGCAGCTGACCTTGCTCTTTGACCTCCACAAAGAGGAGAAAATAAAACTAATTTCCCGCACACACTTCCTTTAATAATCAATCAAGAGACATGGTTTGATAATTGTTTTGTTTGGGTGATAATAGTGTGAGAAGACTGCGCTTGTGTTTCTTGGGCTGAAAACTGGAGGGTTGAAAATAAGCACGGGTCTGACTCATTTCATTGCAGAGCAGCACTGACAGCACTGAGAGCAAATGGACATTTCACAAGCGCACGTTTACTGTGACAAACAGTATACTGCACGTGGTCCTCATTGATAGACTCAGTTCATGCCCAGACTCCATAAAACATCTGTGGCATCTACTCAAAATTCTGCTCTGCTTCCAAGTGGTTTTAATGCACTTTCGAGATGTTTAACAGTCAGGCAGCTTACCCACAGGCAAGTGGCTTAAATGCAAAATATACAGTATATAAAGGAGATAAAAATGAAAGGGTATTATCTTAAAGAATATAGAATGAACATTTTCCAGCTGTACTTGCATGATTACAGTGTGTATCTCTGAAATCTAAGCCATAGCATCATCTGTAGCCATATTTTTTGCACCATGAATAAAAACATGTAGAAGAAAAAAAAATCCCAGGTCTCATTTAATACAGCCATTTCTGTGATAGTACCTGTTGGGACATTATGCAGAGATTCAATAGTGTTCCACAGTCAGGTCGGAATATTGCAGCACTTTCGTGTTATTGAACATCACAGAGATATTTATGATGTGTGAAAACATGGGGGTGCAGGTGAGAGGTTGGTGGTAACCCGGTGAAGTTGATTTCATGTGCACTTCAGCTGGTGACAGAAACTGTAAGCTGTGTTGACGAGTTGCTTTAGTAAAAACCTATACTACTGCAAACAAAGTGTCTCTCAGAAAATGATTAACCTCATACATAACCTAACATAACCTCATGTAATAATTTACTTTACTGTAAATGACTTCCATGAAACTGAATTCCAGGTCATGGATAATAATGGCATATTGTTAATTAAAATGTCCTAATCAGCAGGAAATGAAATCCAATGAAAACTGGTTCTGCTATCATCTGTTAATAATTTCATTAAAAGAAGCATCAGTCGCCTGCAGCATATTGAGGCTATACAACAATAATAAGACTTATTTCATTACAAAGCTTCAGTACTATTGGTTACTGCCAACAGACTGAGGTTATGAAGAATAATTCACAACCTACCAGACATATTAAACTGTTTTGCTTGCTTTTTCACAGTAAAAGGAAACGCAAGCTAGAAGTAAATTGATACAAGTGATTTCTACCTTTAATTATTATTTGGCATCGTGTTTTTCTGTTAGTTTTGCTGAAGCAGTTGAATTAACACAGTGTTTGTCTCTCACGCTTCAGAAAAGGACTGTAGGAAGAATATAAATGAGTTTAAGCAAATAAAACAAGACTGAGATTTGTTTTAATGAAATGAAATAAGGAGGAACGAACATAAACTCAGAAGCCTCAAAGATCCAAAAAGGGGAGAAAGGAAAGGGCTTTGAGCCCCTGGTGAGACTGTAAGCAAAGGACAAGGTTAAGCGTGTGTGTGTGTGTGTGTTTTAAGCAGATTGGGAAAGGTTAATATTCATGAGCAGATTGTTGAACATACGAGTGACAAACCATGTCAGCCAAGTTAGAACTAAGACAACAATATGGAGGCAGGTGTGAAGGGATTACATGGTGAAAACAAAAAAAAAAAAGAAAACAGCTTCTGAGAAGGCAGCAGCTTACAGTACATTTCTTTGGAAGGTGAATAAAATGACTGTACCGCTAGTTACAGAGTTTGTATCCTGTAAAATTAAAATATGCAGTACTCATATTTACCAGAATGCTAAGTCGAAAATGAACGTACAGAGAATTATCACCCGACTTTGCAGCTCCTCTCAGCTTTACGGAGACTTATAGTGAGGTTCAGCCGATTGTTTAGCTGTCCGGCCTGCAACTTTACTGTTTTGATTCACTCTCGCTGCTCTCATAGTGTCGCTTTTGGCCACAGCAGGCAGCTGTTTTCATAGAGTTCTAAAATCCCACTGTACACTACCTGCTGAACACCAAACAGCAAACAAACACAGTTAGCAACCAGCTGGTGAACATAGTGGAGCATTTAGCAGCTAAAGAGCCAGAAACTTCCCTTAGGAGCTGCTGGAGACCAACAGAGCTAAAGGAGAGTGAATATTGGACTTACATTCATCAGGTGGACACAAACACGCCTCCATATGAATGATAATGTTGCTCCGTAACTCCTGGATGTTGAGCTAATTGTTTTCTGGTTGCAGCATCATATGTAGCATACAGACATGACAGCAGTATCGATCTTCTCATCTAAGTTAAGTCTCTACCAGAATGTAAATAAGTATTTTTCCCAAAAAGGCGAGCTATTCCTTTAAGATAATACAGGCAATTCAGTACTAAACAAATATAAAGCAAATATTACTTTGCTTGGATACTGTTATTACACTTAGATTGGAGACTCAATCAGTCCCACAGGAGTTTAGATCTTAGTGAGCATCATACAGTAGATGTAGGTGTATTCTCTTTGCTCTAAATTGGAAATGTTACTATTAGAGGTTGACTAATGGGACAAGCTTGAGTCCGTACCACAAAGCAAGATACTTTAATTCAAATGATAATGTATGTATTTTAACTATTGGAAGCTATAGTCATACATAAGAAATAAAGAAATAGCTGCGTCCTCAATGTACAAACACAGAGTTATCCATCTTTTACACTCCACAACGACAAACGTGTACTTTAAAAATATTCAGTGAAACATTAAAAATTCAAAAAGTCAACCAACATCTAAGTTGAGAGAACAGTGCACAGTGAACAGTATGAGCCTGAGGCGCAGTGACTTCAACTCCTCAAATTCAACACAGAGTTGCTGAAGTTTCACTGCTGTGAAGCAGATGGAGAGTTCCTCAGCTCCTTGATAAGACAACACAGTGATTAGACTAAGAACAGGATGAAAGTTCTGAAAATCTTTCAATCCCGGCAAGTATGCCTGAAGGCCCATTCATTTGACTGCTTGTGGTAGTGATTAATTAAGCCTACAGAGACGGTTTCCTCAGTGGTGAATCCCTAAGGCAGCAGTTAGGGCAGGTTGGTGCTGTTTGGACAGAGTAACCTTGGCAACTTCTTCTGTGTAATGTGTTGTTTCACTGATGCACATACACTACATTTTTGACAAACATGCTTGGACAACCTTACTGTAATTAGTTCGAATAAATCACATAGAACAAAAAAAATGTAAGATTATGTCACATGGCTTGTTTTCCATCAGGCCGGTCATGTGACATACTGTAACCTTGGTGTTTGGAGAGGTTTCCTCCTGAGTACACATTCAGTCAACTAACCTTGGTGCTAACTCAAGTAAAGCACACCCAAATACCTGAGGCAAATATTAGTGTGTATGTGTGTGTGTAGATAGGGGAAATATTCCCAAAGCTTCCCAGCAGCACTCCAGGCGTGTGTGGAGTGCAGCACTAAGTGTGCTTCCACTGCGTGCACAACGAGGAAACTCAGAGCTGTCTGCTCCCACAGCCACCGAGGAGAGAGGCAGAGGAAAATATATGCACATACGACATGTACACACTGTGAGTTTGTATACATTCATTATTACTAACACAGAAGCTGATGAACAAACTCAGACACTTAACAGAGAGGTCACTGAAAAGTAACAATAAACCTCCAGGTCCTACATGAACTTACATTTAGAGGCACAGCAGCACATGTTAAATTATTAAATTTAATCCCATAAAAGATAGTTCACAGTGATGAAACTGCCGCACAATGCACAAAGATTTTATCAAATTATATTTATTCATCCCCTTCCTGCCTGTGAAGAGGGAAATGTTTTGAATTTCAAACGCAAATCATTATCATTTTTGACACCTTGGAGATGAAACTCTCTTCCATGAAATGCTAACTCATGGTGGTACAGATGTCGACTTTTCATAAAACTGCTGAATTTTTTACCTACTTCTCGATACTCTGGGCTCTATTGTACACTTGGAGGAAATATGGAAGCATTTGGCCGTTTTAACAGCTTTAGTTAAAATCAATAAAAGGGGTAAAATCATGATCTGAAGTTCTGTGCTCCATATCAGCTGCTTTTAACTGTTAAATGGTGGCCAGAATACTTTTCAGATACTTATTGCTTGTTTTTGTTTTATCCCCGCAACTACATTAGTATGTTCATTTTTTTTGCTGCTATGAGCATTAAAACACAATAAATATAGGTAAAAAAACAAATTAGATTTCAAGTACTGGGGAGGAGGGACATCCTTATTAGTGTAAACTGTCACACTATTTCAGAACAGTTTTATACGACCTCTAATATCCAACAATGTGCAGCGATTCTGGCTGGTGGGTTAATGTCCACCGCCTCCGTGACTGGAGCTCCCCTGTTCCTCACTCACACCTCTTTTCTTCACTCGGCTATCTTTACGTACTGGAACTATTTTTGCCAGAGCAGCGTGCATCTTTGAAGTGTGAAATTCACTTGTGAATGTATATATAAATTCCTATGTTTATTAACAGTTGGCTTAAAATAAAATTCCTATAACGGTTTTCATTTTTGACTAACTTTGTCATAACATATACACAGCAAAACTAGTTTTTCTTGTTTGCAAGTAAGTATTGAGCGAGAGTGAGAGAAGGAGAAAGAATTGATTGATTGAATTTATTTGATGATCCGAAACATACAGAATAAAAATAGTTACGATCATCGAGGAATAAATCACAAAACTTATTTCACTTATTTCCATTATGGTCTTCTACATATAACAAACAGCATGACCATAACAACATAGGACAAATACAAACATGCCAACAATTATATACAATACATACAATGGCGAGATGGCTCTCTTTGTTATGAATATCAGGTTAATAAATAAATAAATAGAGAAAATAATAATAAAATAATAGAGAAATTGAAAAACAGAGAGAGGAAGGAAGGGAGACAGACATCATATTCCTGCTGCTAATATACATTATTCAGGAAGTATAGATATAAGACAGTGTTGGGGACAGTAATTGACTGTTCAGTAAGCTCCTCCCCCCTTAGTTACTGTTGCTATGAAATTCTCGCACAGCACATGTGCAGTGTACAATAATGGCTTTTAGATTTAGGACAATCGCTGTTCGTGGGAGGGGTTCAGCGATTAACTAAAACGAGACATACAAATGAGAATAAATTAATGAACATGAATAAATTACAGCCACGAAACATCTGTTGCCAATTCAAAGCACATATTCAGTATGCTTGTAAAACAAGAAAAGGGTTGGCAATGTCTAAACAATATAGGAAATATGGCTGCTAAAGAACAGACATTTATGAAACGCTACATGTGGACATTAAAACTGCGGTAAAGTGGCTCAACCAAAATGCAATGCAGCTGCATCAAGTAGAAATCCAACATTAGGCTTAGTTGTTGTCATACGTTTGAGCGAATTACCAAATTACACTTCTGCTTTTTTTTCCAATAATTTAGAGAACTACTTGGATCCTAGTCTCATGATTCCAGACAATCTGAGATCTCCGCCTACTGAAGTCTACATTTTGTCAAGGACACACCTTAATGAAATCATGCTCTCCCCACATTCTCCTCTGTAGTGAACTGCATGTCACCGCCCCAATATGAAGGGCCGCCTTAAAGACTTTGGATTGGTTCTGAAATGTATGTTTTTTTTTAAACTCTCTAATTGTTTCCACCCAGTTTTAACCATGAAACCTGGGAGATTGTCCTCAGTCTCTATGAGCGTTTAGAGACTGTGACCTGTGAGTCTACTTGGATCCTGACTCAACTCTTATAAGATACAGAGCAACAAGATCATCACAATTACACGGGGAGATACAAAGAAGTTATTGTAGGCATCTTCTGTAGAAATCATAGGTATTTAAAAACAAATTAAAATTGACGAGAAAATATTGTTTTAATCTTGTTTGACCTTGACAACACGCAACCATTTAAAAATGAGTCTGTACTTCGTCTCTTCCACTAACTTCACTCTTGTGTAAATAACTTCCAATTAAATCAGACAGTTTTGTGTCCTCAGTCGTTGTGAGAGCAAAGTGTGAAGTCAAGACATCAAACAATGCGGTGAAGTCAACATGTTCATTGTATATTCATTTTGACACCAACTGAGAGGGAGGAGAAGACCTTGACGTAGACTACAGTCTGTAAAAAAACAGGTCTCATCATCCACATGAAAATTTCAGGACACACAGTGTTTCTACAGCTTGATATCAAAGCAGCTGTCAGCTAAAAGAGATCCGAGTATTTAAAAAACTTTTCACGTTCAAGGCAGTTTTGACAATAGTGCAGAAAATCCTCTGCACGCTTATCACAGTCAAGTGCTTTTCCTGCAGAGCAGCTCCAGACTACACACATCTTAACTACAGCTTCAGCTGTCAATCTCTGAGCTTCTTTTCCTGTCTTGTGATTTTAGAGAAAGTTTTTTTTTAAGTCACTTGCTATCTTACTTAACAATTATAATAATTATGAATATTTGAGGTGTTCCAATACAATTATATCATTTACAGCATAGAAAGTACATTTGTGAAGATTTGTAAAGGGATGTTTTGTTAAATCTAGTAGCATAACTATATGGCTCCTCTACCATAGCAGTGCAAACTTTGACAGCAGAGACCACACTTTGGGCTGAGCGATTATTCAATAATAATGTATTTGTTTTCAGTTGAATCCTGTGATTACATGATCATACTGTGTGATTGTGATTCTGTTGTCCAAATTAATGATTCTTAGCAAATTTAAGTGTGTTTTACACACGTGAAGATACAATCCTAATCCTTCATAATCCTAATAGTGGAACATAGTTCATTGCATTGAACATCAATTAGATTTTTCTATTATTTTGCATACATGTGCCATATTACAATATATAGATATACTAAAATAATCTTATTAACATTGTGATATTGATTTATTGATTTTGAGAGAAAATGTAGGCGTTGTCTGGTCATGGGATATCTAGTAAACTAAATCAAACGCAGCAGGATTTGTTGGTAAATCTTGAGGATATTTCACCACTTACTCAAAATCCACAAGAATTACTGAACGGAGGAAAAACAACATTTCTGACACAAAGGTTGAACAATTGATAGAGATATCTGCCACCATGACTCACTTCAAATCACACCTGCGGATCCTTAAAAACGGGAGAAGAAGGTCATGATTTCACTCATTAAACGCCTGAACCTCAAGTGAACGGAGGTGTGAATTGTTGCGAAACAGTGAAGATAAAGAGTATTATTAAGACAACTTCCATCCAAGCTTGTTCCATGTATATTTTGAAACCTGAACAGACATTAAAGTAAGCAAAGAAAAAAGCCTTAATATTGCAAAAGTGCTATGCAAGAAGAGCCCTGTGTTTAGAAAATGCAAAGGTCTGTGTTGATGTTGTTTCAAGTACAGATAAAATATGATTCAGGGAGCTCAGTCTGACTCATAGATTCATGAGTTTAAAGGGGAAGTACCATGCACATTTCCAGGTCTTTATTTATATTATGAGGCTCTACTGGAATATCTTTGCATGATTTAAAGCTTAAAAAAACTCCTTATTTATCTTATACTGGACCTTTATGCAGCCCCTCAGTTCAGCCACTGCAGGCTGTTTTAGCTCCTGTCTCTTTAAGGCCCCCCTCCTGATGAGCCCACTCTCTTCTGATTGGTTAGCCCCAGAAGCTGCCCCTCTACGTAAAAAAACAATAGTAATAGGATTTCACTTCTTTTTCTCGATCTTTACTTGAAATGGAAGCTTCTCAAATACAACCGTACATGTTCAATCTGGATTTTGATTTGAAATATGCGAGTGGGAAATGCGAACAACCCGTGTAACAACAAGACAGCCGTTTGTGGGCGAACGATGTGATGTCATCCTAGTCTGACTCACCGGATGTAGACTGTGGGTATAAGCCTGCCGTTGGCCGCCTATTTCATTCTCCTCCCCTTCCACTATCTGTGTGTTAGGCTATTGTTTTCAAAATCATGATTGCTACATGAAACAACAACTACCTCAGAGCTAGCAACCTACATGCTGAAAATGGCAAGATATGTTTGCCTTTTTTATCAGTAAAAGTCAAAGAACATAGTCAACATACACCCCCCCAACATTATTTTGCAAGGGCACGGTCGCTGCAACCTGGGCTTAGCGCTGCCCATGACGATTGTGATTGGTTTAAAGAAATACAAACAAGGCAGAGTGTTTTTTTCCCCTATAGCAGAATGATAGTGGGGTGCAGCCAGACCTTTCTCTAGTGCTGGCACAGCGCTGTGGAGATAGGTCTGGCTATGCAAGACTAGTTGGCTCCTAACAGAAGCTAAATGACAGAATCATATTACTCCTGTTTTATCACCTTGCACTGGCTGCCTCTGGGGTTTGAAATCAATTAAAGATTTAATTGATCACGGCTCCAAATCATAACTCAGATCCCCTAAGAGCCACACCATAAAGGTGTTATATCTTCGGGGGAAAAAACCTCACAGCTAGTCGAGTCTAGACTTGAAACAGAGGGGAACTGGGCCTTCAGTCAAAGCTCCTTTTCATAAACAGTTAGATACCAGTCTTGGTGACAAAATGTCTTTAATTGGTAATCATATTATATCAAATTTAAAGCTGCATTAATTCATGTTTGATATTAACAATTTAAACAATATGTGTAGTGTGAAAGGTGTTGCTTGTAGTGACAAACCCACAGTGAATTATCATCTGACTCTACGGAGCATTTTAGCGTCTTTCAGTTCTGCAGCTTCTGCACTGTTTTGGTTCACTCTCACTGTTCTCATCAAACTTGCAGCAGGCGGATGTTTTAACAAATGCACTCTAATAAACTGACTGTACGCTACCTGTCCAGCACCAAACAGTATGCAGAGTTAGCTACTAGCTGGTGAACATATTAACGCATTTAGCAGTTAAAGGGCCAGATATATGCCTCACCAGTTGGTTGAGACCAAAACAGAACTAAAAGGAGGACATGCATTCAGGTGAAACATGACTTCATAAGGATTCTAACATTGCTTCATCTCTACTGGATGTGTAAAGTGGTATTGTTTGCTACCTGTAACACGTTCACTTCGACAACCTTATAGAGTTGGGAAGTTAGGGAGCTATTTCAGGGATCCCTGGTTCTGGAAGTAAAATTCTCATTCATCTTTCTCATAGGCAACGTTACGTGATTGACAGTTTGAGCACTTCTACGGCTTGGATCGGTTACATCATCAGATGAACAACTACATTAAAAAAT